>CM067379.1:50925290-51661249 GCA_034510155.1 Eucriotettix oculatus
CGATGCCGAGTTCGAACGATGCTGAATACTTTCATACTCGCCGATGCGAAACGATGCTAGTAATAACGTGGGGAATGTTACTCGTCTATCGAGTTATCGTACTCGTGCAGTGCTCTGCTACGCACCTCAGTCTTCGTCAGTCTCGCTTTCAAATCATCGGCAGTAATCCTCGCTGTTGCGAAATTTCACAGAATGTTTCTTTTCTAAGTCCAGAATTCTGTCATAAAGACTGGCAAGGATTTGCTAGCGCAAGTGACCTCGTCGCATGTTGAGTGAAGACTATTCCTCAGGGTTCTGTCTCTAATCTGTAACAGTTAACATTTTTCCTCATCAAAATCTTGGATAACGATCCTTCGCTATGAGAATAGCTCATTGTAATAATTTATCTGCCAAAAGGGGGAAGGGGGGCAACAGGTTACGTGAGGGTTATTCCCCCCTTTAATAGCATAGGAAGAGGATTTAAAAAGGGGGATGTGGAAGGTAGATCAATGTAGCCAAAGGTTAACTAGTGTTTTTTTGTGGGGGTTAACAGGCTACATGAGGGTGATCCTGAAACAGGCAACTCCCCTTTAATAGCATAGGAAGGGAATTAGAAAAGGGGGATGCATATGTTTTACCTATTAGAAGTGCAGGTAAAACCCTAGAAAACCAGCATCTTATTTTTGGGTTCTTTCCTCACGCCCTTTCGAATGAATACAAAAAGAAGCATTATGACTGCATTCTTATTTTATATGAATTTTTCGTAATCACATTGTATCATGCGTGCGCCTGTTAAAATAGTATTGAAACATGAAGAGGCTATCTTTATGTAAAAGTTATAGCATTTACGCTTTGCAATAAAAAATGTGAAAAAAAATTAAATTTTAATTTCTACACGTAACATGTTGAATATTTTGGTTTATATGGAAACCACAGCCAATATTAACAGTAATATTACATATTTGTGTACACATCCTTGGTCGACCGGAACGATTGTACAGTCGCCTTTTGAACTTCGAACAAAACTGAAAAATCGTCTGACTTGTAGACACTTGTGTAGACATGCAAAATACAAGATATGAATACCGTACGTACTTCATTTATCTGTGCCTGAATCTTTCAATAGACGAAAAAAAATGACAATTGTTTTCACCAACTTTGTGGGCTCACAAGCTGCCATGGATAAAATTTGTAATTATTTTCGTAATCTACTCATAGGATTTATCTTGGAAACGAATTTTCAAAGTCTATTCTCTAATCAATATTGAAGCTCACAAGTGGCACTTCTGATACGACGTAGTGTCCGACGAACCACAGGCTTCGACTAAAAGCCCGTAGCTCAGTCATAAATGCATATTTCGAACTGAAATTTTGCGTACGTCCAAGATTTCATAGAACAAACTGTCTAAATTTTATTAAAATCGGAAATGGTCAAGGGACCACTTGGTCACTTGATATTAAATAACCCGTAATTAAGACAGCGAAATCGTATCCAAATTTGTCAGAGCGGGTAATCTTAGGGACATTTTATTTTCTGTTTACATTTAAGCTACAAATTTGGAAATTGAAAAGAAGCTGATGGAATATTCATTAACGAAGGAAATTCCTTTCTAACTTCCTGTATTTCTGTTCATCTTCACGGATGAGTTATAATTCGAATAAAACTGCAATACGTCATTTCTAGTTTTTCCCTTAATTTACACATACTTAATAAGACTTCAAAACGATAATTTTGACATATAAACAGTTATTTGTGTAGAATAGTGTTTATTTAAACATCAAATTCAAGCGCATAAGTATGTTTCTTTACTGAAAATTCAGTGTTACCTAAATTATTATCACTAAACCGATTCCCATATATTGACTATTCATCATTGTATTTAAAGGATAAATTTAAGAACTATTTTTATGGCCTGTAATACGTTTGCTTTATGATCTGTCATTGCTTTTAGCCGGAAAAATAGAAACAAGTTCCAGGCCTGGAAGACATACAACCTATTTTCGGCAGCAAAGCCAGAAATCAAAGAATTTTTGTCGCTCAGAACGTGAAACTAACAGTAAAAAGAAGTAAATCCGGTTTCGCAAATTACGAAACTCGAACAGACTGCTGTGGCTGATAGTAATTCGTTGTGTTTGCTTAAGAGCCTGATCACGCGCAGATACTCCACCCATGGCATTTAAAGTGTAGTGTCTTCAACACCACTTAGCGCGATGCTGCTACGATAACCTGACTCACTATCCCAGGTCTACTCGTAATAGCGACAGAGGAACACGTTTATAAGCCTTCCGGAGATGTGGGAGACTGGCCAGTCGATCCATTACAGGAAACGTTCTATAGAATGCTATTATATAATATGACGAACGATGCGTAGTTTTGTTTATGTCGGCATTTTTTAATCTTCTCTAGAATACAGCTTATAACGATAAAAGTTAGTTATTATGTTTTAGATTTAACCATCTATTTTATCATCAGAGCGTTATGACGTAAAATTGGTTAAAGGGATAAGTTACATCTGGACCGGATGTGCGTAGTCAAATCGACTGACTGGATTTTCGTAAGACTGACATACTTCAAATTTAAATGATTTATCAATAAAATAATTTGTCTATAAAATGAAGGCAAATAGATAAGTTACTAAAAATTAATAAAATTGAACTGTCTGTATGTATGTTTGTCTCGAATAGGCTCCCAAAGGGCTTAAAGGATGTCAATGGAAATTTGAAGGTTTAAAAACAGGAGATTAACCTAAATATTCGAGCATATTTCATTTCAGTATATTACAGAAGTTATTAATATTATATATACATATATATCTTCGGAAACTTGCATTTAAGTCTCCAAAAAGTGAATGTGGGTTGCACTTGATCCGTTTATGCTCCGAAACGACTTATTGGATTTTAATGAAAATTTCAGGGATTTAAACAGAATTTCGACTTAAAATTTTGTGTATTTTTCATTTCGATATCTTGCAGAGTTCAGAAGATATTAATGTAAATATTTATAAATCCATTGAATTACCGCGTGAAAGCGGCGTGAAAACCATCTACGAGATATAAGTTTTATTAGGCGTTCCTATACCATTCATCCCGCTTACTGTGTTATTATAAGTTGTTACAATTTTATTGGCTTTAAAACGTATGAAAGGAACCTGTTCAAAACCAACTGCGAGTTATAAAATTTGCCCTGAAGTGGACATAAATAAATGATACCGTACATTTTACATATTCAATGAATTCAACTTTATCAAAATTCTGTTGTTTCGTTTTTAGGGCCAGTTAATGAATCTATTTACGCGCGAACGAAGTCGTGGATATTTCTAGTATTAACATATATTCAAAGAGAGAGTATTGTCTTAAAGGAGGCTCGGAGAAAGATCAAGAATCTAAATTTAGAAGATCAGAATGGAAAAATATCAACAGAACTCGGGAACTCGTCTCGAACTGGATCAGTGGTTAGAGCTTCCACTCGATCCCGTGTTCGATTTCTAGGTCTCATTAACAGTTCTCCATTTTGTTATTATATATATATATATTTATTATTGTTGTATTTTAAATAAATATTGATGCATAAAACACACACATATATATATATTATGTATTGATATTTATTGGATATTCCTTGAAACTCAAGAGGAACTCAAATTTAAATATTTTATAAAATTAAGAAATACTAATTATTACGGATAACATTCTGAATAACATGTAAACTCAATAAACATAATTTCTTTCTCTCAGTTTACACCAAAGAAAGAATATTCCAGAATGAAGAATTCAAATTTCACTTTTACTCACATGAACTTTGAACGAGTATAACTAATTTCATTACATATTTGACGTCAAATGTTATTATTAAAAACGTTTTCTCAAGGTTAAATACTAGAATTACTGATAGTAGATTTGAAAATTAAATTTTTATACCTTTGTGAAACACAAGATACAAGTGCACAACTATGTTCTTCCAGTAGCTCCGCAAAGACAATCATACATTTTAAATCGTCAAATTTTATCCCTTCTTGGCGGACATTCAGCACTGACTGTCCAATAATCTGTCACACAGGTGTTTTCATGTGTATTTTCACCGACTGTATTAGTTTTTGATCGTCAACCTGTCCCATCCGTGGGACCCTGCATTGCTTTTTTCGCCTCAATAGCTCGTTAATACGTGACAAAAGAATCCTTTTTGCCAATTATAACAATTTATCAACAGCTCGGGGCTCTCAATTTTTTGCCTCATCACAATGTTAAGATGGTAATAGTGTTACAGCATTTTTGATTTCAAAAAGAAATCGCGTGTTGAATCTTCGAAACTTAAGAGACTATTCAACCTGTTTTATCACTTACGGAAAATAAACTGATCTACTTTTCTTGAGGGATACGTTTAATAAAAATGTCTCTATCGTGATCAAAACAAGTGATATAAATTAATTATGCCCATATAACCCGATATTTCTTGAATAAATCTATACCCATGGCGGCGATGTAAAAGTACGTTTCGCAGACATGTATAGATAGAGTGCGTAAATCGATTCTCTTTTTTTGGGATACCACATGGGAGGGGACACTGGTTTTTAAATCCCGTCGTTACTCATGCCAGTAAAATTTACGCCAAAAAGTTGCTTCCGAGGTGTGAAACCAAGTTTTGCTTTGATGAAGAACCACAGGTATACGAATTGTGACCTACATGCATGCATATAGCGAAGCTGAATACCGCCATTAAGTGATTAACTCAGCTTCTTCAACAAACATATTTGGTGAAGCTTTAGTATTTCTACCAGAAAATTATGCACGTGGACTAATGGGAACATTCTCTGAACACGTTTCTGAATGCGTGTACTCAGTGAGCTTCACAGCAGGATTCGAACGGAACACGAACAGTTATTCGAAAAAGGCATTCAGTAGGACACTAAATTTCCTAACTTAGCAGAAGCCATCCGTTTAAGTAGATTCTCTTGTCCCAACATCTCAGTAACTATATGAAGATAAAATAATTACAAATATTGTTGAACCCGTAAAGTCAAGACTATTGGTTTACGATATTAATAATTTAAAATATTTAGCAATAATTTTTAATTTAAATTATAACCAGCTTAGTGTTTAAATTTCATTGATAGATTATTAAAATTATATTAAACGTTTATCAAGATCTCATTCTGTAAGGATCGTTTGTGTGCAGATAATTAGCATTAATGTCGATAATTATTATAAATTTCAGCTATAGGACCTGGCGCCTGTTGTCTCCGACCTTCTTTATCTGTTGGCCCGGCTACAAGTCTTTATCAGAAACCATATTCTTCTTCCGTGAGTTCATTATATATCCTCTCAAGTTACCGACTCCATCTCATAACTTCAAAATTGCTCACCATATAATAATTTAAGTCAGATTAAACAAACAATGACGACAGTTTATATTTTGCGCTCGTTGACCTGTGAGTGTTCCTTTCTTCTTCGACTAAGAGCAATACATAATGAAGCTACCGTTTCTAATTTCGTCTTGATCTGGGTTGTGTTCTTACTGTGTATTATCTAAAAGATTTAAAATTACGCCTAATTACATCAGTGGAATTAATTCGCAACTGAAATCAAGAGTGGGTTTAAGACAGGACACATAAAACATTCCTCCTTCAACGCTCTTTTAAAAGAAATAGAATTATTGTACAATGACATTAACTGCACAATTAGTACATTATAATTTCCCGTACCGATTTATTCTAAACGCGTCACACGAAAATCAGAGTACGAGTGCTCGTTTGTGACTGGCCATGTGCGTAACTAATAGAAAGACGTTCGACACCACTGATATATTCATTGTAATAGATATTCCTAACCACAAACTAGACTGAAAGGTAAAAACATATTCATGATTAAAATTCAACAGTCTCAACACGTTTGTTCAGTTATAAGAGAGCAAAGACTTTTCTGGTGTAAAATAATGCATTCTCGGGTTTATAACCTGGTAAAATATTTATGGATACATAACGATTGCATGGCTCGGCCATCATGAAATCTGCAACTCTATATAATAATAATACAACGTATCGGTGCCTCAGAACTGCATTGAAACGTTCTGTATCAACAATTATTTACTAGGTTAACTCTTTTCATAATTTACTCGACGGAAATGGTCAAATCATATAAAGCAATGAATAGTAAAATGATTTTAACTTAGAATTTATCACTTGTCTTTATATTTTTCAACAATTAGTTAAAATATTTTAATAACGCTGAGAGATACGGATGTGGGTCATAAAAATGCCTCCATGGCTCTAAATTTATCTCTGTTTTAGGTGCTGGACTATGTAAGCGTGATATGATAAAAGTACCCATACACTACTGACATAGTGTTTTATTTTTCAGATTCAAGATGAGAGCTATGCATCTGAAGGACAAACAAATTCCACATTGATTTTTTGGTTAAATAAGGTAGTGTACGGTATGGTTGCGACGACCGGGAGTAAGGCTGCTGGAGAATTGATAGGTATACTGACCACATATCACTCCAAATTCGAAATGTGTCACGCCAGATGACAATCCGCAGCCACCCTGGTCCTGAATGCGCTGTAAAGCCAATAGAAGATGAAGGAGGTAGTGAACCGAAGTAGACAGTCCCTTGAAGAAAGTGTATGGGGACGCTAACATAGCCATCAATAATGCGCGGTTTTGGGTGAAGAAGCTGGTATTGGAGAAAACTTAACAGATAAACCACCCTGCGGTCGACAGAAATAGGTGTTGAAGTGATTCGAAGAGACAGACGCGTTAGAGTTCAAGTTGATTGTTCTTGTTGCATTGAGGGTCTCATGATTCAGCCTAATGAATAATGCTGATATCTCAAAGTGTGTTCGCACGCTCCCACTTGTTATTTCTCTCAATCCATAAGATTGCTTGTCAGAGGCGCCTCATTTTATTTGGAGCTATAAAAGACAATCTATTTGTTAACAGATTCAATGACTTGGATGAGGTTAAAACCCTTAGATTCTCCAGACTGGTTTTGATGCCTGGACTCAACGACGGTACAAATGTGCTCAATGTATTGTTACTATGTTGAATGGTAGTGTTGTGTAGAAATCAGTTCAGAATTCTGTTGTTATGTGTCCATTATTGCCGACCTCCTGTGGCGTAGTGGCTAGCGTTGCTGCCTCACAGCCCAGAGGTCCCGGGTTCGAATCCTGGCATGGGCTTGGATGTTTGTGTTGTCATGGTCACGGAGACTGGGGTTAAGACTGATGGATAGTCGATACGCTGACCACGTATCATTCCATATTTGGAATGTGCCATGTAAGACGACAGTCCGCAGACGTCATAGTAGGCCAAGGCTCTTACTGGGCTGCAGAGCCAAAGAAGAAGAAGTGCTTATTATTAATTTTTTATGACATTTCTTTTTGATCCTCACCCCGTCCCTCACTCTGTACTTCAGTTGATAAATCAAGTAACTTCTTTACTTAAGATGCAGAACTGCATGAGAGTTTGGATAGATACCAGTACCAGAAGAAGTCCACCCCATTTGGGTCCATCTGACTAACTTCCTATGCAATATGAAAACTTGCAAACTGCAAAGTTGAACTGAGCTACCCGGATGATAATAGATGCAACGGGAAGAGGGCTGAGTATTATTCATGTTTTGGGTTTCGTTCCCAGTCCACTTGGCGCTGGTCTTCCCTCTGTACAGTTCATGGACTCTCAAGACAGGTCGCTTCAATAGACGAATATATTGGTGTATTGTGAATGTCTCAATCAGGCAGTTACTATGTGGGGAATGTGGACACTCAATTCCGTGAGGCAGAAGAGGAGAATTGTTATTCACGTCGCGCGCCGTCGTAAAGAAGAGCTGGGTGGCTGGCCGTTCCGCTACGCTGGCCATCAGGGAAAGGCGAACCTGTAATTAACAGCCGGGAGCCGCAATGATTAACGTCCCACCAATTGAGATCCACAGTAAACAGGTAGCATCGGTCCATTGGTTTCGGCGAACTTTACTGAACTGCCGAGATACAATTTAACTGGATTGACAAATAATCCGTTTTTGAGTACTTGCTTGCCAAAAACAAAATCTTCCAAATTTACCGTACTACTTAATCAGAAGACTGCAGAATATGGAACAAAATTATTTATTTGACACAAATCACGATTGTAGATTGTGAATATAAGAATGTTTTCTGCTGCAGTCGGCGCCACGTTAAATGTAATATCAAGATTACATATGAAACCAACCCCAAACATATTGCCATGTTACATCCCCATCACATCGTTAGCTGCTACACGTCTCTATAGTTAAACACAAAGTTATGGTGTAGACTATAATAGCATTCTCTTATAGAGAACAGGAAGAATGCTGATGGAGATTTCAGAAAATTTTCCGGGCCGGAACACACCGGTCAAAAGTTTTCTATTAAGGAAGAGAAAGACCCGAGCAACTGGTTGGAGGAAAAGACTACAGAATAGTTTTAGAGATCTCAACGAAAGCAGCGTTGTTAGTCATCACTCCAATACGTGTAAGATAAATATAGAGACAAGTTCAACCACGAAGACTGAGGAAGTTTATCCTTTGATCATCAAAAATTATTACTCCAAAAATAAACCTGAAAAAACGAGCGTTTAAATTAGGAACACTACTAATTGAAATTTGTTTGAAATTGTTTTATAATACCACAACAATCACACCAAGGCTAAAAAGAAAATAGTTTTGTACCAGCTGAACGCTTCTCTAAACAATATTCTTCTGTCCAGGCAACAAAAATTAAGGATAATCCTGAATTCCCCGTTGATACACTGCAACTAGTGCATTTTTTAAATTATATGTATAAATTAAAACTAATAACTTTCATCACAAAACTATTTTCACTTTCTAGCTCAGTCGTATTTCAACTTCTTAAAATTTGTAGGATATATTCAATTTTCTTCGAATCGTTTCCAAGTAAAATTATCTTTCTACTAAATATTAAATCCATTTGGAAACAAATTATGGGAACGTTCAAATTTCCCGTAGTTGTATATCTAATTGAATTTACGTATTCTTTTTCTCCTTCCTTCCCTCTGAAGCCAATTCAGGGCCTTGGCCTACTAGGTCGCCTGCGGACCATCATCTTACTTGACACATTCCGATTTTGAAGTGACACGTGATCTGCGTATCAATTCTCCAGCAGTCTTAATCCTAGTCTCCGTGACCATGACTCCACGAACATCCAAATCCATGCCAGGATTCGAACCTGAGACCTCTGGGTTGTTTGGCAGCAACGCTAGCCACCGGGATACAGAATGTCGGCAAATTTTAGTGTTCATTGAAATTATTTGAAATTTGTGGCAGATTACATTGAAAAACTTGAGAATATACGAATTATGAATACAGAGATAAACAAAATAATTAAAATTCGTTCATATAGATGCTTTCGCTCACGTTTTCAATCCTTAGGCCTTTAAATTTTGAAGAAAAAAACTCCTCTATCCCGTAAAGTAATATTTAATTAAAATAAGAAACTGCTTTAAACCAATTTTCGGTTAAATGAGCTCAATATTTTCCATTTAAACGTATATTGTGCAAAGAAAAGTAAATTATTTGGAAGTATCTGTTGATGTTATCACACACAAAATTAAACAATTGAGGTAAAATTAATCCATGAAGAAGGGCTAAAACTGAACATAAAATTAAATATGATAACATTATTATAGCTCGTGAGAAGTAAAATATTGTATAGGCGCACCGTAGGAGAAGGGAGACTATGCAGGGGAGTATTGTAGTTGGAGGATACATTACGTATCGCTATCATTCTTAAAATCTTTTATTCTATTATTAAGACAGGTCCAAGGGCTGTTTACCAAACGTTATAGGATTGAGTCGTTTGAGGTACAAGATATCCTGAGCTGCACATTAATAATATAGCGTCAGTGCATCAGAATAGTTGCCGTAAAAGTGGTTCCTGTTACAATGAGTACCATTCTTGCCCCGCCATATTCCCATTTAAGTGAACGACTGTGAATCTTATTTTGAGAAGACGAGGTATACAAAATTATCGAAAAAAAATTCTATATATTAAAAAACTATCCACTTTCCAACCACCATTTTCACATAAAAATGGCGTCGTTTTAGAAAAATCTCATGATCAGATTCTAACTGGAGAGACGTTTTACATAATCTTCTCTTCAAATGTCAACGCTGTCTTTTTTTATTGGTGTTGTACAGAATGGAAATAGAGAGAAAATACCATTTTCATATCCATCCTTTTCAGCTTATAACAATATTTTAAACGAAATCTTTCTCGTGTATTAATATTTTACCTTTAGACAACATGTAAGATATTTCTGAGTGTGCTTATTTTCTCTGCACGTCTGATGAAAGCAATATTTATGTAAATCATTATAAAGCTGTTTACCATATTCTCATCTCACTATAAAAAACTAGACCTGCTAATCGCCCGTTGGAAGCTCTAATTTGTAAGTTACTTACACAAAATTACTGTTTTTATAGATATTTATATTTCTTGAAACAGGAAATTTTAAGCGCTGAACCCAAGAGTAGTCCAACGTGTTCCACACTACGAGTATATTAAGCTGTGGTTCGGCCACTTTTCCAGACGTCTGGAATATTTTGTTTTCTAAAACTATTTGTGATGCGCGGTATAACTAGTCACAGGTTACTTACCGTTGAATTCCTCATTTCTCGCTTACACCATGGGTGACGTCTTCCCCCAGTTTCCTTATTTTTTTTGTATATCATCTATTTAGCTGTAGAGCGTCTATAAACATTTTGAGGTTTGTTTTGAACAATTACATAAACCTGAAATATTTCATAATGTGACATTTAGCAGACAAAGTTTATTACGAATCATTATTCGTCCGCCTAAATTACTCAATCGTTTGTACTTTATCTTAAACTGAACACAGAATGAAGGTTCTATTTTGTAGAATCCAACAATGAATGTAAAAATCTAGAAAAAATAAGTTTAGTGATTGGTATAAAGTGAAATCATGTTGGTAACTCTCCAGCTGATTGCAGCCGCGCCGCTGTGGCAGGTGCCAGTAGTTCACGTGCGGCACGGGAGCCGCGGTACCCGCGGGGACATTCCCAGGACCATGCATTATTCATGAAGGGGTACGGCACGCCTAATAGAAAGAGATGAGGCGCCAGCAGCTACCGCGGACCCTGCCTCACGGCTTGCGTGATTTGCACTGCAAATTTAATCTGCCCGCCTATCGTGAGAGCAACTGTTTACTCAAACTACTTCAGTGGCACTCAAAACACCTTAACTGCTACTCTCACTAACACAAGCTTCTCTGCTCAAAGCTAAACCCATTTTGACAAAGTGTAAAGCGGCCCCTAGACGTTCAATATTATCCTCAATAATATTGCGCAACATACTGACGGGACGACACTCACTTTCAATATTATTGCCCAATAAGATGACTCAGTAAACTGTGCAACATTTAAAAAAGTGAATACACCAATAAAACTTTCTTAGGAGAAACAAAAACATGTGAACTATGTGATTTTCAAAACTTTCTGCGAATGGACACCACATAATTTGATAGTAGTACCTGAAATTGAAAAAGGATGACAGTATAAGCTCTTCAAAGCGCTATAATTTTTGTTCCATTTTGTCGTTATTCCAGCAGAGTGTTTCTCAAATCATTTGTAATAAATAGGAGGGTATAATTTACTTAATATGATTATTTAATATATTATATTTAATTATTGAAAAAGTTGAAGGAGAAACAAATAATAATGACTGAAATTAATTTGAAATCGAAGAAGATATTTATTGTAGCAAGAATAAACTGCATTAGAATCTTGGCTGCTATACAGAGTGCCAGAAGTAGATGGAACTGCATATGCTGCTCCAGAGTATGACGCTACTTCGTTGATCTGTCTCTTTCTGTAGGTGACTGTTTCCTTATTAAGTTATCACTTACTGCGATTTTAGAACGTATATGTATCTTCTTTGAAAGATTAAAACCATTCATCGAGAGGGAAATACATGAATACCAGACGCGATTTAGAAGTGGAAGATCTACTACAGATCAAATTTTCTAATTACGACAAATAATGGAAAAAACAAATGAATATGATATGGAAATACACCACCTCTGATTTTAAAGTCGCCGATGACAGCGTCATAAAACATAAATGTATGAAGCAATGCAGGAGTTGAGTAGCCCACAAAACTCATTGGGCTTATGATGACCACGAAGAGAAATGTTTCACAAATACAAATACAGTCCACCTCATCAAAATAATTGTTCATAGCAAACAGTCTAAGGCAAGGAGATGCCCTAGCATGTGTGAATTTTAATATTGGGTCAATCCAAGCCGAGTAATTGCCGCACCATCTCAATAAAAAATTTAAATTTTGTTTGTGCATTGCTTCATGTTTTGGCAGTTCAGAACTCATTTTGTTGCATTTAAATTGTACCCGGTTCAAAAATGGCCGCCGCTTTGGTTGTAGCGCGCATGCCTTTGCAGGTATCTACGAATTTCTAAATTATCCATGACCGTGTTGACGTATCCTTTTAAAAAAAAACTGCATCGTGTTCAGTACATTCAGGCCTACAAGTCAAGTCAAAACATGAGGCAATGCACAAACGAAATATTATTTTTTTCTAAGATGGTGCGGCAACCAATTTCCATTGTTCCTGGACCACTTGGCATTGGATTGACCCTATTGTACCTGAAAAGGCAATTAGAGAATCAAAAATAAAAACAAATGGACACATATTCAATAAACTACGCAGCTACTGAAACATGCAGATGGTAGCTAGATCCAAGCTCTCCCTTATTGCTTTCCTTGCACTTGAAATCATCTCTAAAAAATTTGGTTACAAATAAATGAAGAAAAAACAAGTATATGGTCACATCATAAATAAATGACACAAAATGGTCCCCTTGCGGGCAGGAGAAAATGTCTCTTCATTCAGATATTTACGAACTAAAATAAAAAACAGTTGTGACTATAAAGAAGAAATATACAGTAGAATTATGGCAGGAAATAGGTGCTATTTTGCCCTTCAAAATCATTTTAAATCCAAAATCCTGTCCAGAGGTACAAATGTGCCCAATGACATCACAATTAAACCACTTGAAATTTTTTACAAGGTGGTAGAGATGTTATGAAATGTAGGCAAATCTCAAGGAAGCGTTCGTTACGACGCAAGCGACCCTCGAGAACAGCTACCGAGTTGAGACGGCGAGTGTCTACAGGATGATCACCTCCCGCGAAAACCCGTTTACGCGAAGCGCGCAGGTCTTATTACCGCGTACGATTTACGAGCACAACAATAGCGCGTTGTTTTTGTTGCGTGCTGGCCCTGGTGAGGAATGCCGCTGCTGAGGTAGCTTCTCCTAGGGGCCACAATTACGACCAGACCAGTATCTCACCAGCTCAGGCTGAGGCTCAGGGCTCACAGGGCGGGGCCGCACGCTACCCAGACTCAAGGCCGGACGCGCAGATAACCCGACGAGACTCGCAATCTTGCCTCGTCTCATCTCTATCACGTCAGAAATGTAACCTATGTATTGCACCATTAACAATATTGCGAGGAAAAATGGACAGAAGACAAGTGTGTATATAAATAAACGTAAGAGAAAGTAAAAGCGGTACGAGTAGAAGAAAAAAAGAAACAAAGGTTCCTATGACGTGAACGAAATGGACGGCGAAAATGCTGGGACAAGCAAACAGTGCATTTAACGTTAGCTTCAGTGGTCAAGTTAATAACTTTAAAATTGACCTTAACACTACAAAAATGGCTTACGCTCTACTGTTTTTTACGAAGTAACTATGAGCACTGCGTTTTTGTACCTACACATGTACACCATCTTCAGTGTTTTACTGTTCAGTTTATATTGTTACAAAAAAGTAAAATGTTCAAGAGAAACATGCAATAAATCTTATTTATTCTTCAAATTCATGTTTCATAAAAATATTGTGCACCTAGGACTGTAGGAAAAATGAAATTCTCTCTCTTCAAATTACTTGGAATCACAACAATTCCCATATTATAAATGCAAAAAAAAATATGTTGAGTTATTCCTAGTTAATAGAACCAGAAACATAGAGCTCTTATATAAGATAAACTTTAAATAATATATATTTTTAAAACTTAAGGTCGTCTAATAATATTTTTTGTAATAAAATATTTTTATTAGTCACACCATAATAATATTCCCTTTCTGTACATATTTAGTTTCAATGTACAGTTTCCATGGTATCGAAAGGAAGGTGTGAAACAGAATATCGGAATAAAAAAAATACCGGAATATGAAAAGCTAAAGCTATTCTTCTAAAACTACTTTATCACTATAGGATTTAATTTATAAAAAAACACAAAATCATTTTATACTCAACATTAGCAATGAATCAGTATTGAATAATTTTACTTTCTAAAACAGAGGTAATATAATTACATACAAAATATAAAAACAATTAGCATTAATACAGAACTTAAATAAAATAAGAATTAACGGCCCGTACAATAGACTATAGAATAAACATTTGAACAAAGTAATAATGTAGATAAAATTAAACGTTTCAACTAGTCGACTGAAATATGAAGAAACTTAGTACAAATTAAAGAAAACTCAAAAACGTGACTAAAAAACTATTTAATAAACGATCATATATTAAATTTAACTGAGAAGTGTCTTGTTTTCAATTTACAGAAAATTTATTAGATTTATGACGAATTTAAGAAATTAATCATTTTCATAATTTACTTCATGATCTAAAAGAACAGTATTAACAAAATTAAAACAATGATTAAGTTGCAAACAATATTTAGTGCTAGGAGATTGTTTATATGTTGAAAATTTTAAAATAGCTTTATGCTCCTTTTTTTGGTTAACAGGCTACATGAGGGTGATCCTGAAACAGGCAACTCCCCTTTAATAGCATAGGAAGGGAATTGAAAAGGGGGGATGCGGAAGGTAGAGCAAGGTAGCCCAGGGTTAACTAGGGCCCCCGGGCTATGGTTTAAGGATCCTACCCGGTGTTTCACCTAAAGAGATGCAGGGAAAACCCTAGAAAACCTGCATCAGGTAGGTCGGGCCTTAATTATAAATTTTTATTTTGTTCAAAAATTTATTCTGCTGCGAGTTAAACGGATCGATAATTCTTAGGCTATGATTAAACACCGCTAAACTAAACTAGTCTTGTCAACTTAACGTTTTATGCGCCTTCATTATTATTTTAATTCAACGTTTGTTTTAATAATAATAATAATGTTTTTAAGACCATTTTTTCGTTTCGTTTTTTCGTATAATCGTATTTTCTATTAATCATAAGATATTTATATTTTCCTGCTTCATTAACTACATGTCCCAATTGAAATAAAAATAGGTGCTTTCGAGGCAATTTAAGTCATTTAAGCCCATTTGTTCATTATTTTCTCCATAAATCCTCGACGGGTAGAGTTAGAGATGAAGTTTACTTACTATATGGAATATAAATATATTGGCCATATTTCGTCTGCTTAATTTATCACTCTTTTAATTCGAAAGTAACTAAAAGGATTTTCTATGATGGAACACTAACATACTTTTGAATAAAATGAAAACGGGGGGCCACCAAAATATGGATCAGCTTCGAAAAGTAAGTTCCGTCAGATGTAAAATAATGCGACATAAAAGCACAAAAGGGCCATGAGAATTTCCAAGTCCTCTATTATTTCATATGAATTGTCATGGGTTTCCCGTAAAAGTCTAAAAATTTGCTGCTGTTCATAATTTAGTTAGTAAAGATTTTTAATTTGAATAGAAATAACTTTGAGTAATCAATATGTTATAGTACCTATCCTATATATATAGTCAATTTTTTCTTATTATTTTCTCACTGCTTCTGGTGTATGAAGTCAACATGTTCTTTTTCTTAAATAGACTACTTCAATACTTATTAAATAAAACAAAGGCAATTTATTTATCTGACTCCTACCCTCTTATGATAGAGTCGTGTGTTAATACTATTCAATTCAAAATCTAAGTCTAGGTTAGAGTTACATCAACGGTGACACTTTGTTTTTATGTTATAGAAACCTGGGGTATTAGAAAAAAGGCGAAGAATAAAGAAATGACCGAGAATGTGGAAGCTTGTTAAGCGGAACCAATTTTTACACTTAACCATGGTAGGAAAGAAACTCTTAAAAGAGCTCGCGTTTGTAACCTGTGTACCTCAGTACTAAGGGAAATATAATTTTCAAAATTGACCCAAATTCATTAATGATAAGGAATTATGAATGTAACTAAATATCGGGTCCCGAGTATATGTTTAAACATCTTACATTGCCAAAGTCTGTTCAGCGAAGTCTTCAAAGATAGGTTTTCCTTTTCCAAAATAAATTATTATTTGTTGGGGAAGTGATGTTTCTTGCAGCTAAAAGCGAGTGAATTTATCCGTTGTTGGAAACCGCAAGGGGCACGCCAAATAGCGTGTTCAAGCCAGACTTTTGGTCGTTCTTCCAAGAAAGCTATTTCTAATCCATCGGAACGTTGGTAATACCCAGAATTCGCAAAACTGGTCTTATTAAAATTAATAAAACGAGTCGGTCGGCCGTTACCTGGTATTTCTCAGTAAATCATTTGCAGTTGTCTGAAGCTATTACGCTTATATTCAATAATTAAGATTATTAATTAAATTCTCCTTAGAGGCTGTTATGCTTGCATGTCGTTAAATTAAACGAAAACTAAATAATATTTAACCTATATTCACTGTGTTTTGCTACTGGCAACAATGTTTTTGTTGTCCATTGTAACAAATTCTCGTTTCGTTCTTCTGACGAACAAGTCGGTATATAAGCGGTTTTGTTTACAAGGGCAATGACATCCTCAAGGATTAACGTACAGCTTCGCTGCAGGATCTCGTTCACTTCCCTGTTAGGTTTCACCCTAGCAGCCCTCCTTTCCTTTCCCACTTCTGTGTGTAATCTTTGACTGTAATTACACACATATTCTAAAACTACATATTTGTGTCTTATCTGGTAAAAGTCCCCAACCTTCCGATTCATACCGGATTAGAATCAGGCGTACCTACCCCCACACTACCGAACTTTCCTGACCTTAATTGCCTCTTTACATCTCTTCGAGATAATCCTCACAGACAGGCTCCATTGAAGAACCTAGGTCAGATTCTGCAACATGGAAAAACTGCAGAGGTTCCCTTCTTTTCTTGTTTACGGCTCCATGGGGATATACAATCTCACGCGAACATGTGTGACACCATAACAATAGAGAAGAAAGGTGGAAGTAATGAAGAATGCATAAATTAGACAAATTACAGAAATTATGAATCAAATTTTTCACGTCTTAAAATAAAGAATGGTTATTATGTGTAAAATAGCGTGTAAAATAAGACCAAGAGGATGGGTGTTTGTCTACGGATCGCTATTTATGTGGCAGGAAACGAGTCAACTAAATTCGATAGCTCAAATGGTTATTTTTTATGGTGAATTAACTAGCAAGGTTTGCACGGAAAGAAAAATACCTGTATCGATAAGGAATACAAATTTTAGGAAAGTAGTTCTACTAACAATGGCAACAAAAGTACTTTTTTTCGGAGAGATTCAAAAAGATTGTGATAGAAAACAGAAGAACGCCAGTTTCTCTCAAGAATAATTGGAAAATCTCGCATGCGTCTATGGCTCTTTAAGGTATGTGAGTAGTTACCTCGAATTAGCCGTACAGGTAGACTAAAATGTGTAAATAGGAGAGAAGCTATTTATGAAAGATAAGTTCCGAATATTCTAAAAGACGGTTCATTTAATTACTTTTCTTCAGATAATAACCTGATTCGCATTCATTTAGTTTCATAAATTAAAAGAAAGTTTTAGCAAAGAGCAGTTAATCACCTTCTTCAGCTTAGTAGACGTTATATTGAAGCTGAAGTCTTGCCAGCCCTTTCACTTCTGTATCACATTCCGCCAAGGAAGATAACAGCCAACCAGTCAGTTTCGGCATTAAGACAGAATCCCACCTTCGATTGATCAGTTTCAACTATAACACATCAGCAGCGCATTAACAGCTGCCACATTAGCCTGATGTTGCTAGTCATCAACACCGGCGCTGCAGTCAAACGACTGGTTTCCATGTTTTGTTTTTTTAAGAACAAGGTCAATTTATGTCATGCCCGAAACTTGTGTCGACCGAAGCATAGACAAGAATTGTCTCTCATATGTTTACACCGAAATGGCCTCTGACATACGATTACTTCCGTACCCAAACCGTGAATTTCACCGCCCCCCCAATTCCTCAATCTTAACAATAGTCACTATTTTTTTCCACTCTAAAAACAGTAATAAAAGTTTTACATATTACCATTTTATTAATAGAACCACATTCGGCGACTATTGTCATAATGAGCATATGGTCAATAAATTTATGTAGAATTTAAATAGAAATGAAAGAGATTAAACAATAATTTTGAATTTAATCTCAATAAAAATTAAAATTTGATATTTAAACAACAAGAGAACTGAATAAAATGGAATTACAGATTTAAAACAGTAGACCGTTAATAATTTACATTGAGACTGTTTAATATGAAGTCGCCTGAAGAGTGAATCAAAAGAAGCAAAGTTTCTTTAGCAAATAAGACTGTCAACGATACCAAAAGAAGACTGCAGCTTTTTTCTCTAGTGATGAGTGTGACGGTCTGCTTCGGGTTGAAGATCATCGACGGTGACGGTAAACACAATCCGATGAACTGGCTACATGAGACACGCCTTGGACCGAAAAATTAAAACGAAATTTCTACCAAAATTTTACATCTCCTCAGAACTCGAGAGCTCAACTCTGTTCGCTCCAGCGGTCCGCAATTTAATGAATCTTGAGCAAACTTATTTCCATCTCGCCTCGTATGCCTCCGAATTCTCCTCCTCCCTTTACTAACATCCAATCAGCTGCAATTTTAAATAGTACCCATTGGTTATAATCAACAAAATTGCCGCCGGATGTGAAAAAAGTCTTTGCACATGTAGCTGTATCCAATTAGCTACGCGTAGCTTCCAACTTGACTGAAGCAATTTTTCCTTGAATTAGGAACAGATCTGCCATTTGATAATAAAAGGACTTTAGGCTAGTGCGAGTATCTGTGTGAGCTCTGACCTTCACAAAGGATAACTTGCTACACACACAAAAAATACTTCGCACCCTTCGGAATTTTCTCCCACAGATTTCATACATTACAGTTTTCTGTGACATAAACTTAAATGATTATGTTAAAGCAGAACCCTCACTGTACATTTACAAGGATAATATGATCATATTCTTCAAACTTCTTGATTTCCGTCCAAAGCGACCGCGATAGTCAATTCCATATCAATGAATTGCAATTCGATGAATACTGCGTTTACTCACGGACAAAGTGTGGAAAAGGTACGGTGTCACATATTTAAACAGCCCGTTTCAGGAAACGGCCTTGCCTAAACTAACCTCAACGCTCTTTCGCCTAGTTAAGGTCGAATTGTCAGTTATTAAAGAATGCAGCCTTGATTATAGTCCTCCAAATATGGCACAGAATGAACTTTTCATTATTTTTTATTTTATAATACAGTAAATAAAAAACAAATTTGAATTAATACTTAATCGATTGCAGCATAAAAGATAGTATATTGTTGGTTTACTTCTTAAAAATATCGTTTCTTATTAACAAACTTTAGATGTATATTAAACCTAGATAATGTTTTTCTTATTTAATTAAATTTAATGTAACCCGATACTTCCCTTACAATAAATATTTCGGGTTCCAGTTTTTTGATCAATACTTGCCTTTCAATTTCATTATCTCAGAGTCGATTGATGGGAAGAGAATTAAAAAAAAGGATTTGTAATCTCAAACTGACCATGATATTAAATGACACAATTGTTTCAAATTTATATACGAGTATCGTTTAATATGACTGGAGTATAAGACAATTCACTTTTAAACTTTCATTACCTTGTTAGTCATGTTCAATATAATTTACTTAATTTGACATGAAGCTACGCTTCGTATTTTCTGGCGTCGTCATTGACATACCTCTCGAAGATTTAGCATTGCACTTACAGACACCAATTGCACCGTCCTTAATTCACGTCTAGACGTCTGAATTATTTTGCAGCGCTGTTTAAAGCTCGAATTCGGTGCAATCCTTTCAACATTCCTCCATTCTCTGCCGTCTACCACTGTCCACGAGCGTCCACTGAAATATCCTAAAACGCAGTTTCCGTCACTTTTCACATTTAAGATTTTCTGCATTGTGTAGCTTTGCCACGTCACATTAGTTATAAAAAAATCCCACTTATAAATTTTTTTCGATAAAAATATAGTATAAAAGGTGGACATTACATTATTAACGTTGTAATATAAATTAGTAGTTACTATTTTACAACCACAAAGTTATACTCCACCCATAAATTTGTAAAAGATTTTTTTTGGAAAATGCTATAACTCTGCCATACTCTATTATGCTCATTAGGATTATGTTAATATGTAATTCCTTTTCATTCCCGATTTCGGATTCTCAAGAAAATTAGATGAATCACACATTTCAAATTTAATCGAGCCACTGACTAGCCACATTAAAAATGTAAAAACAAGTGAAATTCGTCTTGACAGTTACGGAAAAGTAGATTGAGTTCTAAATTTGTTTAGAAAGTTAAGTACGGTAAATGGGTCTCCGTATCTGAGATTCATGATTTCTTGTTCTTAATTACAATTTAACTTTACCTTATAGTTAGACTATATAAATAAATGTCTAAGAAAATTCTATAAAATGTCAGTAAAATTTGGTTGTTTGTTATTTAAATTAAATTTTTGTTATTCTGTAAACCTTTTAAATAATAAATAAATTTATTGTAGTTAGTATAGATCCCATATTGTCAAAACACTTTTAAAAATTATTTGATTAAGAAATTTTATTTTTTTCCTTCAGATTTTAGAATAGACCAGTGGTAGGGTATCTGTGACGTGGAGGATATCCTGGACCACGCCTGCTCTCTGGGCGACCGGAAGTGCGACTGTAACGCAGGCGCAAGAGCTGAGAGAGTGACCTATAGAGTTGTGGACGTCCTCACGGCCACGCCCTGGCCACGCCTCTCTCTCCCTCCACTCTAATCTAAGATGCTGGGTTCGATACCAGCACAATGCATCCGCAGGAAGCACGAATATCTTATTCACATATGGACTTTTTATCAGAGAGTAATGCGATAGTTTTTATATCTCTGTCTTCACACTTACGTATTATTTATTAAATGTCGTGGTTATGTTTCAATTTATTAAGAAAATTAAAGACGGACAGAAATTCCTTGGAACACCTGTGGAGTAATCAATATCTTATCTTGAATGGAAATTTGTCTGTAAATTTGTGGAAGCTCTAATTCAAGTCAAGCCCTATAGTAAAGTTCGGATAGTTGTATTGTACAATAATTATAAAACATTAAAAGAAATTAATTAATCGCTTTCTACCATCACTAGTGAAGAAAAAAATACGTCAATTAAGAAAATTATTTGATGATATAATAATAATGTGCCACTCACAACGAAAATATTCTCAATCTGGCACCATATTTCCGCAATGTGGCTGGTTTGTCTCCACTAAATTCCTACTCCCTACCAAAGGTTCTCGCTAAAAATATGTATATACGTATATAAATATATATGAATAATCCTGACTTAATGTCTATACAAATATTATGGTGTCGGATAGTTTTCGCGATACTATTACTGACAATTGTAGCAGGGGTTTTCCGTAAGTGTTAACATTTTCCTACACCTAGACTGGAAAAGATATAATCTCAGCATAATTCCAAACTTTTAACCCTTACTGAGTACCGTTAAGTTGTATTCATCAGAATTTTAAATAGTGAACTACAAAGCAAATTTATTTTTCTAAATTAAATTGAATTAATAAATTTATTAATTAGCTTCCTCAAGAATATAAAATAAAATTCCCGGGGTAAACTGCGAAAAATGTAGCACAGAGAAAGACCCAGGCGCGTGAATGCAGACAGTTTCCCCACATTTACGGTGGAACAGCAAGCTGTTGGAGTTAGCAGTGTCATCACTCGGAACTGGTCGGAAGCGACGTTCTGCGACGCCCCTTTCGTCGTAACTCTTGGTTGCGCCTCTGCACATAACAAATTCAAAGCGACCTTAGAACAACTTCCATGCTGATTCTTCAGTTATCTCAGCTCATTGCAGACTGCCCCTTATTACCCTTTCCTCCCTCCCTACATTTCGGTATGTCACGTGATCGGACATCCAACAGAATTATCCTATTTGTGGAATTTTGCCACATTCTCTAGGATTTCAGGACGGTTCCTGACGTCGACAAAAATTCCCCAACAATATCAGGTCAACTGTTAATCCTCTGTGGGGCAAAAATGGCACGTCCGTTCTGTAGAATTCAGTCCTCTAAGATCTTACCTACTCTCGCTCGCTTTCTCGCCAATGCATGTTAAATATATTCACAGCACGAAAATTACGTGCGTTCAGTACATTACTACTCGTTGAGAATTCGTTTTGGAACAAACAGTTTATAATTCATTTGTCTTCTGAAGGGATCCCGATAAAATTTACTAATTGCGTTAGTTAGGAAAATTGTGTTACAATCTTAAATGTGTGAAGAGGGTGAAAATTATATATATTTTTGATAACAATGTATTGTAGTCAGTTGTATAATGATAAAAATGTATGGAAATTATTTATATCATTAGAGATTGTACCTCAAACTGGCAAACGAAAGACTTCTAGACTGGCAACCGTTATCAGCGTTAAGATAAATATTCTATATTCCCATAAAATATCAAAACACCACCACAATAGTACCAGGAAAGGGCAATATTGACTACGTAAGGTCGAAAACGGAGAGTTTAGGCTCGACGTGGAGACGGTCTCCTTTCTCAAGAAGGGAGACAAAACAATTGGAAACAGAAGAAAATTAACAATTGGCAGCGGACGTAGACCACCTTTCTTCAAGATTGTAATAAAAGCGAAACCCCAACTAATACTAAGTGAAATAAAAGCATTATACGACAACTGCCCGTAACTAAACTAAAAGTAAGCGATGTAACACATGGGCCAGTGGCAACGAATAAACTACGGGACTTCTAAGTGTCCACACGGGTTTCGATAGTCAAGCACTATTTCTGGAAATAAAAATCATGCATTTCACAAGGGAATGTCGTCGTCAACCAGATAAAGTTGTAGCACACTAATCAGTTTCAAAGTGTAAAATCCTACGTTTCCGTATTTCTGATTCATATAAAAAATTCGAATTTGTATCCAGAGAAGGGGGGAGGCAGTATCCAATCAAACGTGTCTGCTTATTTTCGAAAAATTATATAATTTCAATTGTTCTTTGATAAACCATATTGACAAACCCTTAGTAAAGATTCAATGCGAGGAATTTTCAATGACCGGAAAAATTAGGACTGGTCGTGGTAAAGTTAGAAATTTTAAATGCACGCATAGGTTGTCTAACTTTGGACAAATCTTATCGAAATAAAAAAAATTACCAAAAATTATTATTTCATTAATTACAAAAAATAATGTGCATAGTTATATACCTTACGGTACCGTGGCAAAGTACATGTTAATTTGTAAACAGTGCAGATGTCGACAGTCTGTTTTGGCATACGGAACATTCCAGATATTAAATCTTTAGTGATTAGTTCCCGAGTGTTCTCATTCTAAATGGGAGCAGAGGTGTTGTTTTTTTCCGGCAATCATTACTCCTCTACGTCTAACTTTCAGCTAGCACTTTTTTTAATACGAAAATATGCACAAAACTGTAAATATATTCATACCGTAATATTGGTTCCCATTTTTTATCTTTCAATGGAATTGGAAGCCCAAGGTCTTGTCTAAATGAATTTTTTAAAATTTTGTGAAAATTTTAGTTTTAGTCTACACAGTCGTTAGTTCTATCGGCAGATCTATGTAATAAGCATATCATTTCACTTTATTACTCATTAAATTAGCATTTCATAATTTCAGCCTACTGACAGTAGTTTATAATTTGCAACTTCCTTCTTTAATATTATACACTTAGCTGCCAAAGTATTAGAGGAAAGTAATTTCAGAAACCTAACCAATGGTGAGCTCAGAATCTGTTCGAGCGCGGTTTTGGTGATGGTATCTGTTCACAATGCGTAATAAAACAGAAGAAGTGTCCCCAATCGCGTGTCTACACTGCCTCGCACTTTACGTAAATTCTCGGAATCTTGGGGGTCTATTGTTGGAGACGCATGCCTCCGTTGAGGCGCGCCACCTTATTTGGTCAGAGATATTCGGTGGAGGGTTTCCTTAAATTCGAATATCTGAACAACGGCCCGAATATGTCCAACAGACCTTCAGACATGGTTTTGTTCACTCGAGGAACAACTGAAGACGGTGAAAAATAGAAACTCGGCATAAAGGTGTCTCTTAATCTACGCTAAATTTCTTTCATCACTGCGGTCGCAAGTTTATCTCACTAAGGGACAAGGAAAAAATTAAGTATAACATGTCTGCAGTTAAAAAAAATCTCTCCAAAACCTCAATATGTTTGGAAATAATTAAAATTGCCGAAAAATTCATTTCATCGACTACCGAATTAGAACAAAAATTTAAAATAATAGACTTCGCTCAGTTCAAAACTCATAAAATGAAAATAAAAGAATAATATTAAACTGTATTTTTAAAATCAGGGAATAAAACAGAATGGTACAAGGAAGACCATATGCGTAAGAACGTATAACCTGTTTGCTGTACTGCGGGACAGTTTTCTTATGCCCGACAGGTATTCAATGACAGTTTGATTTTAAACTGACACTGCCACACTTGCATCACATTATAATCTCTCAACTGCGCAGTAATATCTGTTCCTGACTTACAAAGGAATGATGAAAAATGTGTTAACGAAAGTATGATATGAAGATCGATAAAAATTAAAAATATTCCTGTCTGTGTTTCAATGTAAAATAACCCTTTTCTGGAACATAAAGGAAACCATTTAGGGTTATAAACGAATAGTAACAATATTTTAAAAATAAATACAGTTTTTAAAATAAATCCACTTATCACTAAATTTAATAAAATCACAAATAAGGACCTTAAAATCTGTGCCAAGTGAAATTACGGAATTCTGAAGTGATAAATTAGATCAATGAAATATTACGACAATTTTAAAATAAAACATTCGTATTCTTGTCAAGGCATCTTGACGCACTGCTTAGTAACGATGGTTCCAAAACTAATTAATTTATTTAGCATAGACACTCAGTATTATCAAATGACTGTGCGATAACAATAATTACATACGACTTGAACAAATAAAGGAGACAGGTTAATTTAACAATTTCTCTGATTTTTTTAAAGCGCTACTTTATCTAAAATTAGTATCTGTCACTCTAGTAACTGTCATAAAAAGTAATGAAAGTAACAAATTCAATGTTTTACCTTTATGGAATATATTATTCTATTACATGACGCATTTCTTTAAAAATATAAATACCTGGCATGGACTGGGATGTTTGTGTCGTCATGGTCACAGAGACTGGGATTAAGACTGCTGTAAATTCGATACGCTGACCTAGTATCACTACAAATTCGTAATGTGTCATTTAGATGACAGTCTGCAGTCGACGCGGTAGGCCGAGATCCTGAATGGGCTGCAGAGCCAAAGAAGAAGAATATCTTAAGAATAAAATAAAAATCTTCAGTTTCTGTTCTAATTTAATGACACAAAGAACCTGCTCTTAAGTTATCTACCTCTATTGTTGTGCAAATTGATTGTTCGAATTGTGATTTCTGTTACACTGGACACCACATTTTCGGAAATGATTAATTTATTAAATGTAACATATTAGAAATCAATGTAATACCGTGCGTTTTAAACAAGCAACTGATGATCTTAATAAGTAAAAGGATAATATTTTAAGTTCTTAGGTATTTCATCGTTTAATATATTATTTTCCCATGTTCAAATTACAGAGTTTATGTTTCAGTCGGAAGCGAAAATGCTAAGCAACCATCGATAGGTTAATGCTATTAAATTATTTCAGTATTTTTTTCTTTTCAATGTTGTTTTGTTAATGATCATATTTAACATCTTCTCTTTCTCTCTCTAATTTCAATGTTTTCACATGCCGAGGCATAGTCATCTCTTTTAGGCGGTGTATCTACAGACCTTAAGCATACGGTAAAAATGATCCCATTGGATCAGTCAGCCAGCTTCCTCCTTAAAAACGCGGAGACACGGAGACGGCAATGCTACGACCCAACAGCAAACTCATCTTCCGTCATTCGGAAGGACGTGAGAATTGTACCCGACCTATCCGATGCAGGTTTTATAGGTTCTCCCCTGCATCAACTTTAGGTGAATCGCCGAATAGGATCCTTAAACTATATCCAAGAGGCCCTAGACAATATTCGTCTACTTTTCTGTACCTTCCAAATCCACCGTTTTTAATTCCCTTCCTATGTTCTTAAAGGCGAGTTGCCCATTTCATATTCACCTTCATGTAGCCTGTTATAGAAAAAAATATGATGATATACGATTATTAAAATAAGTTATGTACATTTCGTAGTTTGAATTGATTCTAAATAAGTTTTGTTAAAGCAGCTTCATTTTCACAAATATTCATGAAACCGACTTTGCGTGTAAGGTGTTAAATGAATAAAAATGTCATTTCTGTAGCAGTATTTTGAGGCTATTCCAGAGAATTTATGGGCCGATTGAAGATAAGAATACCGTGGCTGATAGGGGCCTGTATGATGACCGGTCTTTCGTCATGCTCCAGTACTTTGGACCACCGCGTTAATGGTCATTACTGCGATGTACGCTTCGATGGTCGACTAGATATCACGTCGCTCAACTTCCTGGTGGAACCTTAAACCGTTTTGCAAGCAGTGATTCTTATTATAAACTGCATTACCGTATAGTCGAGAGTCAAAGACCTCGAGCTAAGTAGCATTCACCTGCTGGTCCAGCGTTAAGTATTATCGTTTATTTTGCTGGAAGAGCATGCATGTTGTAATATTTTTGAAGTTAATTATGTAAAAATGGCCTTAAAGTTGTGACATACCGACATAAAGATATTATCATTTACATTTAAATTTTTCAAACGAAATTTAACTGAGTCATCATTTTATTCCAGGACAAACATGTAAAAGGAAGTTAAATACAATAAAACCTCGTTTAAAGGTTCCCGTTTTTGTGGAATTTACGCTTGTAACGAAAAATTTCTCAAGTCCCGTTCGAACTGAAATATATTTAATGTAATTTTTCCTACGTTTAAGAAACCCCGGAATAACGAAATTCCCACTTTTAAGGATTTTATTTTCAAAGATTTTAAGGAAATTATGGAGTAAACGAACATTCGATTTTGAATTCCCTTCTAATTTCACTTAAAATTTTTGTAGGCCGCTATAAAAACAGACATAACCTCTCATATTACAAATTTGCGATGAAAAAGCACAAGTTAATAGCGATGCTGTCGAGTTTATTAAGGATGCTATATTTGTCTCGTCTAACTAAGAATTACGAGGTTCAAGACATATTTAATGCGGACGAGACGGGAGTTCTTTTCATCTAAAATTTGAGACAACCAAAGAAGATGGATGTTGAAATTTAAGTTATTAGCCAAGGATTGGAACTGATGACACTAAAAGCGAGTTGTGAATTTGTGAATATTATCCGTTGTCTTCCCTTCTTCAGTGATCGAAGTATGGATAATTGAGGAAATGATAGGAAATATTCGGTGCGTGAGGTTATTTTACTAAATCGTCCAAACCTGAATGGAATCAAAGACGTTATAATGTTTTCTAAAGATTAAGTTTAATAAATTAGAATACTGAGCTGAGCTGAAGAGAACCCAGGAACCTAGTCATGTTTTCAAAAGAAAGTCCGAACATTGACTTCTTTAGAGCATTGGAAAGCTTCGTACCCCCCACCCGTTTTATTAATGTAATAAAAAGGGGAAAAATATATATATTCACAATCTAAAATTTAGCCACGCTTGACCTGAGGCGTCCCTACCTCTACTAGTCATATCTTATTTCATGCAAGTGCAGCTTTCTAACTGAACACGACCTTATTTCTGCAAATTCCTTTGTTGATTTTTAACGAGTTATTCTCAGACAGCCACATCCTGTTACCTGTGTAATGAAAAATTACAGAAGCTTGGATATGTGAAATTAAGAATACGAAAAAATATTCACCACAATATGACAAAAGAAAAGGAATTGAAAAGGGGAATGTGGAAGGTAAATCAAGGTTGGAGGGGTGGTTCTTTCCTTTTGTTTTGGGTAACAGGCTACATAGGGGTGATCCTGAAAGTGGAATATAAAAAAGATACCCAAGGGTTGACCAGGGCCCACGGGCTATAGTTTAAGGATCCTACCAGGTGTTTCACCTAAAACAGACGCAGGAAAACCCTTGAAAACCTGTATAAGGTAGGTCGGGCTTTCATTTTTTTATAAACAGGAGATCTTGAAAGGTTTTTCTAACTCCCCTATAACAGCGTAAGAATGGAATTTTTTGGGAGGGGGGGGGTTAACAGGCTACATGACAGTGATCCTGAAACAGGCAACTCCCCTTTAATAGTATAGGAAGGGAATTGAAAAGGGGGGATGCGGAAGGTAGAGCAAGGTTGCCAAGGGTTAACTAGGGCCCCCGGACTATGGTTTAAGGATCCTACTCGATGTTTCACCTAAAAAGATGCAGGGAAAACCCTAGAAAGCCTGCATCAGGCAGGTCGGGCATTGGGTTAGGCTAGATTCATGAGTTAAAATTAAAAATCATTGATCCTGATTTAATGAAAATACAATTTTTTACTGGAGCCCATAAATGAGGATATTTAAAATTGAAATTTGAGGACTTTTCATATTTCATTTTCTCCCGATGCATGAAATCATAATGCTTTTAGAGCTTTTAATGCAACAACTTTTAATATAAGGCTAACTATAACAAGCAGGTTTCCAAGATGAAAAGGAACCAAACTTAGTTGATTCTATTAAAAATATTGTAACATTAGCCATGGGCTATCCAAAAAACGGGTCTAATTATTAACCTCTAATTTTTTGTGGACGAGAGATTCCCTTCGTCTTGAAAGTAAGGTAAACTTGCAGTAGAAGAATGAAAATAGAGTTTGCTTATTTCAGTCAAAAGTAAGCACTACCAGTGAACTTTGTAACAAAAATTATTTAACAGAAAAAAGTGCAATTCCGTAAATAAATTAAGAACATATGCAAAAATTTTGATAGTATACTAAAAAATATTTGTTGCAGTAGCTGAAGATATTGTGATACAACTGCCAACCTCAGTAGAATCAAGTGAATTTTCTAGAACCGATATACAGTTGTGGCACCAAGTAAACGCTAAACGAGTTTGCTATTATCAATATAATTTAATTTCATAGGTGTCTTGGTGTTTAAATGCCTATTAAATTTATGTTTCCTGTAAATTTTATATTCTGACTTTTAAACAATTAAAAAAATTTATCTTAATAAAAGTTAAATTCTACTTGCAATGAAACAATAAAATAAAATAATTTATGAATAAAAATGTTGTTCGTAACGTATATTATCTACTTCCAAGGTGTGAGACGTTAATGATATAAGGTTCAGTAGATTATTGTCAATAGTACACTGTGGTCTTTCATTATTGATCTCGTATCAATAAAATATAAATATACACTTTTTCTGTGAACATTTATTTTAAATATTTTTAAATATTACATTGTGTGTTATAAATAATGATGCTGTTAGGAGAGACTGTTTACGTTATTATATTTAAATATATATATATATAAAGTTAGCATTGCTTGTATTATTTAACTTCAACATCAACACGCCCTTGATTAAAACCCCTAAAGTTATAATACTATTTCATTGGAGAGTCGTGAATACCGACCACCATGCAGCAAGACCAACAAATTTAAAATATTTCTATTAGCTTAACTCCGCTGCGTAGCCACACGACACTAGTCGCACAGCTATCCGTGACATCGGGTCGTGTCTTAAAGAGCTGTAACTAATAAAATTAGCTATTTGCGAGCCGCGGCTGGAAAGTCGGGAGCTGCCCGGAACCGGTTTTGTTTCATCGCCCCGGCCGCCGCGATTCAATCTATTCATAATTTCAGTAAATTAATACTGACGATTGTTGAGATTGTTTCTTTCATACCTGCACGTTCTTTCTTTTCAGCGTTCATAATTAACCTCTCTGTTATTGTCACGAAACATGCTGGGAGAAACTGATCACGAAGGGTGTTTCCTCGGACCCGTGGGCAGAATGTGGCCTCGTAGGCGAGACACCTGGGCATCAATAAGCAATCGTAGATTCGTAAACACAGAAAGGAAATATTGTTCAATGATTCCTCATAAAAATTTTAAATGTTTCCACTCAGTTTTTAATGTACAGGAGCCTAATCAGTTCCAAAACTATGTGAGACCATTAACACCTGTAAGTAAAAATCATATTATAGTCGCGAGATACATTTTATGAAGGGACTATTTTTAATATCACTATAAGGTCGACGTATCATACGGCATTGAAAATTATCCACATTTTGTTGATGAAATACATTTATTCGCGCCATTATTGAAATAGTACTGGTAGTAAAGCATCTTATTGGAGCACAATGTATTTTTGATTTAAATCGGATTTAAATTTTAAGCTTTTTACTTGCTCTCTTATTCATTATAAATGGCTGACATTGACCCCTAAAATATAATGTTTGCGTGGAAATCACCTTTATATTTCGTTAGGTAACATCACAAAATATCGGTTCAGCAATGCCCTTTTTCACTCGTGAACCATCAACAAAACACACTTGCGCACGGAAAATTTGCCTTCTCCCTACTCAATTTTCCAGTTATTTATTATTCATCAGGAAAAATTTTCCCAAAAGTTTCTGAACATTTAAATTTATTGTGAATTTTAAAATATTTTTTCTTGTAAATACATTTATCTTGACACGACAAGTTGTGAACACAAACATTCCGTACGCTGCACGGATAATTTTTTTAAGTATAATTGTTTTAAATATAATAGGATGAATGTGGCACTTTAATCTGCCGAAAGCTACCGTTGTAATAAATGAATTTTTTAAGAGAACAACTGTGACCTTCAGAGTTTATTTTCTCGTCATTATCAACAATAAACGGTCAAACAACCCAATGCATTAAAAAATTATTTAATTACGCAAAATTTTAATTCAACATAAGACTCATTATTATTGTGATTTACATGTGAATTCTAGAATCTTTGAAATGTAAATATTTTAGTTAAAAAATATTTGGTGAGCGTTGCGATCTGTTTCCTTCACTCACTTCGGTCACCGACGTTTTGCAGCAACATGAAATATTGTAATCGTTTCGTTGTGTAACTACATTCAAGATACCCAATTTTGTTTATTTATTTATATTCAACTCTATATATTTCATTCTTCTTCTTCGTATAGCAATTGAGCCAGCATTCTGGCCTTTGCCTACCATGGCGACTGCGGACTGTCATCTTACATGACACATTCCGAATATGGAGTGATACGTGGTCAGCGTATCGACTCTCCATCAATCTTAACCCCAGTCTCCGTGACCATTACTACACTAACATCCAATCCCATGCCAGAATTCGAACCCGGGACCTCTGGGTAGTGAGGCAGCAACGCTAGCCACTAAGCCACAGGAGGTCGGCATTTAATTACATATTGTTTTTGTTGAATGAACTGAGGGAGTCCCATAATTGGGGAGGACGACTTTTTTTCAATTTAAATTATTCAAATCCTTACTTTCGGCCGTTATTTATATATTTTTTGTAATATTAATTCAGATTGATTTAATTTCTTTATTGATAAATAATTTCGTTAGGTATTTAAAATTCACTTCGTAATTAAAAAATACAGAAATTCAATTTATTCTTTCCTAAGATTCTAAGAAATTCATTGACGACTTATTTATTAAATTGTAATGATTCAACAAACTTAAATTTTTATCTCCTTTCTATATTTCTGTAGTGTTTTCCAAGATATGATTAGGGAAAAAATCAAATTTGAAAGAAATTTAAATTATGGCAAGTGCCATCCATGTATCTGAAAAATAGATCATGCCACGCACTACGATTCAACATAAAAACGGAAATATACATTATTTTTTTATAATCAATATATCCTTTTTTATCAGCACGAATTAACATGTTTTGATCAAATCTGACCGTTGCATAAAATAAACATACCTCGGATGCACTATAGTGTGATATGGCAGGTTTCCGTGTTAATTCTTGGTGACTTCAGAATATTTTATGTTTCTACACATACGCATATATTTCTTAACTGTAACTACTTCCACGTTTATTCTAGTGGTTTCCTCGACCCGCGATTTTTCCTAGATTTTTAAGTAGTCATGAGTGAATTACATTGTTAAGTATTAACGAATATATTATTATGTACCATGTACGTTCACTCATGTCGGCATTTTACGTTTAATAATAAATCATTATTATGCATTAAAATACTCTCCCATTTCATAGCATCAAGTGAATATATTACTTTTAATGAGGCAAAAAAAACAGACAAAGTGAAAACAAAAAATTTAATACTACTCCATGTTTCGGTCCTGATCAGGTTGAACTAACCTCAAGAGAGTCCAGATCAGGATCCAAAATATAGTTGTATTAAATTATTCTTGGTACTATTTTATTGGTCTCTGTCTGCTTTTGGCCTTATTAAGACATTAATTTAAACTTACAAACGTTAATAACTTTTATTTAATATATTATGTATTTTAGTGTGTTAGTGACCAATGATATGTAATATAAGCCGATAGCTTCATGGAAATCATTTAAATGTACATTATAAAAGGTTTTATAAAGACACTGTATGTTACGATTTTATTTCTACAAGCATCTGGATTAGAATTACATTATTTTTCCTTTTCTGAGCCTTGAATTAATTTATTTTCTTGTAATTACCACCGTTCCCTCACACTCTGCCTCTTCACAGCTCAGGTAAAGTCTCTTCAGCAACTCTAATTATGATTAATGCTCAGTAGCCTAATTATTTCAGATATCTATTGACACAAGTAGCATGGAGTGTAGCGAATGGAACGTCGCCTACAGACCGCTTCCCGCACGCCACCTCCACGTGGTGTTTGCTTATCTGTAGAGAAGCGGCTATACCGCTCTCAGCACTGGATATGTAAGCCAGACGTGTAATTTGCATACTTAACTCTAAATAATCATGTTCGTTTATACGCTAAAGATATTCCGTCGCTGTCGCTGCTGGTGCTACCGGCTCTTTCCTCGTGCTTTTATTGGCTCCTAAGACACAGGCCAAGCCGAGATATTTATGACCACTATTTAGTGTGTTTATTAAATATTGGTTTAATTATATTTGAACATGTGTGAGGTTAACAGGCCTTTTCATGGTATTAATTACTTTTTTGTATTGGTTGACTGCGATATATTTCGTGACAGGCGAAGGGCACAATATTGTTGCGCATGGACATTAAAATTCTCCACTACTATACTAATCTTGGTGTGGTAAACTCCTTAACTTTTACTTGTACATGAAACTCGTGTTGGTTAGAGGAAATTTCACGAGAACTAGTAGACAAATCTTCAGTCAGCCGTTCATGGACAGTATCCCGATTAACACAATAATGTGAATATTATACGCTACATTGCATTATCACTGTAAAATAATATTAATTCATTGTTTTCAAAACTGTTAAATATTTGTATATTTCACCAATATTTGTAAAATATAAGTACTATATAATACAAAGAAATAAGTATTCTTTCTAAATAGCTCGGTGCTATCGAAAGTGAGCATTAATCTCATAACTGAAAGAAATTAAGAATAATTAAATCAATATATAGTAGATAGGCGCATTTATTATAATATTAACAAAATGCTTTACGCTTATAGACAATAATATTACCTGCATACTGGATTATGAAATTTTATTTCCTATTATGTGAAACATAACGTAATTATCTCAATTTTTCTGTTAACCATACAAATATTACTATTACTAGATTATATTTTTATATAGCATCAATTCCATTTTGTACTACTTTGAAGAAAAATCGTTTTCCAGGAAATGGATCTGACATAACATACCAAAATTTTCCCATGTAATTAAAAATATAATAGCTTTATGTAGTACACAATTAGAATTTTGTGATGTCCGCCCATCTAATATTAATTATCTGTATAAAAAATTATATTTCCATTCGATTTTTCAATCGCTAAGATTAAATCTGAATTCAGCAATAGGTTGTAAAATTTTAGACAATATATTTTTTAAGTTTTTAAGTAACAAAAGAAACTAATCTATCTTTAACACTAGGGTGGATGCCATATCACTTGACCTCCTGTTCTAATCAAATTTCAAGTTTGTCTCGCGGTGGTCATCTGACTTCGCGAAGGCAGAGATGTCCTTCGAGATTTCCGAGGGATTAATACCAGGGGCAGATAAACATCCGCTAATCTCCTGTTCTTAGGGTTCTTCACGATTCAGGTTGTTCAACACCGCCTCATCGGTGTCTGACTGGTATGTTATTGCAGTCTGACTGGCGCCAAAGTGAATTTGTCAAGCAGAGTGATTCTACTAAGTATCACCATTGATTTAATAAAATCGTAATCAAAGCATTTCTTCATTATAATATTCCCGTTTTTGTTACTCTTTTTTTTGTAATGTGGATACGTCCTGCAAAATAGCTAATGTAACTGCTTAATCTTCAAAGAACTTGACCGTAAATATAATTTTGCTTACCCGCTATGTTGATTGTCAGAAAACGTAGAATATTATAATGAAGAAATGATTTGATTACGATTTTATTAAATCAATGGTGATGGCTGCCGTAGAGCAGAGAAACGTCTTATATACACATAACTCCTGACAGACTTTTTGTATATTTTGACTAGATTATAAATATATATATGTATATATATATTAAATTTATTCAATATAATATTATACATTAATCATTAACTTATAAATGAAAAGGTATCTCAAACAAACTCGGAGTTTCACTGCGAGGTTTAAAATAATCCCAAAAATAGTGTCTTACATTATTATTTTTAATCAATAAAATAAAAAAGATTATCAAAACTTCTTGAGCCCATCTCTGTGAGTTTCAATAACAAATTCGTTTATATTTCTCTTAGTGTTAAGTGTATTCATAAATATCGATCAATTTAATCTTCTCCTAATTACATATTAACATGCTCCATCTTGACTGATGTAATGAGGTTAGGTTGGTAGAAATAGCTTGAAAGAGTTTGTCTCCACGAAGTAATTTGTCAGACGACTCTGCCTCGCGACAATTTGGCTGCGAAGGCTTTTCTGCTCTCAGACCTTTTGACTCGACGCTAAGTGTTTCCTACAGTTTCACGAAAAATCAGCACATAATAATATCATTAACGAGTTCTTGGATGGTGTATTCACCTCTTGATGCTAATCCCTGAAAGAACAATTTCGTGTAGGTCTGAAAATTCTCTGACCGCTTCCGAAATTCTTGAAAGCACTTTCGAAACTGCCTATATATTTTCAGGAACAACCATAATATTTTGGTAATAAGCACCGCGAATCGAAGGAAATTTTAAATTAACAGAGCATCGAGCTGCCGGAGTCCGATTTACCCCGAGGCACTGTGCATATAGAGAGCACGCGAGCCATTAACACAGGGCCGTGGCTTATGGGCACATTCCTCGCTCGCAGGTAGCGCCAACATCGCGCACGCACCTCAAATAAAGTCAGAGTAACGACACAGGCCAAAACTAAAATATCCTTAGTGACTTATATGCAACGTAAAAAAATTACTAATGTTCTCAACTCTGACTGAAATATGGAAAGCAACCTGAGATACTCTTAGGTAATCTAATGGAAAGTGAAACTACTCAGTGCTTAATTAATATCTCTCAGAATGGCCAAATCAGAAGAATTAAAAACCGCTCAACGTTTCTTGCGCTTTACGGTGAAGTCTTGAGGCGCAACACTTCCACAAGCCTAATCTTCAACAAATAATTTAAATATATAACAAATAATACAGACGATATTTAGAATGTTTTATAACTTTGTACATCAATTTCATTGTTCTTCATTTAAATTTGAATCATTTCCGAAATCAATTAGGATAACTGTAAAAATAAATTGCTTGTAATTAATCGTTCCAAGAAAAATAAATTATAACGACACCATGAATAAATTCTGAACACGAATGATCAAATATCTGGACAATCAGAAGGTATATATGCAACTATTCAATAGTCAATAGAATAAAACATTTTAAATAGTTGTCAAATAATAAGATTTCCTGAATTAAATTTGTGGAAAATATTTTAAAACTAGATGATTATTGAAACGGAGAAAGTTCCAACAAAATTAAAATTTAATAGGTATTTTATGTATTGGTCCCAAATAAAAAATATGGGTATAATATAAACATAATACAATAATTCCAAACGTAATAGCTTTGAAACATATAATTATACTTTAGATTTATCGTCAGAAGGTGAAAATTTACAACATATATGCAAATAGAGATATTGTTATTTTCAGTGGAGAGGCCACGGTGTGTCATGAGTCTCTCTCTCTGCTTAAAGGGTGTCAATAATGGTGTAAATCACCAATGTTGCCAAGATATAAAATAACAAAATTGCGTTCTGCCCGAGTGGTAAAGCGTCTGCTTACCGACCCACAATCCGGGTGTCTTTCCGATATTTACTTTCAACCAGAAAATGTTAATTTCATGAGAATAATTAATACCTAGTGACTTTTGATTGACAATCCGAATGTTCAAATGTTAATAAGGGTAGCAGAGAAAAGTAAAAGCAGGGAGAAAGAATCGATTGTGCATTGAACCAGAGTGAAGGTATAGGTTTTAAGCAATCTTTCCAAAACTATCCTAGAAGTTCAGAAAAATGTAGCAAGAATCTTCATCAACCTGTCGTTTTCTATTGGATGAAGCTTTAGTCCACTTCAAAAAATGATCTCAGTGTAGAGGGAAACACCGACATCAATTTCATCTCAAGCGGCCATGATCGGAGAGAAAATACGCCAACGTCCGATAGAAATTCCCCCTAATATTAAAGTGGTTAGGTTTAAAAAAACTGCATCCTAAACACTGGAATCACTTCTAAGCAAAGGCTCACGAACCTAAGTTAGAAATGATATCGAAACTAAAGGAAACCAATTCGATTTATACACCACAACCGAATCTTTTAACATTTTGGACGCCTGAGCAGAATTTTACCAGGTAACATTTCACGTAGACATTAAGTCGTGACTACTGTAGTATTTCAGAAAACAAATAATGTTAACTGTATCCTAGCATTAAAGGTAACGACGATAATTTACAGAATTATACATTTGCCGCAGCAAGCCAACAAGGGCAACAGGAATTCAGTTTCAAGGCTTCATTATCGTTGGTGAAACAATTCACTTGTCGAGATCCAATACTATCTTTGTCCGGAAGCTTGATCTCATCAAATTTAGTTATTCATACTGAGCACAATGTGACATTACAATATCCGGGGAGTTGTAACCGAGTTTGTTTCATGAGCCAACGAGATCATTCGGTCAACGAGTTAAGAAAGCTTTCGACAATTAAAGATGAGAATTTAGTAATGTTGTAACTTAACACGAAATTAGGTAAAACAACCACAGGATTATATATTGTATAATAAGAATATTATACAATCCTACATTAAGGCAGTTTAATGAAGAGTTTATCCTTGGGGAGGGCAAACGAATTCAGAAATTTTTGACGAATTAATCAATTCGTCATATTCTTAAAAATGAGAGTAGTCGCATTGCATGTTATGCCCCTGCACTTATGGGAGAACTTCCATCTATATTTCTAGTTGTTACCATAATCTCAATATAATTTTCTTATAAATTATTTGAAAACATATTTTATAATTATCTTTTATAAAAATTATTTTCTGCCTAATATATGCGGATTTCAAAGATTTTTCTCGAGAACGCAAAATCAAATTGCTTCGCGATAGTTAAAACCTAATGTTACTGCTGGATTTGAAAACACTGTGTGTTCTAAAATTATTTATTTCCCTTTGTTTGATGATTTTTTTAAACAAATACTCCACATTTAAATTGCAACTTGGGCCTATTAGAGACGCTCTTTTACAGTGGTTAAGCAACAATTGACACATATCCCTATTACATACATTTAATCTAGCTCAGCTTATTTTAAAAGACAAAAAACAATAAAAAAATTTAGAACTATATTAAATTTTAGTATAGAATGTAACAGAATAGTAATTGCTCTCTCAGAAAACATTTGTGCAGTTAAGTTTAAATTCCGAAGAAAGTTGACTTTATTCTGTAAGTCACACTAGTGAAAATTGTTTGCAAATTCATTCCGTATTAGTCAAAAATATTTTATGGATAATGAAAGTGTCGTAATTATACATGTTATTTGCCTAAAATTGCACAGTAGTTTTGAAAGAAAAGACCCTACATCTGCTAATGCCATTCCTGTATTTATTCACACTTTACACACATACTACCCGAAATCGGAAATAATCTCTGAGCCGAGTCACACACTAGTTGTTACATATATGTAAATATAAGCTGTTTAAAATTATTAGAATACATTAAGCTGTAACAAAATTCTTTGAGCGGCTACATTAATTCTTCTGCTGCTCTACAGCCCATTGATGGCCTGGAACTATCGGATAGACCAAGGACTGTCATGGTTACATTAATACAGTTTGTAGGTAAAACAGATATGAACAGACAAGAATATACACTCCCGACATTTTCGTATCAATTTGGCGGTAGAATTAAAAAAAATACACTTGACGAAGCCAGCTTAAACCCTCATATCTGGACGCCGGAAAATGAGGGAAACCGGAATTCCGGAGCTGGAAGTACAACCTGTGCTAGAGAAGTGGAGATGCAGGAAGGGTGGAGGAAGCGAACATTGAAAGACTGTCTCCTGCCTCCAAAAGGAAGCCCAGGAGACAAGAATAGAGTAATGGTAGACCTCCTGCGTCTCCACGCATCTTTACTGGTAGAACTTATGCAGGGAGAGCGTCTGCATAATACACAGTCTGCTCTACAGACCCCCTGCAAAAAATATACTTCCATATTTGATGTATATATATATATATATAAGTATTATAAAAAAAGTGTTAAAAAATCTCAGTCTGTAATGTAATGTAAAAGAAGGATGGAAGCAGCTATGACTTAACATAGTTTTCCTCTCCCTTCATATTAGAGCGCCCGCTCTTTCTTCCCTTCCATATTCCGCCAGCTGTGATCTCACAGCACTTTCCCTTCAATCCTCCTACTCCCATTCACCCTTCACCCTATACCCTTCTGTCTTTAGTTTTAGTTTATTAGTTTTATTATTGTTAAAAAATAAATATTTATAAAAAAATAGAAGAAATCTGTAACACAAATCTTGTAAGAAATGAAAATAAGGCCTGTTATAGATATTCAAGAAAACAGGCTATTAGTGTAATTAGTTTAATAAAAAAAAGTATGTAGGTTGTAGTTGTAGGTATACATCAACGAAAACAGTAGTTGTAATTATTACCAAGCTTTTCTTTAAAAAAATATGTTTCAATAGGAATCATATTTAATAGGAATTCGTAAAATATTATATTTTTATTATAATAAATATATTTCTTTATTATATTTATAATTAGGTCGGTAAAATGAACGTCATTCTAATTTTTAAAATGCTGTATGTTTGAAAAAGCCTGCCATTTCCCCTCTGCTACCAAAGCTCACCACGCTGACGCAATATGGAGCGCTGCGCCATGGCTAGCGTCCCAATTTTGTCGAGTCTGAACGACCTACAGCTGTTTGCACACCTAACAATATTGGTGTTACTCTTTAGGCCACGCCCACTACGAAACTAATCAACATGGAAACCTGTTTGGGGACAGGGAAACTGAAATATTAATTAGAAGCTAATTAGACAAGGCGTTACCAGCTTGCTAATAGTTGGCCTCAGGGTCATGTTGCTCAGGTCATTAGTAATTTGATTCTATAATCACACCTGTCCACTTACACAAAAATATTACCTTGTTTCCTCTTTGCAGTTCTATCTGTACTTTCATTTGAGGATAAAAATTGTTTTGTACGTTAATAAGTCGTGAGATCATTAGAATCAGGTTCGTAAATGAGTTCATGCGGTATAGTCAAGTGCAATTTATTAACTTTTATTCTTTCACAGCACTTCTGGAAGTTTTAGAATTTTCTTAATAATTATCAGAAAATCGGAAATGCGGAGCAGTGTGGAATTCCCAGAAGACGTAATTACAAAGTTAATTAAATCCAAAATTAAATTATATTCCGTCAGAATTGTTACATCACAGTAAATAGTTTTAATTTACAAACAAAATAATAGTTCAACTTGAAAGTTTCCTAATCTTTTCAACGGGTCTTTAGAGTGTCACAAAAATCTAACCGAGTAAAGAATTCCATTTGGATGCGTGACTTGATGAATCATTAATTTTGTAACTAATGATTAAGAAGCGCGGTTCTGATTTTTGATGTTTCAGGTTTTTAATATTCTACGCTGCTATAGATGACTAAATTTAACCTAACTCAATTATTAATAACGTCAAAGAAACGAGTTACCCTACAGATTAACTTCTCTCAGGCGCGACTTATCAATCAGTCTCACAAAAGGAAACTTAAAACATATTAGTACCTTAGAGTGACTGCAGGGCTCAACTATGTCGGAATTCCTGGAACTCTTACCGGGTTTTATCCAAGTTCGCACATACCGAGACACCACCTATTTTAGGAGGTATATGTACTAGGGTCAAAGACCTTGTGCTAAAGGCAATAGTTGTCCGCTGATCACATTGGATCGGTCGGCCAACTGACTCCTAAAATTTGTGAAGACACGGAGAAGGGAATGCTGCGATCCCACAGCAAACTCTTCTCCCGTCATTAGTAAGGGTGTGAGAATAGTACCCAATCCCCGACCTACCTGATGCAGGTTTTTCTCTGCATCTCTTTAGGTGAAACACCGAGTATAATCCTTAAACTATAGCCCGGGAACCATAGTAAACCCTTGGATACCTTGCTCTACTTCCATATCCCCCCGTTTTCAGTTTTCTTCCTATGATATTAAAGGGGAGTTGCCTGTTTCAGGATCATCCTCATATAGCCTGTTACCTCTCATAAAAAAACCTATTCAACCCTTGACTATCTTGCTCTACCTTCCACACCCGCCCTTTTCAATTCCCTTCCTATGCTTTTAAAGGGAATTTGACTCTTTCAGGATCACCCTTTTCTAGCGTCTCAAAAAAATGTCTTCATTCGCAGCGTCGAAATTCATATTGTATATTATTTATTACAAGTATTTTCCTTTTGGATACATTACAATTACTACGGATCCAAAACTAAAGCATTCCAAACCACGACTGCTCTATCCTAAGTTCGTATCTCATTTCCAGAGACAATTTCTTCTCCACATGGACAAAAAATGTAATTACTTTACAAATACAATAATTTTTCACAAGGTGAAGTGCTAAACTATTTTGAATTCAATTTTTTTGTTTACTTGATCCCGTTAAACCTTTACAATCTGTACATTTAAATAATCCTATATTCTTGTCGAACGTTTAATCAAATTTACACATTTCTCTGTTTATAGTCAGCCAATAGAATTAAACATTTTCCATACTTCTCTTTATTATAAATAGCTTTGACTTTAAAATTGAAAATCTAGCCCGATTAATAAGCGAGTCTTACATGGGCTGGGTAAGAGAATCCAGCACTATTAAATTCATATATGGGTTTAATCATCGTAGTCTAAACGAGTGTCATTTTAAAATGTATATTTACCTTTTAATTATTTCGTCCTTACTATATCCAGAAAAAATGCCAAGGATATCAGTTTGCTGTTAGGTTCTGCTGTCAATTTTCCAGTTTGTCCCGTGTACGAACGAAGACTATCTTCGGTCTTCGTAATTGACACGTTAATTAAAACTTTGTCACGGTCCTCGCTGTGTCTGTGGCCTTACTTGTACAGCGGTTGAAGCGGTTTCTTGTCATAACCTTCGGGAAACATTCATTTGCAAGGCCTTCTGTCCAAATTTACTTGTATTCACACAAAGGCATTGATATTTAATGGTTAAGAAACATGGCACTGGACGTCAATTTGCAAAGTTCAGGAAAATAAGTCCAGGGACTCGTATATCACTGATTATTTATTGAAAAAAATTGAAATAGATTTACTTAAATTAATAATGGTGGTTGAGTTTACGTTATTCTAATATGCGCATTCGTAATAACATTTTAATGAATATCAAGGTTGTCAAAATACTGAATATGCATTGTGACATTTATTTTGAGTCCGAATTTGCTGGAAATTAATCAAGCCAGTACAAATGCCAAGATTTATGCGATTTTCATGTTTCCAAAGGCAACCACATTTAAACAGACTCGAGAAAACCAAGAGAATAAAAATTAAACAGTCAACTCAGAAAACCAATAAATTAATACAAATGAGTACAAACGAATATTTTTTGTATATCAATGTCAATCTCCTTTTTTAAGTTATAGGTCCCAACGTTGATACGAAACGATGCTTTTTTGTGATTTCATTACATGTATCTTTAGAATTGAAGTGTTTTAAACTTCAATATTATTGACATTCTGATATTTAATATTAGATAAATATAAATTTTAAAATATGAAATAATTACTGGAACCGGGAAACGAACACGGGAGTTCCATTTACCGGGTAAGCGCCTCACCGTCTGAGCTATAGCAGAAAGATACAAGGATTCTCCATTCATTTTCTAGTCTTAAAGCTTATGCTCACCAACAATTTTACTGAAACTCCGTCTTCACGGCCAACTTATGGATGGTTTTAATAAAAAGTAGAAGAAACGTATTCAATTGAAGCTCATCTATGAACTTTAAAATAGAAATATATCGAAATTTAACATTAATTGTGGTAAAAATAACCGCGGACAAAGAACAAACTTCATTTACTCTTGAAACTGGATTCGAGGAATACAATAACAATCAAACAATATAATTCATAATATCACTATGCATCCATTACTTTAAAAAAAGAATTTGTGACAGGTATTGAAAAAAAATTTTAAAACCTAATTAATCATAAATTTTACACATTACAACTGTAAACGTTCTAAATTAACATAATGACATCTTAAAATTAATTTAAATCTTTATTCCATTATTTCTTATGTTCTGAATTTATTTTTAAAATTTCATATATTTTTCTTGTTATTAATTACAAATTTTTGTGCATTCGTAAAATTGAAAAATTTAGAGTTATAATTACTTCACGTTCGGTAACATTTATTGTTAGAAGTTTAAATTAATGATTTACGAATGTAGACGGTTTTCCTTGTTAGATAAATTTACAAAAATATTACATAAATGTTATAATTTCAAATTGGGTTGGTGCAGCTCTTCAATGAATTAGTACCTAGTTGCTAATTCAATTGATTTTCTTCTGTTTGAAATTTATTGTGAAAATAGGTAGTTTTTGTCGTTTTGTAGGCTAATAACTATGGAGCGTCAAGTAGAGAAAAATGAATAAAATGGTCCGGACTTGTGAACGGACTCTGTAATTGAAATATTATATTCGTTCTTTAGTGTTGTTTTACTTTTTGATCGTTTTTATTTTCAAATTAAATTGAATAATAAGTAAAGGAAATCTTATCAAAGAAATTTATGGAGAAGTTACAGTTACCGTAGAAACGTAACAAAAGAAACTTACGAATATACCAAAGTATACTAAAACATCGTAAAGTAAATTTTTTTTCTAATTGTTTCTTCTTGATGGTCGTTAAATTTATTTTATTAAGAAATGTATTTTCACAACTTTTGTAAATTGTGTTCATCCTTTATTCAAAAGACAAGTGTAAAATAATTTTGTTGGTTTGAAGGGATTTAGGTGAAAAGCACTTGAATCTGAAATTCTCAGGGCTTATGTAATATGAGTCCCATATATAACATACCGCCAGCTATTACCAATATTTAAGAAGAAATGGAGAGAAAAACATTCGACCATTCTGAAAATACCAATTTCTTCCAGTTATTGGAATCTTCAATCACCAAATTTCAAATTTTAACTATTTGTGTCGTGTGTCAGTGTTTTCTAAACTGCAAAAATATCTCATTAACAGTGAAACACAACCTCACTATTATTAAATACGCGAAAAATTTCCAAATTCTATTGCGAATAGGCCATGATTTTAAACAAGTGTTTTTCTCATATATTAAGCATACTAACACATAACATTCGATTATAAAAAATGTTTTAATAAACTCTTGACTATTCATTTGCAGTCAGACCTTCTCCCTCCTTCAAAGATACTTCCTCCTCCACCACCATAGATATCAGCCAATCTCCTCTTGAAAAATATAATAATTCAATATTATAAAAATATGATTATAACTTTTTAAAAATAATTAACCCTGATAGTACAATTTTAAATTAACATTTTAATTATGGAACACGATTTTACTAGATAAAAATAAACGTTTTACTTAGTTATCTATTTTGTTATTTTAATGTGTTTGTAGCTGTTAGAATGGTTAAAAAATCTGGTATCAAAGATCAAAGGATTACGTAGAGATCGATAATACATATACAACAACTAGAAATACAGTAATTATATTATCTGACTTAATATTATAAATAAAACACCAATAATGGCTAAAAGAGATAATACCTTTAAAGAATCTCCTCAGTTTTTTAATTAATACATTACAAAAATTTCTTGTTGCTCCTGGAACGTTGTAACAAGATTTTTTTGTAATATTTTAATTAAATAAGTGAAGCGGGGAACAAAACGTATTATAATTAAAATTTCCCATTTTGGTCTTTTGGCCACCGTATGTGTTTTATTTACAACAATTATAACTGAGTAGTTAAAGGAATATTCCTCATTATTTTAAGGAAAACTAATATTTTTATTTGAACTGAAACATCATACAGTTACATAATAAATCAATACTTGTGGTACAAATTGAAAATATTAGTCAGAAAATGATGTAACAAGGGACTAAATAAAAAGTAAAGCCATTCAATGATATTATTACACATTTGTACACGGAATATACTGGAAGATATACTATTACTTTCTTTATAATATGTTAAATTTATTGTATTTATGATTATATGCATATATTCAGGAAGAGTGTAATATATGACGCATCACTTGCAGTGCTATTTACCAAATAAGTACCGTTAAAATCAACTGATATTTCAGCCTTATGCCAAGGTCTTGAGCTAGTGTTTCGTAAATCACAAATCATGTACTGAACGTAGTACCCGTTTCTTCAACCTCTCATCTCACTTCACATAATACACGCGTACGTGTTCGCGTTTAATTGCCGCTGTGAGTTGCACACTCCGCACAAGCACTGGTATAAACAACTTTTTCTCGGTGTGGATGGAGCCCGTTTCGTAATATTTAATTGTCGGCCAGCTAGTGCGTGTTGTAATTGCAGCCTTAAGATTTGCTCAGGGGAAATTACAACGGATGCAACAATCGTTTCCGCAGTGAGGATGAGGATGAGGAGAGGTGTGGTCCAGAGCGACGAGTAGAGTGACGGGAGAGGAATACGAAGAGTACGTCTCGACTCACAGGACGGGTTAAGTGCCTTGGAATTAGCATATAACCCGGATGCGAGTGTGTGCGTCTGCGGACCGGGTCCCCTAGCCTTTATTAAAACTCGGCTAATTCCCAGCGAACTGGTTCCCATTCCATCGGGTCACGCATTTGTTTCTATATGGCTGCCCTCCATAAGATTTAATTGAAATTTTAAAAAGTGTCTTAATAAAACATCGGGACATTTCGAAACGTTCCGTATATGGATATCATGTCGTGGCGAAATTATTCACGCTCTGAAGTTCCCTGGGGGAAACTTTTAACGTAACTCCTCGTCCCGCTGTTGAATCATCTGAGGTGTCCACCCACGCGGATTATGAAAGAACGTTTCTATTGACTCTTTTCGCTCAATAAGCACTCTCAAATCAAATTTAGTGTAGAAAATGAAGGTATATTTTGAATAAAGCTATACCTAAATATTCGTGTTTAATTTTAGAGATTATTCTATACAAGTATTGTAAAATATAGGTTTATTGCAATAACAGATATCTGCTTGAATCTTGGTGCAATAGAAATGTATTGAAGAATTTAAGGAGCAGTTAAACAACGATTCGTTTGAAATACATTGTACTAATAAATAAACCCTGTGCAATATTGTTTGATGTAATTTCATCCACAATAACAATATGCAACGCAAAGATTTTAAGAGATATAAATATTGCAGATCTCAGTACAAATATGTACAAGGGTTATTTATAATTTTAAGTTCAATTTCATATAATCTACAAATCATGACAGGTTTATCAAAAACTATTTTTATTTAATTCCCTATTTATCTATATATTTTCCATATCTGATTAAATGTTTCTTAAAACAATCTAAGAGATTTCCTATGCCCAAGTCCTAGAACTCGTCATTTGAGAACCCATGTTTCGTCCCCTGTGAGAATATTCTCTAAATAATCCTTACGATTTCGGTCCAAAATATCAAGAGGACGAACCATTCATTGCATTTGACGTTTCTCAGTAAGAAGCCTAGAAATACAATGTTAACACAATCTGAAATTTAAAATTTGTAGGGTCAGCGTTGTGAAAAGTTGTTTTACCTCATTAATTCATTCCAGTGCTTAAGTTAAAATTGTTAATCGCCGGTCTTCACGACTCTTTTCACTTTTCACAATAAATTTTCTGAAAATTTGCAATTTAACAAATTTTGCGCACGTTGGACTAATCTAAGACTATTTACAGTGGCAGGCTTCATGAGGTTATTCAAATCGTGGCAGAAACCGTTTAATAGGAACGTATTTGAATGGGTTGATGCGGAAGAGAAAACAAGGCAGCCAGGTAATAATTAACTGTAATTAAGGATTCCACCCGACGTTCACCTAAAATTGATTAAGTGAAATCCAAGAAAACTTGCATTTGATAGGGTTTGCTATTTGTAGCTTCCCCAAGCGCTTCCGATGATTTCATAGGGGTTTGCTGTCGTGACGGAGGCTTCGCTTTTCTATGCCTCGCCAAGTTTATGAGTTTCTTATAGACAGGCTCCATGAGGGTTGATCCACTTTCATATCACAGGAAGGTAGCCAAGGGTAAACTTGAGTTTCCGCGCTAGAGATCAGATGTCGGAGTGGATCGGGACACACATTGCTTAAAATGTTTTGTAAAATTATGGAATAAGAAAAATCACTTCATTAATGTATAAAACATAGGTTTCTTCTTTTAATTACTCAATTTAATATGAATCTAACTTAAAACAATGAATTTAATTATTAATGAATTTTTTAAAACCCTTGAAAACTTCCCGTTTTTCCACATTCCCGTGGAACAACGGGATAGGAGGTTTTGTAAATACAATCAATACAATAAAATGAATTTTAATTTCAAAAATCTTAGCACCTTTTGTACCTACTTTATTATATTTATTTTCGTTATTTTGCTAATAGATTTTGTGTAACTGCAAAGTTTTTGCTAGCTTTTTCCTTTTTCCGACCCTTTCCTTTCTTTATCTATTCTTTTTGGGTACAGCAACCTGTAACTCATTCTTATAATATGAGTTTCAGTTTTTCCCTTTTTTCTTCATAAACATATAACATTTTGCCACCCCGTACGCAAGAGTTACTGTAAGATTTTTCACCGAGCCTTAATACAAGCAGACTTAAATCTAACGTAATAGGTAATTTACAAGGCTCGGTCAGATCTTGGTCAAGTTGGAATCCGGGAGTTTTTCCAGCACCATCCAGATAAAAAAGGGTATCCCGTTCCACCTAGAGTTCCCCTATTTGAAATGCTTTTACGAATGACGGGAAAGGAGTTCGTTGTGACATGTATTTGTGCCCATACAATTGGTTTGAGATGGTTCTGCAGATAGAGAAAGGGACGAAGAGAGATTAATAATTGTTTTACGCTTTCGAATTTGATTGTTTCTCGTCTGTGGTTGAATGTGATGTCACTTTACTACCGTGACGTCACGTTAAGGTGTGCTATAATATTCCAACATGTCATTTACCCCAACGTGACATCATTTCTAAAACTTGATCAAAATCAAGCACTCCCAAATGATATCATTTCAACTTGGTATGGTCAACAAAATCACATAAATTTTCTTCCAAGTGACTAAGTAGCTAACGGTGCATTCTATTTTAAGCTTCTTTAATATTGTGCATCGGAACGAGGTTGAGAGAAGCACAGATATCCTTTTACGTGGTTGGTGGCCGTGAGACGCTCGGGATTAACAAAGACCTGTCGTCTCGCCAGATTATTAAGCCAGATCATGGTGTACCGGTCTCGAGACGTGGCCCAATTAGTCGCGAAGTCCTATCACTAGGTTGTCCCCGATTTATTGAGTCTCTCTTCCCTGTTCGGACATTATTTAAATCCTAGATTTCATAGAATCACCATAAAGGTATTCAATCACTAAGATAGCAGAGACCATTTAAAAAATAATTGGATGCTTAAATATCTAATTATAATAACGGTTAAACTAATATTACTTACTAAACATTCGTAAAAGTTATTTAGAGACTAAAAATATAAAAATCCCCACCAGAACCAGGAACCGAACACGGGACATCTCGCTTATTTGGTGGTTGTTCTACCACTGAACTAGTCTGGTTCCGTAAAATTTGGGCTCAGCTTCAACTGAAGAATGTATTTTTCGTTTGAAATCAAAAATCATGCACAGTTGATCGTCAAACCGGACTTGCAGTGAGGAAGAGCAACCGCCCGGTAAGCGGGAGGTCCGGGGTTCGATTCCCCGGTCTTGTGGGGGTTTTACCGTTCCGTTCTTCAAAATTCTGTTTCATTGCGTTAGGTTGAGCTTGAATTGTAACATTTCTTATCAATTAGAATAGATAATTAATTGATTCTTCGACGGTTTAGGGCTCTAGACATTTCACACCATGCAGTATATATTATTATACTTAGTTGAATTAAAATACATGCAAGTTATTTTAAAATTAACTAAAATATGCATATAATATTTTTTGTTATTATTGATGTGGTCTAGCGTTCAGCGGTACCGCCACACGAAGCACGTCATCCTTCAGTATAATCTTATTTAAAGCTCACGCACACAGCGCTGATTGTTTCTTGATACCTTCACAATAAATAAATAAAGATATATATATATATATAATCGCCAGAAGCTTAAACGAGTATTTTAAAAAATCATTATTATTTATATTTCATATGCAATATTTTATTATTAATAAAAATCGCTATTATCCATAATTTGTAGACAATTTTTAGAAAAAATAACTATTTGTTCTTCAGAAGACTAGTGAAAAGTATGTTACTTTTTGTTCTAGCTAACCGACTACTAATAATTTTCAAACGTCAAATATTTTAATTACTCTGTACGTCAAATGCGATATACCTCTGAACTTTTGACCTTGGTTTACTTCATTATTAACGTTATATGACCCTCTAAATACAGTTATTATTAAATTCAAGGCAGCAAAAATAGTTGAGCCACTGTAAATCACAGCTTCATTCGGGTATCAAACACAAATTATTTTCGTAAGTTATTAAGATATAATCTATCACATATTATTTATTAAAATATATCCGGTTTACAGGTGATAAATATTTATAATTGTTACACTTACATTAAATAAAAGTGCTCAAGAATGAATGTATATCGTTAACAGGATGTATCACCGTATTCCAGTGAGAACTAGGCATGAATTTTGTTTTCATCGAAGTCGCACCATTGTGACATCTCTACAACCATTCTTTATAGTCGATGTATAAAGCTAAGTGTAAATGAGAAAAGACATTTTTTTTGGAATAAAGTCATGAGGTGACCTCTTCATGTATACAAAACTAAAACCTAAAGAAGAATGTTCATGAATAAATGAAAACTGAATAGACCCAGAAAGTTTAGCCTCAGACATTTCGGCGCCTGGTCAGGAATTACGAGGTGCCTTTAGTCATGGGAAATATACCTGAAAATAACATTTCTCGAGTTATATGCAACGCCACTGTCCTGAAAATCCTTCAATTTAATGATGAACTTTTATAGATGAAGTTTCTTCCAACTGTGCATAAATTTAATTAGGATTCCAGCAACAAGGATGCCCACTGTCAGAAATGCCTTTCACTTTTAAGACGCACCGAAATTGAAATTCACGAATATTCAGCGGTACTTTCTCTTGCGAGCACTTTTGCTCTGGGTCACGAGTGGCCTTTCACAAAATCTTGGTTTCCAGAATGCTTAATCTGCACTTTACACATATTCGCTTTTAACCGTTAATGGCTGCGAAAATGAAGTCTGAAACAAAGAATGTCGTTAATGACGCAGCCAGTGCACGGCCCTAAAAAGCTTGGAAAGAAGATCAGCGCTGCCGCTTCGATTAGGAACCGTGTTTTAATTTGTCCTCTACAGTGACGGTCTTTCACCCAAAGGCTTAACGAGGACGTCATTATTTATTGCGTGTCCTCCGGTATCGCTGACTACACAAGTTCTGCCTCCACAGTAAGACACACAAGTTTTCCCCTAATTAAACGACAAAACTTTATTCAATCTCGATAAACTCACAAGACCGAAAGCGCAATATATTAGGAAAGTGAAAAAGCAAGCAAAATAGACTTCATACGAGTTTACGATTCCAACCTACCTACGCATTTGATCACTGCCCTCACCATTAAATATCATTTAGCTTGCTGCTTTGTTGATTCCTTATTCACGATTATATTCTAACTCATACTGGAAAATGAACATTCATTATTTGGTTAAAAATACAAAATTATAAATGAGAATAATCAATGAAGATTTTTATGGATCACCAGAAGAAAAAAACAGAGCTGAGGGGTATAAAGACGTAATTGTGGCGATAAAACACAGGTTTGTTTATAAATGGGCGCACCATCTTTTATATACGAGTATAAATTAAAGATATTACTGACTGTTAGCAATAGAACTCAGACATTTGGGCGCCTGGTCAGGAATTACTAGGTCCTGGAATTCATCAACAAATTGACGGTAAACAGTCGACCAGAAATTTCAATTTTTCGATGGTACGTAGATGAATGCCTGGGCCCGAGCCAATAAATTGACAGTATGGATTAGGGAAGAATCTATCCCGCAATCAATGTAAAGTTAATATAATGGGGTATGAATTAATTTTTAAACAGACATTTTGAGGGTCATTTCCTTACGAACAAATAAAACAAAACACTGCAAAATTTTGCAGTTGCAAACAAGAACACAATTTGAAGTATTTCACAGAATTAAAACATAGTTAGCTTGAGGTCAAAATTAGTTGAATGTTGAACTTAACTTTCCAAGTACATGAAAATGGATCGCGTTTTAACTAGAAAGTCCTAGTTTTTGAGAGCATAATAAATAGTAGAATTCTTCATGGGAGAGTAGTTAAACTTCTTTAATAAAATATAATTCATCTCATCAATTGTTGATATACAAATATAAATTAATTTATCAAACTCCTCTAATTTTTCGCGGCTTTTGTTCCCTTTTCATAGTCAATCACAATTTCGCCTTGTTTTTCGGAATTGCGTGAGTCTAAAATTGATATAATTTTACTTAAATAATTATCAACTTAATATGACTCAAATATGTAATTTGCGTTTTAAATATTTAGTCCCCAAATGTTCCTAAGAAGTAATAAAAACTTTCAAAATTACTTAATAAATTTATTTGAAACATTTCATTTGATAAAATTTTCGTTTCCTTAGGTCAAATTCACCTACACAAAAATAAAAAATTCTATTTACAAAACATACATTTACAATTCCAGAAGAAATCTATATTGATATTATTTGCCAACATTAATGCTTATTAACAATTTGACTTACTTATTACTCAATTCTATAAAGTATTAAAAATGAGTAGGCATATTAAATTGATAAATTGGAGTTATGTAGAATTAACTTTCTTTGTTACGAATGTTATGCTTATTATTTAACTTTTACTTTTTACATTTTCATCAATGAATAATTAATTACTCATTCTACATTTATTGATACTATTACTAATTCTCACGTCGCATTTCTTTATACTTCATTCTTGCTTTCGTCTTTATAAATAGCAATGTGAGAATTAATAAACGGTGCCAATATTCAACTGTTAATTATTTATTATATTTCCCAGTATGCAGTTAAAATTGTTTGCGGTAACTTACAAGATTTTATTTTGAATAAATGTAGTATCACTTAGGACCTCTAGGGTTGGTGTTGACTTCAACGAGTCAAAGCTGCATCTAATAGTAAATTCATCCATGTGGTGTGAAATTAAATTTTAGATGAGACTCAGCTTGAGATAAACAAGAGTGGACGGTTTTCGAATGGGTTTTTGGATCGACTCGGAGTAGATCAGTTGTTAGGGCGTTCGTCGGAGATCTGAAGTTCACTAGCAGGAAGTTTCTCCCAGAATTCTTTTACATCACGTTGATCCATAACAAAAACAACGTAATACTTGCGTTAGGTCACACCTATTACGTTCCAATTTATTCACTCACACACAGATGAGAGACAGAACTGAAACGCATTGAGAAACGGCTCCAAGAAGCTGACTCGGAAAAAAACGCGAAACACCTGACTGTTTCTTGAGCATCCAGTCTGTCCAAAGGGTTACGGGAGTGTGATATTTATTAATAGGTGAGCTGCTGTGAAGGCAGGTAAAAGAAACATATCTTGTTTCACGGTATAGCTGCTGATATCCCACATGTTACGTAACTCAAGCACGAGGGAATAATGTTAACGATGTATGGGATCACTTTCCTTGCGCGACGGGACAGCATACAGTAAACAGTTATGTGAAAATTGTATTAAATAGCTTCTAAGAAACTGAAGGCTTGCTGGATGAAAATGGATAAACTACAGTAATATGCAACTATATCGCTTACCCTTCTGTCTCCTATGGTATAAATTTAACTGAATATGAAAAGCACATTCACTGTTCTTTGATCGAGCAGAATCGCGGAAAGAGGTTTCATTTACCACAAATTTGCCAAACTCAAAACTGTACAAAGTAATATCGTTAGCACTAAAGAGTATAGTATATTTTACTACTGAGTCTTGGTAACTCGTTCTAGCGCCCGTCGTAAGGTTTTCATGTAGTACACTAACGAGACGTTTATGGCAATGTGAGCGTTATTTATTTTATTATTTCAGCTTACTATGAGGGAATTCTACAGCCTCTGCAATTTCCTGTTAACAGCATTCCTGGTCTGCTTTGGTTAGGAGCTTTAACCTTAGCGCATGCCATTTGCGTGTAATTTCCCTAAAGCGCTCAAGCGCGGAAAACACGAGTTTAAACAATGTAAACCATAAGGAAGTCAGGCTACGACAAATTTAGTGCAAGCTCTATCTTCAAACTCATAGTTTAAACATTATTTTATACCAGGTTCAATGGCCTTCTACTGCAATATTAAATACCAGTAAAGTTAGTTGAAATGTTATTTTTTTCTACTTGAGAATAGTACCAAGCTCAGAAAACTAATATCTATTAAAAAAAATATATCTCTTGAATTCGTAATGACCATATTCGATTGTTACCAATATATTAGTGAAAGAAAAAACGTTTTTAGGACACTCATTCGTCATTCAAAAAATTTCCCATATACCAGCTATTACTTACAAGAAAAACAATTATAACAGTAAAAAAAGTTTCAGAAACTAAGATAAATTTGCCCAAGATATTTAGTATAATGTCAAATTCCTTAGTCTTCTATGGAGAAGATGAGCTACAGTGAGTCATAATTTGTACTTGTTTTACTTGTTTAAAATAAAGAATTATTATATAGAAATAAAAAATCCATTTACTTTATATTAATTAATTTACAATATTATAATAATTGAATTCATTTTAATTTCCAAATCCAACATTTTTCTGATTAACACTAAATACTTTATACAATTATTTACAATAATTAAATATCTTACAAGCTAGAGACATGAGATCTATACTTGAGTCGTCTTTGCGGACCTTCTCATTGAAACAGAAATACATACAAAACCGTTCGCGGAATTGGTACTACGAGGAAATCGGAAAAATGTTACAAATAGTTTAATTACCGTTTTTGAGCTTAGCCTGAAAATCGCCGCTCGTCCATAGATGTTATACTGGTCCCACTCAAATCATTTAACTTCCTTGTTGAAGAATGAGCACCTTGTTAATTAAGATTTCTTCCGACACTGACAAGAGTAAGCATTCCGCCCATTATCCAAATGTTCAAAGCCAATTGCAAACTCCAATCCCTTACTTTCCAACTTTAATGTCAACTGTTTAATGTCCACTCAATGTCCACTGCTTAACGTTTACTCCTTAATCCTTAATGTTCTAAAATCAATTTTTCCTCGGTCTTCAATACAACTAATTATTTAATTTCCTTCGGTAGCTGGGACCCAATCCTCGCCAATCAAAAGTACATCTTCCGTATTTGGAGGAACCATTCACTGCTCCACATATAACTTCGGAAAAAACCATGTCTCACCATTTTTCAGTTTTCCCGGAATCTCAATGAGTTCAGAAAACCCAGACCGGCGTCAACTTGTCTAGGTTTTATGACCTTCAATTTCTCTCAAATTGCCTGCCTTTGATTTTGTACCACCAAATAACGCATTTCTTTGTGTTCAAATGCTTACCATTACATTACAGAAATTAAAAAATGCAGTTAATTATTTATTAAACTCTATAATATTTTGCGGAAAAAAGAACGGTTTCACCATTAAAAGAGACAAAATTAAGATATTGCGGCATGCTGACAAGGTAGTAATTTTATTAAAGTCTATAGATTTTTTGGAAAACTTATTAACTGCATGAACAGCGTCTTAAAAACCGAGTACAACAAAAGTAAAGTGATAGAGATAGTCAAAAGAAGAGTGGAGATGAAACGGATAACAGATCAGGAAATGATACTTTAGCGGAAGTAGATTGATTTTCAAGATATTATTTTAAATATTTGCAGTTGCATGGTAAGTTAGATAGATTTGCTATAGGAACTCATCAAATATGTGTTTCGTACTGTCAAATTTTATGATCAGTTTCTATATCCACTGCACATGTCATTGTTTTAAAATACATATTAATTATATCGTAATGACTCTTGAGTGTGAGAATCTAATATTGGCATAAATAAAAAATTAGCTTAATATAATTTATTTGTTCCTCTTTTAATTAGTAGCTTTTACATTTTCCTTTTAATTTTTATTATAAAAAATTATCGATACTCATTTAGTTGAATATTAATTTGAAGCCTTTCTCTTCATTTCCGCTTTAAGAATAACTTTAATTGTAAAAACGACAATGTTCATTTGGTCTACAGAAAAGTAACCTGTCGCGTGAGGTGTTAAAAAATTAGTGCAATCGAATTCTGGGATTTACGGTAGTACTAAAGGTTAACTAAAGTGGGGAGACTTGCTTTTCTTTTTAAGGAAGTTGCTGCTCCCACATTTTGCACTCAGCCGTGCTTTCAAACTTTGTCGCCGAGATTTGTGAAAGCAATTAACATGCAACTTCGTGCGATTAATGTCAACTTTCACCTGATCTATCACTGTAATGACCCTCGAAATATTTTATTATGGTGGTAAATTCGGGATACGGAGGGGCGATAGAGAGGAAATTGCAACGTAAGCTTAAAGTGATTTCAGACCAGCTTTGTACCTTTTGCAATTAAACTTTCAATTCATCCAGATAAATTAATTATTATGATTATATTTATAAGACGTGGAATGAATTATACAGTGAAAGATATACATTAAAACACAAGTTAAAATTCTTTCTGATAACCAACTTTTCCTGCCGACGTTATTGGCATCATTCAATAATACGAATGCTCAGTTTAATAATACGAAAAATATGGTAAATTATTGGCACCGACTAAAATACTTCACTCTTCATACAGTTTCTATAACTTTGAAATTATAGTTCAATCGTATGCAATTACTATATTATTTCACATAAAAATTATACACTGCATTTACACCAATAGTCTCATACCTTCGTGCCCGACAACTAACAATTAGGACATTTTAAAGTATTTTTAGAGGAAATGAAATAATTTTTTTGTCATAAATTTAATTAGGAAGTGTATTGTAAGCATCTAAACGTTTTGTAAGACTTTTTTAATAGTCTTGGTAAAAATTGAAATGTTTTAGTTAACAAATTATATTCTTCATTACAGTATCCATTTAATAACGATCCCAACTGTAATTGTTTCTTTACTGAACTATAAATTATTTCTTAGTAAAAAGCATTGAAAAATTAATTTCCTGTAGATCTTCAAAACGATTAATTTTTATCATCATTATTACACAAATGTGGTAATTTTTAAAATTCTATCAAGAAAATTTTTTAATTAGCTTCTTTGTCGGTATTTGTATAATTTTAAATATGAAATATTATGACGTTGCGTCTCTCATTTGAGACTTCTTCAGGTAAAAATTGATCTGTACATGGAACTTAACTCCAAGATTTTTTCGGCCGAAACATTTAAATTATAAAATTACTGACACTGAGGCTAATTAAATAATTTATTATGTACTTCATTGTTTGCATAATTACTAAAATCTATCAGGAAAACTTATTTATTGTATGTGCATGCCTGTGCGGGTTCTCTCTCGCAGGTATTTCTCTCCAAAATTGACTGCGAGGCTCACCTTCGGGAATTCCTCGTACTCTGTCTAGTTTTTTCAAGGTTCTCAAGGAACGAGGCACCTTCATTTATTTTGGGAGGTGTATGTACCGGGAACGAAGACCTTCAGCATACGATAAGAGTTGTCCGCGGATCTCATTGGAGACAAGGAGAAGGGAATGCTGCGACCCCAAAGCTAACTCGTCTCCCGTCATTAGGAACGTCGTCAGAATAGTACCTAATAGCGCGACCTGCCTTATGTAGGTTTTCTTGGGTTTTCCCAGCATCTAGGTGAAACACCGGGTAGGATCCTTAAACTATAGCCTGGGGGTTTAGCCAACCCTTAGCTACCTTGCTCTACCTTTCACATCCCTCCTTTAAATTCCCTTCCCCTACTATTAAAGGGGACTTGCCTGTTTCAGGATAACCCTCATATATCCTGTTAATCACAAACATTATTGAATAATTCTGATTATGCATAGCGAATTTTTCACGTTATTTTATATACCACACAGAACTAAAATCGAGTGTGGAGTTAATTTTTAAAAAATCTTAACAAATTATATGGGCTTAAATTATGATTCTTGGACTTTATAATTCCTGATTACTTTAAAAGTTTGAAATCTGAAAACAATAAATTGACAATTCAAATAAACATTCTTATTAACTTTCGCAGGTTTCCCCGCGTGAATTATATGTCGGAAATGTTCTCGGATTTCCAACCACGCGCGGCGTTTAACATACACGACGTTTTCGAAAGTCTCCGTCTTTACTTGAAAATGTCGATGGTGATTGTCGACGAAACGTTGTATATGTTAAACGCCACCCCACCACATTATTATTGTTCTGACACTTCATTACCTTTGATTTCTTTCATCTGGTAATCAATTTTTCAGTGACATTTCCCACTCGTGAGCAACTTCATAAATACAAGTATATAATTTTGGTTTACTTACATTTATTTTGTTTATTAACCTCCTGTACTTGCTCATTTAGATACAGATTAATACGATGGATAACATAATTGTATCTTCAAAAGAACCAGCAAAACTATCCTTAAGAAATAATTAAAATGTTGCAGAAATGCTACTAACACAATTTTGACCGAAGGTATGACATTAAAATAACGTTTGAAAATTCCTTGCATGTTACCCGTCGTTCATACGCGAAGCCTATCATTGTGTACGTTTGTTATATTTAAGTTTAAATTTTGGCGAATATATTACAGATACGTTTTCCAGTATCAATTTTTTATGTAATATTTGTTATTAGTTTTATATATTAACATCTGCTTTTCTTTAACTGCCAAAACAAACCCCTTGAAGAAATATATTTTCTTCGTTAATTTTTCAAATTTTTGTTGACAATTTAAAGCAATCTCATAGTTATTTACGTCTTCACAGAAAAATCTGTAAGTCGTTTGAATTTAAAATAATGTTTTTTTAATTAGAGAGCGAAGGCTTTCCCCGGTGAATTTGTTTGAAATACACTTCTTGAATTTCAACCTGGGTCAAATTTTGCTTACACAACGTTTCAACAGCAAGCTACGACTCGTCTCCTGGTAGACAGTCTACCTGACGACAATGGGGGAGCTTGCTGTCGAAACGTTGTGTAAGCAAACTTTGACTCCAATTGAAACCAGAGAATTGCATTTGAAATGTTTTTTTTAATTTTGTAAAATATGGTGAATGCTATATTAGTTTTATATTACTAAGAGTAGTTAAAATCATTTTGTGCGTACATTTCTAACAATCTTCATACAGATGGAAAATCTCTATCAAAATCTGACTGAACTTGTGGAAAGTGAGGAAAATCAAGGTTTGGGAATTTGGTCTTCCGTCATTTCATCTCCAGTTTCTAATAACATTCTCGCAACTGTATAAAATAATGAAAAGAGGTGTCATTGGAATCTCTAAGATAAATTTCTTGTGAAAATAAACGAAGTCAGAGTAACAGACAGAGAGGAAGTAAATGTTTCTAATTAATTGGCGCAGCGTTAATATATATATATATATATATATATATATTAAAGCAACTTTATCTAAGACACTTATAGACATAAGGATTATTATTTTATTTATATAAATTTGTTTTCAGATCAGTCAATTTATTCTTTCTATTGGACAAAACGTATTTAACCATGCATGAATAATCTTCAAGCCAGCATCGTCGTAAACACCACAAACATGGAATAATTAAAGGCGATTTGATTTTTTTCATATAAGTTGAGTTGATTTGTGGTTATGTATGGAAGGTGTCTTTCAGCAGCCTACTGCTAACCCTATCCTAGATATACACTCACATTAATCAGTGTAACCACACTTCCAGTAGCTAATTTGAATATAACAGTTTACTTCATCCTTATCTTTCCATTAAGTCAAAAACATTATTCACCCAATCGTTGCGTGAGTGTTGAATCGAGCAAAGGCGAAGCGAAGAACTGTAAAACATTTCAAGACACGACCCACATTTCCGCTGCGGAAAGATCACGCGGGTTTTTATTTATCGATGGGATTTGGGCCCGGCGCAACAAATTCCTTTCACACCCGCTACCCGATCGTCGTTATTTATTCGCTTCTCTCTTTTTGTCCGTCCGCATGCAGTGATCAATGGGGAATCGCTTCTGCTTTTTGTGAACCGGTCCGCAGGAGAGATCGCTTAAAAGCGAACTAGCACCATTAGTCCGGCCTTCCTACGCATATATAGCGATCTACTGTGTCACTTGTTCTTGCCTTTGCTTCTGTCAGAAGCCGACGCTCTTAGCCACGCCAATATACGAAAGGAAAGTTACATTATGTAGCAGGAGTATATTTCATCCGGTAGCAAATCAAAATATTTGTCACGCCCGTATTGATTATTCCTCGGCCGTGTCAAAGGTGAGGCTCTTTGCCAACGATTGCGTAATATAGTAACAGAGTGTTACCTCCTTTACTTACGCTTTCACTTTACCAATATAGTGCCGTATTACTTGTCTCCAATTTCTCCCAGATTCTGATATTGTCGTCCAATAAGACGCTCGTTATCTTAAATTCTTTGTCGTTCTTTTTGGTAAATTATGTTATCGTGGATAAAAGTTCAGAAATTTAATTGTCTACCAGTCATTTTCTGAGTGTCCCGTTCACCGATAATTCAGGATGCATCCTTTCCTTTCGTCCTGCTTCTCACTAAGACACCTCTTCTGTTTTTACTCAGCATGAAAATTGTTCTTCTAACTGAAATTTTGTTCGCTGTCGAGCAATTTAACGTACACACTTCCGATCCAATACTAATACGGAAGACATGTACTTCCATAATTAATGAAAGTAGAAGACGTTGATTAAAAGTTCGGAAGTCATACGTTTTTTTGATGTTGAGTATATAAAAGTGTGTAAATAAGTAGCTAATAAACTACCTGTAATTTGAGATGCAATATTAAAATTTAATTGGACGATATAAGAGTACTAAAATCCAATAGCAGATTCAAGAATACTAAAATCCAATAGCAGATTCAAGAATACAAAAATCCAATAGCAGATTCAAGAATACAAAAATCCAATAGCAGATTCACGAGTACCTAAATCCAATAGCAGATTCACGAGTACCTAAATCCAATAGCAGATTCACGAGTACCTAAATCCAATAGCAGATTCACGAGTACCTAAATCCAATAGCAGATTCACGAGTACCTAAATCCAATAGCAGATTCAAGAGTACTAAAATCCAGACCCGTGGTTGTCCCAATAAGATGATTAAATTAGAAGACTATCTATATAAATAAAAGGCAATGTATGCCTTTGTGTAGAAAGGCAGGCTACGAAAGGCTTATCCGTTTTGATGACTCTTCCCTTGGAAGCTCGAGAACGGATGAAAACTGGGGGATGGCTAACTGGTCCAATGAGATCAGCTAGACACTCTCACCGAAACAAACACCCCTCAAAACTCTCAACCTCGTTTGGACCTATAAGATACTTGATTTGAAATCTTTGACCTGTGGCCAAGGTGGGGAGGAAAAACCAGTATGAGGAAATGAGCCTTTCAAAACTTCCTTGTAACCTCTGGATCTCCTTTTTATTTTGCGTGCTTTGGAATTTATATACATTAATTACCGAGTAAATTCCAATAACCCAGCTAGTACTTTAATAAATAAGATCGGTAAGAGATTGTAATAAATTTTCTGTTGGTGTTTTAAAAAATTAGCACTCGTTATATGCAATGTGAAATGGTGAATATATTTTAAACGTTTTTAAGAAAATACAAAATTGTTGAATGTTAATGTTGCCTTTCAAAGAGATGAAAATTTATATTCTAGTTTCTTTGATAGATTTCTATTGTTTATATTTCATAACTATGAATCCTTCGAGCTGAAAACGTCGTCATAAATATTTTAGAAAACCAGGCATTTTACATTTTACAAATATATGTCAAGGCTTTGGCAAAAAGTTAATTATTCTTCGTGAAATCTCTAGGTTAAATTAATATAGAAAATATTAATTGATATGAGCATATATGAAAAATGATTCTCGGCACAATATACTCGTATGTGCAATCACAAAAATATCGTTTATGATTCCAAAAATTAATATTTCACTTTAATATTTGAATATTATTTACATTAATTTCTATTTAATGAATTAAGTTTAATTTCTTAATGAATTGAAAAATAAATAGTAATAACTGGATTTATGGGTTTTCCAAAAGTAATCACAGATTTATAAATCATTCACATACTTCCACATCCTCCCTTATAAATTCCCTTCCTATGCTATTAAAGGGGAGTTGCCCGTTTCAGGATCACCCTCATGTAGCCTGTTAATCCCCTCCTCCCCCCAAAAAAAGTCTGGCAGTGTCAACTCTCGATTGGCAACCCCAGGGAAATTCATTCATGAAATTAACCACGAAAGACCTCAAACCTTTATTGATGCATTGTAAAACGATGATTAAAAGGGCAATCAAAAAGCACGTCTTAATTCTTACAACATTTCGAATTCAATGTTTTTGTATTAACTAAATTTCTTTATTACTTAAAACAGGTTTTATCTATATTCGTATTTGTTTTTAAATCTTAATTATTTATTTTCTTATTCTTATGTAAATTATTATAAAATATGCAAGATCATCTTCGCGTTTCATTGAATTATATTGCGACCTTATGGAATATTTAAAGTTTATTATAAACTGCTGTCCAATGCTTGAAGTCCACTATTCTATTTACTATTGGTGGAACTCAATTATCACAGAAAAATATTTCTGCCTACTTGCCAAAGATTTCCGAGATGTTATGTGAGACGTGATTCATGTATTGTAAATCTCGTCCTGTTATTATATTTTATCATTTGTATAGGCGATAACAAAAAGAGTTTTTAAATTATTATTCACTGTGGTAACTGCATCTTTAAGGCGTTATTAAACACGGGAGTAAATTAATTAACGATATATTTTAAATGACGTATTTATATTATTTATTTTTGTTAGTACCATTAATTTTACGTCCCAGCTCATCTACTGTTGTTCTATACAAATACAGAGAGTCCACAAGTTCCGTTACATCACAGCTTTGACAACTCAGCAGGTTTAAGGTGTTACGGGTTTTATAGCTCCCCAACCTCCCACGAGATATGAATTTACATTTTAATTTAATAATATCTAGTATTATAAAATACCGTAATGTATCAGTTACAGTGATTTTGGTGGGGAAAGTGTGAGGGAGTTGGAAGAGCCATAGAGCGGGAACTCCTTTTCACTTGATAAAAATAAAATGAAGGAAGTTGAGAAGCTAACGGCGAATGTTTGTACCACGCCCTAATCCTGAATTTGGTCATAACGTATCCTGTTCACACTTCTAATGACAGGGGACGAGTTAATGAGGTCCTATTGATAAAACGCACACCTTAATATCTTAATCGAGTACCGGTTAGGTGCAGCCGGTCGATTGGTCAAACTTGATCAGCAGGCCGTGGGACGCACTAATCTTTGACCCCGGAGCGTACGCGGCATACATTATTTTCGGTGTAAGACCTCGATGTTAGATCAGGCATTATTCTTCCAGTGGACGGAATAATGGTGGAGCAAACTTTATTGAAGCCCGGAAGAACCCTAGAAAACCTACATGTAGTCCTGTTGGGGTTAATTGAACACAGAGATAAGTGAACATACAGACACCGAAGTAAAACGCAATGAGATATGAAACGATTCACATTCAATGAGTTTCTGTAAATGGATTTATATTTATTAATTGATTCCCTTAGTCATTTACAAGTCAAAGAATTTTTAGTTTCATAGCAAGCACAACAATATAATACATAAATTATTCTACTTCTTTTGGCTCTACAGCCCATTGAGGTCCTGGACTTACAGTGGCAAACGTGGGCTGTCATCTTTCGTGATACATTTGGAGTGGTACGTGGTCAACGTATCAATTCTCCAGCAGTCTCAATTCCGGTCTTCGTGACCATGACAGCACAAACCTTCAAGTCAATGCCAGGACTCGAACCCGGGACGCTAGCCACTAGACCTCAGGAGGTCGGCACATAATTTTCTTTTTGTCTGAAAAATCATTATCAATCAGAATTTTCAAGCCAATTAGTTGTCAAGTGCTACATATACCATATACATTTGTCCTCATGAGGTTTTCATCCAGCTATACATCCTTATTACCTCTAATTAGCTCGAATGGCCATGTCTTCAATTGTTCATTAGTTTTAATAATTCTTCCAACAGCTTGGATGGTCCTTTTGTTGTGGTATTTGATGGTGCTTTCGTGGATAATTTATAATTGTAGGGACGCGCAGGTCTTCATGTATGGAGCGGATTGTTAGATACCAAAGAACACTCACTTGTTGCCGAAGAATTTTCGATTGGAATCTCTGGATGTTTTCAATATTTCATTTTGTTGAATAGCCATAGGTTCATACGGGTTTTATATGTGTATAAAAATAAATTACTTTGTTTTCTAGCGACTGCGTTAGCATGGAGAGATGCATAAGAGCAGTCTAAGGACTGATTACTACACACTCAGATTGGATTTTTTTACTATTAGCCAGTACAGTTCACTTGCTTTCATTTCAAGACGAATAATAATATCAATAATATTCTTACACAATTCTTTGAAAACTAAAATTATAAGGCCAACTCATACAGCAAACAGCTCGATTCTGAACATGCTTACAATGATAATAAGTAAACAAACTGACCAGATTCCTAATAATATCTCTGTGAAATGCCAAAGCATCAACACAAAAGAGAAGTAAAAATATTTCTGCTGAACCATAAAATCTATTAATCTGATAATGGAGTTTATTTACAATGGTGATAGATGAGAAGCGAATCAGAGAAAATAAGATCAGAGAGAGACGAAATATAGCAGAGAAACAAAAAAGAGAGAACGATAATAGAGAGGAAAACAAACAAACATTCTGATGACAGTCCACAGAGGTACTGCAATATTAATAAAAAATGAAGCATCATTTTTTTGGGTAACCGGCTACATGAGGCGATCCAGAAACAGGAAAGTCCCCTGTAATAGTATAGAAAGAGAATTGAAAAGGGGGAATGCGGAAGGGAAAGGGTTGACTGGCGTCATCGGGCTATAGTTTAAGGATGCTACCCGGAGATTCACCAAAACGAGAAGCAGGGAAAATGATTTGAATGATGGACATACTCGGTATGAAACATTACAGCCATACCATTGTAATATAAAAAAGAATTAATAAAACCACACCTATAAGTTTTACCATTAAAATTCAAGGGAAATGTAAAATTAGCTAAAACTTTTAAGCTGTTCAGAATAATGTATTGCAGATCTTTGTTTTTTTCCTAAAGATCGTGTTAGTTAAAAGGTTTGTTGATGTTGTCACCTATTGTGGCGAATAGCGGAGTTGCGCAATGGCCACCCACGCCGCCATCTTCCCGATTGTCCCGAAGGACGCCCGCTAAGCTGACCCGGATTCGAAGCCCAGATGTCCCTAGTGCGTGTGGCGTGTGTGAGACAGTTTAAATCGAGGCCGGCCCGTCCGCTGATTTGTGTGACCTTTGCGGCCGAGAGGGAGGGGACTGCAGGGAAATTCGGAGATCACCACGCACGGGACTTTTACTTTCGGCCCAGTTGTCAACCTGCAGCGGCTACGTGCGCGCTTGCGGTCATTTGTTAAATATGGCGGCTGGGCCACGGGAGTAAAAGTTGGACTATAAACTGGCTTCTTTTCGTTCATTTTATTGCCTTAAAATGAATTATGCTGTCCAGTTTTAAGACTGCCTCGCGGATAGAAAACAAGAACGAATTAGTTTGGTCCTGATTGTATATAACGATTCAGGAAATAATATCCATTTCGTCGTTCCTGTCAAGGTTCAAATGTCAATTCATAAAGTAGCGAGATTCGAGGCATGGGAATGTTCCTCCGATTACTCAACAATTCACCGGTTTGGAGAGCAAAAACTGAAGAACGTTTCCATTTCAATAGTACCGCCAGCAAAAGAAAAGCAATATACGACGTATACAAACACCGGTTTGTTTATTTTCTTTAATGTAATAAAGCGATTTATTATTTTTTATCATTTACTTTATTCTGAATGACAAGTTTTTATTACTTGTTAAGCCAGTCAAAGGAATTTGAGCGTATAATTAATATTAAGTTTACGGGAATTTACTAACCACAGCACAAGCAAGAAATAGACTCGAGAACGAAACTATTTAAAAAAGCTTGAAAACATTACTTAAAGAACTTCAAATATGTAATAATTATATATTAAAATGAAAATATTTTATTTATAGCGATACTAAAAAATTTACAAAAAATTTTCTCAGTAATTTCGTCTTGAATGCATCTGTAATATTTTAGCTATTGTTTACAAATTTATGTAACAACACTTTTAGCTCCTTCTTACTTTTATAAATATATTAGCCTGCTGCAACACTAATCTCGTTATCAACACGAGATTAAACCATAAGAGACATCAGATAGGATCCTTAAACTATAGCCTGGGGGCCTTAGTCAACTCTTTGTTACCTTTCTCTACATTACACATCCCCCTTCTTCAAATACCTTCCTATGCTATTAAAAGGGAGTTGCCTGTTTCAGGATCACTCTCATGTAGCCTGATACTCAAAATAAATAAATAACAATGCTATACTAATGCGACCTTATAAACAAAAATTTGACGAAGAACTCTAAAGACTAAATATTGAAATGTCACCAGGCATCAATTTTTGAGAAATATTTAAGCTTAAAACCTTTATTTTTTAATTTTAAAAGGTAAGTTTCCAAAATCCTCGGTTACTTATTTGGATAACTTATAGACCTAACATAGTCTTCATAATAAGTCCAATAAGAGAGTATTTATAAATTTAAATACAATTGAAGAAGAAATTCACTGTTAATAAATTAAATAATTCCATTACTATTAGCCGTAGTAGAAATTTACGTTTAGACTTTTAATAGTCTCTAACGTTTTGCAATCGGAATTAAAATACACACAGGGAGTGTATAAAGCTCATACATTTTCTGTGTATATCTCTTGAAAAAAAAATATCCAGCAATTTTAGATCTCTTCAAATATATTGTTAAGTATAATGTGCTATAGCGATGTTATTGTACGTAATATACCCTTTCAGTTGAACCTCTGGAACGACTATATCTTCAGCAAAGTGAGCACGTCCCCTGTCCGTAGGTAATAGCCTCCTATTAATGTAGACGGACGTAAAACAACTTGCTAGTTAAGTGTTGCAATAATTCTGCGGGCTAACGCTGCGTCCATACTTTATTGTCTACAACCACTCTGAAGAAACTTCCTAGACTGTGAGCATATTTCCACTCTAGCACGCCAACTTCCGCCAGTCTACTTGGCTTTCCCATGTCATCTCATTGATACCATTTCGGATCCGTACGTAATATATACATTTATATTTCGCGCCTGATGTAAATTAACAAATAATCAGACGGCGTTTGGTTTCCAGATAAATTTTACCGTGAGATTCATTACAAATATATATTTTTAATATAGCGGCCGTTAAAATGATACTAGAGAGAGAGACGCAAAGTGGCATTGAAACATCAAACTACCTTAAACAATTTATTATGCTTAAATTTCGTCTAGAAAAAGAGGTCGGCAATTAACTGGGAAATAATTTAATCTCAATTTTTTTTTCAAGGGCCTTGAACAGTAGTTCTTGCGTCTATTTAAGTCGTACAGTAGGAAGATAAAGAACCGTCTGCAAATTTTAATAATACTACAGAGGGCACAATCAAAAATCCTCAGAGCCATGGTACATGCCCCATTGTATGTGAGCAAAATCTACATCAGGACCTAAGAATTACTTTCATTCAGAATTTTTTACAAGAGAGCCAATGAACACCACAAGAAACTGGAAAACCATACCAACCCTCTTATACAACCACTCCCAACAGAAGATTAAAACGATGCTGGACAATTGAACTCAATGTTTGGGTAACAGGGGTCTGATCACTGGAGAGGGCCCATCAGGACACTTCGAAGACATCAAAAATAGCTTATAGAACCTATTATTCTGATTGCTATTTCAATAAATAAATTTTTAAAAATGATAATACAAGTTAAGAATTTCTATAACTTTTATAATTATGTTCATTATTAAGAAAATATACGTTGTTAAAAAAAACTTGATTACAAAAAGAAAACCGGATAGCAGCACTAAAATACATGTTCCAATTTATTATGCATTGGTGCTACAGCCAAGTGTAAGCTTCGGTCTACCAGGGCAAATATTAGATTGCATTAAGAGCTCTTGGGCTTTCGACCGGGTGAGAGAAGGCATTGGCCACGATGTTTCGATGACGTTGACTGTCATCGTTATTAAGTGATTTGGAAACGTCGTGGCCAATGCCTTCTCTCACCCGGTCAAAAGCCCAAGAGCTCCTAATGCAACAAATACAACGGGAAAACCTGCGATCTTTGCTAGATATTAAATTGTAATACGTTTGTAATACATATGATTTTTTTTTGTTCCAGGCTGGTTTGTTCTCCTTCAGTCTCAACCCCCGTTTTTCGTGATCATAACTAAACGTCCATACGCAAACGGGATTTGTTTCTGTAACGTGAGACAGTGACGGTGACCACCACGCGACTAACACGTCTTTAGTTTAGTCATAGAGCTAGTTAATTCGCTGAACTGTTGATCTAAAAGTAACACCCCTCACTTATTAGACGCCTCAAAGAACGTACAAGGAGAGGCATGCGCCGTTGTCATGGCATGTACTGAAAATTCAACTGATATCAACGAAAACGCAAAAGGCCACCACAGAAGAACTCTTCATGGCTACGGAACTGTGTCCGGGGACACCAGAGGCGAACAATATAAACCTAATACACTCCACGGAGGCTCTTAGTACACAAAAAAATGGCTCCATCAATAAAATTAGGGAAAATATAACTGTAATTAACAACAATAATAACCACACCACAATAGTGTGGCTACTTGTACATCAGGTAATAAATAGATGGCCAGTACGGGTCAGATCTCTTTGCTAGGATGGAAGACACAAAAAAAAATTAAGTAGTCTGCCTGTATGTCCCATCAGGATTATAGATTGAGGAGCTGCAAGGACCTGACGCTAAAGTGGTATTTAACTACAAAACTAAGAAGTGAATCAATTATAAATAAGACTGGTAGATTATAAAATGTTGAGTCAACCAAAAACCTATCTTCAGTTTTATTTTTTTATTATCAGCAATGGATTGAAAATGCCAATGTCGAAAGCTTCCTACTGATAATAAAAATTTTAATTTGAAGTTGTGAATTATTACCAAGAGATCTTTGCCACATCCACAAAATAGCTCACCCAGATGACATATCGAGAAAGAAGCAGATCGTAGTAGCCAGGATCAGAACTCTTCACAACTACCTCACTCAGTCTTTCTTAAATTATAAATCACCACAGCCGGAATGCGACATACGCAAGGAGGTCATCTAAATACCGCACGTCCTCTTCGACTGACCCATATAAGAAGAACAACTACAGCCTCCACTCAAAATCGGATTTCTACACGACGCCTGCAGACATCTAGAGTCTACTAGAATTACTACAGCCAAAAATGATCTATTTTTATCAATGTAAATAAACACTATTTCTAAAACTGAACAATGTAAATATATCAATGTCACTAATGACCAATGGGATAATGCGACAAACTTAAAATAAAGAAAAGTCTAGTCAACTGAATTTGCATCCAAAAGAAAGACTTTGCTCAAAAGCGGGAGTGACTGTAAAATATTCCTTATAAACAAATAATAACAGTGTTGGAAGAAATACATAATCTTATATGGTCAGTAAGGTAATTTAATTATTCGGTTTCCTTCCCAAACACACCACGTTTTGTTGGAATGATTTTCTGTAATACCAATGTAAATATTGCAATGCACGTGATCTCGATGTGTGATAACTACCGAGTGTTTGGAATGCACAGTAGCCGCAGGTGTATGGTGTTTGGACAGAGCGGGAAGAAAGCAAACACTGGAAAGCCGAGTGGTTTACAAGTGGAGCGGTCGACGTCCTGTGGCGATATCGTCGGATACATAGAAAGTCCGCGACTCAACCGGATAACAATGTGTCCAGGGCATCCCAGCATCTTCGTCTCATCTCAGTTCGCTTTCTAACAGACGAAAGTCCAAGGAATGTCAAGTGAAACATTAAGAAAGTTAAACCCCTCCAACCCAATTTTGGTTTCTGTATGTCAATCACAGTCAAATATTTTATTTATAATCTTTTCTTTTTGATTGATATAGTATTTAGCGCCAAGTCTAGCTTATTACCTATGAGCACAGTTTTGACCAAGAATGCACCAATCTGAAATATACATATATATACATGATACATGATATATTCGATTAATGTATGAATCAATTAATTTCCTCCTCATAATACCATTTTTAAAGGTTACTATGAATTCATCCATTACAGATATCCGTACCATAAATGTTTAACAATAATCGCTTGTATTATGTAATAAATTCAACGTCTGATGCTTATATACATTTATAAATTGTTTCATTAGTTTCTTTGATGTAACCTAAAATTCCAGTTTAGGAGAACTTGCTGTCTTGTGTTGATTGAAACATTTTTTATTTATTAAATCAATAATATATTGCGTTATTTCTGTCTATAAATTTTCTAGTATAATATTCGGTTTGACAGTCAATAAATTCTGAAGGCCCCGCTGTGTTACCGAGAATATCTGTTAACTAATTTTGTGCAGACGAAATTTATTGCGTCATGTATCAATTCATCTCGCGAGGTGGCCTATGGATTGAAATAAAGTCTTAGTCATTGATTTCACGTTGAGTTGGTTGGCATATATATTCCACAACAGAACCAGCCAATTAATTCGTTTTATTATTTATAACCATTATTACCAAACACGTTTTAAGCAGACATATTTTTCAGGAGGCTCACATGAATCAAGAATTTCATTAACGTCTCATAAAATTTATAGTATCTTAAAAATATGACATCGCTGATATAATCCAAGTTTTAATTTTTTACGTATATAAAACATTTTTGGGAACATTCAGGCATTTATGTCGGATATGTTGAATTTCTTAACCATTATTGGTAGGACATATTCATCTCACTGCGTCTTGCATGAATTTTGTCGCTTGTATATATAGAACCAAAAAAAATGAAAAGGCTAATATTATTTCTGTCTCTCTTCGTACCTTATCTCGCGTCGTTGATAAGAGCAAGATTTACTGCCTGCTAACCTATGTACCAGTGTCAATTAGTTTTTGTGTTCCTCTGAAAAATTAGTAATTATACCGTCAGTAATATGCGTTGCAAGAAGTATTACAGTGTTTTTCTGCTTCCGTATAAACCAATAAATAATAAGATTAGTAATTTGTTCAATTAAAATAAATTTGAATAAATTTTAAAATTTTATTATTTTATGCGGCTATTTCTTCCCTCCCCTTTTATTTATATTATATATATATATATATAATTTTTATTTTTATATTCTTTATTATATGTTTTTACGTCTTGTTTTTTGTTGTACATTTGTTACATTGATTTATTATTTTCAAGTTATGTTTTGTACTATTGTGCTTATTTACTATGTATACTATTTTATGACTTGCCCTATCTACTCAATAGAGGATTAAAGGAACCAAAAAATAAATAATCATTTAAATAATCAACTTACTCAGCTAGTCTATGATAAAATACACAAATCATTTTCCTCTTCTTCACCAATAAACGATAACTGTATGAGTAAACAACAAACTAAAAGCGTTTAACCTTAACTCCTTTAATTAACAATTCCTATCGTTAAACGTGAAAGTAATGTTAAATAATTTGAATAAAATAATAGTTTATTATCTACGAAAGAAATTTACATTTATTGTACATTGATAAATCGCTCCAGATTTCCTGTTTTTTCACAACCCTTAAAATATATAAATTTTACTCTGCCCAAACAGCAATTTACAAGATATTATAGACTTACTTTTTATCCTTTCGGAGTCGGGTTGGCAGCTTTAGGCATTGAGAGTGCTACACTCAAATTGGCAGTTTCTTCTACCTTTTATCACCCTCAGTCTCCTAGCTTTCCCTCAAAAAGTTTTAATGACGCCCATTTGCTGAGTGTTTTCCCTACCCAATCACAGTCATGTAACTATTTTTTTTTACTAACCGCTGCCTTAAATTCCCGGATTTGATTTGTCTTACAATCTGCCTTATGCCGAATATTTTGCACTGAACCTGAAATCGAGAAAAGCAACCAAAAATAGCTTTTCGCTCCGTCGGAAATCTCGGTCCTTATTGACGTTGCCTTGCTAGCACTCTAGTAATTCCCAATAATGAAATCCTATCAAGAATAAGAAAAAACAATATTTAATTTAATAGAATAAAACACGCACGCTACAAGTATTTTAGGAGTCGGAAAATAAGCTTGGAAAATTATAACATTTATTTTTCTTAGATACAAAAAATTTTTCCATATAATCATTTTTTAAAAACGGAAAAATAATGTTGAGATAATATTTTAACAGAAACCACTGATAACATCAATAAGTGTGTTTCGTTATAAGAAATTAGGTTTCCGTTATCTGTACAAACATCTGTGTTAAACTTAATTAAAATAACATTTATATTCTTCAAAATATTTTGAATGGAGTTCGAAACTCTGCAGGACTTATGGATAGGATTAGTAGTTTGAAACACGTTACTGTTTTCCTGATTAGATTTTACAGAGCTTTTTATAAACTACTCTGACAAATTATATAATCCTTCTCATATTTATCAATTGTGTCAGGAAGCAAGTGAATCGTAACGCTGGTCATTTGCCCGCCTTCTTGCTGCAATATATTGCATAAAGCACTAGGAATAATAAAGTTAGACAATGTTATTAAAAAAATCAGATTCATAAAGAAGTATATTTTGTTTAACTTATGAATTTCACCTACAGAGATTAATTACTGACAAACATACATTAATTTTTGGATTATTTCTAAAACAAAGTCAGAGAAAAACTCTGCCTCAGAGGGAATCCGAACCGTGAGATACACCATTAAGTTGGTAGTTTTCCGCCACTCTTACATATAAAGGTTAATTGAGTCTAACTCATGAGAGTGATTACAGAACAACGGTCCCACAGCTTCTGACCACGCATGTTACTTTTTCTCGTATTTTTACTTCAGCCAGAACTAATTTGCATGCTCGTGGCTTTCGGTGCTATACGTGTATTTTCGCGTAGATTTTAATCGCAATCTGTCGCCATAAATTTGACGGTAACATTCGGGCTACTTTATTCCGTTGCACTGTCACCCGTTAGCTACAGGCGCGATAACAGCTTGACAAATTGCAGCATTTCCCGCGGAGTCACGCAACAAATCGTCTACGGCTACTTTCTGAGAAACACGAATCTTAACAAATAATGAATGTGAGACTGCGTTTTTCCCGCGTACAGAAAATGAGTCCCTATGTACCTATATAATGTTTTATAGACTATTAACATCAGAAATTGATAAACTTTATGCTGAAAAGATTGTTTCATAGATTGTGACGCTTTCAATTTGAAGTAATTCTATAACTGTGATAGTAACATCCCCTAAATTAGCATTATTAAAGTTGAGAAGAAGGCCCCTAGAGAAGTAATCTTTATTTTGTTTCGTCAACATGCTTGAATTTCCTTAGGATGTTAACCATAATTCGTTGATACAGACATTAAATGAACCATTCAAAATTGCTTACTGGAAGACTGTAGCGACTTTAGAAAATAAAAGTAACGTCATTTATATAATAGTGAGAATCTGATTTACTAATATAGGCTACAAATAGATTTAATATAATCAAATATAACTATATACGTAAACTGGTATTTTCGTCAATATGACGCTTATATTAGAATCCGATTTTTGGCATTATTTTCACACGAATAACACTTGAATCAATGACAGTACAACTGTATTTATGATTAACACGTAAAAACGACGGCCAATAATATAATTTTATTACGGTTTAATTAATATAAATACGAAGTTTAATTTCCCTCTTGAGACTTCATCAGACCTAAAATTTAGCAATTCATGTCCCTCACTCCTTGACTCCCTCGGCCGAAAATAATATTAAATTATTATATAATAATCTTTTCAGCCTAAGGAGTCAAGGAGTGAAGGACATGAATTGCTAAAATTTATACCTGGTGAATGTTCAAAAGGGAGACGAAACTTCCAATACATATTAATTAAATAGTAATAAAATTATAAGATTACTTATTGACCGTCTTTTAGTTTATTATAAGCTTAAAACCAGAATACTATGTTTGTATTTATTATTACTACAGCTATACTGAGATAAACTGGCTTACAACATATTCATTAATTTTGATCACTTTTCCATATAAAAACTGATTTAAATAAGTATTTCTGTAGTTGTTAAGAAAACCTTCAGAATATTCGTAGAGGTAATAAATTACTGTACGCCATCTTATAACAAAATGAAGGATGCTCCAGAAGTTTAAATCTATTTCTTGTTTTCACAAGAAAGCGATTTAACTGATTTGGGGGAATTAGTTTTGTATGCAGCATTACCAATCTTCCAACCACCGTTTTGAAAAAAATTGTTCGTGTTATGCAAGAAAATCGTGGGGCCGAATTTCGTTTAAACTTTTTAGCATTGTTACATAGAAGTATATGATTATTAAAATCTAATTGAAACTTCCATACTTCATTTGAAGACACAATGAACTATCAAAATAAAAATTTTAACTACTTAAGCGTTGAATTTTTTACGTAGGAAATGTGACAGAGCAGATTATTTTGAAACGGTAAATAGCCTTACAGTAGCGTCCAATATTCGAAAATTCAGTCTTTTCAACCTATACGTATTGACAGGTAAACCAAGCCCTAAAACGTCAAGATAAGAGAAGATGAATACATTTTTTACTGGAACAATAAGTAATTTTTTAAGAAACAATGACAAAATTTATGCTTAGCATGCATTGTAGATAAATCTTTGTGTAATAAGTTAAATGTTATGTGCGTGATTCCACGATCACGTGAACGTAACGTAACTCATATAATTCACTAAAACAAAAGATAAAATTCCTGTTAAAGAACAAAATAGTGTAGTATATAAAATTAATTGTAATGATTGTAAAAAAATTAAGTTGGATATAATCTTAACACTAGAATATATAACCATAAAAACGATGCTAAGAGCAATACTAAAAAAATACTGCCTTGTCACAACACCATTTAAGCTTGAAACATTATATAGATTATGATAATGTTAAAGTAATACATAAACAAAATAACATATTTAAAAGGAATATTTTAGAATCTATACACATTTTTAAAAACTAGAATGGTATGGATTCCAGAAAGTGAAGTGAAGACATAACAAAACACTACGCTAAAGTCTTAGAGTAGATCAAAATTTAAGAGTTATTTTGGACTTACACTTGTCAAATCTCGTTCTACGCGATTCGATAAGTTGATTTGAAGTTTAACGATTAATATAGACTCTTTTGGCCATTTAAATTTTATCGTGCATAAATTTTAACCCAAGTTCTGGGCTTATTGAAAGTTTTTCAATGTTAATTTCGACAACCAGTGTATGTATGTTGCCGATTGTGTTTGGTTAGCACAGGAACAAAATAATTACTGAACGTCTGTAACTCCTAGGTTCGATAAATGCCCTGTATAGGCCAGAACATTCTAGAATCATGTACATTCCACAAGGAAGTTCAAAAAAAAAATTAAAACAATTTCTTGAATAAATTATCGTAAGTGAACATTTTAAGAATGAAATTGAAATTGAAATAGCTATCCGACAGCTGAATTCACAGCCATAAAATATGCACAAAAATGATCTCGTTTTAAAGAAAAGGAAACCAGCTCGTCCATACTAAAATAAGAAATAAGTTTGAATATCTATTCGTATATATTACGAGTAATCGATTTGTGTACATAAGCGACTGTCTAATAGTTCAACATCTTTAAGAAACTAAATGGATACTGAAGATGTCAATAAACAGACCAAATTAAGTGATACGTTAATTACCACACAGCGTTTCTGCAAACCGGGTTAGTTACGTCAGATGTTAAAAAAACTTTAGAGGCTTTCAAGAACTACACGCAGTATAAGCCAACCAGACGTCGTACTCAAAAGCAAATATGTTAGTAGAAGAGTAATGAAGAAGTCAGTTATTTTAGTTTCATAATATCTGTTTTTTGCATTAATTGCAGTAATGTTAGTTTCAATATGAAATATTTAGAATATTATTCTATAATCCAATATTGTATAATTTTTCCAACAAAGAGAATGTGTAACAATATATTTAGCCGCTTTACATATTTATATCTTTATACGCATAGTGTCACGAAACTGTAAAGAAAATTTTCAGGAATGTATTTCCTCATATTGAGAAAGGAGAAAAGTGTATTAAAACATAGGTCCGTTCACATGTTATGTCAGTCTGTCAGACAGTATGTAATACACCAGGAATTTTTCATAGTGTTTGAAACTCATGGCGAAGAAGTGAAGCTGTCTGTGATTAGTCAAAATTATGTAACTATAAACATTTCATCCGATATGTCAATTAATTAGTTGAACGTCATACGTCAGTTACGGTTCAGAAACTTAGTCATGACGGGTAATCATGTACGTGCACCAAGTATTTGGATCAACATCATTTTTATTCACTATTAGCTATGCCCGCGACTTCGTTCGCGCGGAAATAGTTTTTATTTATTTTGCATTTAAAACACAGAATTTTGATAAAGTTGAATTCATAGAATATATAAAAATTCTTCTGTCATTTATTTATGATCGCTTTAGGGAAAGCCTTATAGCTCGCAGTCGATTTTGAACACGTCCCGCTGTCATACGTTTCGGATCACCCTCATGTAGCCTGTTAACCCCTCCCCCCACTTCCCCTACCCCAAAAAAGATACTTAATATTAAAATTTATCTGACGCGACAAATAAAACCAATTTACATACACATCGTATCAACGATCCACAGAAGTTTATTATTTCTCAGCCTCTCTGCCAACAATAGGTTAATGAATATTTATGTTAATTTTCCTGCTTTTAAACCCTCAAATTTTCATTGAAATCCGTTGAGCCGTTTCGGAGCCTGTTCAAAACAAACATACAGAGAGACAGACAGACAAAACGACGCACTTCAATTTTATTTATTCGGATATATTTGTTACTGTAACCAGATTCTCTGCATGTTCTCATGCACTAACATTCGTTTAGGATCATAAAATTCTGTAATTACGTAATTCCGGACCTATGTTATAATATAATTTTCTTCTTATCTCAATTCTCCGATACAAACACCGAAATTAAGCTTTAGGGATTTGTTACACCTTGTATATTTTTAATAATTTTTGTGAAATCAATAATAAGGTAACTATATTCTTTATTAGATCTGGTTAATTACTTCGTCGAATACTATCATAAAATCTCGGCATAAACAGTAACTGTGACCGAATAAAGGTTATAGTAACAACGTCTGTGAATAACAGGACATATTAAATATTAAAGGCCCGTATAACAGACTTAAACATAAAATTTTCTAATTTTTTAACATAAAGTAGATGTTTTGACCATTTATTGTGGTCTTTGTAAATAAAATAAATCAGTTAAAGATATATATATATATATATATATATATATATAAGGAGAATATCCAAATGATAAAATTAATCTAGACAAGTTAATAAACCACTTTATACTTTAATTAGCTTCAGAAGTCATGCTTTATATTGACAGTAAATTTGTTGCTTTTAATATATAAAAAATTCCTGAAATTGATCATTTCTTAAAATTCACGTCCGTATCTAAATCAATACTATTATCAAAATTAAAAGAATGATTCAGTACCAAGCAGAGTTTAGGAATAAGAGATTTTTACCTAAAGGATATTTAAAATTGGTTTTATCTTCCTAAACTGTAATTGACAGAGATCTCTCAGTCTGACCAGTGTAGCAAAACGAACTGTTATTACAGGACATTTTATAAACAACGTTATGACTGTCAAAAGTAATATGTATATCTTCATGTTTCTTAACAAAATAATTTGATTAAACATTTATCTAATCATCCAATAAATCAGAAAAATGTTATGTCTTTTAAAGTAGCTGATAAAGCTTTACGCTTATCTGATTCTCATTATCATTCAAATAATTTTAAATATATATTCAAAAGTTTGTCTACCAACTATTATCATATAGATTTTATTTTTAAATTTAGTAAACTCAGATTTAATTCTATTCTTAATTATTATAATAATTGTGTTCAAAAGTCTATTTCTAATAATTATATTTTACATTTTTTGATCATTTGTCTACCAGATTCAAAATGTTATTTAAGAAGTATAATATTTAAGAAATATAATATTTCGATAATCTACAAATCTGGCAAGCCTTTATCTTTATTTGTTAAAAAACAAATTTTATTCAAATATTAGTTGAAATTAGTTGAATTACTTTAATATAATTGTAAACTATTTTATTTCTAGTATAATTTGTGGCTGTAAATTTCATTTTGTAACTAAAATTAGTTGTTTCAATTTTTTATTAGGTAAACCTTTCTCGTTACAAGTATCCTCTCATTGCCCCGTTTATAAAATAACTTATCTTTCATTTATACATATTTAATAACTCGTCACTAATTTTACACATTAATTTTGTTTGCCATCTGGTAAGAAATCGGATATTCTCACAGCAAGTGACTATTATCTAAATTTAAAAAAACATCTGTGCTCTATTAACGGTTACATTATATAACAGGTACCATTACTCAAACAAGAGGCACTTAACTGCCATTGAAATAAAAGTACACACAAAACACTGGCCGCTAATTGAATTATAATAAAATTCGTTTCCGTATATTCCTAGCGTAATCTGGCAAATTGCATAATCACCGAGGAATTAAACGGGACATGCTTCTGTGCGTGTACGGCATATGACGCTTAATTATCATATTTGGGCTCATAATTATCAGGCAACAAGCATGTAATGGCGTCGACTGTGTATATTACAAGTATTCTTGGCAGCAGCAAGACACATCTGTCTCACACTAATGCTACCTTTTCATAGCATCCTTCAATATGCCAATCACAATTATGGTCTATCGAATTCCACGAATAATCAATGGACGTACTGATCTGGATATAGGAGCACGTTACGAAATTAATTATCACATAATTATGGAACTAGGAACCTTTATAGAAATAAAAATTAATATAAATTTGTAAGTATCTTCTTTTCGTTTGTTTTAAAATTGAGATGGTCACGATTATAACTGAAATACTTTATTTTCTATGTAATAAATAGTGTTAAATATTCTCAACTTATCGTCTAATGAAACCATTATTATTACCGGTGATGAAAAGTATTTAATGGTACGTTACGAAACGTTTACGCCTCAGGCCAATAGTAAAATAAATGAATTCTTATCTGATGTTTAACTTAAAACTTTAATTACAACATCGACTTAATACAATATCATGAGATCACACTGCTGAAATACTTGTTCAATTATATTTATTATCATATTGGAAACCTTTATGCATGGCATGAACGTGATCCTAGAGGAAGAGTACAACATGAGGATTAAAAGACAGAATAGCAAGGTGATGGAGAGTAGTATGGGAAATGTGGAATAATGGAGAGTGTTAGATTGGGAATGAATATTTTGAAGTTAAGGAATTCTGATACCTGGGCAGCATGAAGAATAGTAGCTATAAAGAGTAGGATATAGTAGGTTAGTAAGGCTTTCGGAAAAGAAAAATTACTTACGAATAATATAAGTATGAATATTAGGAAATCATTATTAAAAATGTTCGTATGGAGTGTGGCCTTAAATGGGTGCGAAACCTGAACAATAGGGGTTGCAGAAAGGAAAGGAATAGAAGCTTTCGAAATGTTGTACTACAGAATAATGCTGATAATGAGTTGGTAGCCAGGAAGTTCTACCAAAGTAGAGGAAGAGAGAAAAATTTATAGGACTTTGACCAAGAGAAGATTAATAGGCCACGTTTTGAGACATGAGGACCTTGTAAAATTAGCATTAGAGTGAAGTGCGTGGGGTAAGAACAGAAAAGGGAGGCCACGTACGTAATACGCTAAGGAGATTCAGGAGGATGTGGAAAGTGATAGAAAGGTTAGGCTTGCCCAGGATATCATGGAGTGTTGCATAAGATCAGTCTTAGGACTGAATACCACAACCACAAAAACAACATTTGAATGTGTAGTTGCTGTACGAGGCGAGTTCGATTGTCTTTTGTTTTCTCCGTCTCCCCAAAACAATTCAGATGCGTGACATGTGATGAATTTACCAAGTTTCTTCCATCACTAATCATAACAACTGTGAACTCTTAAACCATATACCATAAAAATATAAATGCATTTACGTCTGACACATTAGAAAATATCATAGTTTACAGATAAATTTATTATGAAAAAGTACTATACTAAAATTTAATTAAATTTTTTAAATCGCAGAAACCAAACTTAATAAGTCGTCTGTTAGATTTTTTCTCGCAATAAAATTATCTATGAAGTAAACTTATCGTCTAACATAAAGACAAAAAGTATCAATTGCATGGATTATTTAAGTTTCGTCTAGTATCTTCGACAGAAAATCTGTGTTAAAATTAGTAACTAAATATAAACCACAGAAAATGTTTCTTAAAAGAAAACTCGGGTATTAATATCAACACTAGAAGATAAGACACACTAACAGATTAAATAACCTTGTCACTTTTCGTTATGGGAAATGTGTAACAACAAAAATATATCACCGTTATTTATAAATGAATATTAATGAAATGAAACGAATATGTCCAAAAAAGTTATCAAAGAAAGTTTATTAGTGTTTATTTAATATAAATACAACGTTTCATCCAACTTTGTAAACTTCTTCAGGTGACTATACACAAAATGATTATTTATGGAGTATTTTTATTTATTTATTATTAAAATTCATGTTATATTAATAATTTTTGAAAATTAATTAAACTGAACTGAAAAAACTACAGTCGTTAATCGTTTATCTAAGCATGTTTTCTATTGGATTCGATATAAAAATTTAATAACACCCTCGTTCAGTATAGAAACACTCGTACGCCAAAACAACTAACAGTTTCTCTGCTATTATTGTAATAAATAATAGTCATCCAAAATTTATTACTTATTTTACATCGGAATAATTTACAAAAATTAGAGAGGTTAATGAAGTTTGGCCGCACAGAGAATTTGAACAAATGCCTGTTACCGTTAAATAAGAAAATAATTTTTGATGAAAGGAGTGTTAAAGGCTGAAGTGCTTTAAAATATACGCAATATTCTCGCACCCCCACAAGAGGTCCTGTGAGGTAATATTAGGTTCAGCTTCTGGGTTATATCATAGCTATCGAGTAAAAATTAATAATAATATTTTAATAAGTACTACAAAACAATATATTATTAGCGTACTATTGAAGTCAAATCACTTTACTTCTCTTATTAGTGTCAAAAAATCAAAATATTAACAATTACTTGGCTAATTGCTTTTCTTTGGTGACTTATAAAATTCTGGCGTGACTGATTTTTTTTCACAGTCTGTTAAATACTCGCCTTCTCCCAAACATCGGCATACTCAAAAGTATGATACATTCATGTAGTAATGTATTAATTAAGTCAGCGCAAATAGTTTAATACATGTGCGGATTGAACAAACGTAATGTCGCAAGGCAACCGTAATTGTCAGTTAAGTGTTACCGAAGTTATTTATTACATATTCTTCATTAATTGTAGAGAATACAACACGCCTATTAAACAACGTATTGTGTTTATGAACTATTCCGATTTTTTTAATGTATTCGACTAATTTCTAACAGCTAACTCAAGTTAACTAAGTTGAAACAATAATAATTGCATTATAATGAAACTGAGCACTTACCTTACAGTGGAACGAACAAACGTTCTTTTCAGGAAATTTGCGAAGTCATTACCCAGAGTAGCCGCCTCTGGCAGCAACAACAGCGTTTACTTTCCTGGGCAAGGTGTCAAAAGGAAACTGAAATTCCCATTCTAGTACACAAGTCCATGCAATTTCAGCACAATCCCGAAGTGTATTTACACGCGATGGTGGCGTGCCAGTCGCTCGGCAATCATTGATCAGACAACTTTTGCAGACTTTCCCGGTAAATTAGTTATTGGAAAACTTCTCGGATTACTAATTTCACTTGAAGATGACGAAGGTGATTTTCAACGAAACGTCGTGTATAATCAACGACACCCTGTTGGAAACCCGAGAACTTATTCAATTTATCATTCATTTTCATTAGGCGAGAGATCAAGAAAACTTGCTGGCCAGGTCAACATTTGAACATGTTCCGGAATGAGAAAGGTCACGGGCATATGTGTCATACAGTCGTGCACTCTACTGCTGAATCTCTGACTGAGCGGGAACTGTCCACCGCTGTAAAGAGAAATTCGAATCAAATAATCTCTCAAAAGCGGTTTCAGTGATAAAGTATTAGTCTTGCGTTTGATTCAATAAATTACACCCATTTCGTTCTTTTATATATATTCGAAATAATATTTTGGCGGTTGGTTGACAACCAACGAAATGTTCATTACAATCACCGATTTTTTATATATATTTTTTGGGTTAACAGGCTACATGAAACAGGCAACTCCCCTTTAATAGTATTGGAAGGAAATTGAAAAGGTACTATTCTCACGCCCATCCAAATGACGGGAGACGAGTTTGCTGTGGGGTCACAGCATTCCCTTCTCCATGTCTCCACCAGGTTCAGGAGGCAGTTGGCCGACTGATCCAGAGAACAACTCTTGCCATATGCCCAAGGTCTTCGACCCCAATACATATACCTCCTAAAATAGGTGAAGGTGTCTTGGCATGTGAAAAACAGAGAAGAGTTCGAGGCATTATCGACATAATCAGGTGAGCCCCGCAGTCACTCTGGGGTGAAGCGTCTGCGAGAAAACTCCCGCAGCGCCTTATTCTTTTCCACCGAAATAATAATTTTTTGGGGTAACAGGATACATGATAATTAATTATATGTATATATATATATATATATATATACCAGCCTAAATTGTGTAGCGAAGAATAATCGGGATATTGCCCAAGCTAATTCACCGGTTTGAGCGTGGGGGTCTCCGGTAAAGTTAAAGTGATGAAAAATAAATAAATAAATAACAAATCAACATCCAAACAAAATTCTTAGGGCGCTACCGCTTCTTGGAGCGGAATTAAATACACACTTATAATAACTCAAATATACAGGAACGATGGGAATGTAACGAAAGAAATTACACAAATTTTCAAAGAGAAATACAAGTGTAATTAATTTTCAATAAAGTGTTTGACCTCAACAAATATATCGGCCGACAAAGTTTTTTTTACAATGACAGATGGAGATATTTCTTTTTCTTTTCATTCACAATACTTGTTTGTTGACCAATCCAATGGACGACTCCGGAACCATGAAACTTGGATTCTCCGCACTTCTACGTACGGACTATTCCAGCGTATACCAGTTGTTATTACCTGGAGCCAGCAGTCACGAAAAGCCAGTCTCGTTCGTAATATGTCTCAAATACTGAATCTATTTGGTCCAGCCACACTGCAATCTCCTCTCGCTCCTCGTCAGTCTCCCCGTCCAATAATCAACCGATCTTCTTATCTTTCTCTCCCCTCACCGTTTTTCAATTATTTTCCAAAGCAACAACAAGCATTCTGCGATACAGACCCTTTGACAAAAACAAGAAAAAATAATAATGTTCGTTAAACGAATTTAGAAATTCCCAAATAATATCCCTGCGAGAAGGAACGAATAAGAAAGAAATGATAATTTAATTTTATTTAATTTAACTCAAAATTTTATGGTAACAATAACTGATGCCACAGGCTCATCCCAACAATCACCTTACGTAACGTAAGACGTCATTAGAAATGTGGATCGGCTGCGAGAAACATTTCGACAAAATTACAAAAAAAACATGTATGCCAAAAGGAACGGGTCGTGTTATATTCGAGCGTGGAGCATTAGACCAATAGGGATGGAATGACCCTTATTTAGGTTTAATTTCACGTTGCTAGAGTTACTAAACCAATCATTGCTACTCCAACGCTTGTTTTGTTTTTAAAAATACCGGCGAACTTATTACTCACACAACTTCGCCCTTGAATTATGCCTAATAAACTATTATTTAACTGTGTTATTTAAATGACGTGAATCATTTATTCTCAGCATGAAGATTCACGAGATAGCATGGCGAGGCAAAGATGATTGTAAACACGAGCGCATGTGACCTCAAAATCATCGGCATTAATCATGGTTTCCTAACCCTCATCAAGGTTGAACCAGAATCTGCGCAGTATCGTTGTGAGGTATTGAAGCACACCTAGTTGCATCCTGGTAAACTACGCCTTCAGTTTTGCATTCCGCATACTCTGTAACATTTGGTAAGGCTGAACCCGTACTCGTAAGTTATAACAACTTCAGGTATTGCCTCGACCTATCTCCTGTTCCTTTTCGACACAACAGCTGCAGCTTTGAGCCTGACCGGGCGCGACTAATTTTGTTTCAACATGCTGCTTACCTTTAAAACTGTTCCTAGTCCACCTTGCAATGAACAAATTACACTCAATAAAAGTGCTATTACCTTTAATAAAAGCTTATCTGTTGTTTAAACGGAAATTTATTATTAAATTACTGTATTTAATCGTGTTACTCATCATAACTCACGCAGCCAGCAGTCTCTAACTTTACCAAACTAGTTGTGAATGTCTCGCTGTTTAATTTCAAGTGTAATGAACTTTTTGTGGAAACAATATCTAGATTAATAATTTTTCTTGTCAATAAATAATAATTCTGCTTTCTGTAAAAGAATAAAATGAATAGTATCTGATGTAACAAGTGAAGCAAATATTATGCCTAAAAATTAATATTAATTAAAGCTTTGCATTTAGTAAGACAAGTTTTTAGTGAATTATAAAACAGTTATTTAATTAACTTTTACGAGCTGGTAGTCTGGCCTCCATACAGAAATATAGACATGTAGCATGGTATTTAACGTAAGAGTAAGATCTGTTTACGGAAAGTACTATTGATAATATACGGATTGTACCTATTTTATTCTATGTGTTACTTGCAGCTCCATCTTTAGTATCAAGTTTGCACGACGCTATAGTTCTATTCAATAATAAATCTATCTATCTAAATGCTTCCCGGTTGAACCTAGAAGCTCTTCCTAGTGTCGTCGAATCAAATTCATGCGGCGCTTTTCTGTCTTTTTTTCATGTTAATTTGAAGTCGCATAAACAGCTAGGTTTCACACATTATGTAGCTCGACTTTTGTCTTGTTACTTGTAACAACGTTAGTCAATTTCCACGATCTCATTCACTGAAAGCAAAAACGACTCCCATTTGGAAACTAATTACAAGAATAAATCTTTCTATTCTTTTGTAATGCCTTCATGTTAACTCATTTTCCAGTATTACATGCCTATTTAATATTTTTTATTCTTCCTTGACTCTTTCTATGAGACAAATTTAATGGATATCTACTGCACATGTCTTGACGTCCAATAAATGTTAAGATAAAGTTATTTGGATAGTTTTCTCTTTAAGTAATTGAACTCGAGACTCAAATTTGACGTTTCGTACAAATACCGTCGTATGTGTATCTCATCACTGATCTCTAATGACCCGAATTCCGTTACCTGCTTGACGAACCGTTTTTATAAACTTTTAATAAATAATCCTTTATACGTATATATTCAGTAATACATTTTCAGTAATCTAACGGACGAATACTGATTAGTGACAGTTTTATATTTGGTGATTCAATAATGGCTTCATATTGAATAGAGGAATATTCTACAAAAAAAACCTAAAACTGATGTGAACTTAAAAGTTTCATACTTGAATGAAAATTGATTCAAATCTTATCTTTCATTGTACTAATATGATAGTATTCTTGCATAATTTAGTAGTTACCATTGAATAATTTATAAAAATATTTGACCATTCTTACAGTTATTTGAAGAAAATGATTTAAATATACATTGTCTGTAAAAATGGCCAGTTGTCAGGATAGGGCGCTGCGGGAGTTTTCTCGCAGGCGCTTCAGCCCAGAGTGGCTGCGGGGCTCACCTGATCATGTCGGGAATGACTCGCAATCTCTCTGGGTACTTTTTATCAAAGTTCTCATATGCCGAGACACCTTCACCTATTTTAGGAGGTATATGTACTGGGGTCGAAGACCTTGGGCATATGGCAAAAGTTGTCCGCTAATCCCATTGGATCAGTCGGCCAACTGCCTCCTGAAACTGGTGGAGACACGGAGAAGGGAATGCTGCGACCCCACATCAGACTCGTCTCCCGTCATTCGGAAGGGCGTGAGAATAGTACCCAATTCCCGACCTACCTGATGCAGGTTTTCTAGGGTTTTCCCTGCATCTCTTTAGGTGAATACCGGGTAGGATCCTTAAACCATAGCCCGGGGGCCCTAGTTAACCCTTGGCTACCTTTCTCTATCTTCCGCATCCCCCCTTTTCAATTCCCTTCCTATGCTATTAAAGGGGAGTTGCCTGTTTCAGGATCACCCACATGTAGCCTGTTAACCCAAAAAAAATGGCCAGTTGTCAACAGGATTTTTCGATGTTGAAATGGAATGAAACGAGCTGTGAGTGAAGTATTAACAAAATTCTTTTTTATTTGAAAGGGCGCACATAGGCCGTTTAGATATAGAAGAAAATTGTTAATACCTCTCACACAGCTTGTTTTATTCAATTTTAACATATAAACAAGGACCCGCCCTTTATCGAAAAACCATATATTAGATAGTTATAAATATTATATTACAAACGGTTATCAAGTACATGTAACAATTGAACTTAATTTTGCGTAGTAACAGAAATTAAAAAAATGTCACTAAACTCTTATATCTAATGTAAATAAATTGTAAGCACATATATTTTGTTTTATGTGACAGCAGGACACAGAATAAAGTCATACGTTACTTCCAATAAAAAGCGTAGAATATGTAAAACGTAAATTAGAAAATTTAAAACTTAACAATTAGTTAGATGTATATTTGTGAATTTAATTGTTGTAAAAATAAATTATCTTCATTCTGTTTCGCAATTCAATATACAATTTATGTTAACCGCGTTCGAATCAAGTTAGTTGTAATATGTCCTTATACTTTCAATACATGATAAAATAAGAAAAGAGAACCATCTGATAAAGGTACCTGACAGATAATTACTTTGAGACTATTTTAATTCTCTGTTAGGATATTAAGTTTAGATTTTAAATCAATGAACGATTTAACTTGTTTCAAATGCAACAAAGTCTTCATAAATTGTTTGTAACATTAAATTCCCATATTAAAATTATAAAAATATTATCTATTGATTTGTACAGTTTAATTATCTTATAGAAGTAGTGTATCAAACATTTGGACAAGCTGATTGTACCATACATGTTGCCACAGTTCCCCTGAACAGGTAGTCCACCCTTTAAACATACACGAACTGGTACTTTCACTGGTAGTCTTCTGCTTTCGCTTATGGAAATCAATGTTTACATTTGTTCTATAATGAAGTTATTGAAGTCTATTCTAATTTGGACAACGAAAATAGTCTTACTTTAAAACGCATCGTTATTTAATACTCCTTTAGGAAATAAACATTTCAATTACGATGCTGGGTGAAGAAAATATCTAGAATGATATTAAAATGTAGTACAGTTCTCATTATTCTTAACATTAAAAACTTTTCTTTTCCTTCCTTTCCAAACGTTATCCCAAGAATTTTAAAAAAACATTCCGTCAGGTTATCCAAACATTTTAACTTAAAACGTAATTAATTGATTTAGTTTTATTCATATCTTTTTATTATTATTTGAAGTTACGCAGCTCTATTTAATTAAATTATTTACCACTTTACAGCCCTTGAGTGGAGGATTCAATAAAACCTAAACAAAAATAGTTTCTGATGACGTGATGTCCTCGATTTGACAGATCACCATAAGCATTATAATGTTAATTTAAATATAAATTTAAAATACTTGCTTTTTCCAGTATATAAGTAAACAGGGTGCTTATAAAAGCTTTACAATTTGTGTTGTGGGACTGATTCTACAAAATAATTTGAGGGTGAGAAATTGAATTGAAATTCAGATTTCCTGTCTCTGATTATAAGAATTATTCTGCTTACTATCATTTTCTTCAGATTAAAGTTAATTATCGCGTTCTAGTAATAAATTTCGGTATCCGGCGTCAAGACTTTTTTGCGTTGTTACAAAGGCAAGACCTTTATATTGCACATGTAATTCAGATGAATTTTTTAGAAAATTTTAAACGTCTGTATTAAAAGTATTGTAATTAGAGAAGAAGTAACCAAATAAAAGACGTAATTGAGTAACATACTCAATAAAAATAGCAGTGGTAAATATTTTGTTAGTTATTTTCCTGCAATTTGGATATTTATTTGCTTCATTAGTACAAAAATTATTGAAGAAGTAGAAATGATTTTAAATACAGATTACTCCTGTGAATTATCAGCATAGAAAAATTACATGAAAATATAGCAGCGAAACATTTTCATTATACGTATAATTATTTTTAATAATCACTATTGATTTTCATATAGAGGGAAATATTTATCGTTTTATAAGTAATGATTTCTGTCTTGATATTCATTATTTTCTTCGGCTGTTATGCATGAAAATTGGTAGAAAGCAAAATAGCCTCAAAGTTACTTGTCGCTTCAGGTAAAAATGCATTTGAAGCGTTTTTTCTGTAAAGCAAGCAGAATTAATTGGCCAAACAGCTAAAATCAAGATTTGTAACTGAAACATTCGATTGTAAAAAACACAAATTTTATAGATATTCCTTTCTTGAACTTGTGCCAGACATTTCCATATTTAACTGGAATTATATCAAATTGTTCACAATGAAATTTATGACAATAATTATGGTAAATATATGTAAAGACCTACAAATATAATTCAATACGACGTCTTTAATGTCTTGAAAAAATAATTCGTCTGTATTAAGTATGCTAGTCAATTAATAGGAAACGTAATTTTAATCCGCCTGGATGTCTCTTAAACAGAATTTTGCGAATCTTCAACCAGGGAAATCTTTCGTTATCATACTTGCAATGAGACCTCGCTCTGGTTCCTTGAAAAAAAATGCTTGAGTGCCTAAACGGGATCGCCCATTGTATGATTAATGACGGGCACATGAAACCGATTAACTCTCCTCTCAGACTTTTGACCGCTTTAATTTTTGGCATATCGGACCGCCTTACGGAACGTAACAATACCAAATTCTTTTATTAATTCTTAATTATGAGTAACACTCACTAACAAAGTTCACCTTGCATTTCGACGATACTTTAAGACGTATCAGCATGAATCAACTATTTTCACACGCCGATTACACATGAATTTCAGTGATCAATCATGTCTGACGTTCAATACATCTATTCTAATGTGAATTAACATTATATTTATACAATTTTGCCGTTCTGGGTTTCTAACCCTGGACCTCTGAATGACACTGACCACGGTATCATAACCTTTTAATCTGAGAAATGTATATTTGTTTATACATTTTTTCAAAGAGAGCATGTTACGTATTCTATGTTATAATGTGTCTTAAAATTTATGGTAACATTTCCAAAGTTAGCAAACTTACCTCATCTGGTAGTTCCATCTGAAATATATCTTGATGAAGGCAAGAAAATAACGTTAAGAGCTGTTTCTAATGTAAACTAGAACGTATTTCATTTCTTGTTTAAATATGTATACTGTAAATACGTAGTCGTGAATGAAATGAAACTTTGTCCTGTCCACAACAGTAAGACAGTATTCGGTTTTATGTTACATTCAGAAAATGATTTTACATTGTCCCGAAAAGAAGTCATGGTGGGTGACAGTCATTTTGCGAGGAAGCAGTTTCATATCATCGTTTTCTTCACGGTAAGAGTTGTCCGCTGATCTTATTGGATCAGTCGGCCAACTGCCTCTTAAAACTGGTGAAGACACGGAGAAGAGAATGCTGCGACCCCACAGAAAACGTCATCCGGAAGGGAGTGAGAATAGAACCCAATAACCCGACCTACCTGTTGCAAGTTTTCTAGACGTTTCCCTGGTTATCGTTAGGTGAAACACCGCGTAGGATTCTTAAATTATAACACGCGGGCCCTAGTCTACCCTTGGCTATCTTGCTCTCCCTTCCACATCCTCCCTTTCAATTTCCTTCCTATACTATTAAAGGGGAGTTCCCTGTTTTAGGATCACCCCCATGTAGCTTGTTCCCCCCCCCCAATGATTAAATTAAAAGAAATCCCATGTCTATTCTGAACAATTATGAAATTAATTATATTTTAATCCATTTCAAAATAATTTATTCTTAAAATTTGGTGTACAGTAATTCTCAATCTGAAAAGATATCGTTATATCAAAACACGCAAACTAAATAATCATTTATTATTTAAATATATGCACCATCTTGAGGAAATTTCAAATCACTGAATATCTTTCTTTGATCACTTACTAACCTAGTGAGTACACGTTCCATACACTCAGATGAAGTTATTTTATTTATTTATTTTTAATTTTATTTTAAATCTCATATTTTTTAGGCTTTTTATTTTTTAATACAGTGAAGGCGGTTGGCTGGATTCTGAATCTTTGTGTTATGTCGTTTTTGATTATAGAGTTGTCTGACATTAATGCTTTAACTGCTTATTGATGTGATAAGGTCTCTCTTCTCTGTTATAGAGATGTTTCTTGTGATTCAAGAAGTATACTTTCAACTGAAGTAGTGTGAAAGCAGCCTGTTGTGATTCTTAGTGATTCAAGCTTCTCCAGTCGTTTTTTTTCTAAGCCCTTACTGATAACGTATAGAGCTTTAATTCGTTCTAAAGTAGGTTATGGGTGTATATTATATTCCACAGACGTTCAGTTATTGTAGCGCAGCTTTGAAGAAGGTTTCGTAAAACTCTGTGTTACACGTTGGTAAACATTGATTAATTCTCATGTGGCCAAACGATTTTATATGGAAAAACTATGAGAAAAGTTAATGTATTTGTATGAAAATTTCTCGGTACCACGCTTGTAAATATCTCTAATGTGAACGATTACAGATTTCCCTTTGAAGATATTTCTTATTTTTAAATTCTTCTTCTATTTCTCTTCATACAGACAACGGGCCATCTATCGGGGTGGGGAAGTCAAGTCTTGTCTTGCAGGGAAGCTTTTAAGCAGGTCGTAAAGTTAAATAACAAAATTTTTGTAATACTGAAAACTGTAACTCAATACATTTGAAAAATAAATATGATATACAGATTTTATATGATATAATTATTAAGCTATAAGATCGATCCTGCTATAATAATTAAATACTAACAATAAATTTCAAAATTTTATAACAGTTAAATTAAAATCGCTTTCGGTAGTTGTAGCAATCAGATATTCGTTATTCGTCTATTAATTAAGAATGAAACAAAACCAGACTTAAAGTAATTTTTTATACGGGTAAAATATATTTTAAAACAGTTATTCTCTTTGAAAATTTTACAAAATTTAATATGCACTCTGCACTCTGCATCCTGTATGTATATGCATAAAATACAGAGTAAAATACTACATAAATAATTAACATACTTTTAAGAAACAAATTTAAAAAAAGATCTGTTAGGGTTCCCAGTGGAATCATTATGGAGGGGGACCATATTGTATATTAAAGATCCACGTGAGGCATCAACTCCTTGAAGCACCCAAAACTTAGATATAAATTAAATCTTAAGGCACAATATTTGCTTTATACACTAAACATAAAATTGTGTGTAGTAAATTCACCATTTTTTAACGTTTCTTTGACTGATAAAATTTATTAAGCATCAATAAAAAACAAATAAAAATTTAAATGACGACGATATGAAGTATAGACTTTATAAGGAGGGATAATTCTACAATATTGCTCCATATTAGTCCATTACAACGTGTTAACTTGTATGAATACCATGAAATCATATTATTAAGTTAATTAACTTACTGCAAAATATGCAGGCAATGTACGTAATAGAAACGTAATGGCATATTCTATAAAGATTACTGTTACCGTAATATCGTATTCAGTCAACAATCGCCTCGGGTTATTCTCAGGATATGCGTAAAAGCGTACAAATAATTTATTTGTTACTCACATAGACTTTAATTCAGTTTTATGAATCAAACTTAGTCGTGTCTTCTTGGATCCCGCATTGCTTAGGTATTCAGTAGTGGTCATTTATTTCCGTGAAAACTCTAAATATACGTTAAATGAAACTTAAATACAGGAATTCATTAAATATACATTAGCTACAGTATTGAAGAATTTAAACGCTGAGAGATATCTGTGAAACCGTTTAAAATATACATGGAAAACCTAATTGTAAATGACTTCATCGCCAGAACATTTATATAATCATTAAGTAAGTCAAAATGTCATTTACACAGTAATAGTGAGGGCATAAGTAAAATAACCAATATGGAAACTTTTCCGTAAGCAATAAGTAATTTGGATAGGCAATGACGCAAACATCGATATTAAGGATTGTCGTCTTCATTCAGAATAAATATCAATAGGGATAGGATAAACTTTTTTTAAAAAAATTTTACTATATACATAGTTTAAACCTTCTTTATTGAAACTACAAATTTCCACAAACCAGAAAAGCGACACCAAAAATTATCAGAAACGCAAACTAGGTCATGGAGTCGGCCTGACCTAAAATTGATCCACACCCTTCACATCAGTAATAGGTCAATATTTGCAGTTACAGACTTGAACAATCAAATAAATTACGCCATCTTCGGGTTATACATGAATTATATTGTTTTTCGGTCATGTCAAAAATAATTATAATCGCTTATAAGATGATAAGCAAAACATATTTTGAATACTTACCTTGAGCATCAGATTATGAGATAATTGAATTACTCATATGAAATTACCGGCGAATAAGCCACGCAAGTTCCCCTTGAAATGTTGCAAAAGAAACGTACTCGTGATAATTCTAATTGGAAAAAGGTTCAAATCACGTTTTATTGGAAATAAATTAATTAATTAGTCGATAACAGCGTAATTATGAGAAACTTTACAATGTCAGTTTCGTCACTTTAAGTAGTTTAATAAAAATATCATAATCTAGACGTGAGTAATTAGCGAGATTAGACAATAAGCATTCAAATAAATTTCAAAGTAGTAACATAGCATCTTAATTCATTGTTAAGAGGGGAAAGATGTCAGAAAAATACAAATTGATAATTATTTTTCTTCTGATATAGAGTCTAATTATAGACACATCGTTAAGTGTTTTATGCAACGACGATTTTTAAACAGACGAAAACATTCTTAGCCATAATCATTATTTTCTACAATTAGCAAACGTGTACCGTAAATCATCTTTAAACTATTCCCAATTATCTGCGGTTAAATATCTGTTCAACTAAACTGACACTCAACAGGATTATATTAATTATACGGAAGCTGATTAGTAAATTATTTAAAATTATATTAGGGGGTAGAATGAGAGCCAATAAAAACTGGGCGTCAGTTTTGATTTCCATTTAATACTTGCATGGTAATTGGCTGTGGAGAATTTAAATTGGCGAGCAAACAGCTGACTCACTGCGGGGCGCTCCGTATCTCACGGTAACGAAGGAACCAATTTACGGAAGTGTCGCAAATTGCGAATTCGTGCCCTCACGCTCCACTGTTTACATGCAATTACGTCTCCGTGCCCGCTAAACGCAACTTATTATTTAGCGCTCAAAACTTCCGTACGTCACACCAGCTAATGACGTACGAGCGGAGAATAATGGCGTCACATTAATGTCTCGAGTTACTGACATTATATCAACAGTGTTGATGGTTCAACTTCGAAGAATTCAGAGCGAGAGTAACGCAAGAGGGGGGTGAAATGAAAAATAAATTAAGTGAAATAGCACTAACGAACTCATTTCTCATAGATTAAAAATGACGCTTCGTCACAGTTGGCGTGAGATACATTGAATCGAATTTTTTCATCCTAAAAGATTCACAAATTGATCGTCCTGACAAATTGAACACTTTGAATACTGTTAAAAAACAACACATCAGTTATCGATCAATTTTAATTGCCTGTTTTGAAAAGTTTGGTTTTCACAGTACACCAAATCCATTTTAGGTTTATGTTTAGAAAGAAATTTAATGATTCATAGAAGAAATGTATAACTGTTATAATTATTTAAAGTATTTGTAAAAATAGATAGTTGCAAAATGATCAATCTGTGCTCATTTGAAGAGTCAATGTCAAAGTCAATGTAATTTATAATGACATTGCAACTCAAATAAATGTCAGTTCAAATGTTTCTCATGTTCATTTTACCATTTTAGAATTTTAGACTGGAATAACACAAACCTGTGAATTATACGGAAATATATCGGGCAAAGTACCAATTTACATGCAACTGAGAAATTATTAGAAGTCAGTTAAAAATGACTGATAATACTATACGAGTATTATATTTTCATATATAAAGAATAGTAAAATATGAATGAAGTTGAACCACAGACACGTTCTTTAAATAATTCTTTCGCTTTTCCGAAAAATAAATATTATTAGGGTCTTCTGGTTTAACAATAAATAATACTAATGCAGAAATTTCAAACAAATATGTTTTAATTAAATATCACTCTTTAAGGGTATATTTTACACGTATTTACAATTTTGAACACACGTCAAATATTACAAGTTGAGCATTATATTCCAGTCTTAAACATTTCACTTCATACTCTGTATGTGACCAGCTACATAGTATTTAGTTACGAGTAAAATGAGTACATGCATTGCGGTGACACGCACCAGTCAGGAACAGAAAATTTGATTGTCGGAGGAGGAGCACTCACTCTCTCTGCAGAAGTTCATACAGCGCCGAGATGTAAGTCTGAGCCATCTGCAGCGTTTCGAACTTGGAGAGCTTCCGGTCGTTCCCCAACGACGGCACGACGTCGCGGAGGCGGTCGAAGGCGTCGTTGAGGCTGTTCATGCGCCGCCTCTCCCTGGCGTTGGCAGCGAGGCGACGCTTCTTCATTATCTCCACCCCTGGCACCGGCGACTGGTGGTGGTGATGATGATGGGGGTGATGGTGGTGGTTACTTCCTGGCGCCTTCGCCGGCGCCGGGCGTCGAGCGGGAACTTGGTCGAATTGGTGAGGGCGGTTCTCGAAAGGAGGCGGCGCCACGGCCGTCTGGTTGGGGGCCGCGGACGCCTGGTGGTGCCCATCCGTGAAGAACTCTTCGTGATACTGTTCTAGACGCTCGTTGAAGTCTCCTTCGCAGTACGGCGGGTACTGCCAAAACGTTTCTTCGTGATAAGGCTGCGTGGTGTGGGTTTGGTACTTGGTGTAGCAGGGACTGGGCGTGGACGGAAAAGACGCGGCGTAGAGGCTGTCGGGGCTGGACACGGGGCTGTGGTAGCCGTCCGAGACGCCGCCGTCGGAGGCCGCCGCTGCGAGGCACTGGTAGGACATCGCGCTCCTGCGGAGTCGGCCGCAACACTGACAGCCAGGAGCTCCTCCGCTGCTGCTGCGAGCTCCATCACGTGACTCAAGGACAGCCTTCCTTCATCTCAGCCCTCCTACCTGGCGCCGCTCCCGCTCCCGCTCCCGCACCCGCTCTCGTTACGCCTCGTGGGTGTAGTACCACGCTCCTGCAAACAGCAACACAGGGAAGTGGGAACAAGGTCCGATCGAGGCTTACAGGTGCCTGAATTGTCTATAAAGCAAGAAGCCGTGTGCTATAATCGGATAAAATTTTTTCGCATTCTCCATTCACATACTTTGAGAAAAACAAGAGTATTTAAAAAATTACTTGATTCTTACAATCTGTCATAAAAAGAGTCATTTAGTAATTACTTTAACATATAGTATTACAAGTCATAATTTATAAAATTCCATCGAATGTTTTTAAAAATTAAAAGTTTGGCAAGGTAATTATTCTGTTAAAGCAAGAAGCTCAAATATCTTGAGCCTAGGCTCTTAGTCACCAGATTTTAATTCATAATTCATTAATTTCTTTTGATAAATACTGTTATCGTCTTCAAAAATCTTGTCAAATTACTTCTTCGGTACGATACTGAGGGTGTTCACCAAGGATCGCAGTTCGGAACCGTTTATAATGTCGATGTTTGTCCTACTAGCTGTTCCCCAAAGTTGTATCCATATGGCCAACTTGGCCGGATAATTGTTTCGTAAATATTATAAAAACGGCAAATAAATTACACATTCAATCCGCCTTTGGTTCAGTTTTTAAGTGAATATAAGTTTCAGTACTCTAGAATTTTCACCTCTAGCTCTATAAATTTAGACCAAGACGTGGTTCATCTTCGCTCAACTGTTGTCTCTCTATAATTGATTGATTTATTAGGTTTATTTCTGAGAGTATTCGGTCCGATGAAGTCTTCTCCAGAAGACGAATATTTTTTCTATACATTCCTTTTCAACTTGAACAACAATACAAATACTATTTATTATCGTATGCAATTACATTACGGTAGTTCTTCAACTGCCTCTACATAAAAATTTCGTTATAGTATATGGGAATCAAAACTTTTCCTTTTTAATTTCAAAGCTTAACGGCTAGAAACTAACGATGACGAAACACCTAATATCTGACAGGAAGTTAATTGCAACCTCAATTATCAATTACTTTTTTCAAAATTTCAGAATATATTGAGGGAACTTTCCATAAAAAGATTTCGTTATTTGTTCCGGGGTCAAGGAAATTATGGGAGGTTTACAAATAAATTCAAGCTGTGTCGCTTTAAGGGCAGAGTTCTTTTAAGTAAACTGTTACATTAAGACTTTAGTGCGTTACTTCTGACGAATCTTGTGTGTTTGAGAGAATTAGCCACACCAGAATCAATTTCCGTGTAATTTTGAATTCTTCCTCTATCCCTTGATACAAATAGCTTTTTATTTCTGTTAAACTCATTAGTTTTATGTTTCCCTACACTCCGTTCGTTACTTCTCTCCAATACTTAGCCTGACTTTCTCGTTTACCTAATACAAAAGTGAAAAAAGTCCCTAGGAATATCTTCCTACAGTTTCTAATATATTTATTATTTACTATTCAAATTAGAAAGTAATGTCAATTTCCGAATGAGTATTTCACTTCCTAACAGATGGACAACGAAAACGCGTGTCACCCTTCTAATAGCTCGCCTGCACAGTAATGCACGCCTGATATTGTTCATCATTCAGTTCCTACTCCTGACATAGTCCTCATTAAATATCGTCGGCGACTTTATTATGAATTTCACTTGCTTTAAAAGCACTGTAGAACGGGATCCTTTCTGCATCAAAAGTCTTTCTAGCGAAGATTTGATGTATTTTTAACCAGCTAATTAGTCTGGCTCTGTTGCTCGTACGAATTTGGCATAAGAATTCGTTTCGTCTAGGCTCAGCGCACAACAGACATCATTCATTCAATTTTTCCTGTGTACATTCATGCGTTATAACCAATCATTTTCTTAAAGAATAACGCTTAATTCTAAACCAAACAGTGCCCTGAAGGCGTTAAGGTCTACTCATAAATTAATTTATAAATACATGAAGTTTTCATAATATATTTTAGCCTAATCACCGACAGTTATATAAAAATGTGTCACATTCAAAATAACTATGAATAAACTTATTAAATACTACTGAAATTCCAAAAATGATGATTTCGTATTTAGTCTAAAGCCAGTATTCATTTCTTTACATAAGACACAGATTTTATACATCAAATTTGTACGCAAAATTTTCTTAGTTTCACGTGAAGTTTTATAATTTTCCTTCATTATTGCACTTCAATTATTTTCTTAGCAGGGAAATATATAATATTAATATTAATAATATAATAATTTTGAAGCAGTTGAAATCCTTAGAATAAAAAATGAATATTTTTTATGTAATATATAATATTAATAATATAATAATTTTGAAGCAGTTGAAATCCTTAGAATAAAAAATGAATATTTTTTAATTATTCTGATTAAATTGTACAAAATTTGGTACACGTAGTGTTTGGAGTTCATTTCATGATAATAATAACTGATACGAAATTTATGTTTGTCAACTAACAAACTTTTAAATAATATATTTTGCTCAATTATTAAGTAAATTTTCAAATTTTTTTAACAAAATTAATTTAAAATTAAGTTAGCTTTGTTTGATAATTAATCATCTCCTTTCGATTTAAAATTTTGCAACAGACTTTAAAATAATATATATTGTCCAATTGTGAGGTTAGGATAGCAGAATCAATAACAGAAATTAGGATAAATATATTTATTGAGATAATATTTTTATATTTCTTAGAAAAAGCAAATATTCCAAAACCTTTGCGTTAAAGTACCTAAAATATTCTAAAATTGCAAGAGTAATTCTTTTCAGTCTGGTAAAGTATGGTACTCGGTTGAGGTACCGCAGTCAATGTCGTTAATGCTCATTAAGTAGTTAATGTTCCAAAAATGTGCCGGTCTCGATTGCCAGTTAAATCACGTTTTGGCCAAGTTAGCAGTTTAGAATTCATTGTTTGGGGCTAATATAAATATAGAAAATTCCAGGGAAACGCCGGGCACCTTCATAGTCCTCAATATTAACAACGGCTAGTCTTTATTAATGGTTCGAAGCATAAATAGTCATTAATACATCAATCCTGAAAGGTAACTATAGGCATCTCGCCTTAATCTTTTCCTTACTATCCAATGCCTCGATATTCAACTTAATATTAGCATTAAAGAAAATACCTATTTAAATGTTTCAACTTAAATAGACTGTGGACTTCGTTTATTAACGATATAAAAATGTGAAGTGATAATTCTGTCTCAATCAAAACGGAGGGATAACTGTAAACCGGTTTTCAATGCTCTTAAAAACCTGGCAATTTATATGATTGCATTTTAGCAATTCCTTTGTTTTATATGTCCTAAAATATTCACAATAAAATCAGCAAAACACATTGTAATCAGCGGGTTTTAAGTGCCTGGGTATTTAATTGCTTTTCTGATAAAACATATTAGAGGATATATTTCAATAAATTGAAACGTATTATTTTAGACGTTACACGTTTGAGAATTAATGCATTCGACAGTAAGTAATGATCAGGAAACAATGACAAATATAATTTACCAAATTATTATTTGATAGATGTTTTTTAAAACGTTATATCAGTACGTGTACATGAGACTTTAGTTACATGTAACTTTAGTTACATCTTGTAATTATTCAAGTATAGACCTTCGGTCTACGTAACCCATAATTGTTGCGCACACAGCATCATATAAAAATTATTAATGTCAATGGATATTATAAGTAGAGATCTGAATTGAAATCAGACTGCAAAATCCAACCAACAGAGTTAAATTCGAAATGTCTAGACGGGCTAACAACGTAAAAGCAACACAATACGATAAATATGCAGAATCCAGTCAAAATTTTAGTTTTGTTTGAAGAATTAGTTCAAATACAATCACACGTTGTTTTTAATTGTATTTAATTAGATTATTTGTTAGTTTATCATAGGCTATAAAATAATTTTTTCACGGGAAATATTATTTCAACTACAAATAATTATAATAACGGCTAATCCATTACGTGTTTCGTAAATTTATCCCATCTAATCACGCAAAAACAAAATAAATTATATAGGAAGAATCCCTTGTAACGTGGCGTATATTTACACGTTACGCGGATTTTCTTCTGTGTTTAAATATCTTTCCAGATGTAAGCACCGTCTGTGGTATATTAGCATCTCCCTGGTCTTAAACATAAATATCTTTGGTTCACTAATGTGTCATTTGTCTGTATCTTTTTTCCGTGATTTAAATTACATTAGTAAAAAGTGTAATGTTTACATAAGGCTGATGTTAATTGTTGATTAGAAAAGAAATAATATCCAATTCACACTACGTGACTTTTAAAAAAGCGACATATTGGAGGAAAAGGAAAAATAAAGCAAACAAAGCTAGGTTATACTTTCCATGAACAAATGAACTAAGTATTCTTAACTTCAAAATGTAGTCTACGCTTGTGTGAGACATCCAAGAGAAGGCAAGATAGAGGAAGACAACTGTGGATCACTGTCCGTAAAGTCTATTCAAACCATCTTCAATGCGTTTATTTAAATTAAATTATTCATGGCAGGGAGAATTATAATTATCATATTATAAAATAATCTTTGGAAAAATTTCAAATTATTTTAAGCTGGTGTTTTTTTTCATTTGTTTATAATACCTTATCATTAATTATTGCCATATTTAAACATTTTCATGTGCTTTTGAGCGAGTGCTATCAAACTCGTCCTGAGTCGGTGACTTGTGACTTCAGGACCAGGTTCCGCCTGTATTCCTGAGACGCGGCCAAAACACCTGACCCTTTCCGGTTCCAGCTTCATCTACGTTCCGATGCTGTAGACGGTACATTAATTCTCAGAAGAAGCTACTGGCAAAATTATTAAGATACCCATTGGATCTGAGATTAAGAGCGCTCGTGTTATCAAAGTTTTTTAGGGACAAAATTTGATGTGTTTGTACTCATTGTCGGGACTGAAAAAAAAACGCATAAGAAAGTGGTTTAATCATTTTGTGTTTTTGACATAAATGAAACTTGTTTCTTTTTATACCGGTACGACTATTTATTTATGCACTGTCGCTTTCGGAACTAATGGCCATGATCATCTGATGGATGTATCAGATGATTACGGCCAAGTTTGCCGAAAGCTCCCGATCAATAAAGAATCTCACTGATAATGAGTTCTTTTATCGTCTATGCGAAGACCTAAATAGGGCTTCTTCCTATTTAAATTATTAAAAGTTCCAGAAAATAGGTTAATCCCTGTGACGAAATAAATTTTGGAAACGGCAATTGTTTAACTTTTCCCGGAATTGAAGTATCCACTTGCTCAATAATAACAATTAGGTAATTCTGTCTCAGATCTACATCAATAGACAGACTCATTGGAAGCCAATGAAACGCTGGTACTGCTCGGAAGGAAAATCTTCCTTAGTCACGTCATGAAGTTGATGGAGACGGAGATCTCCCTAATCAGAAGCGTGACAACAAAACCTTTGTCGGCAGTAAAGGATCCGCCGAAAGACACAAATCTCATTTCATACAACTGTAGAAAGTTTGGTAGTTGCTGACGATATAAGTCTACCGGAACTATATACCTTTTAAGATGATAGACTTGATCACCTATGAAGTGTTTCAAAAACTGAAAAGGGAAGCCCGCAAAGAAGACGACTGGATCAATAGAGTTAACATGATCGCGAAAAACCTGGGGCGTCCAAAGATAATATTCGCGGACGCATCAAAAAATCTGGAGTGCGTCACTAGCGCAGTGATATTACAGGAAATCAACGTGGCGAAGAGCTTTTAACGGACACCAGTATCCTAATTAATTTAGTGAAGAAAAAATATAACTAATAATATAAGATATAATATCCTAAACTGCAAGGAGAACAAATGCAGCATTATCGTTGTATAGATCGTGGCATATTCTATTCCAATGTCCTGTACATGCGCTCAAGAGATCGGAGATTATCCATCTTTTCGACAAATAAAAATTCTATGTACCAACAAAAGCTATAGAGAATCTCATATTATTTCTAGCTAAATAACTGTTTATTGTATAATGTATAACAAATTGTATATGTATGTAATTTTGAAACTCTCTTATTCACAATGAACTTAGGGTTGACGTGGTTTTAAAATAATAATACTAATATAGAAAAAACTAGACTATTAAGTTTGGTTGGCATCGAGATTTTTGTTTTGGGAGCATCAGGTTGGTTTGCATTACGTCGACGAGAACGACGCGTGGTGAGATAACTGTAATACATAATACGCAGTACCTGAATCTAAATCATAAATTTATGTAATAAGGAAAATATTAATAGCAAAATCAACTGGCGGGAACATATTAAATTCAAATAATAGTGAAAAAATTCATTCCTAAATTAACTGGTGGGCATTTTTACTTGCGAACTGTAAACAGCGAATCTTGAAATAATCGTTCAAGGGAAAATGATCAAGTAATAAAATTTTATAAGAATGATTATCGAAACTTATAATTTTTAAATGTTGTATACAAGGGTAGAATCAAAATTATCACTATTCAATGACTAATTTTTTGGATGGTTAACTTTAATACCACTTTAAAAAGGCAAAAAAAATGGTTTATTGACTGAGGTTAGTCACTACAGGTGTACGATAAGGAATGTAATCACAAAAATGTGACGTTCATAAAAGAGTATGAGTAAATAGGTACGTACGAAATTACGATTTCCGTGCATTATTATTTCAATACAACGACAAACGTTTGTATATATCGATCTAATATTCGTAATACAATCTGTGTGTACCGCAACGTTACAATTACCGCAATTCGGAAAATATGAACATTACCTGCATGCGTTTTACAAAGCATTAAAACCCTCAAAGGTCCAAGTTAGTCAACAGTGTGTTAATATTGCAACAAGTGAATACAATATAATATGGTTTCTCTATATAAAGTGAAATGATAAATTTAATCTGCTCCTGAAATAAGCATGTTTTCCAAGGCGAGAGTTTCAACTAAGGCAATATCCCCTTAAGAGGCGAAAATACAAATATTAACACTACTTTTCTGCATTGAGCGTCTTGATATTTCCACAGTCATAACCAAACATGAATCGTAATAGGAATAAATATTTATTCACCGTCTCAGTGCAAGGATTTAGAAAGAGTATAAGTGCTCTGTCAGAGCAGAGTGAACTACTCTACATTTCTCTGATTCGGCGCCTGAAAACCCTCTAATTCGAGTGCACTGTCTCTTTGCAAACGAGAGAATGTGCGTTCCCAGTGAAAGTAGCTGCGTCCCAGATGTTTGGGTGATTCGACATAATATTTCACGTCCTCGTGACATACTCATGCTCTACAAATGCTGCTGGCTCACTTTTCGTTCCGTTTTAGAATAAGGTACATTCCGTACATGTTTATTAGTTTTCGTCGATTTGAAATCAATTCTAAAAATATAGAATAAGACGGTCTTTGTATCAAAATATTTAGAAAGTAGTTTTAATGGTGTGCTGACTTATTTTATTAACAACATAGGTTGCTTCGAAATATTTTAGCCGTTTATTATTAGTAGCACAATTAAAATTTAAACTAGAAAGTTAAGAATTTTATTAAATAATTTTGCGTTTTATGAAAGGCCGTAAAGGACCATAATAAAATGTCACCTCCGACTCGATTATTTACTACATGCATCATATGTGAATATTAATTTTTTTCAGTATTCTTTATGTTGATATTAAACTTTTTTCAGATATTACAACTTTAATACCGTTAAATGGATAAACACGCTGATAAAATGAGATACGTACTCGTACTATATTTCAAAGATCAAAATATAGTGTGTTCCTTAGATATTTATTCAGAACTCTACACTTACTGTTAACTATCCAAAAGTTTCTTAACACCACAGATAAATTACGTCAAAATATAAAATCAAATCACAGCTAAATATTTGTGCAAAGCCTTGCACTATTTTAATAACAGCTGAAAATTAATTGGATTATGGAAATATTATTTTGAAAAATTAATTATTAGGAAGAATAAAAAATAGTAATTCAGTCTTTAACCAGAGAATATTTTTCAAGACTTCTAGTTATTAGTGAAAATCAACATTTTAAGTTTCAAGGTTTACTCAGAATTATTAAATGACTCCAAGCAGGTAGTAATTTTTTAAACGAGCCGCAACATTACGTGTTGATATATCTCGGAAGATTCCTTAGCACGGTAAGAACTTTCCAAATTCCTCACAACTAGGTCCTTCACAGCCTTAGAGTTGGCAAAGAAGTTATCGAGGTAAATTAAGAGTAAAATATACCTCAAATTCTCAGAATCTCAATGAACAAGATTCCTATTAATTACTTTACATTGAAATTTCACAATAGTATCATAAATTAATTAGCTTCTGTGATGCAAAATAATTGAAGAGGAACAAATATATTAACTATAAACAAATGATTAATTCATTTAATTAAAATTTTATAACTCCGGTCGACCTTGAATATATTTGTAAACCGCTATAATTTAATTATCCACGTACGGAAGGGGAATGAAAGATTAGAAATAAATTACACGGTTTAGACGTATTTCGTTCCATTAAAACACTTCGGGTATCTCCGCTCACAAAACCTTGAATAATGTAATTGTGTTTTAAATAAAATAGAAAACGAAACGAACTACACCTTTAATTGAATATGAATTACATGAGTTGGAAGAGTATAAAGGAGAGCATCAAAATGTTATCGGAGGTGTGATCAGTGAAATTAAAAGTCACTAGGATCTATAACCTTTATAGAAAACTTTATGAGTTCAGGCGATGTGAGCTAAGGAGTTATACTCAGGATAAAGTATGGAATGCTACTGAGTTATAGTAGGACTTATATTAAAAATGAACATTCTTTTCTCTAGGACAAACGCAATTTTTTCAGTCTAAATATGTTGGGAAGACTGTAAGGAACAGCACATATAAAAAATATCAAACGTAAAATAAATTTTTCCTGTTGATTTCATTTGCTCAGTTTCAATTCATTTTTGACACTTATTTAGTATTTTCGATGCAGTAACTACAGTAAATTTTAATGAAGTGTCAATTTACCAAAGTATAATTTCATTGTATAAACTATCTGGGGACCCGGCGTTTCTCGGTACTTATTTATATTATCCCCGCACATTATTTAATTCTTGGTCAACGCATTACTAAACCAGCATCGAAAACGTCTCAATATGACTCTCATATATGCTCCCAGTATGTCGAGAAAGTCGAAAATACTCCGGGTACAACAGCCAACGCTCCCTGTAAAGAAGGCACTGCAACGGCAGGAGTGAAAACATTTTCAGTGATCTAATAAAATATAAATTCTCCCGCACTTTGACAAAATTTTAATTAAATCGCATATTAAAGGTCATAATGTAACACAGCGACTTGCATTACACCGGTTTCGACACGAAACTCGATAGTTTCCTTGTTATTTTCTTATGATTCATTTCCACCCCTTCCCTTTAGATGCTGGAATGGGTTGAAATTATACACAAATATTGTCGGGGTAAACTGTAAAAGTTATTGACCTCATAAATATTTTCGACTCACGTGAGAGCCTTTATTACATATAAAAATTCCATTAATTCCACCCCTCCCCGTAGGGGTTGCGCCATGTCTCATGTTCAAAGTGTTTTGATTTAGGTCGCGAGGAATATGGAAACAAAATTTTATTAAAAGTGTTCTGTCCTTTAAATATATTACACAGAAGTGTGTTACCCCATCCCATCCCCGGGTTAGGCGACTAACTGCAATTTAATTCCCATTATAATAAATATCAGAGTAATACTCAAAGACTTCCATATCACAGACTTCGATACCAAACTACACTCCCACCCCTATGAATACTCCCCGTTGAGAATGAATGGGGTTGAAATTGTATGCAAACAAATTAAACAAAAAATCAAATTATGTGTGACCCAAATATATATATATATATTAACTGTAAATAACGGAAGCTAATGGTTTTTTAAAAATTGCCACCCCTCCACCCCCGCCTCAAGTGATGGTAATTGTACATTAACCCAGTTGTGTTGAGTTCTGTTCGCGAAGAATGTCTGTTCAAAATTTGGTTGAAATTGTTCCATCCTTTAAAGACAGTATGCGGAAGTCTGTTTTATCCACTTCCAAATACTGCAATGAACTATAACTTAAATTACACATTTTATGTCATAATTAAACTCAGGGACTCACATTACACTGGTTTAGATTCCATTCTCGATTGCTTTCTGGTTATTTTTATGTGATGCCCCTCCACCCTCACCCCTAAGCATACTCAATTATGGATGCGGTTGAAATAATCAGAAAACACACTATAAAATTAATTGACCCAGAAATGTATTTATTTGATAGAATCTTTCCTACTTTTGGATATTTAAAAATTTCCACCCGCGCCAAAGTTGTGGTAGCCGTGCCTTACCCCCAACAGGGTATATTTTAGGGACGCTAAGAACAAGTGTATCAAATTTGGTCGAAATTGGTCCACTCGTTTAGATTTGTATGCCGAACATACAGACAGACTGACTGACACACATGCCTACATACGCACATGCAGGCAATTTTATTATAGAGATCAGAAACGTCACGATAAAGCCGCTTTGAAACATAACGATACAATGGCACTTTGCTAGGAATTTGAGAAATAACCATGCCCAGTACCATGAAACAGGATAATCGCTTTAACCTTCCACACGAAATAACGGATCCAATTTCGCTTCCTCGTTACTCGTAGTTATGGCAATCGTCATGATTAGAATGACCCAAATTTACCGCGGAGAGTCACGAATTTGGAAATACTTGGAGCGCATTTATAGCTGTCGATTTTTCCAGCTGGGTCTCACGCAAGTGCGCCTCTAGTCAAACAGCCCAAGCGGAGGTTTCGTAAAGAATCGTGCTCGCGTGATAAAAAATTGAATCCTATCAATACAAATAAGTGGACTTGCTAACAAGCCAGGAGACCTTTCTTCAACGTAGTAATTTAGAGCTAATTAATGAGGGGAGTGGTTCGACCAATTAATAAGGCTTCGATTTTTGATGCTACGCTGCTTCGTTGCCCTCTCGGAATTCTCTCCTAAATATAATACTAACTCATTCATAATCTGTAAATTCACTTCCATAGCAATATCATGACTGTTTGCGATAGTTTGTGAAATCTACGAAACAGGAATAATGCCAGTAGATTTTAGTAAATACATAAGTACACCCATACCGAAGTGGAATGGGGTTAATAGATGCGAACAGCACAGGACAATTAGTTTAGTTACTCATGCATACAAAATATTAACGAAATAGTATATAGGATGATGGAACGTCAAATAGAATGCGAATTGGGAGAAGATCAGTTTGGTTTTAGGAAGAATGTACAGCACTGGACAAATAATTTAGTATCTCATACCTGCAAAATATTAACAAAAATAGTGTATGTGAGGATATAACGTCAAATAGAATGGACGTTAGGAGTATATAAGTTTGGTTTTAGGAAGAATGTAGGACAATAGAAGAAATATTGACTTTGCACCAAAGTTTAGAAGACAGGATAAGCAAAAACAGGTTTACAATTATGGCATTTGTAGATTTAGGAAAAGGGTCTGATAATGTGAACTGGAACACACTATTAAGGATTTTGAAGAGCTCAGGAAAAAATTACGAGAAAGAAGGCTTATACATAACCTCTACAGAAGGTCAGCAGTAATTAAAATTGAAGATCAAGAAAAGAAAGCAGAAATGAAGAAAGGAGTAAGACAAGGATGCAGTATTTCACCCATGCTGTTTAACTTATATATAGAACAGGCAATGAAGAGAGTTAAAACGGAATATGGAAAAGGAATCATACTGCAAGGAGAAGAAGTAAAAACCTTACGGTTTGCCGACGATAATGCAGTAGTAGGGGAATCAGAAGAAGACTTGGAAACCATAATAAATGGCATGAGCAGAGTCGTGGAAAAAGAGTTCAATATGAGGATTAATAGAGGGCAAACCAAGGTAATGGAGTGTAGTATGGGAAGCAGTAGAATAACAAAGGGTTACATTGGGAAGGGATATTTTGACGGAAGTTTAAGAATTCTGCTACTTGAGAAACGTAATAACTAGGGATGGTAGAAGTATAGCAGACATAAAGAGTAGGATAGCACAGGCTAAGAAGGCTTTAGCGAAAAAGAGAAATTTACTTACGGGTAATATATGTGAATATTAGTAAATCATTGCTTAAAATGTTCGTATGGAGTTGGGGAAAGGAAAAGAGTAGAAACCTTTGAAATATAGTGTTATAGGCGAATGCTGAAAATCAGATGGGTGGATAGAATCACAAACGAGGAAGTTCTAAACAGAATAGGGGAAAAACGAGAAATATGGAGGACGTTGACAAAGAGAAGGGATAGATTAATAGGCACGTTTTAAGGCACGAGGGACTTGTAAAATTAGCATTAGAGGGAAGTGTGTGGGGCAAGAACAAAAGAGAGAGGTAGAGGCTGGAATACGCTGAGTAGATTGGGGGATGTGGGATTTGCTATTTATGCGGAAATGAAAAGGCTTTCGCAAGATAGGTTAGCATGGATGGTTGCATTAGGCCACTCTTTGGACTGAATAACACAACAATAACAACAACAGACTTTAGAACTGAGATTGATAGAAAGCATTTCTTCTGTTCTTGAATTGATTCAGTATACCTAAATCTCTCAGTTTAATTCCTCTGTCCCTCCTGGTTTACGTAATAAAACACCAGTCTGAATCGTGTCAATACCTGTCATCGTTAAATTTTATTACTGGCAGTTGGATATCCTCAGTACACTCAACATGGTTTTATCCTGAGTTGTTATTTACGAAAGACATAATGAACATAAAATCTGTTGTTCCGGTGCTTAGCATTAATGGTGAGAAGGTGGGAAGTCGCGTGGGCGTTGGTGAGGGTCCAGCAGCCGGAAAATGAGCTGCGATCATTACGGCAGCGGTCTGTTGTTTCATCGCTGCCAATATCCGGTCCAGCAGCCAGGTGCTGGAAAGATGGAGCACTTCCTGGCTGGTCCTCCGCTGCGGGGTTCCTTGTTTTGAAGTTTTAGTACACCTGCATTATTCTCCCCTGTGGGCCAGGTACTCAGCAACGCAGTTGCTTCAGTGTCTAATTATTACCCAATTTGAAATAACTACCACCAATGCACATATGTAATCCTCATGCAATTATATCTCGAAGGTAACAACACCACATGCTTGAAGCGATCAATGCACGGGGCACCTCGGCGATATATTGCAACGCCTCGAACCAGACAAGCCTTCGAAATGATTTTCAAGACATCAAAAAAACAATTCATCTAATAATTAATCTGAAAAAGCGAAATATATTATAAGGGTTGCAGGAGCAATGAAATTTATTATGGTACATGTATTACAGGTAATGTGACACGCTAATAGTCCAGAAATATAATTAGGAATGCCCTGAAGGTAGCTCGATCGAAGAGAAGATTAGACGGAGAGTTCTGGGGCTTGGAAAGTGCGTGATTCACAAATATATGATTATTAAAAATCATATTTATTTATAATTACATATACCTTCTATTATTATGAAATAGAGGCGATCAGGCTGAGTGAACATTTCCGTTTTAGATTTCACTATTAAAAATGGTTTAATTTTAGACTTATAAATCTTCATCGCCGCTAAGGACCCTGTTTAGAGCCTTGGCCTATCGAGATGTCTGCCAGACTATGACACATTCCGGACTTTTTGGAGAGACAATTGGTCAACGTAACAATTCTCCTTCAGCCCTCGCCCAAATTTTGGAGACCATGATCGGCAGAAACATCCGTGTGGTTAGAACACAAGACGCAATCGCCACATCAAAACAGATTAGAAAGTTATTCTTTATGTGTACATTTTAAAATATATTACTCTTTCCACATCCTTGACGCTTTGCTTTTCACGAGGATCTAAGAGAATTGAATATATTCTATTCTAGTTAAGAGTAAAATCAGCCACATTAGTACCAATCGAACCGTCCGAAACGCATTTCGGAAGATAGAAATCAGAACGAAAGTGATATGGGAAAAAATTATAATTATATGTGAGCGTCACTTTCCTATAAGGCTGAACAGTTTGTAAAGATGTGAATTGGTTACCAATTGATGGAATTCAGGTGTGACATATTCAAATTCTGGATCAGTGGAAGAACGTGGACGACCCAGCTGTAGAGGTGTAAATTCAAATAAGTTGATACTATTGTTACTGACCATGGTTTTCAAATTATTCTTCAAGTTAATATGTTTAAGTATAATTTCATAACTGTAACGTTTATCCACGATTTAGTAGCTTTCTTAAATTGCGAAACTATTACACGAAGTTACTTTCACCGTTCCACGAAGAATGCATGTCTTCCCCCCCCTCCCCCAAGGTAATTGAGAGAGAAATGATCGTGTCTGAGATTTACATTTGCGTGGTGATTGTCCGTGATCTGGCCGCTCCACAAGACCGTAAATTTATTTTATTGCCACGCGATACGTAATCCGCGACTTAAATATTTTAGTACTGTTACCTTTTTATTCGGAGAGAGATTTATGGCATCTCGCGGCCTGGAACAACCGGACGTGTACATTCGGCTGTCGTGAAATGGAGAGTAACGTCTACTTTACAACAACAGACGTTTACGATTTTTGCACTGAATTTCGCAAAGATTGTCGACGAATGCGTAAAACATCTTCTGCTTGTCATAAATATAAGAAATTAAGAGTTCACACATCTGGAAAAGAAATATAAGAGCCTAAAACCGGAATATTTAACTGTGAAAAATTTGACAAGTTGAATTGCTGAGGCCCTGGTAACGATAATTACAACGTCTAAACGCGACTCGTTTGTTAAACGGTGACTTACATTCCTATAATTTTAGTGTGGCCTGTTTCATAATGACAAATGGTGGCTAACGTAGCCTTCTGCAACAAAAATAGTTATAAAATAAATTTTAGATCGAAGCCATTAATAGAAAGATATATTATGACTAAATAATGTTTTCTGATACACATAGCATTGAAATTCAATTTGATATGCAGCTATCAGGAGATGAGAAACGTTTATGAAGACAAAAACTTATAGATATTAGCTACATAAATTAATTTATAAAAGTGATATCTCAATTTTTGCGTCCGTATAAGTTATGGGAGAAATAATGTGTCAATTATGGAAATTTTATTTGCGTTTCTTAATTCAGAACGCGCCTAACATTTACGTTTCTAAATAAAAAATCAGGGAAATATTGATTAAAATTGAGGACAAACTAATTAAAAATGAATACTTGAATTAGCCTTTACTTTACGATTGAAAATAATATTTTCAATAATGAGCCGGAAGGAATGGTGGTGTAATATTTAAGAGCCAGATGAGGCCCAGCTATTATTTGTGTGACTACGGACGAGAATCCAGTAGCAAATTCCAGGAGCAGAAGCCGAGAAATACCTAAAACAAATTATAGTGAAAATAAATCTTACTTGTATTATAATAATATGAAGTATTCATACAATTTCTTACAAAAATATCAAATTCACAACGATGTTTCGTCCTGTTGTGACACCTCTTAATGAATAAAAATTTTAATAATTTATGGAACAATTCCTTCTTCAATTAATAATTTATAGACAACGTCCTATTTATGATATTTACAAAATTATTAAAATTGTTGTATCTGCAGCTGTCCCAGAAAAGGATAAAATGTCACTGACAATTGGATGTAGTATAAATAATTTTCTAAGTCAAGGTCGATTATTTATTTCCATTTAATTATAAATAGACGTAAACTTTTGCGCGAAAGCCAGTCAGTTAGGAAGTTAAGTAGGTGAGAAGTATGTAGTTAATACTTAATCAGTTGAGCAAATCAGAGGAAAAACACACATTCAGAGAGTATCAAGTCAACGAGTCGGCATTGATGGTTCTGGACACTGTAGTAAACAAGCCGAAAAGTAGAATTACAGAGTTTTCTAAGTATTGGAACAACGTATGAACAACTCCTCTTTAATAACATTATGAAATAAATTCGATAGGGGGATGCGGAAGGAAGCGGAAGGGAGTCAAGAGTTGACTAATGCCTCGGGATATAGTTTAAGCTAGGGTAAACCCTAGAAAACCTGCATGGGTAGATCCAGCTATTGATTACTTGTCTCATGCCCTTCTGAATGCCAAAAGCGTAGTTTGCTGTGGATTCCCAGCATTCCCTTTTCCGTGCCTCGACATGATCCAATAGGAAAAGCCGAGAGCTCTTACCTTATGACCAAGTTCTGCGACTCCAAAATATACACCTTTCAAAACTGACAAAATTGAGATTTTTTTGAGATCCTTAATACCTAGATAGTTTCTTTCTCCTTGGCGCTACAGCTCATTGTCCTTGTCCTGACTGTCATCTTCCCTGGGTATATTCTGCGTTATTTAATAGCAAGTATCAACCAATCGATTATCTTTCAAATTTAACCCCAGATTTTCTGACCATTACAACTCAAACATTCATGGCGTACGGACACCTTTGTGATGAGAGACGGTTAGGATTTCATTGACTGTAGCATCAAGTAATCTAGCGACAGATTTTAGTATATTGTACTACTTCGCAACTTCTAACGCAATTCCCACATACTTATCCCATTGGGTATTGGAGTACACATAATAAATAATTTCAAAAATGTTCAAGCCAAATTCTTGCATTAATAACAGTGTTACTTTAAAAGTACGTACCACATTAATACTTTGCCGATGCAGACCTGTAGTTACGATTTTGAGCATGCTCGATCACAGCCTCCATTCATTAGGAAGCCAAATACTGCAGAGAAACATCGTCACAATTGCTAGAGAGTTTCGAATTGTTGAAAACAATTGAACGACACTCCGTTTGTGAAGTGCTGAAAGTTATTATATTTATATTTATTTATATTACCATTTTAAAAATTAACTATTAAATAATAACGACTTAAAAACTTAGGCATTATTTTATTTTTAATATTTAATATTATTAAAATGTTTAAGAAATTTTTTGTTCAATTCAATGCCAAAGGTAACTGCAATATATTAGTTGTGAAATCCCCGAATGCGTTCGACCCATGGTCTGTATTTATGACCATCATACATTTCGTACAACACGGGTTGTAAGAAATTCTTGCACCATGTACCGTTGTAATATCTTCCCAGCATCAGTAAGTGAATCACACAGGAACCCGTTACGGAAGAATCTGAGGGCAGGCAGTCAGGCCACAGCCAGGGTTGTGCGACGCGCGACATCTGGAAAGTAGTTCTATATGTCAAGGACTTTATTTGTCCGGGATAGGCCGCCGGAATATATGCCTTCTTTGTGTAGTCACGGGGATAGCGCGGGGCAATAAGTTTGGCAGAGCCAGTTTGTGGAGGTGCGAACAAGTGCTAAGACAAGGAAGGGCACGCGGCCTCGGCGCGGCGCGGCGCTGCGCGGGGGGCCGAGCTTCGAATCCCCGTCGAACCTCGCGTAATATCCTCGTTCCACGGTGAATCCATCAAGGTAAAATACGCACATTTATAAGGTCGGTCATGTTGAACAGTGTCGCTGTTGTTCGCGCAATAAGATCGAATATAAGTGAAAGAAGGACCGAGCCAAATAGATTTTTGCCGTAGAAGAGAATTTACTTGACTCAGCGAGAATTGCGTATGTAGTATTACGCGACAGTTCAGTTTAAAACTTAAGTATTAAAAATAACAGAGAGGCAAATGAACTATTTATTCGCACGTCTTTGTTTATTTTTGTGAACACACAATACGAAGTGTTCCGTGTTCCATCTTACATTATGATACCAACCTCTAAACAGCTTGGCCCAGAGACTGCATTGTCAAGAAATTTTTTCATATTTTTTTACATCAACTGTAATGCAACCTTCTCGCGGCGGTGAAATGTTACGAATTATTAAATTTGTTCGGCTGCTTGGCTTTCTCGTAAGGCTCTGCGGGGCTCACCTGATTATGTCGGGAATTCCTCGTACCCTCTCTAGACTTTTTCAAAGTTCTTACATGCCGAGACACCACCTATTTTGGGAGGTATATGTACTGGGGTCGAAGACCTTTGGCATATGGTGAGAGTTGGCCGCTGATCCCATTGGATCAGTCGGCCAATGCCTCCTACACGGAGAAGGGAATGCTGCGACCCCACAGCAAACTCGTCTCCGGTCATTCGGAATGGCGTGAGAATATCACCCAATGCCCGACCAACCTGATGCAGGTTTTCTAGGGTTTTCCCTGCATCTCTTTAGGTGATACAACGGGTAGGTTCCTTAAACCACAGCCCGGGGGCACTAGTCAACAAATGGCTACCTTCCGCATCCCCCCTTTTCAATTCCCTTCCTATGCTATTAAATGGAAATTGCTTGTTTCAGGATCACCCTCATGTAGCCTGGTAACCCAAAAAAAATAGCTTTCTCGTTCTCGTTTTCACTCGTCTATCGGTTCAGTAGTACATTGGCGCCAGGTAATTTTTCAAAAGAAATTGACCAAAATATTTTTTAAACCATTTAACGATTTCTTCTCAAGCAAAGATATTAAATGCAGTGCTGAGGACGTGGTCACCAATTAATACAATTTCCCTTATCGGTGTACTCATTACCGTCTTAACGGCATTTTTTTCTAGTTCCTACAGTGGCTCCAGATTTAGTTTCCACTGCGGTTCGGTGTCTAATTACCGTTTCAACGACAATTTGTCTGAGACACGATCACTTCCTCCGGCCACTGACTTTATATTTCAGTTCAATTTCAATGTTGGTTTTGGCTTTCTGGCGGCATACGACAATAAGTAAATTATGACTAAGCGATTCTGCCATGGCGATAATAATGTGACTGCCTACCTCACGAGCTTGGTTCCCGATTTCGTGGTACATCAAGAAACAGCATGTCTAATTCGGGGATGAAAACATTGTCCTCAGATTTTAGGTTTAGGGTAAGATTTTGGTTGTATAAGGCTCGGGTTAACTTTTTATTAAACGCGTTACTTGTAAATAATTATATTTTGCTGCATTAATTTATCTTATTTATTGGCTCCATTTATTAAAAATGTTTTTACGTATAGCGAGTTAGGGTTGGTACCTAATCTAAAACCTAAAATTACTTGTGTGCAACTTTGGTGTCTATACAGTGCACCTCATTCATCTGCACTGCACTGTATAAAGTTTTATCCATTTTTATAAGGTTTCTTAGAATGTATGATACCTTAAATAATATGTTAGTTAAATTTAAATATTATTTCTTGCTAAACAGACTTTTGGTTCTCCTTATAAATTAAATTGACTTTTTCTGTGTGTTCTTTTGTTTCTGTATATGAATATATTCCGCAAACAAATTTAAACGTTTGGAGCAATTTTGACTAAATTTTGTACATGTGTCTAAGGAAGTAGAAATTCTTTCACCCCTAAGACCAAGGAAGAGCGTATAGATATTTTGGAAGAAAGACAAGAACGGAAAAATGTCGACCGGACCAGGGACTCGAACCGCGGACCTCCCTCCCTGGACCGGTCGACATTTACCATTCTTGTCTTTTTTCTAAAATATTTTCAAATGTATTCCTTGTGATCCTCAAACCAATATTGTCGGGGCAAGGGTGAAAGGAGCGTAATTACGCAAGACGTTGTGTTTCCAGATCAGTATTGTCTGAGTTTGTCATTTATATCAAGATGCGGCTGGCTTCAATGAAATATACATTGAGTATTAGAAGAATAATTGTAATCAATATATAAATCGTTAACATTTGATTCCTGCATTTAAATTAAGTTAGACATGATTATAATGATTTAAAAGTAAAACGTACGCAACCGTGGATGCGACAATTCTGGGAAAGGCGAACTGTAGAACGCACTGGTCAGTCCGAAAACTTGATTTTTTTAGTGGAACAAGTATACAAGTTCAGCCAATTTGTGATTTTCAGTAATGTCACAAGGTTCCAAGAAGATGTGCAGGAAATGTAACCTTATAGCATTCCGCGGTATTGAGCCTTCTTATCCCATTTCATTAATTTGCATACATACTGTTCCGTGCCTAAAAAATTAGTAAGGAACGTGGGCACGAAAAAATATTTCTTTTGCGGTACCCGAAATTTGAGAAACTTTTTTTCTTACAGTGAGATTCAAAGTATAAGTATTTAGGCAGGAAAATTTATAAAACCTTAGATAATTTTGAATTTACATAGAGAAACCAGAAAACACATTCACAACTATAATGCAATTACAATAAATCAATTAACTCACACTATACCAAATATGCAAAAAAACAGTCTCAACTTTTTTACAATATTTTATACAGTTTTGTAATAATACCACTACACAGAAATAGAAAATTTTAATTAAATTAAATTCTTCTAGTTTTGACTTTTGGCCTTTATTTTTAATTTATTTATACTACTAATTCAAATTAATTTAATACTTTATTTACAACAATCCCACAACGTTTCGTCCCACTACGTTGCGTCCAGATTTCTGCACTTATTCAGGTAAGTATATACACAATTATAAAATTATTTTAATTAGTTACATTATCTGACTGTTTGGAAATAAATAAATAGTAAATCAGCCTATTAGAGGAAACAAATTAAATTCAAACTTTTCCGAACTGCGGAAGTCGAGGGTCGTTGTTCTTCGGGTAGCGGAGGCCTCGCATTACAATATCTATTTAAGTGGCCGTTACAGGGGTTAAGAAGAGCCACCGGCCAGTTTAAGATCGTAAATTTGTCAGTTAGATAAGCTTCGTTCTCAACATTATGACACAACTGAAACTTTCCCACAGAAAGTTAAATAACTTCTGGTGCGTGAGGTTTCATGACTTTGAATCAATTGGAAACTCGGAAATGTAAGAATTTCTATTTGCTAAAGTCGTGGGTAATTCAAGCTAAAGGGTACATCAGAGTTTTCAAGGTTGGTGAAAAAGATTGAATAAGTTAATCGTTGTAAAGAAGTTCTTGAAGTGATATTAAGAATTCAGAGAGAGTTGGATAATGGAATTCCAGAAAATAAACGGCTGATGTTAGTTGTTACATTTCGAGGAATTAGGAGGGGGAATACAGAAAGAGCAGTTCTCGAAGTATGGTTAAGATTTAGAGCGAGTAGTTAAAGGAATTTGTTGGAGATGTGATGAAGAATTAGACAGGGAAGTTGTTATTATAATTTAAGACAGTTAGTTAAATTGTTGTGCGGACGTGAAAAACCTGGTGGTAGCAGAACGAGGTGTTCACACAGTTTTTGAAGGTTCCAGTGATGATCTACCTACGAGTGTCGTCCTTGATAAAGTACTAAATGAAAACAGAAATACCTTGAAGCCATCGACAAAATGACACAGTAACCATTGCCACCAACAATTAGGGTTTGGAATATAAAGACCACGTATTTAAGCATGCCATTTCCAGTTTTTGTTATTATTTAATTTTAATTGCAATTCAATTTCTAAAAGGCACATTTTTTAAAGAGCAGAAAGATAAGCTCTATTTGTTGTTTTGTTAAATATATTATAGAATGCTTATCTGTTTTTTATTATTTATGAATTAAAGTAAAATCAAAAATATCCTTAAAACGTTACAGGTAAATTACGAGACGTTTAAATAATAAGCATACTATTTTTTTGAAGATTTGTAACTTGTCAGTCTGCTACAAATGTCAAGCAAATTTGTATAGAGTAAAAAATTCCCGTCCGTGATAATTCTCTCTCTTCCCCTGCTCGTTTAGTTCCTCATTCCGATATTAAATCGCCTAATAAAACATAAAAGCAAGAAATATGATTCTAGCAATCGAAGTAAGGCATGAATAATTGTGTTCAAAAAAATGAGTCTTACCCTGATCACGACCATCAATAAAGGAATATATTCGGCAGTAGCATTTATCTCGTTATATTTTTTGTCAACCCGTGTACATTAATTAAATAGAAATAAATTAGAACATTTTTATTTTTCCTAATTTATATGACCTATAACATTTTAACGCAGTAAAAGGAAAAGTTATTGTTGTAAACCCAGTTGTGTTAATTAGTATTTAATTTAATATCAATAATAAATCATTTTAAAAATAGCATAAATTGGATGAGTCATGGTTAATAATAAATATTCAAATAAGCGGAATAAGTAAATGGAATGTTTTTACAAATACATTAACTGAGTACTAACAGGTCTCACAAATTAAATCTATCCTTTGTCATTCAAGTTTTCCGAAGTGGCTTATTTTATGTAACTATATATGCATTAACGTCTGAAGATTATAATAATATTTTCAGGGCTGGGTTAATTTTTCAATAATTAATAATTATACTTTTAAAATAGTTGTATTAATTTATAAAAAGAACAATCTACAATAAAATGTTATGGAATGTATAAGACACCAGGTTTTTTGTGTCCTAGTAGGAAATAAGTTGATTGATGATAAATTAGCGAAAGATTTTATATGCAATTTCACACTAGTAAATTCACATAATAATTGAATTTTATATAGATCTTTTAGGTAACGTTCAAATTTTCTGATAAATATATCTAATGTATTCACATAATTGGGAAATGTTTCGTCCAGAGATTTACCAAGCAATTTTTAAAACGCCGCATGGTTTGTAGCCTCAAGCAATTTATTTTGATTCAATTGTGAAGCAGTGCTAAAAGCAAGGAATGTCAAGGTAGCATACCGAGAAACAGTCTACAGTGTGTCTTGCTCTGGGAAGTTTGTGGCTGAATATACTTTTTTTGTGCGTGTGTAACGCAATCTAGCTCTTGGGAAAGGTCTTTCAGCCTGATTAATATGAGTACATGCCACACAAACGACTGAAACATGGAGCAAAAGTCCTTCTCACCTAATAATAGCGGTCAACCTTCACTGATTATATACAAAAAAGAAGCCATAAGTTCCGTCTGTCGTCTACATTTTCTGTAATGTGCGGGATTTATTGGTTATATAAACATCAACGAGACAATATCAGTAAAGTTATTTGTAACAATATGTTTTCCATAAAAATAAAATAAATTTGTTTCACTATATTTTTCAAATAGAAACTTATTATCGTTAAGATAAAACTTGTTAAGAACTGTGTTACAGTTTTAATTGTAAGTAACCTTGTAATCAATAAAAAATTATACAACAAACTAATTGCTCCCAGAAATTATTTTTAACAAACGAAATTATCTGCTTATTATGCAAATACTACCTATTGTGATTCCTATGCTCCTATTTACAACTAGTAAGGTTGCGCATCAATACTTTCCATTTGAACCCTGTGGGATTCTGCAACGAAGCTTCTTTGGAACCTCGGTGCATAAATTATTTTTAGATGTTATCTCTAATATTATAAATTATAATATACTGATACTAAGCACTATTGACACGTTTTACGGATACTTATAAATCAAAAAGTTTGCAACGAATGTTATTTTATAATTTTTATGACTTGAAGGTTATCTATAAATAGGAATTTATTCGTCGGAAAGTGGTGGAGAATAATGGAAATGATGAATAAGCCTCGATACTTCGCATCTTTTCATTATTCGCTGTAGTTGTGTGACACGTAATATGTATTTAAATATTTAATTAAGCTAACAAATTAAATTTACTGTTAGAAATTTATTTTATGCATATAGTATCCTAATTACTTTCATTGTTTATTTCTACGGAAAATGGATAGAGAAGGAGAGCAGATGCCATATTTAGGAACTTTAGTTTTGTTGAGTTCATGGTAAATAAAAATAAAGATTCAGCCAGTAATGTAGAGAAATGTGTCCAGTCGAAAGTCATTTTACATCTTTCCTGTAAGAGTTTATTCATATACTTTGTCATATATTGTTCAGTATATAAAGCTATTAATACTTCATTGTTGGCAATTTTAAATGGATTATAATGTGAACTTATAAATATATATAATGCTTAGCTAATTTTGTGTAACTTACTTCACTTATTTATTGGTGCAACTGCATTAATATTAATAGTATTACATATTTAAGTTAGATACAGTATGGCTGGGGCAAATGGAATTGTTGATTGCCCGCATCAGATATAATTGAGTAGTTATCTTCAATTGTTGCTAACACTACAAGGACGACCTGTCAACCAGTAAGAAAAGAACATTGATAATTGGCCGGTAATTTAAGCCTCCCGGAAGGAAGAGGATTGTACAGTTAGTGAGATTCTACATGGCGTGTTTACATTCGCAATAGGGAAAGGAGAAGGGGAAGAGGAGTATTGTCATTTGAGGAGGTACTACCACTCTAAGTGACCTGGCGAAACATTGTCTTCACATGAACGAGATATGGAGACTGCGACGACATATTTTTAACACAAGCAATTACATTTTAAGGGCCCGTTTCTTGACGCACAACATATTCTGAACTGACATAAATATATTTCCTAACGTCAATATTTTCAGAATTGTTTTTACAGAACCAATTTGTCTCAACAAAAGTAGAAGTAAAAGTGGGCTGCTACACAATTAGGCAGAGTTGTCCACTACGCATCGACTTGACAAACGACTAGCTAATCCTCCTGAACTGTAAAAACCTGAAATACGAAGATAGACCGCGAAATAGAGAAAAGAAAGAGCACTTTTTTGGGGAACGTCGGGTTGTGGACCGCCATCTATAAAAATTTTCCATTAACTGATATCTTTAGTCAAAAATTCTAATCACACGTTATCAAAGGAAAACTCACTAAAGTTGTTTTCCTTTCAAAAGAATATAGATAAAATCTAGAGTTTTCGTCGGGTTCGAGGAGTATTTGGTTCCTCTTCCAAGCCTCTCAGATTCAACGGGTTACCAGCCCCACCACGTGGAACTTGGCGCCAGCGGTCGGACTTTCACGCATTCACCAGGAGAAAAAACGCTTGTAAATTTGTTTAAGACACACATTTCTGAAGTAAAATCATCCCGTAAAGTCATCAACAGAGCGTTCCAGTATACTAGCGTCTTGGTTGTACGCCTTAATAATCAGCCCATTAGACACTATACGGCCTACGAGTAATTTGTTATATTTTCTTGTTACTTTTTACATAGCAATTAAAAAAATAACAAAAAAACTACAAGCTGTTGCACTGGCTTCGGAACTATGGAAAGTTCCAGTGACAGTTTAATTTTGAGTATCCTCCAGTGAGGAGAATTTTCAGAGCTAGTAGAGGTCAGCTGGCAGGCGCCTTTTCAGATTTTTATTGGTGGACCTGCAAGTAAGGGCTGCATCAAACGGTTGAAATAACTTTTCATTGATTCAAAATGCTTGGGGCTTATTTTAGGCATAACAACTTTGATGGACATTTTTTAAAATTTCCGTTAATCTTTATATTACAAAAACTATCATGGAGCATCTAAAATTGATCTTAGAATTTTTATTGTCTTCTTTGTACATAGTATATCAATGTTGGACTTGGTATCTCAACCCCATACTTCAATACCACATCTCCAAATGGGTTTGTGACAATTTCATATATTAGGAGATTCTTTCTAATGTGAGTTTACATCTACTTCCAAGAAACCAGTAAAGATCTTTAACTTTTAGGTTAATTTCCTTCATTTTCTTGATAATATGTGATCCCCAAGTGAGCCTTTTATCGAGGGTAATTCTTATAACAGTATTTGTGTACAATTGGGAAAAAGTTTATCAGAAGACACTTGGGGAACTCCTGATTTTATATCATGAAGACTGGACATAATGTCTTTTATCTTCAATAATAATTTTCCTTGGCTTATGTATGATTTAAGAAATTTTTAGTAAGAGGAAATACGGTGTTATATACGTGTATATAATGAGAAAATATTGTGGATTAGTGAGATGGCGAGAATGTGAACACAACTCAGGGGCTCTCTGAAAAAAAATTATTTATTTTACGTTAGAAATTTAGTTAATATTTTTTAAATGTATATTATTTAAATTATGGTTTACATTTAGTAATATTCATACTTCCAGGGGAAGAAACAGGAAAACAACAAAATATTTAAATACCGAGTGGTTGCACCAATTGATGGAAATTCTTTTTTTTCTTCTTTTTTGGTTAACAGGCTACATGAGGGTGGTCTACAGTCGATTTTAAAGGTGGATTTTTCTATTCTGCTGCGGGAATTATCATTCTGCTCTCTGAAGTTGACGAGGACGGAAGGGAACCGTCGATTGGTCCTGGACGTTGAAGGAGATAAGCCTGTCGACGCCGAGGAAAGCGTCCTGCAAAGAAGTTGACAGAAAGACCACGATGCGCTCCAACAAGGTTCGCTGTCAAGTTTCCGAATTTTTGACGTCTAGAGAGGGCATCGTCCACGGTTTAAACATGAGATTATTAAGAGATCTGATTACCTCGCAGTACCTCCAAATTTTTCTAAATATTTTCTTCAATAATTATTTTTAAATAAATTCTCCATTTATCTAATTAACTACCCTGTCATTTTATTCCAACACATCCCACCCTACATAAAATGGCGACTAACGCTTATAAGTTTATTTGGCATCTAATCACTCCACACTATTTACGTAAAATCAGTTGATGTTCATTTATGGGTACCTAATGTCAACATTGAAAGAAAGTAAGAAATTTCCTTTTCATAAGTAAGAATGAGTAAAAGCCGCGAAAATAAATTGAACATACTTCTTTCTAATTGAGGACTAATGAAATAAAGTGGTAAATAATTGGTTTAATATTATTTAAATTAGTCTGAGAACCTTTCAGTCAAAAGCATATGTAATAGAAAAATGTATACACAAAATAATAGCAGGACATTGCGTTCTTTTCAGAAGTAAACCCTTCTCGGGTATATTACATTATAACAAGAGATAAAATCAGATAAAAGTGTTGTGCTTTCATCGCACAAACATTGCGCTCAAAAATTGCGTATACTGTGTACAATTTAGTATACACCTGGAGTGGTTCCAATGGAAGAAACGCAGCGCCGTGTTTGTTTGTGCTGAGGTTTTTCCTGTTAAATTTATTTCTGACGAATAAGTTCTTTTACTGTTTTATTTTTAAAATATCAGGTTACTGTAACTTTTTAAATTATTTAATTTTATTCAGTTGTGACAGTACTTAAATCGGAAAAATGTGGCCTTTTAACCGCTAACTATTAATTGAAACAGTGTGTTGCAAATAAATGACGTCATCTGTGAAACGTTGAGACTGCGAAATATCAATTAAATTAGAATGCAGTACACAAACCAGCCCACACGAGCCTAAAATAACTCTGCAGCAAAACTGTGCTTCGTTTTCTGTACAAGAAAATAAAAGACGGGAAGACAAATAGCAAGCTTGTTTTATTTTACAAATTGCAATACGTTAATTCTCACGGTACCACAAATTGTCATGACTGACCTTGATTTTTACAGACAGTCCTGGAAGCGAAAGGAGGCTACATTTTTAACTGCAATTCGCAGCCTTGGAAACCTGTTATTCCTCACGCTGGAGTGCAACAGTAACAGTGAATATATTGTCACACGTCTGTTGACGGCCCCAGGTCCGGCTACGATAAGGGAACCAGTTCGTATCTCCCTCCGTCTGAGATGCTGTTAAAGCCAAGTCTAGCGTCGTCCCCTCTCTGGCCCACACCTGGCCGACAGCAGAGGCGATAAGTACTATTAAACGGAACCAATTTCCTCTCCATCCAAGGACCGAATCGGCACAATGTGCTTCGAAGAAGCGTGTGCTACTTCTGTACTTATTTAACATCTGTTGCTTGATCCATAATCGTAATTGGAAGACCTCGAGTGCACATCACCAATGCGTAAGTTCCGTTCCTAGTAGAACCATTACCAAAAATCTGAATAAAAATAGCAATTACCATCATCGGAAAAGGAGGAATACCGAGTAAATTAATCATTTTACATTTAATGAGCAGTTCTTTGTGCTATAACGTTCAATTTGACACCAATCATAATACGTTACCATTTATATTGTAAAAATAATAGCTCATGAGACCCTTCAATTAAATTTTTTGTCACATAATGTATACAGTGGTCAATATAAACCGTCAATGACTTAGAAAACTATTGCCTTACATATAAATAAAAAATCCAGAGAACGTGCTGATTAAGCTTATGGTATTTTGAACCTACTAAGTAAGTGATTATGGTATGTAAAGGACTAATGATGCTCGTGCTGACTTACCTGTAAAATTTGGAGTCAGGTATTCTCATAATTATTTGCCTTAAAAGATCAAAAACAAATACAGGCCAACCCGCTAATGCTAAAACGACAAAACATGTGTTAGACTTTAATAATATCAGAATTTTATACAACATAAAACAAAATTTCAACTCAGAAACTATTGTATACATTTTAGATAGTAATATATAAAAAGCAATATCTTGTAACACTTGCTTATAATGTTAATGTATGTAAGATATAATTGACATAATCAAAATACAAATACTAGCCAATAGTCATAAATAGAATAATTTGAATAGAATAAGTTTCGTTCCCAAGCTTTCGGGACCTCCTTCGTTCATTATTAAAATATTACAAAATTTTATGTTTCTGCTGCAACGGCTGGGTTCGAAACGTATTCAAAATTAATTTTTCACTCTCTGACTTTCGACTATTCTTTGTATTTTGCAGCAGCAACATGAATTTTTCTAATGTTTTAATGAGGATTTCCCGAAAGTTTGGTGACGAAATGTATTCAAATTAAATCATTCCATTTCTTACTTTTGGCTGTTTTTCTGTTTTAAATATAATATTAAGTCAGATTAATTTACTTTCTTTATGGATATTTCATGTCATTAAGTTGTAAGATGCAAGTTTTGAGTAAAAAATGATCAATTTTAATTTTTTTAATACATTAAATAAGTAAATGATTAAATAAAATAATAAATAATGTGTTATATTTATCCTACAAATATTCCAAAACCTCATTTCAGATATAATTTAACAAATTGTGTTAATGTGATGTGACTCTTGCAAGTATCGTGAAAACTAAGACAACTGTTAAAAATTAAATGGAAATTGATAAAAAAAGAAGAGGAACGAGAGTCGGCAAGAATTCCTATAAGAAACAGAAAGGTATTTTCCCGGAACCTCTAGTTTTGTAAACAAATTCCTGCACCTCATTAATTTTCAAGGAAAACTTTCCTCACGATTGTGTTGCATACATGATATGTTTTAAAAAAAACATTTCACGAAAACAGTATTGACATTAAATTTTTTTTCGACTGAAACTAATGGTTTTAGTTAGCTTCTTAGTTTATTTGCGATAGAAAATATTTAGGATTGAATAGTAATGTGGCATTTAATAACGGGTTTCAATTTTTTTAATTTAATTTATTTTACAAATTTAATTAAATGAAATATTTACAAAAACGGCATGGGACTGAAAAAGAATTTTCAGGGTTTCTATGGGTCGTGCAACAGATTATTTTAGATTCGGGATAGAAACATGTCATTCTGCAGACTTGTATTTCGTGCTTAGCTCGAGATTCCGATTGGTATCGTGAGTGAAAAAAGACAGATATCAGTAGCTTGTTTAGATTGACTAGTTTACAAATTGTATAAATATTAATTATATTTTATATAAATTATAATATTATTTGTCTGTGCAATTTCAGTAATTTATGTAAAGTAACTAAATTCTTATATGTAAGAACTCAAAAATAGTTGTGGCCCTCAAACTGTTCCTTCTTGGAGGAATTAGCTCACAAATACGGAATTTTATTCATTAGCACTCGATAACTTTGTGTTAAACAGAGTATTGATATTAAATAAGAAAACATAAAATTTATTTGCAGATTAGAATTTACCTTACACAATACAGTTTACTTGAAAATTATCGGGCATCCAAGTTTTGAGTGATTAAAAAATTTGCAGGCACTTACAAAAAACGGCCACCATTCTTACACATAAATATGATTTGGTCTAACAATGACTGATGTACCGCTTGGCATGAATTGCTACCGCTTTAAGTCATTTTCAATACTATGAATCTGATTCTGACAACCATATGACTAAAAATAATAGAAGATAACTAGAAATTAGTAGGACAATGTTTTAATTTACTCTAAGGGGAAAGGAGTTGATTACACAACCAGTATATCATTTAAATGTACGAGATAATTAATTATGGAAATAATATATTTTTTGTTTTCGATAACTCCAGTTTGCGACATTACAAGCCAACGATTAGGAAGGCGGTGAACGCCATGAGCCTCACCTTTGACTAATCTTTTGATCTCTCCAGCTGCAACGAAGAAAAATGTTTAAGTGATTTCAAAAAGTATGGTCAAGGATCCTTATCGCCTAACTTATTATCATAATTTTGCATTCAACATCAATCACTTCGAGGTGTAGTTATGAATAAATAAGCGTTGCAAGTAATAACTAATGAAGTGTTGGCAGTTTTTGGATCATTCTCGTGTAGTCTGTAACCCAAAAACAAACATATCGAAGCCTCCATTATTATATTAAATTATATATGTTATGTACAGGTTAATACCTAGCTTTCTAAACCTTCTTACGTCTACCTATCGTGAAATGCCGGTTTTAATGCCAATACAGCAATAAATGTGGTACAGCTATTCTAGTTTGGTAATTACTACTTCATTAGTGATGAGTTCATTATTGCTCAATATGTAAATTGCACAGACCTCAAATTTAAGAGGCAGCAGAACAAACATTTAAAAGATGAAACATAGGACTTGAGACGACAGACAGTAAATACGATATGTTTGATTAGATTATGTTTGTTAGAATTAGATTTATTAATTCCGTTTGTTCTTTTCTGGAAAAATGAGTCAATTCCTAAAGATCGAGAATAGAATCATGCTACACGGTTCACTAGACAATTTTATACATAGCATATATAGAAAGAAATATATGTGAAGATCATAATGCGTATGTGTCAACCTAGAATCGATCCCAGGACTTTGGCTGAGATTTAATTGGAAACAAATATTTTCTCTGCTCTCTTCTTTAATAATAATATAAAATGCAAATGTGAAAAAAAAATTAAGTAAGTTCTTAGATTTATTGGTCGAGGAAATAGAAGACGTCAAATACACAACTACAAGAAATGAATACAATTTTACAATTAGAAAGTTGAAAAACAAAAATTTTCAGTTTACAAAAAATGAGCATAAATTTCTTAGGAGTAAATAAAATAATTCATTAACGTAAGTATAAGCCATTTGACCCTGTAGAGAGATCGGCTTTCTGAAGTTACAAAAAATTATGAATTTGAACAACGTTAAAGATGCTAACATAACAGTAATTAGAGAAATTATAACAATATTAATATTCAGTTTTCAGTCGACGAAGTAGGCAGAAGCAAATCTTGCGTCGGTTCTTAACGAACATAAAAAATAAAATAAGTCGGAAGTTAAACTCTAGTAGATAATAATTGTAAAATAATAGAATAATTTGATAGGATACCAGGAAACTGTTTTAATAAAGAGTATCGAATCTGTCCTTCCTATCTACGAACTCTTTCAACGAATAATTCATTAACAAAGATTTACAACTCTTAGTAAATAAACTTTGTACCTTTAAAGTTTTTATTTCCTCCGGAAGAGTATTATAGAGATTTATACCGGAATATCGCTTTTGAGAGCGATTTCTATGTTGACTTGACCCGTTTAGTGCGTATAGATTTATGTTGCCTCAAGTCATATACATAACACTAGAAATCGCTCGTGTTTGAAACAAAATTTCTAGAGAGTACGTACAAGGTAAAGTTAGAATTCGAAAGACTTGCAACTGGTGTTCCACCAGCTTTTGTACTTTATAATTTTGAAGTTTACTATTCCGTAAACAATGACACGGCGAAAATATGCTTGGTACGTCACTTTTTGTTGAAGGTATGTCGGTTTCCCGAGCTAACACTCGCAATGTAAAGCAGATTTTGCCAAGTTTCCCCGAGAGTTTATTTATGTGGTGATTCCACTTCAAATTATTGTCAATTAACAGACCACGTAAAGCTACGTCCTCTGAAAAGTTATCCAAATTATGAGATAAACTGTTTGTGTTTGCTGTGAAGTTAACGAGTTTCGTCTCCTCCAGATTAAGATAAGATAATGAATAACTTTTTTTAGAGAAATTGTCTACTTTCAGACGTATTACTGAATTGAAAATTAATAATTGAGTAATATTACACACAAATTTTACGTCTGATTCGATTGACTAAAACTATATGACATTTGGTTTACAGAGAAACAATTGCAATACTGTTAGGTATAGCTACTTTGTGTCTTTCGCTGATCACGTTTAACATTGAATAATATGGGCTTTATAATACAATGTTTGTGATTTTCGAAAATATATATTGAAACCATATTGAGAATCTTATATCCATATTTAGTCTGATAAACAGTTTTATTCCGATACAGTAAATAATTGCTTTTTGTAAATAGTAATATAATGTGTGCCTAAGAGACCAGCGATCTTGAGGTAGTAATTATTTTACTAGGAGATACTCAGCAGTATTTGTTTTAATAGTATTTAAAAATTATTTCCGATGTTAAATTGTTTCGAAAGAGTAAATAAGTGGTTTGTTAACTGTAATATCATGTTTCCGTAAGGGTCATATCCATATTCAACGTGTGGGACACTTGTCATTAGGCCAAAATAAATTAACGTTACTTTCAATAACAAATTTCAAGAGTTTTATAGGGTATGCAACTGGAAAAGTGACTAATCCTATTTTTAAATGGGTTACAAACGTTACCGATTATTATTTAATCGACAGTTTTGTTTGTCAAAATTTTCTAAGCTACGAGGAGAATTTTATGAATCTTTTTCAAGGAATGTTTTCCAAATGAGCCTATTTTCGTGTTACCTCTGCTACAGGTTTCGTCATCGTTACAAATGTGAGACTTCGTATATTATTGTAATGTCTGGTGTTTGGTAAATTCTGTGTTTGAGAGTATAGGATTCAAATGTTATTTTTATTACCTACAGCTTCTGTATACCGTGGTTGTTAATTACCGAGACATCGATAGCCATCCCCGTAGTGTGTTCTGAGCCGATACCTGCGAGGCTACCTGAAAGCTGCAGGGGCCCATAAATTATCCTTCAACAGGCGGAATGTGCAGTCCCGAAATTGGCGTGAATGCGTATCACGCCCAGGGAACTGTACGAGTACAATAAACAGAAGAAATATTATGTATTGCTTGCTGAATGCGCTACGCACCGACTTAAAAGTGAAATGAAATTCATATATGTTAATACAGGAAATATTTATTATTCGCTTTCAAATTTTGACTGCTAACGTTAATAGATGTATCTTTATGAGTAGTATCCAGAGGGGTTTTAATTCAAAGATACGCCATATTAATACACAAATTTACTAACAATTCATCGCGACGGACTAAATCTCCTAAAGTGGTGTGATTACCATTCTGTAGCTTTTAAAACATATGGTTTTGGAATATATTGTATAACGTGGTAGTGAAAAGACATGCAATACCAATTAATTTGTTTTATTGGTCTACTTATTTACATTTTTATGAGATCTGACGTTATATAATTTCGGTGTTAAAAAACCTAGCTTTTCCTATCTTATTGAAATTAATAACAAATAATTAAACCATTTGTCATATATATTATTCAAATTAATAAACCATTGTCGATGTAATTTTGATCTGCCTCGACTATTATTTTTATCCCTATGCTTTTCCTTGCTAATAAGTTAGACCCACCAGGCAACAGAAGATGTAACAGAAAGTCGGTCACCCTATGCAAACATCGTTTGCTTTTTATAGAGTTAAAAGTTTTAGGGCAAGTGTCCACTTGAGATAAAATGTCGAGAGAAACTCTCTGTTTCAGATGAGTTGTGGTCTCGAGACCTTATTGGAGACTCGACAATCACTGCAGTTTCGAGACGAAGACAATTCCGTGTCGACTTGAGTCAACACACAATAAATTGAGTGACTTGATCGCAAGTTTGGGGCTTTTAAATTTATGTTTCCCCGGGTAGATTCGTATCAAGTTCTAGCTTGCGTATATGATTGCGGAAAGTGAAAAAATAGGAATGTTGGGTAACGGAAATTGGAAGCTTGTTCAACAATCATAAATGAATACTATAGTTGCATTAATTGTTCCCGAAGTAAGTCAAACCGTTTATGACAATTTAAAGAAAAAACATTTAAAGGTAAGCATGTAAAAATAAATATTATTGGGGAATTTATCAACTTTCCTTTTTAATAACACTCTGTAATAATCCGATTGTGGAGCTTTAGTTAAATTATAAGGGATGATGAAAAAAATAATGCTTTTAATTAATTCTAGTAATGAAGTTACAGAGGAATTAGGGCGCGTTAAAAACACCCATATATACATGAACGAGAAAGTTTTGGTGATTTATGTAGTTTAATTACTATAAACACACAATTTTATTATTTAAATGTTTGCTTTCAACAGTTGTCATTATCAATATTGCAGAATAAAATTATAATTTCCTTTCAATACCGAAGTGATAGTAAAAATTGCAGTAGAAATGTTAAGGAAATGGAACTAAAAAACTTCCGTTAGGAATCTCTACAGTTCATGTGAATTCTGAAAAGTTAGCAGCTGAGAATGGCTGTGTTAAAAATCAAGAGATTTTATTAAATTAATTCAATTTAAGATTAATGTACACACACCTTATGACGTAAGTCAATCTTCCTTTGTTCTTCATTACCATCAAAATTCTTAAATTTTGTCACAAAATCTTTATTCGTAATTTTTATCGTGATTCCTGTAAAATTTATGTTTTAAAGTCCCTCGACATTTCCTGTTTCTCATGAAGTTAGACTAACTGATAAAACTTCATTAGTCTACTTTCATTTTTTCCGCGTTCATATTGTTAAATAATTTAAAAAAGGATATTTAGGAAAAGTCGGGGCGGAACGGGATAGCGGGATAGAACGGAATTTGCTTTTTTTACTGTTTAGTGCTGCAGGTTAGTAAATAGGGGTGGAACATTGTAACTAGTCAAGGACCAAATTCTGGCTCCACCTTGTGAATGAACTCCTTTTTTGGCGTCTTATATCTACGACTTTATAATTTTTGCAGCATACCGACAGAAGTTAAGCTACAAAACTCCTCTCTTTTAACTCTTCAATGGTATATATTCGTAAACTTTGTGTCTTTAGCTGCATATAAGTTACGTATAAGGTTTAAATCTACTTGTATTAAGGCTCTGTGAAAAACCTTACAGTAAGACTAGCGTACGGGGTGGAAGGGATACTATGCTAATATTTATATATATAAATAGAAAAAGAAAAACCTGGCAGATTCAACTTAGAAGAATGAGGAACCCAAAAAGAATAGATTAAGAAAGAAAGAAAACATAAAAATGGGGAAAATGTTAGCAAAGACTATGCAGGTGCAAAAAATCTTTTTGCGAAAGGAAAAATTGATAAAGAGATCAGCCGTACGCTTAATAATTATAAGAAAGAAAACCGAAAAGGTGTTAAGATTTTTCTTAAATTAAGTGGAATTTTATTCCACTACTTGTATATACAAAACATCCTATCCCGTTCTGCCCCGGGGTAAGACACGGATATTACCTTTAGGAGCAGGGGTGGATGGTGTAGAATTTTTTTAATATTCAGTATCGGCCGATATTTCGGTCGAATAAATGCTTTTCGGGGTCAATTATTTTGACAATATTTGTGTATAATGTCAGTCCTTTCAGCAAGGGAGGGGAGAATTCACAGTGGTGTGTCACTTGCATACAAGATAACTATCGAGTATGGTGTAGAAACCGGTGTAATTGGAATCGTTTAGCCTGATTCTGACATTCAACAGACCAGTTCATCCCTAAGAGATGTTTGGTAGGGTGTAAGCCAAATTCCGAACTGTAAATTCTTCCAATACTGTGAAGCGGGATGGAGTGTGTGCAAATCAAAAACACAAAATAAAACGACGGAGCTCTCTAGTTCCTTGTTATGGAAGTCACTACAACTAATCTTTACTTCAGTTCCACAGTGTCGGGGGAAGGAGGAGGAATGGTCGTGGATGAAGAAGTTGGCGGCAGTAACACGAAATCATCCCTTATTCCTGACTATTCCAGTGTAATGTACCGGGATATTATAAATGAAATCCCGGGCAAGCAGCTAGTTCTCAATAAATTCCACACTTTCTTATACTGTTTTCTGTATTGACTTTCATTACTTAACGTCCTGTTACTGTAGACATTTATCTTGCTTCTTTACGAAATCATCATTTCTTATTCTCAACTCGTTTTTCTCTGTATTCGTGCGTAATATTTTTCTCAGGTAATCGCACTTTACTGACTGAATACAATCACGTGTAATATACATCGGTATTGTTATTAAATATATGTTTGAAACATAAATTAAAGTTTATTACTAATAACTGTAAATTATTCCAAGGTTAACTCGTCTTACGCACAGTCCGGTTTCTAAAATTTATAAAGATGATGTAATCTTATCATACACTTTAAGACCATTTATGTGCATTTATAAGTACCCCAAACATTTCACACATTTTAAATATTGTAGTTTTTGAAGTTTAATATTTTGTACTGCATAGTAGATAACACCTTGCCTACCGAAAGTGACGTCTCAGCTTTCCAAGTAGCTTTCTCTTCCCCTTTTATAAAGAACCTGACTCCATGTGTATTACCCTCGTGTAGCCTATATATAGCTTACTATTAGATTGTAGTGACTACAACGACTAAACTGTAATAAATTCATGTTTTAATAACCCGAATCCCCTAGGTAAGTTTGGAAGGTGTATGCTCTGTACGTTGGACATTTGGTAAGAGTTGTCCTCTATCATTTTGTAACAGTCGGTCACCATCCTCCAACTCTGTTCAAGGGACCTGGGACCTGGGACAAGTATTGGGAACCCGGTCTTATTGATGTATTTTTTTCTCCGGTTTGCCCTATAACACATTTAGGTAAATACGAGCCTTAGTCTATATCCTGGGAACCTAATAAACCTTTGACTACCGTGTTCTTCTTTAAATGGTAAAATTTTTCCATTATTAAGTCTTAAACGAGTAAACAAACGAAGTTGAGTAGGCCTACGAAAGTGACTTGACACAGAGGAAAGATAAAGCTGTATTATAAATTCCCATCATTATGTCTTTACATATTTATCCATCAAGTTGCAGCATGCATAAATCATCCCCAAAATATCTAACAAGTATCAGGGAACTCCCTAAAAGCGATAGAAACATATGCATAAATTAAGTATGCATGTAATTGTGTATAATGGTAAATATAGCGGGCGGTATGAAATGGCAGAGAGATGTGCACTTTCTAACCACGTTCGGTTTCTCTTCGGAGTAAGTTTCTCTGTACGTGCCATGTTTCATTACTTATAGAAAGGAGTTATGACAGCCGAAAGTAATATTGTATTCACTTATTATTTCAAGATTTGTTGAGGACAAGTTATCGATGTAGGTCGAATCTGAGAGGCAACTGAATCGTGATCACCGTTTGAAATTTGTTCCACGATATATTTGGTCATTTAGTAACACTGTTTATGACACTCTTTATTGATTTTCTTCGGTTATAAATTATTTTTTACTGTATCGAAAGTATATATTCAGATAAATATTACTAAAAAGCTTTCATATTAGATAGTTATAATACATACAACACAATCAAATATCAACAGAAAGTCAGATTTATTAATTGGTTACATTAATCCTCTACTCAGGAAATACGGCAAGTCAAAGAATTATTATATATGTATATAACAATCGCAAAAATAAAATGAATAACAAAACTAAGAATAAAGACATCGCACGTAACATAAGTTATAACCACACAGGTAACAAACCTTTAGGGCCAAATACAGAAAAAAATATATAATAGCTGATTTTAAAAGAATAAAACTAATTTAATTGGATAAATACGTAACTGAAAAGGGTTTATAAATGAACTAGAAAAGAAAGATTGGTACATAAATGTTAAAAACTTTAAAAATATTCAAAACTATTTTTAATATATATAATATTTTACTATTATTATGTATACTTATTATTTCTAGAATAACAACCCCCAATATTTAACCAAATAAACAGAGAAATTATGGTGATAAAAATAAATAACGCATAACGTTTCTGAAAGCCTTGTTGCTTACTTCAGGTGTATACGACAATTTGCTGCTATTGTAATTCATGTAGAAACACTCGGGTGTCATAAAACAAGAACCAAAGCCAAAGTGTTTGCAGGAACGTATGCTTTGTATTTAATAACCATAATTTTCCTATTTTCTTCACTGTTATTTTCTTTTTAACAATTTTTAACTAATGCAGACCCTTATATTTTCAATAACAAAATATCTTTTGAGACTGGATGAAAAACTAGTAACGTATTTCATTTTCGATGTACTTTCAATTTATCAAGAAACAAAATATGCTTTAAAATGCGCTCTTAACGGTTACTCGTTATATTAAACTCGTGAACTTGTAGTGCGGGCGTGAGTGTTGATGGACTATTAATTAATAAAACCTAATATAAACAGCTGAATGATGACTAAATTATCAAATGAGGATGTAACAAGATCATTATGGATGTATAATAATAATTATATAGGTCAACCATGCTGTTGTTCTGCTCAAATAGATTTAAAAAGACCAGTTAGATGTAAAGCTACCGTAAAAAGTGATGCTATACTTTTGAAGGTTGATTATGGTTAATCATTGCCTTCAATATTTAATAAAATTTGGAATTAGAAGAAATTATAAGTTGGTATGTCTTTTACAGAATTTAAAATGATAAATCATTTACAATACCACGTAAAAATATATTATCAGCATTTTAGTATAACGTCAATGGGGAGAGTTGATATTGGCAGATTGTAACGGCCTTGTTGTTTTCGTGGAGTCTGCATAATATATTGATTATTAATTAATCACTGATGCTAAATCACCATGGCAAGTTACACAATGGAGCAGCACGTCCAAATTATAAAACTTTTTTCATATTAAAATTGGTGTTCATTAGTGCAAACGTTGCGCGCAATTTATGGCAGACTGCGGTCAAAGTTAACCCTTCAAATTTTGATGGCCAAATTCAAGTCGACCGGTTCAGTAAACAATCAGGCAACTCCAGTTCGTCAAATGAACGCCAGATCAGCCGAGAACATGACCGCGGCAAATATTTTTTTTTAAAACGACGTCGGTAAGGTCATCGCCGTCAACGGTAAGCGCTACAGCACGATGATGACCGCTTGTTTTGGCCCAAATTGTACGACGTTGACGACATGTGGTTCCAGCATGACGGCGCTACGTGACAAACAGCGTACGCCACGATGGCATTCTGCATGAACGATTTGAGGGTACGGTTATCTCTCACAAGATCGTGCGAATTGTCCCCGCTACACTTTTTCTTGTAGGGTTTTCTGTAGTCGCGGGTCTTTGCTAATAAGCCGCAATCGGCCTATGGCCTTAAATTCAACCCAGGCTACACTCAAATTCAGCCGGATCTCTGAGGCTGTGTTATATTCCTTACATGTGCCTTTAGATAAAAACAGAATTTCATTAATACCTCACACAAGGGTTGTTTTAAAAACAATATTCAATATTCTAATATTTCTTATTTTTCACTTGATGATGTCTCAAATTAGGGTATTTTAATTGTATTATTGAATTGTTAATTAACAAAAATTTTCGGACTTGATTATCATTATATTTCTTTATTGTGTTACTATATTCTTTTATAATTGTATTTAAAGTATCTTTAGAATGCATTTCAAACTATTTTAATCTAGAGATCAAAGTACTAATTGCTTTAGTCGCGACGAGACGTAACTTGCTAAAGACGCATTTCTGTGTTGTGGTATTCAGTCCTAAGACCGGTCTGATGCAACCCTCCCCGCTAACCTATCTTGCGCAAGCCTTTTCATTTCCTTATAACCAGCACAACCCACATCCTCCCTAATCTTCTTAGCGATTTCCAATCTCTGCCTCCGTCTTCTGTTCTTACCCCACGCACTTCCCACTACTGCCCATTTTTCAAGACCCTCGTGTCTTAAAATGTGGCCTATTAATCTATCCCTCCTCTTATTTAGCGTCCTCCAAATTGTTCGCTTTTCCCCTATTCTGTTTAGAACGTCCTCGTTTTTGATTCTATCCACCCATCTGATTTTCAGCATTTGCCTATAACACCACATTTCTTAGGCTTCTATTCTTTTCCTTTCCCCGATTCCTATCGTCCGCGTTTCGCACCCATATAACGCCACGCTCTATACGAACATTTTTAACAACGATTTCCTAATATTCGCACTTATATTACCCGTAAGTAAATTCCTCTTTTTCACGAAAGCCTTCCTTGCCTGCTGTGCTATCATACACTTTATGTCTACTATACTTTTATCATCCCTACTTATTACGTTTCTCAAGTAGCAGAATTCCTTAACTTCCGTCAAAATATCCCTTCCCAAACTAACACCCTTTGTTGTTCCATTGTTTCCGATACTACGCTCCATTACCTTGGTTTTCCCTCTATTAATCCTCATATTAACTCTTTCTCCAGGACCACGTTCATGCCATTTATTGTTTCCAAGTATGACGCATTTATAAACCTAAATTCATTAACATTGAGCGTGCAGTAGATCGTAACTGTAAAACAATTTTGGGAAAAACGTGTTGTTAAATCGTCGGTAGTCAAATACATGTTAAATCAATTTATAAGCAAGGAAGTAATTCGCCTGCTGTTGCTGAATGGAATTCGGCAACGGAATAGCGGGGATTTTAGAAGATGCGGCCGTGCTGTAGTTTTCTGGCATGATTCAGCAACAGCATTCAGAGTGAGTATAGCACGAGCAAACCGTTTAGCGGGTACTCAGATTATGGCCAATAGACCACCGCTCAGACCAAATCTACGTTGACATCAATTTATGCGTCGTCTGCTATAATTTTCTTATTATAAATGTTTGCCCGTTAACAGGTAATGTGCTCTGAACTGGAAGATTCGATCATGACATTTGGGAACGAAAACGTCAGCCGTTACTGAATTACTTTTTGCGTGGCTTTAGAGTGTAGTGAAATCTCAATTTGTTTGCGATCGAATATAATTTCAAATGAAAGTAGCATACATTTAGAGTTTAGTAAATTGCACCCATTTATCACTTGATAAGAGTTATACAGATATTTAATTCAGCAACTAGCTGGGTGTCCGGTGATGCTCTGGCACCTGTTCGCGTATCAGCTAGGTACAGTATTTAATTCGACACATTTCTCTTGGCACATATGTAATAAACGGCATAGAGTGCGTCGCTTTTATGAACATTTACCTTTACGTGCTTACCTATCCCGACATAATATTTATTTCATCATAACCATCATGATTACTCACAAGAAATCTACTCGTACATTATATTAGCTGACTAATTTAAAACATCCCGGACCAATAAATGAGAGAAAATATCCCCGGAACTATATGGAGTTAAAAATCTCCCGATACACTAAAGGAGTCAATAGCACAAGTGCTGAAAAATTTCCCACGTTCAATGAAACTCAACATTTCATGTAATTTAGCGGTGCGTGTAAAAATGGATCAGCTTAAGCAAAATTAAAAGGAATTTACTAACAGACAATACAACTCAGACATTATATATAATTTTTGAGATTTAATTCATTAATTGTAAAGTCTTATTTTCCTGAAGCAGGCATAATTGCTAATAAAGTGTAAACTATTATGAACTTCAATTGTTCAGTTAAAAAAATAATTTATTACTACCATTTTTCTTATATATATATATGTACTTTTTATTTCTAATAAAAAGAAATACAATATTAAAAGATTTATTTTCGTTATATTGCCGTGATCACTAATATAGCTAAGATTTATTTAATATTACAAAAATTTATCTTGAAAATAGATTTCTAGATTATAAACACAGGCTTTTTACAGACTTTTCCCACTTTTTATGACCGTCAAACACAGCGCCTGGAGCAACAAACTTTCCGTGTGAATTTTCATGTTATATAAATAAATTATTACAAAATATTTATGGATAATTACTTTATAATATGTAATTACACACCTATCACACTATTATTTTACATGCCTAGAGAATATTAAAAATATCGTCAGTAAAAATATTTGCAAGCTACTCTGCACTTTCTTTTCGTGTTAATAAAAAATCGCTTTCCTGGTTTGACTACTGCAGTTTTCAGGTACACGAAAAGAAAATTTGATCTGTTACACTCAATTACAGTTTTCCAAAATTTCGTAACTTGATATTCAACAATTTGTACGTGACTGTAAAGAGGTATTGTATCTGGGAAAATGATATTCTTCGGAATGGTAGGGAACGCTATCTAGTAACAGTCGACGAAACTACAGTGTTTTGTTTGACGGTTGCCTATACTAAAGGATAATGTTGATTTTGGCGACAGGTGGTATTAAATTTAACTTTCTGTTAGATGTTGAATTGATGAAAATATTTTATAAGTTAAAACAGATAAGTTTTACTTGAACTGTTATAGATGCTACTGATATGTCATACGGTGCTGAATTTAAATTTTTGCTATAAACTTGGAGTTTAAAACAACTCCAAGTGAAGCCTTTTGTCAATTAGCAAGTCAAATAAAAAATTATATTAACTTCTCTTTGCCCTTGTCATCCTGCCATTTATTCTTAGAAGTTTCTTTTAATTTCATATATCCTGGTTTTGTGCAATTTTGAGTTTCATTTCTGCTTAAAAATTAACTTAAGATGGCATTTAGAAAGTGTTACTAAAATACTATTGGTCAATAACTCAGAAAATGGATATTAATGATTTCCTACATGAAATTTTGGTTTATTGTAGTGCTCTGCCCAAAGAAATTTTCTATTATTTGAAGATTTAGGCATATAAGGCCCTCCCATAAAAACATTTAGACCTTAAAAATAGATAGAGTATGCTCTGACGTAGTTTGAAAACGAAACAATTACTGTTCGGCATGAAATAGAGATTAAAGATTAACATTTAATTTAAGTAATGATACCTTTCAATTCGTTAATAATAATGCAAAATGGTTTATAAGTCGTGATGCAAATGATTCTCAATTACTATTCTGGAGTCCAAAACAAAGTCACTTATATCCGATCTAACTTTAGCGAAAAACGATTAAAAAGTATCATTACTTAAATAAAATATTATTTTCGCTTAGTAACAATATATTCATAATTATTTATACTACTTTAAAAATATAAAAATGTTTTATAAATTGCAGTGCAGAATGTTTATCCAAATACGCGGGTTGCACAAACATAATTTATTTATATTTATTATGCCTATACGTAAATTTTTAGTTCCGTTCGTCCCCCGTTTCATGGCAAAAACGGTCCTACCTTAATGAAATATAAAACTTAGAACAGGATACATTAGGACCTTGCGTAGCCTGCCAAGCGATATGCTTACCCATTGCGTGTGTACGTGAAGCGGCGTCGACGACTAGGTTCAAGAAAATCAAAAGTGTCATAACTTAAATAAAATCTTAGTTGTATAATCATTCTTTTCCCGGTCATTGCAGCCAGATAGTATTAATTTATATAATTTATAACCTTTAAATTCCCTATTTTTATGCAAAATTTCTAAACAATATGAGGCAACTGTTTAATATTATTATTACTATTATTATTATTTCTTAGGTGTAATTGAGAATTTTCACGGTGGCAGCTATATACAAAGAAAACAAAAATACAAAAATAAAATATAATTCACACTAAGGAACAATTTTGAAGTGTAGGTTTTGATCTGAAAAAGGAAAGAGAAGTCAGGAGTCACACAGAAATCACTTCACTATTAGCACTTCACTGGTTCTAAAAAAACTGCTCACTTTAGTTTTCTTAGCCTATTCCTAAACTGATTTACGCTACCCAGAAAAGTCGTCAGTATTTCTGCAGGCAAGAAATTCCAATCGCGTATTGATATCTTAACATTTGAAAATTTTCCTACGTCTGTGCGTTGCCCTTTTTCTTTAATTTTGAACGTGTGATCATTTTTAGAAATATAATTCGGCACCTTAAGATGGTTTGTTATTTCTGTACGATATTTACCTGTCGAGCAATATTAATTGCTGGAATACCATTCCGTCTAAAAACTCTGTTAGTATAGTAGTCAATATCCCTTCACCATTCTGTCTGCAAAGCAGTTTACGAACTGAAATTCGAAGAGTTAGAGTCAGTTAGTCGAGGACAGCACCTATGGAGTCTGATATTACTTTAATATCATTATTCATTAATAGCACATTATATCATCTTAAATCATATAAATATGAAGTAAATGATTTGTTTGATGTTTCTGAATAAAAGTTAAATTTTTTAGATATATATTTGCTAAATTTGTGTCTGGCTGATATATTAATATTCATACTATTTTATTTTAAAAGAACCCTATATTTAATCCCAGGAATATTTAACCATGTTAAAACGCTACCACGCTTGGTGTGGAAAGAAGCCTTTAATTTGAGCACCGCTGAGCCACCTAAACCGCTCATCTAAGGATGCCAATGGCAGCAGTTTGATTTTATGATGTGCATGCTTTGTGGCCTCTAAAAGCTTCCATTTTACACGCCCAAAGCTCCGAGATACAGTTATTACCTTCAGGTAACGAATCAGAATCTAGACTCACGAAAAATCACCACTGATCATTTAGGCTATTGACTAATCAATATTACCCGTGAAGGTCGTCTATGATTGGAAGTTCTCATACGTGATGAACTAAGTGTTTGACCAACTCTGATAAATAAACTAAAACCAATCAAGTCTCGGAAGTGAAAAAAACAAATGATTTTGTTCAACAAAACGAGTTTAGAAGCCGCTTCTCATTTTTAGCTTAAGACCAGCAGCAGTCAAGAATATATTTTCGAGTTCCATTTATCTTTCTATCTGACTTCCATTGTCGTATTCTTTGGTCTTGTAGCTGTTCCAATTTTGGCATATCAGGTATTTTTCTTCCAGGTTGCATGGCATTTGCTTGTTGTTGTGAGTAAAGGTGCAGACAACCTCCTGAGCGACTAAGGAAACGCGTGCCATGCGTAATTCAGTGGAGCTGAAAAGGAGACACGAAAGCGACGTCCAGCCGTCTTATTTATTAACTACTTCTAATTGGTCTGCGTCTGCTAAAGTTACGAGGACAGCAGATAGAGAGACTAATAGCCCATAAAAACCGTGCGCAACGGGGTCCTTTAAATGGGCGGGTGATCGCCAGCAAGGATTTACAGTCGACCGTGCCTGTCAACGGAACAAAGTCAGCAATTGGACCGGCCATTTTGCCGCTAAGTGATGCATCACGAGGCTTTCGGGCCTGGTGCCAATGTATTTCTCTCCTTTGTCTGAAACAGCGAACTGGCGTCCCTCAACACTAATACGACGTCAGGTGAAAAGGTCTCGTACTTAACTAGCTATATACACAGGGTGAGGCATTTATAGTGTCGCGGCCATTTTGCTCCGAAACGATGGGGAAATCGAAATTTTTTTCATACAAAATTTGCAGTACTCATAAGGGGACATAAGACAGTGACTTTGACTAGTCCTTAAAATGCCATTCTCAAGGTCATTTCAAGGTCAAATTACTTTTTTAAATGGGATGGTGTATTTTTTCTACGGAAATGGAAAGAGCATTCAAATTTGAGTATAAAAGGTTCAGTACATTTTTCCGATAGGGGTGATAGGTGATGTGATATTGGACAAATTAGACGGCAAATTATTTTCACACACTTTGACTTTACTGGCATCCACTTACACACTGTACAGTACAGTAGTTGTACGAAACCATAATTCATTATCACATTAGAAACAATTTTAATTTAGTAAATGCTCAAAGTTACTAACCTCAACTTCGATGCATTTCCGAAAACGCGCTTCAAAAGACAGCTGAACACATCTCAACATTTCCTTGTTAATTCCTGCGCAAACATTCCAAATTTATTGACGTAGATTCTTGGGAGTGGTTGGCATTTCTTGGACGAACTTTATCTTTAATGTACCCCATAATAATAAGTCTGGAGAAGTGAGATCCCTGGGCAACCATCATGTTGATACCAAACGGAACTAAATGAGGTAATGTTCTTATGAGGTTTAACTTGGCAATGGATAAATTCGTACAGATGTCAACAATCCAACTAATGTAAACAAATCAGTAACATTAGATCAACAGGAGATCAACAAACCACCTTACGTAAACAAATGAATTTCCTTTATTGAATAACAATAATTTAAAAATTAAAGAGAGAGAGGTCATTCTATCTTTTTTGTCCAATATCACCTATCACCCTTAGCGGAAAAATGTACTAAGCCTTTTATACTCAAAATTGAATGCTCTTTCTATTTCCGCAGAAAAAAGATACACCATCCCATTAAAAAAGTAATTTGACCTTGAAATAACCTTGAAAATGGCATTTTAAGGACTAGTCAATGTCACTATTTTATGTTCCCTTATGAATACTGCAAATTTTGTATGAAAAAAATTTCGATTTTCCCCATTGTTTCGGAGCAAAATGGCCGCGACACTATAAATGCCTCACCCTGTATATATATTTATTTCTCTAGATCCAGAGTAACTATTGGCACATTGTTTTTAAAATACTTTATGATCAGATTTATATTTTGTGTATTACTGTGTATGGTGATTTAAAAGGTATAACTTTAATTCTTAGACTTCAATTAGATTTGATAGAAGCCCTTCAATTAATAGTAGGCCTTCAAAGACCGATATTCTCGCCATCTGAACTTGTTAAATGAACCACTTATGATTTTAGAAAATAGATTATATTCCATAGCTTAGACTGAATTTTGGGAAATCGTGTTGGGTAATAAACTTGCTCCAACCTCGAAATGAGGCGACAAAAATCCAAAAATATTTATAAAAGTAAATAAGACTTATTTCAAACCAACATCTCCACACCAAAACTAGAATAAAAGGCATTCAGTAAACTAATCCGTTGCCATCTGTATGACTTAGTTTATATCAAACACACAGGAATTTATAGTCTCTCGCATTTAAATTAAATTAATAAATAATCTTTCTTCTCAGGATCGGATGCAGGTTTTCTAGGGTTTTCCCTGCATCTTTTTAGGTGACACACCAGGTAGGATCCTATAGCCCGGGGGCCCTAGTCAACCCTTGGTTACCTTGCCCTACCTTTCACATCCCCCCTTCCTATGCTATTAAAGAGGAGTTTCCTGTTTCAGGACCACCCTCATGTAGCCTGTTACTTAAAAATATATGTTTTAGAAATGGGTAACATTATGATGCTGTCAAGCCAAACTGACTTTTATAAAATTAAATTCATAATTTTGAAGTGAATTTACATGCAACTGCTTCATTACGAATGATATCGGTAAATATTACAGATGACGACAGATTCTCTTTATTGTAGACTATTTTTACACTTCCTTTATTATTACCTTAATTTCTCCTATGCTTTTCTGCTATTCTATCATAAGTGTTCTATTAAAAACTAGTAAAGAATTCAATGCAAAAATAAAATTAACACAGTAAATTTTAATTCTAAGATGTGGGCCAGTGATGTAACTTGCAAACTTGTGAAATATTTAAAAGTAAATTTATTCGGAAATTTTTAAGAAAGCTAGTTTAAAAACTACGTAGTCTTTTACAATTGAAAAATATCTCAGCGAAGGTGAAACAGTGGCATGTAAATACATTCAAAGTTTTTATTTTATTTTAATTTAACTTTATAATAATAAGTGTGATCGACAGTATCGTAATATGTTACCAAAGTGTCAAAGACTGAAAGTTTCTATGAACATGTTTCTATTTTACATATTTTTGATGTCGTGAATACTGTCGTACTCTTTTAAAAATGTTTCAAATTTACATTTTCACGTAAAACCTGGCTGTAATTCAATTTTATTTCGAGCAGTATTTCCGTAGTCAATAACTATAATATAGTATTATAGTCACTTAATTTACAAACAGATTTTTATTTTATAAATGAAATTTACCAATATATATTCACGATTGAAGGAAGTGTTGCGCGAACCAAATTTAAGAAGTCCAGCCGAGATAAGAAAAAATGCTGAAACAATTACTTTTGTCTGATAAAACGTATTATATACATACATTCACACACACACATACATATGTATTGTAGAGTTTTTGATCCTCTTGCGTTTGTACCGCCTTGGTCCAGAGTATGTGTAAGTAAAACAAACAGGAGCCTGAGAATTCCCAGCAGGCATCTCAAGCGGCGATCATTATCTCGGCTCAGAGAGAAATGGGTGAAACTTGTTTCTGCTTTGGCTGTGACAATAGCTTTAATTACGTCGCATTCCCCCTGTAATTATTGCCAGATTCCGCCGCAGGCATCTTCGAAAGGCGGCGCCAAATCTTTCCGTGCGATATATATAATTGAAACTGTAGCATCCAATGGCTGTCCCCTCGTTACAAATTTATATGTTGTAAGGTAAGTCCCACGACTGTCCCCCGTCTTCAGATGAAGACTTTCAATAAAACAAAACTTGCAGATCACGTATGAAACTGTAACTCAAATTTTGCGATATACAGAAAATTATGTTCGAATGTGAGTGATCTTCCCATAAAATTAATTTAGATATCTTTTAAAGCGAGCAGTACCGCTGTGAATTATGTTTTTTAACTAGATTTTTGGATATTTTTAATCTTGAATAAAAATTTCATTCACCAGAAAGTTGTTACACTGTCGCAGAGGAACTTTCGTGGGCATAATCCAAAGTATAATATCTGATTTGACCAAAGTATTTTTGCTGCATTAGCATTTGGTTAAATTATATTTGTCGGTTATCGAGAAGAAAACATTAAAAAATGGTTTTATACAGCAGATCATCATACGGGAAAATAGGGAAACAGGTTTTATATATTCACATTACAGCGTTACAGATCCTCAAGGCTCGATAATAGGACAATTACCTTACCTAATATTGTGAAATTATCCGGCAGCAAATATTAATTCCAAAGTCAGATTTCTCGCTAATTATTGTACCATTTACAGAAATATAAAGAACGATTGAAATTTTTTAGAATTAGAAGATGATTTCGACTTTATTAATATCTGAGCCTCACAGAAAACTAAAGGTAATTGTGAATTCTTCTCCATACAGAGATTAGGCAATATAAATCCCAGGGCCAGATGTAATATCTAGGGAATGGAACAGGAAATATTTAAGAATTAAATTTATTACCGGTGGGAGGCACTCAATACGAGGTAAATATAGATGTTTTAAAGTTTCAGTGATAGTAATTTGAAATGCAACCATTCCAAATCAAATGAATAATCGTTACTAACTCTTGCGATGTGACTCCAAGCGTAAATAAAAGGACGTCTAGCGTCAAAGAGTCCATGATCCGAAGCGTCTGGCGCCGAAACGTCCAATCCAGCGATGAGTCGTGGAGTAGCTGAACGTCAGTAAACACAGGCAGCATCTTTCTTTGAATAAGGTTATTAAAACTTATTTCACGTCACGAGAACTGTCTTAATAACGGCACTGACTATGTGAAGAATTATTGTGACGTGTCAGATAATGATTTATAAGAAAATCTGAAAATAATGTTCTTTTTTAATTTTTTAAAATAAATATTGGTATTTAATTTAAAAATAGTCCTCAAATCAGCAGGAAAGTTTGTAGAGATTCATGTGAAGGTAAATAAATTTCCTTGTTAGTGCTTCAAACTAAAACTATAAAATTTAAACATTTCAGAACAATTAAAATTTACAAATTAGGTTGAATGAATCTTAAATAATTTTACTATTGTGAATTACAAACCAGAGGATGTATAATTAAATATTCTGTGGCAGTTATAATTTTAGTGAGTTGATTACTTCCTTCAAATATTGAAGTATATTTCGAGGACTATTGATTACCTTATTTAGCTCAGATGGGCGATCTACCACGTACTAAGCGATGGTCCTTAATTCGGGGTACGAGAGGCGTTACACAAAAACACTGCGAAATCAGTGGTTCGAATTCGAGTTTTTAAAAGTCACAGGATGTATTTTTGGTATACAGATTGCCTGTTAAGTTATAGTAGGTATAGTGGCGAATAAAGGTTCTGCGTATTATGTGAAATGCGTCAAATAATTTCGAACATACATGTTCCTTGCCACTAGGAAACAAAAATTGAGGGATAAAACATTGATACCATCCCTACGGACGTGGCGGATGGGGAGGGGTGGGTGGAAAATGTATAGCATGCAAAGACGGCCGGTAATTACATATAAAACTTGCTTTTGTGGTCAATGATTGATAGTCTTTCTCTCGAGAGTTGTGAGTAATTTTAACATGAACTACAAGCCCATAGTGAGGCGGAGGGAAGAAGGATGGGTGAAATACAATAATACTAATTCAATAAAGATTCATGTCTATTCCTGTGTTATTGACGTCATTGAGTTTAATTCGACACATAACATGCCGGTTAAGATGAACACCAACCCCCATAGATGGGTGGTAAGCGGAGTGTGTAAAAGTCAGTTACTATAAATCAACCGAGATTGGTGTCTGGTTCAGCTATATTAAGCAATTTAACCTTTTTATAGTGTTTTACTGCATCATAATTAATTCCAAAGCTTCAGTTTAACACTTTGAACGTAATAATAATTTAATTTTTGGTAACATTGCATTAAAATGTCAATGGTCAAACACAAAATTTTTGGATTTTAGGGCTAATCAGAAAATTGTACTTTTAAAGCAATAATAATAATATTTGTAAAGTTATAATTGAAAAATCCGAATTGATATATTAATGTCGTCACTCTTACGTAAGCAGCTAAAATAGCTGAGCAAAGAATATTGTTTTTATTAGTCCGCGGAGGAGAATTTATTAAAGAAATGTTGATAGTTTTCGATCCAAATAGTACAAAGCTGCTTTAATTGATCACGGTATTTCTGTAAAGCCGTACAATGGAGCGTCCTATTGGTAAGTTGAATAAAAATGTTGACAATAGCCGTGTATTTTGAAAAATTATAATTGCAATTTGTTTTAATTCTGCTGTATGTTCACCATAATTAAGTTCGTGAAGCTGAAATATTAATCATTATTATACATTTATCATCTCGCATAACATACGCAAACGATACTAATAAATTTGATTCCAAGTTTGAAAAATAAATAAAGGCGTTTGATATATGTTTATTTTTACTTTTGAAGAACTATTTTCCTTTATTTAAATTTAGTTGATTTTTCACATTTATTCGATCACATTACAATCAAATTACAAAATCAGACTATTTTCGTAGAATAAAATTAAACAACTGTAATTAAATTATGGTGGAATATTTTAATTTCAATGTTTTTACTTATATATAAAAAACAATAATGTAATTTGAATTAGAATTTTCAAATGAATTTATTAATTACTTTGGATTGGATTTTAAATGGATTAGGTGTGTTTTAAATAAACCAATAAAATCCAAAGATGTTTGAATTCATTTGTAATCAATCAGTAAATCGACAAAAAATTATTACTGGTTGAAACTTCAACTAATATTTTTATTTTCCAGTGTTTCGTCATATTTTCTCTCAGGTAAGAATCGTATATTACATCAGTATATGTCAAATCATTTATAAATTGTTATTTTCGTATTTTAGCTTCCATTGGTATTTAAAGTGACTCGCTTTTAAATTCGAAAGCTTTTCCAAGTTTAACTGGAATATTTTATTTTACTTTGGTACCACAAAACACGTACTTTAAGATAAAACATTTTCTGTAACACCCACTTTCCGTCGCAGATAATATTTAAGTTTCTTTGAATTTAATTAGTGCATATTGAAGGCATTTATGTTGACTCTTAACCACCGAGCGACGAGTTAATTCTCATAAAACAATGTTACGAACAATTGTTCTTTATGGGGAATAAACTGAGTCTTCGTTCTTCAGAAATATATAATACATTGTGATGATCCATGTATTTTAATAATTGTGTACCAAACACTTAAGTAAAAATTCAGTCATAGGCGCTAAAATGAATAAACTAACAATCTCAGTCTTTGTATAGGACGCTATGCCCAGAATGTCTTATAGTGACTAAGAACATAACAGAATTTCTATGAGAAAATTTGCAACCGAATCAGATTTTGAGTAAAGACGAGTTTAGTTGAAGCAATGACGTCATACACCCTCCCCGGCCAAAACTGAAATCAAGAGTAAACCTCTTCCTTCTTCGAATTTATTAATTCAAATATAAGTTAGCACTGTGTATTCCTTAATTTCAGTTTCTATTGCAAATCTGTATAAATGTAAATAAATTTATTTTTGTTCCGAATGTGTTACTATACCGTTCGTCCGATTGCGATGATATTTTGGTGATTTGGAGAGAAAGTTTCTGTTGATAAGCGAAAAGGTCCCATCAAGGCAGTTTCAAAAACGCGTCAACAGATGCCACGAAATTCACACGAAGTTTTCCAATAAGCTCTATCACCGTCCTCTAAGTGGAAGGCTAGTAGATTCAACAAGAGAGTGTACGAGTACGCACGCAAGACAGAATTTAAATGAAAAATACAAACAGTGCCATTCATTTCCTTTATACCAATTATTATAAGATGCTTCTTTTCTCTTCTTAAATAATCTGTCTACTAATTCTCCCACTTCAAACGTACACTGACTGCATTTCCTCTCTTCCTTCCACTTTCTTAGCAGCCTCCTCCTTCTCTCTCTCCTCGCCTGTCCTCAAGTTCCTTTCAACTTTCAATCAACACTAACTTTTACACCACCTTGTCATCTCCCAGCCAATTCCTTCTTTCCCCTTCTGTATGGAAAAATGCCACCCCACCTAACGTGTCTTCACCATTCGTCATTAATTTTCGCCGACTGCGGGATCCGTATTTACGTAGGAAGGGGAAAGCCTTGGTAATCGTCCTCTGGTGGACAAACATCTTTAATCCCCTGCACCTATCTTCGCGACAGACTGGCGCCTTATAGCCCTGAGCTTTCCGCATCTCCTCTGCCTGTCTCCGAATAAATTCCTATAATACGAATTAAATAGGGGATGATTCATCTTCGCTACTATATATATAACTGCGAATTTCAAATATTTATTTACTGTTTTTCCCACTGCATTTATTTATTGCACAAATCCCATTAAAACAAGTCAGTGAAGGGAAATATTTAAATTGTAGCTGAAAATATGCATTACTTAGTTTTTCTTGTTTATTTTTAAACTATCTTAGGATCCGGCGTTGTCCGGGTATTAATTTATATGGTCCCGGTACATTATTTAATTATAGGTCAACACATAACTAAACTGACATCTAAAACGCCACAATAAGAATCTCAAATATACTCCCAGTATCTCGAGGGAGTCCAAAATACCACCGGTATATTAGCAGGAATAAATATATTTACAATATTCTAACAGAATAAAAAATTTTCCCCCACTTAATGGTTAATTTTTTACTTAAATCACATGTTAAACTCGATAGTTTCCTTTTTATTTTAATATTAGCAATTCCTAAATTAACGCTAGAAATAAAACCAATTTATGTATACATCGTATCGACGATTCAAAGATGTCAATTTTTTCTCAGTCAGCTGCAACAATAAATAGTAAGTGGTATGAATGATATAGGAAAGCATATTAAGACTTATAACTCGCAGTTGATTTACACGCCGGCTTTCGCGCGGCAAATCCAAGAAATCTTCCCGTTAGAATTAATATTTTTATTTATATTCATATTGTATTAATTGTATTAATATCTGTCGACATTAAATGTGCACGAATATTTAAATTAAATCTCCTTTCTTTAAACCCTCAAATTGAAATCCGTTGAGCCGTTTCGCAGCCTATTCGAGACAATCCTACGGACGTAGACAGACACTTCAATTTTATTTATTGGTATAGATTATTGTAGATATATACGTCAGTCACTTTCAGTCCCTGCTTTTTAACAGGCAACTAAACCATAATGCTTTGCACTTATATGAATTCCTCTCGGGTTTCCAACCGGGCAAAGAGATTATCAGTGACGTTTCAATGGCTTGCTCTGCCATCATCTTCAGACTGAAGTATCAAATTCGGTAAGTGTAAGCATTTATATAGTCCGAGGCAAGTCTGTGCAGGCACAGACCGCCTGTGAGCCATTGAAACGTCACTGATAATCTCTTTGACCCGGTTGGAAACCGGAGAGGAATTTATACATGACATTCACCGGGAAAGACCTCGTATTTTAATAAGCTTTGCACTTACTTTGGCGGCATATTACAGAAATATCCTGCCGACAACACAACAGACAGAAGTCATAGAATTAGTGACTTAAAAATTATATTGAGCGAATTTTCTGTATTCTATTTAGGCTATTCATCATTCAGACGCAGAAAATCGGGTTCTAAAGCTCTGAAGTGTTGCATTTATTTTCTGATGGCAAGAGATTACTACAGTAAAAGCGTTATTTTATTTTGTTCCTCTGGCACCTCCTATAAACCTCGCTTTCGTCTCTATGTCCGAACGTTTATCAGTTGTTCTACTCTACATTTCAGTTTCAGATTTCAACTCAAATTATATTCCAATATTTATTCTCCAAACCATAAATTTTGTAACTTGATAAATTAGGTCTCTAATATAAGCAATATAACACCGATGTATGTATCTCTTTAAGGGTACTGAAAAAAATTAATAGAAGGTTTTGAAAAATTATGTGTGTGCTTCTTTCGCAGTCTAACATATATATGTTGAGATAACCAATTTCCAATTGTTTAGTTATAACGTAGTTACTGTTACAGAGGTTGTGTGACGATGGTCCTAGAACGGTACTGCGGGCGCGTGGCGCTGGTAACAGGAGCGAGCACAGGTGTCGGAGCCGCCATTGCACAGGAGCTGCAAAAGCAGGGCATGATTGTCGTGGGAATGGCGCGGAGGATGTGCACGGTTAAGGTGAATGCATCTAAATTTATTCTAATGCTCACCAGTTCAATTACTGTCAACTCATAAAAAAATTCTAAGCTTATTTCTTTTTCCAAGGTCCGATGGATGAAAATAAAAAATGTTTTATTTGTAACATTTAGCTACACATTTCAGCTACTTTTCTGCATAGTCACCGATCAGGCATAGACATTTATTATAGCTAGGTACCAACATTCCAATTCTCTCGTCATAGAAACTGCCGCCTGTGCTTTCAACCAAATCTGAGCTGGTGTGCGGCTAGTTGTATGTGTCACAATGCTGTCCTTCTAGTCACAGTTTCATGTGAGCAAAGAGATTGAAATCAGAGGGGGCTGTATGTTGGGTGATCAAACACTTTTCTTTATGACAATTATGAACTGCACACTGTAGCAGCAACAAAGACGCTCATGGAGCGTTTTTGAAGGGAAGTATTTGGCCATCCGTCTCCCGGCACGTTTAAGGATTCGTGATTTAAGGAAATTACGTTGTGACCAGTAATTACGAATATTCGGCTATGAATACCTTCTAAGTTGCCCCATGTTGCAAATAGATTAACCCATGTTCGAGAAGAATAGCCACTGCCATTCTGTAGTCCAGTTCGGCAATGATAGTCTATTGTAGCAGATAAATTTCACTATCTTCAATATTCTTTGCCCTGTAAGTTAGGATGGATATTACCATATACTTATGGGACGGGTCGTGAAACTCACATAATGAAGTTTAAAGTCCAGAGACAGTGACGCTCTACAGCTGTAATGTTAAAACTTGCGTCAACTATCGACCGAAAAAAAATTATGCTGCAAGCGTTCGACAGAATAGAAGTATGAGAATGGAAACGGGGTGTAGGATACGAAGTTTTTGACATGAAATCCCTGTTAACTCACATGTATGGCATATTCTTGGTTACTTGTCTCAAACTCTGCATTCTACTACTAGGCAAAAACACTATGCAAATAAAATTGTAATTTATAGAACAGACAGTTTATGCTACTCATTGTTATATAAAGATCATATTGTATTTAGTAAGTGTCCATTGAGACTTCTAAAAAGGAAATCACTTAATTAATGAATAATAACTATTTTAAGTCACATTAATAATTGGATGTCCAATCATTATATAATATAACTTTGAAATTACTCACTGGATATAAAAGTTACAACTTCTTTTGTGATGATTAATTGAGTGGCGCCGCGACGCAAGAATAACCTACGGAAAGGCGATTATTTTGTAATTTCGCCGAGGAATGTACACATATTTCGGCGAATGACTTTAAAAGTCCTAGTGATCCACCAATCGATTACGATAGACTGTTTGATCACCCCTGCCCTGCGGTAAAACGAATGTCCGAAGTGACGAATAGAGAGGCTATTACAAAGGTCGGCAAACCCCCGGCCCACAGGCCACATCTGGCCTTCATGCAAGATTTGTTAGGTCCGTCACTAAATTTCTCTGTTGCATATTAAAACTGCCCGACTACATCTTTCCAAATATAAATAACCAAGTTTTATTGACTTTCTATGTAAAATGATGTCCCTTCTCGGCAGTACTTATTGTTAATTATCGATCCAACATCACATTCCCCAAATATTTAACTTCTTACAAAGTAAAACAATTCCAAGTTTCTCGTTAGTTAGAATTGTAAAAATATTATTTGATATAATATCAACACTATGTATACTTACATATATACCTTCTCTTTTTAAATAAATTCTACTTAATGCCTGCCAGTTGTTTTTGGTTTGGCCTATGGCCAACCATTCATTTTTTAATGGATCCCTACAGCAAGGTGCCAATCCCTGGTCTAGTAGGATGTCAATGTCCATTATTAAAAAATAAAATTTGACTTCACGCATTTTCCCCCTATTTCCTATCTTGCCATAGTTAGTCTTTACAGTTTCCTTTCATATTGAAACAATGTATTCACATTGCCACTGACACATGAGATAGAACATTTTATCATATCGAATGTCGCTATCAATCCTGCAAATTATTGTCATCCAAGGATTCTTGAAACCAAGGGCACATGATGTGAACAGCAAGAATACCACTACTATGACACTAGAAATAAAACACACTGTTCATTCAAGACTCTAAGAACTACCAAACCCAACAAAGGACCAGAGAGGCTTGGTATTAAACTATACAATTCTCTGCCAATACCTATTAGAAAACTACCAAACAACATAATGCTAAGAAAATTAAAAACATTCCTATATGATCATCTGATCTACAGTATTTTTTTTCAATGAAACATAAAACCAATAGATTGATGATTTGAATATATTATGTGTATTGATGTAATATGTAACCAAATTAGCTAGTAATTTTCTAATCCTGTATTGATGCTTGCTTGACAATTTTGTCTTTCACAATAAAATTATTATTATTAACTAAAATTTTTTAGATAACCAAGTCATTGGTAGTTTTGGTATTATGAAGTAGCTAGACTAATACTGATTAACAAGTCCTTATTAAACGATAATAATGACATTTAATATTGTATCCTGAATCTTAATTACTTCATTTTGCCATTTTAGTCTTAAGGAAAGAGAATAAAATTAAAGTTTCAAAGACTTGGCTTTATATCCATATTCCAATAATGAATAATAATTATAAATTGTCAGCTATAAATTACAAAAATAAATATACATTCATTAAAAGCTGTAAAGGATTATGTTAGTTAAATTATTGTTACAGGCTCTTTCTGTGCCTGATGCCCCAGGAAGAATACATCCAGTACATGGTGATGTCACTAAAGAGCAGGATATAATAGATGCCTTCAAATGGATAAGAGATAATCTTGGTGGGGTGGATGTTCTAGTGAACAGTGCAGCTATATTTCGTGACAGTCCTTTAGCAAGTGAGATTATTATTCAGTAAGATGATAATATTTTTGTAGTATTTTGAATAATTTCAAATGTTCTTTCTTTACAGGTGCCTCAACTTCTGACTGGAAAGACATGATAAATGTCAATATCATTGGACTTAGCATTTGCACAAGGGAAGCTGTAAGAGATATGCAGGAGCGAGAAATTGATGATGGATACATTATTCATGTCAACAGGTAAACATAATATGTAGAGTACAAAAACACTTGCTCATATTAAATCATATTTCTATATATGACAAAACAGTCTAGATAAACAGAAGCAGTCATACAAAAAGGGACCTGAAAATTAATGGCTGGGGCAAGTTGGTACAAATAGCCCATGAGTTCAATAAGCCTATCTATGGGTATTTAACATTTTTGAGACAAAAACTGCAAATGAAATGGTGTTGAGCTAGGCTGGTTTCTTCATTGCAAAAGACATGCCCAAACATGGGGGCTAGACAAAGAAAAAATTAACACTTTAATTGGTTTAAGTAATCATACAATAATTATGAATTACAAACTTGTGTAGGAGAAAATAGGTTTGGATGAGTTTTGTTTATGCCAGAGCAGAGTCACTGATCAAAAGAATGACTTTCCAAATTACTGTATGCTTTAAGATATTATTAGTATTATTGCAAAACTATTTCTATTGATTCCTATCACAGCTGTTGGCAGTATAAGTAATTTAATTTGAGTAGTGCCTTACCACTGTTACACTTGTACTGAAGGTTTAACAAATTTTCAGACCTTGATGGTCATAGATTATAGGAAATACATATGAAGATTTAACAAACTGTATAACAGTTTATTGACAAGGACCACAGTGGATGGTTGAAACATCTCCTTTAGGTACAAATTTTTTTAAAATTTATTGTATGTCTATTATATGGGTTATTAATCTATACCAATAAGTAAAATTTAAGTGTTTGTATGTCTGTCCACCTGTTTATCTTAAATAGGCTCTGAAATGGCTCAATGTATTTCAATGAAAATTTGAGGGTTTGAAAACAGGAAATTTAACTTAAATATTCCTGCATATTTCATTCTGATATCTTGCATGGTTCAGAAGATATTAATGTAAATATTTATTTAATATATTTATTTTATTTTGATAATTATGTTAATATAAAATAAATAAAAATAGTAATTCTATAAGAAGGTTTCTTTGTATATGTGCTTTTGAATCTCCAAAAATGATGCTTATATTCTTGATGTGTTTATTCTCCAAGATTCTTTAATAGATTTCATTGAAAATTTCAGGGATTTAAACAGGAATTTTAACTTAAATTTTTGTTTATGTTTCATATTGGTATCTTGCAGAGTTCAGATATTAATGTAAATATTTATAAATCCATTGAATTGCAGCGCAAAAGGTAGCATGAAAACCAATTGTGAGTTAAAAGTCCTATTAGGTATCCTATATCATTCATTCCACTGACTGTGTTATTATAAGTGTATTTTTGGCAGCATGAGAGAGTGAGGGGGGGGGGGGTGGCATTCTCACTCCATCTATAGTTGTAAACCGGTGAAAGCAGAACCTATTCAAAAGTAACTGCGAGTTATAAGGTTTGCCGTGAAGCAAACATAAGTAAATGATACCGTATTTTAATTTTTAGGGCAAAATAAAAAGAGCTATTTCTACGCAAATGAAGTCGCATGCATAGCTAGTTCTTCATATTGCCATCACTGCATAGTTGCATTGGTTCATCCAGTCAAAGCCTTATGGACTGCTTCTGTAGAATAGTTATGAAAGAAGTGCTGATAACTGAATTATGTAAGGAAATAAATATGGTATTATTATTCTCTAATTTTTGTAGATGTCAATCAACCATCTTTAAATGTTAGTGGAGTTTACTCTTATTATTAATCCCAGAACAATTTCCACTTCATTACACACCAAGCAGACTTTTTCACATGAAACTCACATTTATTCTACTTCAAAATCATATACAGAATGGTCGTTTCCTCAATGTTGGAAGTTATGAAACACCAAAAGATGATTTCAAGTTTAATTTTATTCAGAGCATGAAGCGTGGTCACTCATTCATTCTTCTCTAACACTCTCAAAATTCATTAAGCACTTATTGATTTCTTTAACTACTTCTCGGCGTATCACCACCTAAATATGGGGTTGATACGATAGCCATTGATTATCACGTGGCCGCAAGGTTCACCGACCACAGTACCTCTGTCTAGAAGGAGGACATTCTCGCATAGACTGTCTGGATGCTTTCGCTTTCTCAGCCACACGACAATACATCTCCCACACAACAATGCCTGCTGTCTGTGTCATGGCGCGAAAGTTGCCCAATAGGTCGCAACTCGCAAGCTACAATCCTGCTTGTATATTGTTTTTATCTGGGACTGCAATTTAACATGTGTATATATATAATAATGACAGGAAAGGGAGATAGAAAGTAGGTGACTCACCTGAGGTTATAGGCACCTTGTGAGGTTTGGAGTTCTTTAAATTTTTGCAGGCACTGCCCCCTTCATCAGAAAGTTAGGAAGATATTTCCAGTGATTGGCTAGCCGATCGAAAAAGAGGAATTTACTTATGGGTAATATAAGTGTGAATATTAGGAAATCATTGCTAAAAATGTTCGTATGGGGTGTGGTGTTATATTGATTCAAAACGTGGACGATAGGAGTTGCAGATAGGAAAAGAATAGAAGCCTTTGAAATGTGGTACTATATGAGAATGCTGAAAATCAGATGATGTGAACAATATGTAGGACGTTGACCAAATTAGCATTAGAGGGAAGTGTGTGGGGTAAGAACAGAAGAGGGAGGCCAAGGAAGGAATTTGATGATGTGGGTTGTGGTAGTTATGTGGATTTGAAAAGGCTTGCACAAGATGGTTTAGCATGGAGGGTTGCATCAGACCTGTCTTAGGACTGAATACCACAACATGAAAGATTGGATTACATACAGTTTTGTGTGGAGAACTCTACCTAATAAAAAATATGTAAGACCAATGTAAATAATAATTTTACTTCATATATATGTGGTACTACTTAGGTATATAGGTATATAGATGAGTAATCATTTTTATCCATCATATTAATATATGTTTATATTTACAGTATTGCAGGGCATCGAGCTCCATCTAAAGGTAGTCATGCCATGTATTATGCATCAAAGCATGCCATTAGAGCACTTTCTGAAGGTCTGAGGCGAGATCTTATTAATCGTAAAAGCAACATCAGAAATAGTGTATGAATTTCTATTCATATCTTTAGTTACAAATTTTAAATCTAGAAACTACATCCATTGTCAATATAGTAAAAAAATTATCAGAATTTCCTCACTTTTTGAATAAATAACTCTTGCACATCATTTGGGGCTTTCAGAGTCAGGCCACAACATTTTAATGGTAGATACTGTCATCTTCAGCTAAAGTGAATGCAGTGTCTGCCACCAAAATGTGGCGACCTGAGTCATTAACTACACAAGCTTAGTTATTAATTCACATGTTACACTTGAAACTCTTTGCTTCCTAATTACACAGGTTTGAAACTACATGGCAATCAAAATTTGACTGGAATAGGATTTAAAACCCAGTATGATCTAGCACTTTTGGTTACAGGTATTAAAAAATAAACTAATTTTCAATTCCTAAAACTGTGTTTTATATATATTTTTCCCAATGCATTAGTTAATCTAGAATATTTATTCTATATGTATATCATAAAGGCTTCATCATGTGTACCTTTCATCATTTTATTATTTGAAGGCAGTTGTGGTGATATCATAAAAATTATTTTATTATGTGGGTGTACACCAACAATTAGATTGGTCATATTTATAACCAAATTTAAAATTAACTTTTGCTTCTTCAAAATTATGAGATCACAACTACTTTTACTGCAACATAAACCTACTTTTCCTTGTTACTTCAAATTAGTGTCATTACACCTTATATCTACTTTTTTTATACAAGTCATAGCATTCTTGTATTGCACAAATTTTACAAAAGTCAACTGGTTGCAAAACTCCTCTTACATGAAATTCTCATTGTTTTTGTGTTGATGCTCAACTGTAACACAAAAAAATAGAAAAGTATTGCTAGACTGGATAGTAATAATATGCCAAAATTTGACAACCTCAGTTCCCTTCCTCGTGACAATATGAGTGAACATTGTACTGGCCTGCATGAGCTAGTTAATTAGAGATGTCACTGCAGCTATCAAAGCTGCCATTTCAGACTTTCTAAATTTCATTTATGATTCTCAAGGATTATTAACACTGACCAAGGCAATTCTATATTTTTCTTTCTCAGAAATCTGATGCTGGTCTCAACTATATAAAGTATAATTGACTAAGATTTAGCATAAGAAAGTGGTACTTGAACAGTTTATAGTCTTTAAGGCTTGTTATCAACAGACTCAGTGAGCTAGGATCTTTGCAGTGAATGTGATGGAAAAGTGAGTCATGTGCTTAAACTAGTGCTCAAATAATCTTGATGATTTGATATGTTTACAATGTTGCTTCACATTTTCATTGTCTATAGAACTATTCTCATTTTCATATTGACAAAGTATGTTCCCACCCATAATCATAACTCAAAATTGGAGAAATAACCCATTCTAAAACAATGCTGATTAGTTGTCTGATATTCTAAGTTCTTTACTGCCTAAAGCACTCTGGTATATAAAGGATTCCTCTAGAAATTATCCAATAATATCCACTATTCACTTATGTACCTCTTTGTTAACCAGTACAATATGTCCTGTTTGTCTTTAGGCATTGTGTTAATCAGTTGTACTTATCATTTTATTATTTCTCAATTTTTATTCCATCCCCTTCCTTATGCTGATAGTCAGCCATCACATTCCTGTTCTGTCTTGAGGAAGAGAACTTAGGCTATTGAAAAATTGACAAGCTCCTTACTATGTACCATGGAGACTCGCACCTGCATTTAGGGTGAGTCAGCTTCTCTCTTTACTATACATATGCATTAATTAATATGACAATATCACATAGTCCTTGGTTGCAGTGAAACAACATTTGTATTACATTTTTATGCTTTACAGACTGTCAGTCCTGGATTTGTGAAGTCAGAGGGTATAACTGATTCTCCACCATTTCTTGAGCCAGAAGATGTTGCTGCAGCAGTGACTGTCATATTGTCCCAACCTCTTAGAGTTCAGGTGATAATATTTGCAAATAATGAGAATGAGTAAAGAGTTAGTTCTCAGCAAAAATGATGAATTGGCCTTTAAATTAATAATACAAAATAAAATACACTGAAAAAATATACAGATACATCAAGTAATATAATAGTGAACTTTGCATGACTGACAGTGATTGCTGACTAACTTGTGTAATTTAAAATTAGTAGTTGTATCAATGATCCAAGTTTCACACTTATCTTGCCTCACCAACTGATTTGACAAAGGATCAAAGTTAACTCTTTCAGCAGTGTACTCATGTTTACCAGGTGATAACCCATTCAACATGGGCTTGGAACTTCTGAATCACTGTACAATGAGCTCTGATATTTTGCACACTTTCATTAGGTGTCTAGGGTTCCTTCATTATAAAATTTCATGAGATTATGAGATGGTCGAGAGGGAAGCCTCTGGTGATTTGACATGAAATGTCCCCAAGTTAACCGAGAAAGTTATGAAGACATTTCCAGTGATCAGCTGGCCGACCTTATTAATTGTTTTATTTAACATGACAATGTTATTATTTATATATAATTGAAAGTTAAATATTATTATTAAACAATTGATTTGAATAAGAAAATTCAGTCCTAAACTTAAATCAATTGTATCTCCAAGTTAATGAAATTTTGCTCCCACTTTTAATTAATTTTATTTTGCAGATACATGACATTATTCTTACACCTACAGGAGTAGAAATGTAAAATTTTCCAATGAGGAATTCAAATTGTACCATCAACATCATCACTGACAAAAAATTAAGGTAACATATTAATGTTCTTATTTATAAAACAGTTTATGTGAATATAAATAAATATTATCAATTTTTAGTATTTAATGTAATAATATGTAATGCTTTGAAAGACTACTAGCAATATTCCAATGTTTAATTTAAATGCTACAGAAACAGTAGTGTGTGTGTGTGAAGAGAAAGGAGAATGTTTCTTTGCTAAGGAAATTTAAATTATGGAAATCTGCCATCGGGTGAATAGATTTATAAGGCAGCATAAGTGCCGAATTAAAAAACTACCGTTACAAAATAAACTACAATAACATCTGTAAAAATTAGTAAACAGCAACAAAATCAAATTAAAATGTCTAATTTTTGTGTTATTGCTTTGATTATGTATTTAATTTACTTATGCCATAGAAACTTAAATCATGAGAAGAAATGAATCTTACTATGACTATACATAATCTACAAAGGGCAGTATACACATTTTAAGCAAGAACATTAATATAAAATATATGGAAATTTATTTTTAAAAACCCTCATGTATTACAGAAGACTGAGTTGGAGGAAATTGTAACTGAATTCAAAACTGTAAAACTTGATCAGTGATAAGTTTAAAATCTGTATTCTAATTAACTCATGATTTCCTATGTTTTATATCTTACTCATCAACTTGTGTTCAGTATAAATGACTATTTTTAATAGAAATTACATTAAATTAAAATTTTTCAAAAGAGTAAATAGGTTGTAGTTTTAATAATCAAACAGTTTTCAGCCATTAAACTTAAGTTTAATTTACAAAATTAATATTCTAAAGTAACAAACATTTTAAAGTACATTAAAGTTAATTTTACATATTTTAAATTATAAAGTAACAAACATTTAACAATACCAAGCTGGCAGAACATGTCTTTTTCACAGAAAATTGTAACTATTGTTAATAAAATTTACGAAGTGAATATGACATTTCCAAAGATGTTTGAAGTCTTAAAGAAAAGTATCATGTAAACATTAGTCATTATAATACAATCAAAATAACTGATAAGGTTTGATAAGGTGTTATTAACTTTAAATTGAATTATATAAAATTAAGTACATTGCTCTTACTATCAAATAATGAATGCAAATATTACTATTTTACAAAGTTCACATTTTGCACAAACACAAAATTATAACCAGGATAAATTTGTTCTAATCAATTCTTCCTTTTGATGCCACTGCTCCATGGATAAGTGAAGCAAGATTAGGCTTGTTAACAAAGTAGTTCCAAGCCTGAGATTTAACTATTTCTTTGGCTTTGTAAATAATAAATTGGACTGCATAATCCCTTAGTCTGTTAGCTCTGTATTGCTCAGCCATAGACAAAAGTTCAACAATATTGTCTACACTCATAGTTTTGATCAATGTATCTTCACAATACTGTTTCAATTCCATAATTTCATATTTATCAGCTAATTTAAGGATATTTTTGACATATTTTTCCACATCATCAAACTTACCAGTGTACATGTACTGAATCAAGATGGCAAACAAATTACAATCCATATCAGACAGATGAAAAACAGTATCAATTTCATGTTTCTTTAATTTTTTTATAGCAGTTTTAAAGTAACCACTTTTTGAAGTTAGGACATCCCTATGAGCATAAAATAACATTCCTTCAACTGAAAATAAAATGTCAGCCTTTCTTTGTGAAAGTTCGGGTGCAATGACTTTCATTGTATTTTCTATGTACTTTTCATTTATTTCAGTGAAGGAGAGATGCAAAATATTTATCTCAAAGAGAAGAGAAAGTGTGTCATTGTACAAGTAGTTAAATAATTCACTTCTAGGCAAGAAATCATCAAAGCCCCATGTCAGATTATGATAGAAATCATAGAACTGTGTCGTATACAGAATTAATCTTTTGTTTCCATCCTCACCAAGTATGGATACAGAAAATGATGCTGCTATGTAAGCTGTTTTCAGTGGCATAATCTTCACATAAGTGGATAAAAATTCTGTCTCTTGATTGGACCATAATTGTAGACTGCATTTGTAATTCTTGCTTTCTCCATAAATTTCTGGTGATTCTAAGTAACCACCAACATTAAAATAAAGTGAACTGAATTCATGAATCATCCATTTGTATTCAATTCTTTCAATCTTTCTGAAAACATTTCTCTGCATCATAGAATGGTGATGCAAACCTAGAAATAAAAACTGATAAAAATAGACTGAATATTCATGATTTACTGATATATTTAGTACAAGATGTGTATATTCATATTATTACATGATGATTACATGCAGAAAATAGATTAAAACATTAATATGAAATTATTTTAATTAATACCTTAAATGTTTTACTTTACATAGGAAAAAATAATTGTTATATTAAAGAATCAAAAATTAATATCCCAGTAAATTGAAATAATGTATATATTTAAATTGGTATATATTTGTATACATTTAAATTTGCATGGTTAATCAATTGTTTTGTATTTAAAATATACTAATGACAAAAAACAGTTCCTCATCAATATATTTTTTTAGTTCATTCTTTCACAAACTTGAATTCGCTGAAAAATTTTTAATATTCCAATTTTAAATAAAATATGTCAACAACTGAATACTAGCAGATGTTATTGATACTAAATAATTATAATTAATTATTATTCTGAAGCAATAATTTTATGGATGGCTGGACCTCCAATATAATTTGTTACATATTTGAAGATAGTAGAGATGAGGAAAACCTCCCTATTATAAAACCTGAAACAGGTCTTTTCCTACAGTTACAATGTTTTCCATTTATTTATTTGGTCAGTTTTTGGAAGAATGTTGAAAATTACAATAAGAAAGTTGTGGGTAAAACACTCCTTTGACTTTTTTTTCAGAAATTTGGTTATATTGGTGACATTGTGCGACCCTATTAAAGAGCATCATAATACAGTGTTAGGAGTGTGATTAATCCCCACTCCTTTAGGACCAATGTGAAAACAGATCTACTTTTTAAGTGGATTACTTATTCACACAATAATCAAGTATTATCAAATATCTAATGTACAAATACAATTTTATGAGAAAAATTTAAAGTGAATTTTTTTTAAATTTATTAATGCATGTTGAATATTTAGAGTCTCATTGGATCCATCACTACACTCCAGAGACCAAAAGCAATCAAAGGAATGGACAAAGGCTATATTTTTGTGATTCTCTGGGTATTGTATTAATAGATTGCTTGGAAAAGAACACAGTTATAATGTTATGAATATTTTTATCTAGAATCTTTCTTACAAAGGGGATCAGCATTCCATGCCTTTAACCAAATTTAAGTTTTAGTAAATTCTCCATGAGAAAATGGCATTATTCAAATGGTGGTCTCACAATATTAGTAATTTATTGAGCAAAGCTCGCGTCATTTATCAAAAGCTTTCGACCATATCCTGGACATAATCATCTAAAAAAAACATAGTCAATTTTGTACGTTTTTTTCCCCCCAGGTGATTATAACCAGGATGTGGTCGAAACCTTCTTAAATATGACGAGAGCTTTTCTCATAAAATTAATAAAATTGTGAAGACTTAACTATGGTTATATTTTGATTATTTACAGTTTAAGTATATCACACTCCTTTTTTACTTGATAAATTAATTATTTTAACTAGATTTCTTTTTTGAAGAACCATTTAAAAATACTAATTGCTTGCCAAAGGATTAGAGATATCTGTAATATATTCAAATATATTATATAACATACTGGGCTGAGTAAAAAAATTATAAACAAATTTTGTCCGCTGGTAAAACAGTCTGCAATATGTATGTATACATACATTGGGGAGACTGCTGTACTAGCGAACAAAATTTGTATATCAATACATTTGCTGCTAGATCTCGTATTCTCATAGGCAATTTAAGTGGTGTTTTTGCAGTAAATTGTGTATTATTCTTCGAAGGTTAATAAGGAAATATAAATAAAGTTAAAATAATTTTATTTTACGTATTAAGTAAAAACTAAGATGGGTGTCCCGTTATGGCCATGCTATTGTCCGAGAATTTTTCTTGTAGTCATTTCAGAAAAATAGAACCAAAAATTCTTAAATGACGGTTAGGCTAATGGACTTTTAAAAAACTTTTTTAATGTACGTAAAAGTGGTTTTACTGCTCGCAAAATGAAAAATTCCGAAAGTCTGCCAAGTGGCTATATCATGATGAACGTATGCACACAATATGGCCACCCTTGTTCCATGTTAAACAAACTGCGATTTATTTTTTCAGTTTCATACTGATAAAATTAAATATTCTTGATATAAGCATGATAACCTGCTAAATAATCATTTTTATTCAAAGCTAACTAACCCCGCGACTTTGTTCGCGCTGAATTAGTTCTTTTCATTTTGTCCTAAAACGAAACAACAGGTACAGAGTTTTGATAAAGTTGAATTTATTGAATATATAAAAAGTACGGTATCATCTATTTATGATCGCTTCAGGGAAAAACTTATAACTCGCTGTTGGTTTTGAACCCCTCCCCCCACCCCACCAAATAAAAGAGAAATTACTAAATATTAAAATTTACCTGACGCGACAAATAAAACCAATTTACGTATACATCGTATCAACGATCCAAAGAAGTTTATTATTTCTCAGCCTCTCTGCCAAGAATAGGTTAATGAATATTTAAGTTAAATCTCCTGTTTTTAAACCCTCAAATTTTCATTGAAATCCGTTGAACCGTTTCGGAGCCTATTCAAAACAAACATACGCACAGACAGACACTTCACTTTTATTTATTGGTATAGATTAGGCCCGGAAAGCAATTTGTCATAGGAAAGAAAATTGTTTACAAAATTGACATTACAATTTATTTTTAAAAAAATTGTATTGAATCTGGTCACAAGTAAAAATATCTGTCAGCAGCAATGAGTCGTCGTGGTAGAAATTCCAGCAGGGTGGCCATACCAGGAGCAGGTCAGTTTTCATGAAAATTCAGACGAACTCCTAAACGATGTCTAGTGGACGTCTTTCGTTTATTATTGTACAACGTGGTTTTCCGCGAAGCTTATACACACTACGAATCTATAAGTTTATTTACATGCTGTTGCACCACATCCTGTATAGAGTAATTGTGACCTTAGTTCTTTCATGCGGATAGCATGATTTCATAATGCCGGAAAGGTGATAACGGATTGAGGATTCAATGACTCAGTGATTCATGACTACCATGAAATATAATTAACCTGAGAAGATATCAGCTGACTGAAACTAGCTGACTCAGGTCGTGAGATAAGCATCGACGTTTCCTGTCTCTAGTTAACTATAAAATTAGGAGATTACGCAACAACTATCTAAAAAGTAGTAAAGTAAGTCAATAGAAGCATAAAGATGGCTATAGATAGGAAGACAATAACTACATTGCCAATCGTCACTTGCACTTACTGGATTTATTCGCGAAGCCAGTGTGTTGAATGCACTCCTGGTTCCTTCGCCATTCTGTTTTTAAAAACAACTACAGACTGACATCAATTAGTATGCAACATGCAACTCAATCATTTGGGAAACCAGGAGTAGGCCAAATGAAATTATACCGAAGAAGATTTAAAATAAAATCTCTCTTAAAGCCAATACTTCAAACATTTTATATGTTCCGTCATATGTGACATTAACTTGAGTAAAGTATGCAGAATAATAAAGCCGAATAAACGTCTCTTCTGCAGCCACTCAACGAAATTCATAATCACACGATCCAGCTCTTAACTTCCCTTTCCATGTAGACAGTGTTGTATTTTCCTCCTCCTTTAGTTTATACAAACCTTTTTTTTCATTTATTCCTGTTTTCCTATTTTTGTCTCAACAATTTTTACTGCACCTCTATCAGCCTTACGCATAGTAATGTCACAGGCATGATATACTATTCGAAAATTGAATTTAACGTGTCCCAAAGGATAGGATTTGGTTCACTTCGGTATATTACCATTTTGGTTGAGACTTAATGTGACATTACAGTTTATTTCATTTATGTCAAAGCCTAAAATAATTTATGGGGAGTCGTAAGGCCATATTTTGGGAATGTTAGTGATTTATAGGTACAATTTTCTCGGAAACTGTTATAGATATAGCACTGAAATTTTCACAGCTTGTTATATACATGTGAAAGCAGAACGAATGATTATGTTTCAAAATAATTTTATTTATTTATGAAGATCTGTTTTCTATTGAAAACAATAGAAATTATCTCTAAAAAATTTTATAATTTTATATTCTGCTTCCACACACAAGTACGCACGAAAATTTCAGTGCTTTTGTATAACAATTTCCGTGAAACTGTATCTAGATATCATTACTTTAACATTTGGAAGTTTGGACCTTCCGGCTACAAAATAAGTTTTATTATTTCTTTCGGTAAAAACGTGGAGATGTATTAAATTGCATTCACTATTGTTAATATATCATCCTAACAGCAGCCGTTAAGTTTTTTGTGAAGCTAAATAGAAATATATGAACCACAATTTAAGAATACTTTACAAAAAAAATAAAACTGAAAGAATATTCCATTTTTAGAGTAGCATTATTTCTAAGAAAACTTATGCTCACTTTTTAGATAAGAATATAAATTTTCAAAATTGCATTTCCGTTCTCTTTGATTCTGCATCGAATATTTCTAAAATCGATAATATTATACGAAACGTATTTGAGGTCTACTTCATCGTAAATCTAAAAACGTCAACAAAGATCAATCAACGCATAGTGTAAATATAAAATAAAGACCGCTTTCTTATCTGAAATATAGTTACTTATTCTGCAAAATGCGAAATTAATTTATTTTCTGTGTTTACCAATATAACAAATATAATATAATAAATCGAAATGACGATGCAAACAAAAAATGAGTTTGATGAATTTTCCTCAAATTTACGGAGATAAATTTAGTGATTTAGTTACTGCATTGTGAATTACATGCTATCATCTCTTCCTACGAATATTAAGAAAGCATAACATACAATATTTATTTCAAGATGATCCCAAACAAAGAAAAATTGGGAAATAATTGAAACTTCGTGTTTTCCGAAATTGAAAATATTTTCGTGGTGTTGCGCAATCTGAATTTTTTTCAGTTTCTGAGGATATACGTGTCTTTATTTACAAATGCAATAGAAACAAGTTAAAAATATACTCACAAAATCGAAAACAACCGAGATATTGCGACTGCAATTTATTTGGCGAAACGCTCTCTCTCTCTCAGTAATATATGTTAACTGAACGGCACCTCCAGGTGAAATGTGACTTCATAAGGCGAGGACGTCATCGTCGATGGGAGGGAGGGAAAGGGCGTCCACTCCAAAGATGGGAAACCGCAGAAATGCCAGCTGAAAGCGAAAATGAACTGCATATTAAACATCACAATTAATTAAACCTGGAGAAAAGCGAAGTTCTGCGTTAAGGAAAAATGGTCTTTCAGTTCCAGAAGGGATATGGGGAAGGGTTTCGGAATTACTTACAGGAAAAATGCGCTGAGTGGACTGGTTCAGGAGAATTTATTGACGACTGTTGAGAAACAATAAAACAGTAAGGGATAGCGTACTGCGTCCAAGTTAAGCATCTAAGGGAAAACGCTGACCCGGAATACTACAGTCCTGAAATTACGAAAAACTTACAATAAAAGCAAAGAAAATGGCTATCACACGAATGACGGATGGAAGTGGATTGCCTGTGGGCCTTTCTTCCCCATTGACTGCGGGGTTCACCCGACTGTCGGGAATGCCTCGTACTCTCTTTGGTTTTTTAAAAGTTCGCACATGCCGAGGCACCTTCACTTATTTTAGGAGGTGCATGTACTGGGGTCGAAGACCCTGGTCATACGGTAAGAGTTGTTCGCCTAAAACTGGTGAAAAGTGGATGCTGCGACTCCACAGCAGACTCGTCTCCCGTCATTCGAAAGGGCGTGAGAATAGTGCCCAATGCCCGATCTACCTGATGCAGGTTTTCTAGGATTTTCTCTGCATATTGTTAGGTGAAACACCGGGTAGGATCCTTAAACTATAACCCGGGGGCCCTAGTCAACCCTTGGCTACCTTGGTCTACCTTCCGCATCCCCCCTTTACAATTTCCTTCCTATGCTATTAAAGGGATGTCGCCAATTTCAGGATCACCCTCATGTAGCCTGTTAACCTAATAAAAAATCACTCGGACGGATTTCTGCACCATAGCAAAAAGTTACTTGAAAATAGCCCCAGAAAACTATTTAATAAACCTGCTTGAGGGGGGATGTAATGAATAGGGAAAATTCTATAAGTATATTCGAAGGCGTAAAAGTAATAAGGGGGTTGCTCCGCAACTCAAAGGAGTAGGAAATAGCCTAGAAGTAGACGATGCAATTAAATTCAACAGGTTCACTAACTTCTTTGCCACGGTATTCGGGGAATAGGAGGATTTATGCTCTTGGGAAAACTACAAATCCACAACTGTCTTCAAATGCTACATACAAAATACTATAAGAATATTTAAGTCTCATAAATCAGTTGACCCGGATGGGATTTCAGTAGAATTGTTTAATTAGGAGGGGAATCCATGATTACTTACCTCATATTTCTATTTGAAATATCTATTAACAATTTTGATGTTCCAGACGACTGGAGAAAGGCGATTGTATTTGCCATATTTAAGTGATGTGCGCGATCAGAAACCAGTAATTACAGGCCGGTTAGCCTTACGTCTGTGCTTCATAGCTGAATATTTGCGTAAACACCGGGACGAAAGGGGGTATATTTGTATTGCGCAACTTGGCTTCAGATCTGGATTCTCTTGTGAGAGGCAATCTTGCAAAAATTTCAAAATATAGTATTCAGAAGTGTAGTCAATGCACCAATGTATTTACAAAATAAAATCATTCAAAATGATCTGAATATGGCATCGGTGTGGGATGAAATTAAAAACTTCTGTGTTAAATACCAAAAACAACTTCCAATGCATCCTAATAATTTGGGACAGTAAAAGAGAGAATTAAAAGATTCAAACCCTTTTTTTTGAAAATATGAGAACTTTTAATTTATTGTTCTTGGAAAGCTTTAGTTTAATCTGTAAATTATGTTCCTAAGCAACAGATTGTAAATATTAATAAAGTTTTAAAGCATTGCAGTGGTTATCAAATGAAGTTCCAACTCCAGAAATGGTGACACCTAGGCAGACAATTATATAAAGCCTAAATTAAATGTTTTTTTTTCAGTAGTGAGGAGGGATAAGGAGAGATCTTCTTTGAGAGTTTAAATGAGAAACATCCTAATGTGAAATACTCTCATTAGCTGAAGGAAGGGATTAGATAATTGTGTAAAGAAGGGTATAGGAAGCCCACGAGCCCAGATTTAATGTTCAATTATACATAAACATCCCATTTATTACCAGTAAATGTTATGAATAGCATTATCCAACAGGTCCAGTTTGCAGAAGATAAAATGTGAGGTATTAAATGTTTTAAGATATACTTGGAACCCTTCTGGACTAAGCTTGGAATAATGATTGAATTACGACATTAGGTTCGAATAGTAGGATATTGGGAAGAAGTCCAGGAATAGAATTAAATAGATGTAGGCATTATGAAACATTTAAAAGTTATTGATTTAGGGATTATTGTGTTAAACAACGATAAAATCATGTATACAGCCCATAAGCTGAGGAACATTAACTTAGCAATTGATTATGAATAACTTGGGACCCATATGTTGGCTGGTGTACCTGCTATAAAGCAATGACTATGGTCATTGAAAACTCAGGGATGAAGATAAGTGAAGTTGTGACAAAAACAAATCTCCTGCTGCAAGTTCAAAACTCTAAACGTTAGGCATTCTTTACAGAGAGAAAGTTTGTTTGTGGAAAAAAGAACTCAACTAAGGTCAATGAGAGACACAGATATTTTAATTGCTACAAGTATGCTACAAACTGCCATGTTTGAAAAAGGAATCAGGAAATATGGTATGGTGGTTCTAGTGCATATAACTAATATAGTTGAGTGGATCTATTTTTTTGAGGGGTTAACAGGCTACATGAGGGTTATCCTGAAACAGGCAATTACCCTTTAATAGCATAAGAAGGGAATTGAAAAGTGGGGATGTGGAAGGTAGAGCAAGGTAGCGAACGATTGACTAGGGCCCCCGGGCTATAGTTTAAGGATCCTACCTAATGTTTCACTTAAGAGATGCAGGGAAAACCCTAGAAAACCAGTATCAGGTAGGTCGGGCATTGGGTACTATTCTCACACCCGAATGACGGCAGACGAGTTTGCTGCGGGGTCGCAGCATTCCCTTCTCCGTGTCTCCGCGAGTTTCAGGAGGCAGTTGATCGACTGATCCAAGTACTGATCCCCAGTACATAAACTTCCCAAAATAGGTGACGGTGTCTCGGCATGTGAGAACTTGGAAAAAAAACAGTGATTACGAGGCATTCCCGACATTATCAGGTGAGCCCCGCAGTAACTCTGGGGTGAAATTCTTGCGAGAGAAAACTCCCACAGTCACCCCTCTGGATGTATGAATTGTTTTTTGGCGGTCAAGAGGCTACATGAGGGTGATCCTGAAGCAGGGATCTCCCTTTTAATAGCATAGGAAGGGACTTGAAAAGGGAGGATGTGGATGTAAGAAGTTCTTTATAAGTTACATACAAGATGACACTAACTATGCGAAAATTAGGAAAAGTAAATTTAGTCATAAATGGCAAAGACTGTAAAATACAACGAAAGATTTTGGAGAAGTCTAGCTATGTCTTCTTCCTTGCCTCTGCAGTTCATTAAGGGCCTTGGCCTATTAGGTTGACTGTGGAATGTTATTTTGCATGACATATTCCCAATTTGGAGTGATACGTGGCCAGCGTATCGATTCTCCAGCAGACTTAATTACAGTTTCTGAGACCGTGATGACACAAACATCCAAGCCCAGGATTTGAACCTGGAACTTTGTTGTGAGGTAGTGATGCTCTCTGAGAAGACTAATGCAACACGTTGATAAAAATTAAGTCAAAATGCTTTATTTTGCGTATTTTCATTCAATTATGAGCTATGACATCTCTAATTGGGGAAACTGCTCCAGGAGTAATGAAATATTTAAGTTGCAAAAGCGTGCAATTAGAATACTTTCTAGCACGAATTCTAGATCGAGTTGCAAACCTTTCTTCAAAAGTTTGCAAATACTTATTTTACCAAGCGTATATATTTATGAAATATTAAAGTTTCTAAAGCGGAACACTAATTTGTTTCAAACAAATGATGGGTTTCATGAATACGCGACCAGAAATCGTTCAGCTCTAAGGTCGGACAAGCATCGCATTGCTCTATACCAAAAACAGTATTCACAATACCGTGATAATTTTAAACAACAGCCTTTCGCCAGAGGTTAAAAATAGTACCTACAAAAGCTTCGTGAAGCAGAGTAAAACTATTCTTTTAAATGGCGCGTTTTACTCGGTACAGGATTTTCTTAATCGTCCTAGTATTTAAATCAAGGTTCCTGCAAAAAGTGTTGAATGAGCTGCCTTATAAAATATCACATCACATATCTTTAAAATTTCTTTTGTTTTTTCTGCTCTTTTGTTTGTTTGTTTCATATATTGCCTGGAGCTACGACGGAAGGTCAGTTTCCTGGTCGCAGAGCTCCAAGTAGTTAAAACTCCATTGCGTGTTCCTCAGTGTGTGCTTGTCTGTGTTTCCCAGTGTGTGTCCGTGTTGTGTTTATATTGACTTTTGTCTATATACACTTTCTTTTACTAATTTATTTTAAGTTTATTTGTCTTTAATTATGTACTTTATTTTGTTCATTTTTAATTTTTAATGTATGACGTATCCTATTTCCTCAATCGAGGATTAATGGAAACAACAATAAATCTAAATCTAGCTACTAAACCACAGGAGGTCAGCAATCAAGATACGTATTGCTATCAATATAGAGAGAAGCTGACCTCACAACACAGAGCCAGCTGCAACATTTTTTTAGAATAACACATTAATTTCGATGTTTAGTTTATTTTACAAGAGTTTGTATTAATCTTTACTGTTTATCTTCTACAAATTTATATTATCATTTCAATTTGTTTTTTTACTTGTGTGTGCAGTTTTCTGTATTCTTTTATTGCTCTCACTAATATAATTTTTGTTTTCATGTACATATTGGTACATATTGCAATAAATCATTATTTAAAATATTACTAAAACAACTTTTTTATTGCTTTGTTTGGAGTTTTTCATTAATCGATTAAAGTGATTACTTTGTGTTGTATCCAAAAAAATTGTGTTCCATCTTCACGATTACCCTCCTTATTCTACGAGCTGTGGCTACTGTGCGGGGAAGTGAAGGAGGTAACTGGATGTTCAGGAAGTTCGTTTAAATAGCCAGCCTCGCACGAGAATCCAGTTGTAGCGGTTCCGCGAAACTGGACGGTAGACTAGGTCAGGAGCACTCTCAATATAGAGGTGAGTCTTCAATTCACCAACTAAAGTATATACCCTACAGGAAATATGATCTAACGTTTATCACGAGTCGGAGAATTAGTTGCATGATCTTATTTTAAAACTACAAAACCGTAGCTTTTATAGAGTATATTTTTTAAGTAATGATATGTTTATTAGGAAAGTAACAACTAGTTCTGCAAAAGTCTTCATATCACATTCGATACGACTTCCTCTTCTATTCTTACCCTCCACTATTCTACTGAAGCTTTAATTAGTCATCAGTGACTCACCTCCGCTTCTATTCAGGATTCTTTCGAGAATCCAGACATCACTAACATTTTCTGAGAAATTTTAATGATAATACTTCTAGTTATGATTATTTTATTTTCAAACTAACTTTTACTTTGTTTGATTGCCCATTTCTTTAAAAAATATATTTTTTATCTTCTATGAAAAAATCAGTTACCATCTTCAAATCTTAGCACTTGCATTCGTCATTCCTCTTTTTATAAAGTCTACAACTTGTAATGAATATCTGATTACATCCTCCTTATTACTATTTCTCTCCTAATTTTTATAATAAAGCCACTTGATATCCTTTATTTCTGTAAGTCTAATTATCTTCAAAACTTATTTAAAAAAAGACAGTTGACAGTTTATAGGTTTCATAAAAGTCATCAGCATGTACAAATTATTTTTTATTTAAATTTCATTTTGTTTTAGCTGATTCAGTATTAATATGCTATAAAAATTATTACAAAGGCAATATTGATCCTACAAATAAACGATCCTTACAACTTGTCAGCAAAAAAAATATATATATGACATCTAAAACGTTTCGTCCATATTTGTGGACTTCATCAGGTAACTAGACAGAAATTTTAAAAACCATTATAATGTTGAATACAGAATATTTTGCTAAAATACTGATCTTGCTCAAGGTTGTCGTATATCTAATATCCTTTAATTTTCATTTCAATATTTCTCCTTATTTACTTCGTTAATGTACAATTGTTTGAAAAGACTAAAATTCTCTGACAAACGCGACAGAGTTGGCATCGAAAATAAGAGTAGATCACTTACTATAGTATCAATTTAATTAAATGGATGTTTCTTTAAAAATTGTGTTACAATTTTTTGAACCGAAAATACAGACGTTTCGTAGTTAATTCAGGCATTTTAAACAAAACTTCGTTAAAACGCAGTAGATAATTTTTGCTCATAATCTGTGGCTTATTCTTGAAGTGAATACAATAATACACGGCATTTATGAAGACCTGAAGCTGTGCACAAACTGAATACTTTTGTATGACTTTTTTAATGCAGAGGTTTCAAAAAGCAATATCCGATTTACATGTATATGTTTTAAAGAATAATAAAGATACGAAATAAATGTTAATTTTATAATAGGGGAAAATATGTGAAATGTTTTTTAAAAAACTCAAAGGTACTCAATATTGGATATATGGCATATTTACATGTCTGTGCTATATATGGCCTGTGGGTTACTCTCTCTGGTTTATTTTTCAAAGTTCTCACATACTGAGTCACCTTCACCCATCTTAGGAGGTATATGTACTGGGGTCGACGACTATGGGCATGAGTCAAGAGTTGTCCGCTGATTCCATTGGATCAGTCGGCCAACTGCCTCCTAAAACTGATGGAGACACGGAGAATGGAATGCTGTAACCCCACAGCTAACTCATCTCACGTCATTCGGAAGGGCGTGAGAATAGTACCCATGGCCGACCTATCTGATGCAGGTTTTCTAGGGTTTTCCCTGCATCTCTTATGTGAAGCACGAGGTAGAATCCTTAAGCTATAGCCCGTGGACCCTAGTCAATCATTCGCTACCTTGCTCTACCTTCCACACCCCCACTTTTCAATTTCCTTCTTATGCTAATAAAGGATAGTTGTCTGGTTCAGGATCACCCTCGTGTAGTCTGTTAACCAAAAAAAATAACTCTCACATAAGAAGCCACACGCAGTGAAGTCCGGCGACCTATGCCAGTGAAGTACGTTATATCAATCATCGTTAAATCAGACTGAGCTAAAGATGAATAGTTAACATTCACTAATGCGAAGGATCTGAGACGAGATGCTGCAGAGGTTTCCGGCGATCGAAGCGTAATGCAGTTCTTGTTCAATAAATTTGTTTAATTTGTACTTAAAAATCTTGAAATTGTGGTTGTAAGATAAACATAGCAGAAACTGAGAACTCAGCAGTTAGAAGTTTAGAGATTACTGATAGGGGCAATAAAAATCCCATAGTTCGCTTCTGGAATGACTCGGTTTGAAGTGCTTGAATTTTGTAAAGAACTTGACGACACAGGGGAAGATTAGATTTTTTGGTAGCAAGTGGGGTCAACTAAATCCAATATGTAGACAGTGGGGATTGGAAGGAATCTGTCCCGCCACACATGAAAATGAATTAAATAGAATGGGGACAAAATTTTAAAAACCCTTATTTTATGAGGATTGAGGAACTTGTTCTTGAGTATGACATTTTTGTGTCGGATCTTCGAGGAAGTTTTTCAAAATATTTTTTACTCTGTTTCTGGCGAGTCGAGAAGGATTGGGACTCTAATTCTCCGAGTTACTATTTGATCATAAATTGGAAAACAAATTTGGAAACTGGAAGGAAGCCTTCGAAGGGTACTGGAGGAGGTAGCGGAGAAAAACTGACGGCGCAATCTCCAAAACATACAGATGTACAGATGTAAACCCTTGCCAATTACCTCAAGCGCTGCCATTTCTCAGTTAGGATTTCGAAAAATTAACTGCAACCCGCGAATTTCAATCCTTGGAATGTATATATATTGTTACATTTTTCTTATTTAAATACATTGTATAAACCCTAAGTATTAAATCTAATATAATCTGAACGTCTTCCAGATGAAACAAGTTATTCTGATGGTAATACTGTTGACAGTTGTTCTGGTGTTCCATGTTCAAATATCATTGGCCCAATACAACTGCCAAAACATCAGACCTACTTGTCATAACATTAATCCTGGCAGGTGTCGCAACAATGGTGGAGTATATGTACCCCACGGTGGTGTGTGTGGTTTCTGCGACATTTGTGCTATATATGTTGGTAAGTTATTCTTTTAATACATTATTTGTATAGACCTCTATTTAGTTATGAAATTTTTATTTACTATGGATGCATCTTATGTTGTACTACCTATCAATTGACTAAAAAACAAGCAGATATATGCCCAGGCTTAGTAAAACTTTAAGAAAATAGGGACTTTACGGATCTGTGACAGGAATATCAGCTAATTCAACGAATATTTTATACATGAGAATTTTAACATTGATGAATTTCCATGAAGGTGTATTCATAGTTGTTGGAATTCTTGGAACATTAAAAAGCCTGTCGGAGATAAGTCGGGACAGTAGGAATGGTGATTGAGTTAACTACTCCCATGTACGCTAGAGATTACTGTAACAAGAAAGGCAGTGTGCCGCCGAGGATTGTTGTTAAGCAGGGTGCAACTACATTTTTTGGAATATTGTGGGCGCAATCGCTTGGTCCATTGTAACGGATGTTTCAGTATTTCTATGAGCTTACCGACATTTAAGGTAGTGTCCACAGTAAGGAATTCTTTATGGATTAGACCATAAGTGGGGAACGTGCGATCTTGGCCGTGAGTTTCTTGTGCGGCCTTCATTTAGTAAAACCTCAGTTTTCGTCGATAAACTCGTGGGATAATCCGCTCGTACTGGAATTCAGTGAAGAATGTAATTGATTACTATTAAAAGCCAGAAAATTAGTCTGCTGCTGTACTGATGGCGATCCTTCCAAGGAAGATAAAAGGAGAAGGCTCCTACGGAACCATAAATGTGCTTATTTTAGTAACGGAAAGGTAGTACCTTGAATCTTATAGATATCTGGAAGGATGCTTTTTATTATGAGAAAATGTACGCCGTTTACTTTTCCGTTTTGGAAGTACATACTGCAGCGTGTCTCTCATGACAAAAATTAAAATTAGTTTAAGAGCTTAAATTTTACATGTTCATTTACAGAATTAATTAAGGCTGAGCGTTTCGAACGTTTGTCCAAATATTCAATTATTTTCAATCAAGAAAAAGAGGCTAGTAACTCACTAACTGGAATTTCTCATTGGATTAAAAAATACATATTGTTGCTGTGTTATTATTATGATATTTATTATAATTATGTTACAATATTATTTTAATTTCTTCTACACATATGATTATTACTCCTCATTGCTATTATTATTATTCTAATATACTTCTTTACTACGTAATAAATTTATTGTAAGAATTAAAATTTTTTTAAAGTTTTATTTAAATACTAGCTAACCCCCGCGACTTCGTTTGCCCTAAAAACGAAACAACAGGTACAGAATTTTGATAAAGTTGAATTCATTTAATATATAAAAAGTACGGTATCGTCTAATTATGAACGCTTCCGGACAACCTTATAACTCGAAGTTGATTACGTTTCGGAGCAATTACCCTCCACGTCCCCCGTTTTCAATTTCCTTCCTATACTATTAAAGGGTAGTTGCCTGTTAACCAGAGAAAAGCGGCAATTTAATAGATTTATAAATATTTATATAAATACCTTCTGAACTCTTCAAGATATCTAAATGAAACATACACGAAAATTTAAGATAAAATGCCTGTTTCAATCCTGAAATTTTCATTGAAATCCGTTAAGCCGTTTCGGAGCATAAACAGATTAAGAGTATAGGCTCCCCGCATGAACTGTGGAGATTTTAACGTACGTATGTATAATATATTAATATCATTATCCAAATTAAATATGCACGAAAATCTAAGTTAAATTGCCTTTTTTAAACCCTCATATTTTCATTGAAATCCGTAGAGCCATTTCGGAGTCTATTCGAGACAAACATACAGACAGACACTTCATTTTTATTGGCATATAGATTTTATTAAACAAATAATTAATTATTAATGTTGAAAATAGTGATTACCCTTGTGTAAATACAAAAACAAATTATATTTAAATTTTTTATGTTAAATAAAAAGTAAATTGCTTAATGTTTCTTGTATTATATCTGTACAACGAAATAAATTGATTAAACTATAATAACTTAAGAAAAGTCGCATTTATATGTATATCAACTTATGCGGCCTCCTTTGTTACTGCCTACATTAAATGTGGCCTCTAATGGTAAAATAGTTCCCCACCTCTGGTTTAGATCCTCAGATTCGAAGAGCAACATGACCATTGCAGAGAATTAGTTTATACATGTCTTGACTTATCCGGCGCCGAATCGGCGGTGACGCGTTCTTGCGGCCGTAATTTTTCCGGGCAGATTTGTATGTTTACATTGTGCATTATCTTCAGGTCTTAAGCAGGGAAAATAAAACCTCATTTTTGTTGGCATAAATGTTATTTTGTGTTTACATATTTTTAACTATTTTTCACCAAAATCAATTTATGAAAGGTATTAAATGCGTAAAAAACTGATAACAAACAAGTAAGCAAAAACATATGTATATAAATAAAAACAGAAAAGTAAAGAAATACAGGAATTTTACCTTTAAAATAAATTATATCGCCAAAGTGCTCGTAACTGTTTCCAGTGAGTGTTAATGTAGTTGGTGGCGTTATAAAATAAAGGCTCTGCCTATTATAATCTTCGATATAGAAAGTATGAGATGAAAAAAAAATCACTGTGACTACTGCTAGACTTTCAGTCACTTCAAATAAAATACAATCACAGAATTTTATATCCAGCGAAATGACATCAAAATATTAAAGCCAATTAATAAGTCACACTATGTCCGTCTGTCCTTTAATCTAAAGTCCCATTGGCCTGAATCTTCAAAATTTTTTCAGCCAGCATAAATATGTATAGTATTAATTTTCTTTCCTGTTTTAGGACGAGGAGCCAGGTGCAACCTTAACGTTCCTCCACCAAGACCAACTCCAAAATGTCGTCGACCTCTCAGATGTATACAAGGACGCTGCGAATGAGGAAACAGCATTTGAAAACATGCAATACTTACTCCATTTTGGTATCAGGTTATAAATAAATAATACTGTTTATATGGTTTGTCTTAAATTGTATAAATTAGTTTTCTAATATACTGTAAGTTAGTAACATGTATAATTGTCATTCTGTTAAGTTGCATTGAAATCTATTATCTTAAAAGATGTATGTAACTGAAATCCTATTTTTAAGGTATTCGTTATAATGTGTTGAATAAAGTAATTTAAGAAATGGACGATAGAATAGTCGTTGTACAAAAATCTAACACTTCTTTTGGAAAACAATAGTGAACACAATTCTTAGCCTCGTAGATCTATTTGACCGAGATTTTCTATGATGACGAATTTGTTTAAGAGCTACAGAATATTAAGCACAATTTCTTAATTAGAATATTCCCATATTCATATTTTAGACGCATGCACAATTAAATACCAGTAAAAACCTTAAAGTAACTTTATACGTATTTTTTCCAATATCCAAATAAGTAAATAAGTTAAAAAATATATTTATTAATTGATAAAATATAATTTTCAACTAACTGGTTTTGTTAGTGTCTGTATCTGCGTTTTTGAATATTAGGTTCTTAGTTGAAGTACAAATTCGAGATTACTCAGAGGTATCATCAATATAGCTTCTTCGATGACAACTCAAAAGCATACCGTACTGACCCCATGGATATGACAAAACGGTCATATGCGTTCAAAAATTACTCTTCTTTGCTATCTAGAAAGACAAAACACAGTTGTCTCTCTGTGACAAAATAATCGGCGATACCAGACTAACAATGGAATTAAATTATATCCAACTGAAATATGTTGAAAAAAATCATAGTTATATTTAAAAGCAATAACACTATTTGTTTTTGTAAAATCCCAAGACGTTAGTGTATTAACCAAAACCGACAGAAGAAATTTTACTAATATCAAAAAGTTAAGAAGAGAAACTCAAACGTCTGCTGGTAAAATTGAAACACTTTTGAAGTATTTTATTTTACTTCACGTAGTGGTACATCTAAATTATCAGTAATGTTATTATTATTTGTGTATTATTTGCTTTCTATCTTCTTCTTCGGCTCTGCAGCCTATTCAGAGCATTGGCCTAGCGGGTCGACTGCGGAATGTAATCTTACATAACACAATCCGGATTTGAAGTGACACGTGGTCAGCGTATCGATTCCCAGTCTCCGTGACCGTGACGGCACGAACATCGAAGCCCATGCCAGGATTCGAACCCTGGTCCTCTGTGTTGTGAGGCAGCGACGCTGGCCACTAGACCACATGAGGTTGGCATTTCCTTCCTATAGAAGGGTTTTTTCCCATTTTTAGAAAGAGCATTGTTGCCTACTAACTTTCATCAGACGTCGAGCTAGGCAACACTGTTCGATACCTATCGATTGTAGATATGTACACGAATTGCTTATATAAAGGTGAGGTAAAATAATAAATCTCAAAATTTTCAATTATCGTTTTCAAAATGGGTTTCCACTTACTTATTATTGTAACAGTGAAAAATGTACACATCAGTATCACATAAAATAGAAATTTAGGTGTAAATTTCAATTAGCCGTTTTATTATGTGCCAGAAAAATGGGCTTCAGAAGAGAGTCTGAAACTTGTTCGACTTCCGGACGAAATTTACCATTTACGAAACCGGTTTCATATGTAGGTCTCTAAGCTACTGCAAACCGCGAACACGCACTAATATCGTTAGGGAATAGTTATCACTTCTTATCATAAGGAGATATCCAAATGAGGTGATTCCTGTTAATAAAATGAACGATAAAATTTGAAAAGTAGCTAAGTATAGTATCGTAACATCCCGGCCTATAAAACGCGGCCAACACTGTAAAAACTTATTTTAAATATGGTTAATTATTTTATGTTTCATTATTTTGCCCCTCTTAGGACGCCATTTATGTAATAACAGATTCTTAAATTTATTAAAATCGTTGAGTTCTGTTTATGTAAAGATGTGTTTTTTCCGGCGCAGTTCGATATTTTAAATTATAACATACTTTTACTATATTTAATACGTCAAATATTTAATTATTAATAATTAATTTTTTAAGTACAAAATATAGATTTACTTGTACTATTTTGAAACATGGACCCATCCTTTCAATGTAAAATTTCATGGTTAGCTTATTTTGGCAAAACCTTTGTGTCTATACAAACCAATATCAGTGACAGTGTATCACAGGCAAAAAAGAGAAAGTTACTTATGGGTAATATAAGAAGGAATATTAGGAAATCATTACTAAAAATGTTCGTATGGAGTGTGGCGTTATAGGGTACGAATTGTGGACGATAGATGTTGCAGACAGAATAAAAAAGAAACTTTCGAAATGTGTTGCTATAAAAGAATGCTGATTGGGTAACTAATGAGGAAGCAGGTGGGGGAAGAGAGAGCAATTTGGAAAGTGGATGGCGTGGAAGTAATTAGTTTTGTAGGCTAAACTAGAATTTAGTTCGCCCAATTTTGATTCCAGAAAGTGCTGGTTTAAAAAGGGCCAATTTCGAGACAATAAAGAATTTGTTGGCGTAATTAGGGGATGAGGAAAAGATAGGCTTATTGCGGATTTTACCAGCTGGTTGGTGGAGATGTTCTCGTAGAATCCATGATGAATCCAGGTTAATATGATCTTCTTTCCTGCATAGAGCGTGTGTATATTTTCGGTGATTATCGTGGTGAGATTGTCCTGGTTGGTGTTAGATTTAAAGCTGATGGCGATCAGGGGTCAGGTGAGGTTTCTGTAGTGAGGATAAGGGAATGTGGTTAAAGTGTCATTGAACGGTGTATATTGGAGGAGATGATAATTCTTGACCTCATCTTTATTCTTTACGTCGTTGGCCAAAATGTAGTCGTATTTATTGAACTTGAGGCATGTTTGTTGATGAGGAAAAATGAATATCTTTAACCGTATTTTTGTTAATATTGCATTTCAAATTTGTCTGGTGTTTCATACTTTGTGTTTGATAAATATTGCGGAAACGTAGATAATAGAACTGTGCATAAACGTGCATAAACTCATTCCTCATAATTTATTTCAAAAAGTTACAAAATTAAACTTCAATATCACGTCAAATTTGTTAAAAATTAGGCTTAAAGAATCTCATTATTATTGTGAAAGTCAAGTTTCAAAATACAGTCATGTGCAATAGACCACATCGTAAATACTACTAATTATATTATTGCATGTATTACTTCTTATAAAATTAATAAAACGTTAAACAGTTTATTGTAATAATTTTTCAAGAAAATAACATTATTTGTTAACTTAAGAATTAAATTTATTATTGTAAATTTTAAAATATTTCCGTTTGGAATTTCTATTGTCTGCGCCGTAAAGTGAAAGATAAAACTGGACAGAGATTGAAGAGAAAGGTCAAATGTTATTTGAAAAGTTGAATAAGAATATAAATTTTTAAGCTGAACGACAGAGAAAATGAGAAAACTAAGAAGAAGAAGGATTCCTTTTGACAAGGAGGCATTCAGAGTCGTAACGTTTTACAGACATGGACTACTTAGTTCAGCGAAGCCCTATAAAAATTGTAATCTCACCGTCTCCAGTTAATAGGAAATGTAAAATAAAGATATTTAATTATTATGGAAATTGTAATCCTTCTATTTAAGTTATGCAATACTCTGCAAAGCAGACGCGGAATCTAAATAGCATTTTAATTAGCTAATTAATTTCATTCGTTACGTTCTTAAATTTACGAAGAGCTTGGTAAAGAAAGAAAATTACAAAAAGCCCAGTCACTAGTTATATCAATTTTTCTGTCTTTCTTGTGCAGTGCCAGTAGCGTTATTATAATATTTTCTGCAAATTATTTGATTTATTCACTGTGATTACAATTCATTCTACACTGAATCAACCTTCTTGCTATTTGCAAACACAAAATATAAATGTGAACGTTATTATATTCCTCGATTTATTTCGAATCATGAAAAGTTGCCTATGTTTCAGCATTATTTCATGCCATTACCAGTCGTTTTTATAGATATAACTGCAAATAAGTAAACAAGCCTGCAGTCAAATATCTCCCGGAGAGTTTTAACGAATTCTTCTGATTAACCTTCCGCACAATCCCCCAGAGTGCTGCGGGGCTCACCTGATCTATGTAGCCTTTTTTATCAAAGTTCCCACATGCCGAGACACCTTCCCCTATTTTAGGAGGTATATGTACTGGGGTCGAAGACCTTGGGCATATGTAAAGAGTTGTCCGCTGATGCCATTGGATCAGTCGGCCAACTGCCTCCTGAAACTTGTTAAGACACGTAAAAGGGAATGCTGCGAACCCACAGTAAACTCGTCTCCCGTCATTCTAAAGGGCGTGAGAATAGTACCCAATGCCCGATCTACCTAATGCATGTTTTCTAGGGTTTTTCCTGCATCTCTTTGGCTGAAACACAGGGTAGGATCCTTAAACTATAGCCAGGGGGTCCTAGTCAACCCTTAGCTACCTTGCTCTACACCCCCCCCCCCAAAAAAAACCTTTGGGAATGCCTCGTAATGTCTCTGGTTTTTTCAAGATCCTCACATGTCGAGGCACCGTCATTCATTTTGGGAGGTAATTACTAGGGTAGGAAACCTTCGGCATACGGTAAGAGTTGTCCGCCAACTGCCTCCTAAAACTGGTGGAGACTCGGAGAAATGAATGCTGCGATCCTACAACAATCTCCTCTCTCGTTATTTGGGTGTGAGAATGATATCCAATAGCCCGACCTATCTTATGCAGGTTCTCTAGGGTTTTCCCTGCACCTCTGTAAGATGGAACACCGGATAGGATCCTTAAAGTATACCCCGGAGGCCCTTGTCAACCCTTGGCTATCTTTCTCTATATTCCACATGTTATTAAAGCGGAGTTGCCATTTGCCTGGTCAACAGAAAACTCCTTTACCATCATTCGGAACGACGTGAGATAGGTAGGATTTCAAAAATATAGCCTGAAGTCCCTTTCATATTTCATTCGTTTGATATTAAAGGGGATTTGCCATTAAGTGGAACACTCAATTGTAGCCTGACAGCCTAAAAAGAAAAAGAAATAGGACGCCAGGCAAATCTGACATCAAGCTAATATTTATTCCTTGTTATTATATTTGATAATTTAATAATACTACTGAGCCTATTGTATCTTTATTGTTAATATCACAAATGCATATATGTCTAATAAATGCGTGATTTGATTATGAAAGTCATTAATAGAAATATCTACGAGTCTGGAAGTTATTATACTCATTTATTCTACGAATAAAAATATTTGACAAATCTTATATTAAATATTATACTAAACATAGAGCTTATATAGACAAAATATTGTACAGGACACATTTTTAAATAAATTATAATATAATTAAATTACCATTATCAAAATTATAATTGATTAAAGAATTCAACTCGTTGCCTGAAAAGTTTGATCTTGTAATATTAAGATAGTGGGAGAGAAATCCGCTTCCAGTCTCAGAGTTTTATTTTCATTTGCCACTTCCAAACCCCTCTTTACTTCCGACTTTGTTCACTGCTCTTATCTCTCTCAGTGTCATAATTTGCTATTATCATCTCCCACTCTCCGTGATCTTTTTAAGTTCCTAACTGCACCTTTTATATTCACTTTATCATTCTGAAGCAAGTGAATGACAAGTTAAATATTTCTTCACTCACATCGGTGTCATTTATACAATTCTGTTTAGAACTAACCATCGTAGTAAAACATTTAGTGTGCAAGTGTTGTGGTGCGAACGCATCTGTGGAGCCCTTGAAGGCAGCTGCTGTGGGTTTCCCTCCATGGGTGGTCGCTCTATTTTCCACGCGAGACAGACTGCGGTCAGAGATACTGTTTAGTCTAGTCATACGATCCTTCACGTTCGCTCAACGAAAACATTTGTTTGCGTTCACTCATGTCGACAGGCACTGAATTTTGTACAAAAAGTTAAGCCGGACGTATATTTCAGATGGAAAGGAATTGCTCGCCTTATGTTTACTATTTGAAATTTGTTGACAATGGTGGCTTTAAAATTTAGTTTGTGTTAATTGGAGGAAATATAAGAGGCGAGAAAACGAAAGTCTTCAGGGATTAAGGATCATCCGCTGAACTCGTGAAACGTGCTACGGTGTAGTGGTCAGCGTAAACCGCATTGAAATGGACCCAGTTTGAATCCCGGCATTAGCATGAATATTTGTGCTTGTCAGGTTTGTAGAAAAATTTCACACACACACACGTTATTCTTTAAGCTCTACATATACTCACTTCTGCGTCTGTAGCTCGTCAATAATACTAACGCCCCGCAAAACGTACGATCCGCATAACGATCACCCGCGTATATTGCAGTACGAACTTATTTAACATAACGATTTCCTTTAGCAGTCAATAAGTAATCGTGTTTCACATAACGAACACTACGTATGACAAACGAACTGCTGGAACGAATTGTGTTCGTTATCTGAGATTTCACTCTAATGGTCAGGCAAAACGCGGAAAATGGTTAATTTGCTGTCTAAACCTGCCATACGTTCGCTAATTAGCCGTTCTGTGCTTCATCGGGTGGTTGGTGCGCTATTTTAAATGCTAGGATTCTATTTGAATGCATCTCGTCGGATGAAGATCGAGGCAATACAGAGCAGTATTTTTGCTCGACATGGTCAGGAAAAATAGAGATAAGAATAAAAGAGGATCACAGCTGATGACGTGACACTGAAGACAGTCCTTAGTGCGTGTAGTATACATGAATTTTTCTCTACATTATCTGGGTGCCCGAGAATTGTATAAATAATGCATCCTGTCCGCTCTTAATAGAATATTGTTCTTTCTACTACTCACGATATCTCACTGGAACAAACTATTAAGAATTTTGAAGGTGACAGAATTGAAATATCGAGAAAGAAGAATTATCTATAACTTCTACAGATGGCAGTCAGCAGTAATTAGAATTGAAGGTCAAGAAAAAAAAGCAGAAATCAAGAAAGGAGTAAGACAAGGATACAGTCTGTCGTCCATGCTCTTTAAATTATATACAGAAAATTATATGAAAGTTAAAACTGAATATGGAAAGGGGAATCAAAATGCAAGGAGAAGAAATAAAAACTCCAAGGTTTGCTGGTGATATTGTGGGATTAGGGGAGTCAGAAGAAGACTTATAAATCATAATAAATGGCATTAACGTGATCCTGGTGGAAGAGTACAACATCCGTATTAATAAACCAATGTGATGGAGTGTAGTATGGGAAATGTAGAAAGCAAAGGGTTGTTAGATATTTTATGAAGTTAAGGAATTCTACTACTTGGGAAGCATAATAACTAGGGATGGTAGAAGTATAGCAGATATAAAAAAGGAGGGCTTTCGCAAAAGAAGAATTTACTTACGGGTAATATGTGTATGAATATTAGGAAATCATTACTACAAATGTTCGTATGGAGCGTATGTTCGTATGGGATAGAAATGTGGACGATATGAGTTGCAGACAAAGAAAATAGATGTTTTCGAAATTTGGTGCTATAGGAGACCGCTGAAAATCAGATTAGAGGATAGTGTAACTAAAAACGAAATTCTAAGTAGAATAGGGAAGAGAGAACAATTTGGGGGACTTTGAAGAAGAGAAGGGATAGATTAATAGGCCACATTTTAAGACATGACGCTCTTGTAAAATTAGCGTTAGAGGGAAGTGTGTGGATTAAGAACAGAAGAGGGAGGCTAAGGATGGATGTAATAAGCTAAGAAAATTAGGGTGGATACGGTATTAGGTAGCTGTGTAGAAATGAAAATACTTGTGCAGGATAGGTTAGCACGGAGGGTTGCATCTTAACAGTCTGAAGGCTGATTACCACAATAAGATTTGTATTCTGTGATGCATCAAACTAGTCTGTGGACTGACGACCACTACATCGCCAACATTCTTCCTGTTATAGTTTAGTAAGGACGTCTTTAATTGTATTACTTGCTTTTATAATAATAATGTTGTTAAATAATGATTTCTTTGATAGTTTGAAAATTTTAGGGTGAATTTGTTAATGTGGTACCAGGAACGAGAAATGTTTTACAGTAGGCTTGGTTATGATGTCAGAATTGGCGTCACATAACACTTTGACACATAATATGTAAGTATATTCCCGTGCAAAATGTTCTGAAACATTTAAACTAGTTTTCGTAAGAACTAATTAGGAGGGAATGTGTATTTTCTTGCACGGAATACCTACGCAAATATCGTTTATTCAAACACGAAGGGAACTACGATAAATTTTCTTCTTCTCCTCTTTCCTCCATGAACTTTGTCCCGAAACGTGAGAAGTATAAAAACTTCTGTGCATTAACATGAAAAATAAAATAAAAACTGTAAAAGTTGAACTCCACTTGGAAATTCAGTGTTGTCTTTTAAGTAGTTGAGTCTTCTGCTAATAGGTAGCAGGAGCGTGCGCTTCTACATTGCAGCGGAGAACATCGGAACCGGCAGGTGGCGTGAGGACAGATATTTATTCTCCTATAAACACGAGAAAATATTCCTTCAATCCTTCCAGCGTACTCCTAACCAGAATAAACGAGACAAAATTTCCGTAAATCGAATGATTATTTTTAACTTTGCTGAGGTATCATTACAAAAAAAAATGTTATTGATTTTGGAGTTTCTTGTAACACCGAACAGCAAGAATAAAAATTCAAAAATATACAATTCCCGATCCAACCAATGAGATTTTCTTATATATGTATCTAAATATTATAAGCTGTTATTCTGAAGCTCAGCTGCAAAACTTGGAGAGAAGTATCTTTTTTATATTCGCACCAACTGCACCAACTACACGATTAAGGGAAACTTCTCCTGCAGGAGCATCACAGTTCTGTTATTTAAACAACATAACGTCCAAGTCATGTGGCAGGATTTGAGTCCTGGATCTCTGTAGTGTTGCGAATTGACGAATGTTGTGTGAGAAAATAACATCACCTTGTCGACGTTATTTTTAAAAATGAAATAATGTTCTAAGTGAAATATCTAGGCTGTTTATGTAGGTTATGTTAATATGAATATTATTTGTGAAAAACTTAATTGATTTTTGACTTGAAATAAATGGGGGAAATTATTTTATTATATATTATTATTAGTTCCATTTATAATAACCAATTTACTCCATATTTATCAACTTTACCTAAATATTACCATTTGCTCTTTTTAAAATTATAATCGGCAATTATTTGAATTTAAACATTCACACACACACACACACATACACATATATATATATATATAAAATTATACAAATTAATTTCCTTGCAACTCAATCCACGAGCTAAAGGTCGTTTTAAATGGGCTAACTCATAGAACGGAAATACTACTCGGAACTGGCAGTACCAGTACCAGGAAATTGGCAAATGGTTACAATTAGAGGTATTAACCGTGTCAGCTTGTTTGGACCTTCCACCTCCGCTTCGTCGATGCTCCGGTCTGGATCATGCCTTACAACCGATGCTATTGTCCGTGGTCAGGAAAATTTCCAATCTTAGCCTCCGATAATAACGTCCACGTCCTTAATCATCAATTCATCTCCTTCCTCCAACTCCTCGTCTCCTCAATTTGTCTGTAATATAATGTGATCATCTACACCGAAATCCGTTTCTGCAAGGGTTTTTAATAATTTTTCCTCACTTCCTCAGTTTATATTCCGCCAGTGGCAGGGCTCGATATTCTTCAATCAAATTTAGTGTTTCTTCTCTCTGGGATAAGCCGTTTTCACCCCTCGTGGGCGAATTTGAGGAAAACAACGCTCCTTACCATCCTCTGTCGCCAAATTACAGAGGCCGTAGGAAAAAAAACCGCTAGCGCCGTTGTGTCTGACTTTTATTACCCTTGTCTGTAATCCTTACGTAGCTTGCCTTTGAATTGGCACCGCCAAATTCCGAGTAGATGTGTTTTACAGCTACTGATTGTTTTTCAAAGTGACCCAATTCGCTGCCGCCCCCTGTATAAGTGAAACAACACCGAAAATGAAGTCAGGTTTTTTTTACTTTGTAACAATACGTTAATCATTGACTTACTTATTGTTGATTCACTGTTGTTAAGGCAGACGAATGCGTTGAGTGGTTTAAAGCTTTATTAATCAAATGAAAAGTTTTCTGCTTTCTCTTCCAGTTTTCTTAATTCTCTGTAGAGTTCAACTGACGGGCAAAGCTGTTCGGTGAACCAATTTCGTAAAATTATCATAGCGGTCCAAAATATTTATTGTACTTCCAAATTTGTAGTAATGATGATTTTTAAATTCTGTTCATTGCCATTTGGGGTTTTGAATGATAAACGAGCATATGGTCTAACTTAAATTCTCCATTAACGTTTGCTGAAAGTGTTAAACGATATTTATTGGCATTAAATCCTGAATCTTGATCCTCTGCACAGGATAAAAATGTACGCTCCTGCGGCCTTTGTAATTCCACTTGTCGTTCCATCAGTAATCTGTGAGTTATGAAAAATGTTCATTTTTTTAAATCCATGAACGCACCTTCAATTTGAAATTTCCAATCGCTTAATATTTTTCACTGGTAATATGATTAAAAAATATTCTAGCCATTTCCTTATAATTTCTTGACTTAATAGTATATTCCGTTCAACATCATCGTTATTTCAGATGGACAGTCGTATTACCATTTCCTCAATCACATTGCTTATAAAATGGGTAATTCTCGTTACAAAAATTGTCGGAACTGTAGTAGTTAAAACGATTTTTCTTTACTTTTAAAATTATCTATATTGTTGAAGTTGATAAATATAACGCATGAATGGATGAAAGGAGTAACATGGATCGAGATTCTCGGAATCTCATTGAAGGAATCTCACTTCATAAATGAACAAACCATATTACAAACGTTTTAATAAAATGAAACTGATCACATTTTAATGAATTTAAAATTAGGAGAAAATATTTTTCCCATGTTTTGGAATCTCTTCAGGAGCACAAATATAAAAAATAGGCAAGGTTGATTTCACAAATCGTATTTTTTTAGCTGGCAACGTGACCTTCAGTATTCTCCATAAACGAAATAGTATGTATGAATTATTTAAAAAACCACCAACAATTTATGCAACAGTAAACATAATTCTTAATATTGGGAAAAGAAAATCTTCGGATACTGCCGTAATATTTCAATCAATTATTTGTCTCAAATTATACTTATTTGAAACGAATGATTTATAAAATAATTTCATGTAGATAAATTTTTAATTGAAAGAAATAATATCAACCAAATAAATAGACAATTAAGAACAAAATAGTATTATCTTACCAAATATGCAGTTTAAAGATACTACTAACCGTTATAGCTTCATACAGGCACAATTATTAATTATAGCGGTTAACAAACGAATGTAATCAATAGGGTAGAGTTTACGTTAATGGTAATACGTTATAGAAATTACTTAGTTGAGAAATATTATTTCGCATAGCTCGATATACAACTTTCACTCTAAGGATAATTCAGAAACCAATTGTAAATTTTGCTATTGTTATGCATTATTTCGACCTTCATAGCTCTTGTAATTATGAAGGTGCTGCTACTTTAGATAAAGACGCAAGTTGTAGAAAAAGATTAACCTCGGTAAATCTAATAAATTTGATTTAAATCTGAAACAAGACACTTCGCAGTTCAATTCTTCGTATGTTGATTTACTAAATAGTTGTTATCATAAATGAATTAATCATATTAATCTGACTTAATATTATAAATAAAATACAAAGAATGGCCATAAATGCAGAAATTTAAAATTATATATTTGATTTCGGCACTAAGCATTAAGATTTGTAATATTTTAATTAATAAACTGAGGAGGTTCCAAAAGTTGATGAAGGAAAAATTTTCTAATTCAAATATTTAATTTCTGACTTTTGGCCATTTTTTATCTATTTTGTTTCATTCTATTTAATAAAAATAATTATATTCAAATAGTTAATTTTAAATAGTTCACATTTATTTCTAATTGAATATTTTAATTGAAAGTGCTTTATAATAATATAATACATTGGTAAAAAGTGGAAGAATTTATTTGCGGTTTGGAAAAAAATACGACTAATGCCTTTCCAATGGCCCATGGGCGTCGCGCTTGTTAAACCAAGTTTGTGACTGAGGCTGCATAGAAAAGGGAAGTTTTCATATAGAAACTGTTTCTTTTTATGCCTATGGGCAAGTATAATCCTCAACCTGCCACTAATGAAGAATATAAGAACGCGGAGATAAGTTGAAATCTGGCATATTAAAATGACGGAATAAGGATTTTAATTTATCATGAGCGACATATTTTTTTCGTCTGTAATTTGTATTAAAATTGAGAACGTTCAAGGACATCAAAAAATAAGATTAATTAATGGAGAATGATGAACCCACGTGGAGTGTTTGATTGCGATTATATTTCGATGTACACAAATAAAAAGACAGTCACAACTTAAATAAAAACAAAAATTAAATTTTATTCGTTTTTATTAAAAAAAATTGAAATATGAATAGTATCGCTTGACTCATGCTACAGTCATCTAAAAATAAAAAGACCATATTAACTGAAACATTACTGAAATTGTTTTATACTCGTACACTAACAAATAATATTGATTATAATTTTCTGTTAAATGCCTTCAAATTATCGAAATAAAAATTTCTTCTATGTAAAGTTTTTATATTTTCACATGTAAAAATATTATATTTATTTGTTTGATACGAAATAATTGATTATTAACAATATTCTAACAGAATGTCGTCAGCAATTAAAAAATGTTCTACTCACTTATTGGTCATGTATCAAAATTTGAAGAGGTTGTGAGGGACGTTTGTACTATTAGCATACAAAGTACTTCAGGTTTATCTTTTGCTACTTGTATAGATGGTAAATGTCTTGCGTTTGTAGGTTCCTAATACCATTTTGTTAACAGCATTCTTTTCCTTATTTGGTATTCAAGAGCGCCAATACCCTTCTGTTATTCAACATACGGAATCAATTCACCGTTACAGCGATGCAATGCATCAGTGTGCCTTCTTGATTCTTCAGAATATTGCTGTCGAGAAGAGCATAGACGAACAAAGCTTTGTTCTTTGCGATAGAGAGAGAAGAAAGATTTCTCTCTCTCCCTGAGACAGAGACTTATGGAAGTGTCCGTGCAGACGACACCGCCTCCGATAGTTTTTCTCAGGTCAGATTCGGACCACAGGCATTTAATGAAGATGGCAGTGGAGACGGATAGCACGAAGCACCAGTTCATGTCTCATTTATGGGACGTGGGACGGAACAGCTGCTGGCTACCCGCCATGTTGATGATGGATGACCAACCGCTGAAGGATGAGGCAGGGAGAAAACGCTCTTGTTTATCTGCAGCTTTTTTTTTCAGAAACAAAGCAAGGAGCGATGGTAATAAAATTGACCCTGTATATGAGAATCTCATTAAAGGAAATATAATCAATGAAATTACAAAAACGACAGAGCTATTAATATTATTATCATCCAGGAATAAGGTTTCAATAATTTATTAAAAATTATTTACAATGCTAAATGTTTCATGTTTGAGACTTCCTCAGGTAATTTCTTACCAATTTCTACTAAAATAGTAAAATAAAAATAGGAAATGATAAACTCATTATTAAAATTTAAGGATCTTAACTACATGAGTAAAATTTCAGAAAATTAACTGTGGAACAGGGCAAACTTAACGTTCTCTTAGAAATAGATTGAAAAGGCATTAAAATTATCATACACAATTAAAATATTGTTTTCTCTATACATAAATTAAAGAAAATTCATAAATGTAATTGGATAGTTTTGCAATATTAGATTATGAACAAAATTTGTTTTAACGTAAAATATCTCAAATTTTAAAACAACTGTCCGCAGACTAAATTCTCATTAAGTTACCTTTGAAATTATATATTTAAAATTCTTTATGTATTAACTTATGATCTTTTTATTATTTGGTTTCTATAGCAAAATTGTATAAATTTTATAAGTTCTCATTTCAAGCTTAATTATTTTATGATGGGTTATATTTTTATTATATTTGAAGGTTTTCTGGTATATTTATAGTTTATGTTTTATTTTAATGTTTTTAATTTTCACATTGTCTACTTTAAATCTTAATTGAGTAAAATTTTAACTTTCCACTTATAGACATTGTTATGCTTAACAGTCTCTATTACATTGCTGCTTTATGTTTTTGGATCATATATCGGTAAACTGCCATTGTATCAGTCAAATTTATATTTTTATGTATACTTTAACTTATATGTAGAACATGTGATGACGGAAGGTAAAATTTAATATGGAAAGGGAATCAAAATGCTAGGATGCTGTATCTTCATACACAAGTCACCATTCCCAAAACCGAAAGTGGGCTTAGTATGCGAAGAAACAAACTGCTCGTACAAATCAAAGACATATATTTCCGGAAACTAGTGTCAACACTAATCCAAGTTCAAGATGGAAAGGACAAGCAAAATTTCGTAGTGTTTGGACCACAGAAACTGTTTTGGAAACCTTTATGTTTTTCGCAGTAAGATCTGACTCGGGTGGTCAACCCTATAGTAATAGCCAGAACCTAAATGTTAATTAGTGAAGAAATAAGAATTTCATTTTGTTACTTTATGCAGTTATGATCATATTCTTTTGCAAGTAGCCGAACGGTGGCCTGTCATCGCACGCGATATTTTCTTCGTCTGCAAAGGGTTTTCTGTGTTTCTTAACCTTGTTAACCATTAAATAATGGTCATGAGTCGAATGATTAACGACTCAAGCTTATCAGGAGGATTTGATTCCAGAATCAACCTGAGTTATTTGAGGAACACCGAGATAAACTAAATTAGAATGAGGTGATATTAACCCAGGGGTTGAGTTTCCATAACGGCTTTTTTTCGTTTTAGTATAGAAAAAGTATAGTTACCGCAATGAAATGAAAACTACAATATTCCTAAATAATAACATACTCTATATGTCGCATAGTACAGAGTTTATGAATTACAATTCTTTATTCTTAAGCGGTATTCAATTTAAACTCGTCAGAGGTAGTAAATTAAGCACAAAAAAGAAAATTTCGAATGTCGAAAGATTCTCTGCAATTGTCTAAGCTTTATAGGGTGTAGTGTGATACACAATGTTGTCAACATGTTAAATGAAATTGAACTCGGGGAATAGCGCTGGAATTGCTGGCAAGGGACCTCAGGGATGCAGGGATGCTGGGTCGGGTTACTGATGCACATCTCGGGGTGACAGGTGAACCGCGCCAGCTGAATTGATACGTCACACTGCGTGAATAATCTATTTGGCCGCGATGTTGCAATTAGGCCAGTGAGGGAACATCTCTCTGATTGCGACGGACACCGAGATTTGAAGCCGGTTATTCACAAACAAGCTCACATTCCCTGCTCGAAAACTACAATAATGACTCAAATTATGCATATTTATTCAAACAGAGTTAACTTCGTATTTTACCGTATCGGTGACATTACTAGAGTAATGAAGTAATTTATTATCCTTTCGGAACGGAGTAACATTATTTTAATAGCGCTAAACTATTAACCAAGTCCAGGAAATTGCATTGGTTTCATTAAAGTATAATTAAGTGATCATAACATCTATCTATGACTGAGCCATCTACTGATGAAACATAATTTATTTCCCCATATACAAATTTAAAATACTCTAGCTACATTTCTGGCGTTGCCCGGGTAGATAATATATTAGCACGACACAGTATTGATATAAACAGCAACATCTAGGTCAACGTATCATTATACCGTTATCTACAACAATCTCCTTACCTACACGTGGTTAAATCAACATTTAGAATATTATATTTTGAACCTTTATTAAAAGTTATCAAGCGTCACTTATCCGTTGTTCGACAACGACGTTCAAGAAAAACAGTAAGTATAATTACATAAATAAAATTTTATTAACATTACTATTTGACGTTAAACAGATATATAATTATCTTAAATAAATTAATAACCTTTTACAGGTTTAATTTTTAAACGTTTGGGCATATTTTTATGCCTTCTTCAGGTTTTCATCCCCAACAGTATCAAAACATAACAATAGAATAACGTATGAAGTACAACAATAGTGATAGAGATCTGTAATCCGGGTAACAGAATTCTTGGAAGGAAGACCAGATACTGAATGTGAACTACGGACGCAGCCAAATTACTCGTGCTGACGGAGGAAGCAGCCGCCTCACAAACGGAGAACAGGTGTGCGTCTGTGTCACTGTCTAAAATGCATAATGACTATCGTTCTGCTCCGAAAATCCCCACATTTTTGACCCTTGTTATATTGAGTCTCATGATGAGTTAGTCGTGGTAATTTTTTAATGCACACATGTTCTTTGAGACTTGGAAATCAACATTGTCAGGAAAAATTTAAGTATGCAAAATCGGTCATTATTTCCGTTGAATAAATAATTTTCGTGGACAATTACTTTTACGGTGATTCCCGTGACACTATTCATATGTGTCCTACCCAAATGAAATACAGAACGTATTACTGGATACATTATGCCCTTACATAGTTCGCGAGTATGCGTGTGGCGGCGGCGGCCGAGACGATGTTAGCGAGAAACAAAAACTATATCTTGAAGTGTATACATACTATATAAATTTTCATTTTAATTAAATAAAATTTATCTAATTTTTTGCCAAATTGTGAATAGTCGGGGTCCTTGACTTTCGTATCTACTGAAGAGATTTGAGGGATTAAGAAACCCTTGCTCAGGAAAGGTTATAAATGTTTTGGTCGGGTAATTTAAGGTCTCCATATTTTGTCACGTTCAGACGTTCCCAGAGAAGTATCAGTAACCTCTGGTGCGTGTCATTTTGTGACTTTTCGGGCAGACTAGAAAATGTAAGAATGTTTCCTATTGGCCTATTGGACAAAATTTGAATCGGGAAAGGAAAATCAAAGGTTTCATAGTTAGATACTAATTAAGGAGAGACTAGTTACGAAGTTGTTGTGGGGATGGAGGGATGAGAGTAATAGTTGTAGAGCGGTCGTTGAACGAGAGTTGGAGAGTGGCTGTTGCTTGGACAGGAAAGCCAAGGCGTCACCGAGACTGAAAGGCTAGCGGTAGCAACCAATTCCAGAAGCTGCCACTTCAATGTCTTCAATGGTTCCAGTCAAAATTACCTACGAGTTCCGGTGTCGGTAACGTACCATAAATCCCTCAAGGCCGTCTACTGAGAGGTTCAGTAGTAATTGCCACCATTGTTCAGAACATAAGCCCACCATCCCATGGGAGACAGAGACAATTTGCTTCCATTTTTAATTTATAAAGTAAATTCATTTTCCAAGATTTATAAAAAAATTTTAAGAGCAGGGAGGTAAGATTTATTTTATTTTATTTGTTTGTAATGAGTGGATGTGGCAATAGCCATTTTATTTCATCACTGGGTAATGAGTAGTTAGAATAGGGGAAATAATATCCGAAAGGAGTGGTAGTTGGACCATGGTGGCTATAAAATAGAGTCTGGCCATACGATCAGACTGAGAGAGAGAGAGAGAGAGAGAGAGAGAGAGAGAGACGAGAAGAGTTGGTCGTGAATGAAAGTCGTTTGTCTTAAATCTTTAATCAAACCGAGAGAAGACAGCAGCAAGGTGGCCCCATCCACCTACGTAATCCGGGTAACAGAATTCTTGGAAGATACTGAACGTGAACTACGGACGCAGCCAATTACTCGTGCTGACAGAGACAGCAGCCGCCTCACAAACGCGGATGTACGGAGAAAAGGTGTGCGTCTGTGTCACTGTCTAAAATGCGTAATGACTACTGTTCTGTTGCGAAAATCCTCACATTTTTTGACCCTTGTTAGATTGAGTCTCATGCTAAGTTAGTCGTGGTAAACTTTTAATGGAACTTGAGTTTGTATTGTTTTTTCTGTTAATAAATTTAATGGATTTAAAATCTAGCTAAATAAATAATTTATAACTTAAATTAAAATCCAATCCCCCAGTAAATACATATATGTTGTTTTTTAGTGTTATTTGAAATTTTACAATTTAAAAATTATATTTATTTTTGTTTCTACCTGCTCATTTAATTTAAAGTAGAAACCAATCCCTATTAAACGTTACAAACTTAAGTATTAATATCCAGGACATCACCCAACAACCAAAATCGATTTTATATTTGATGAACATGCTTTAGACTATGGTAGCTATAATTCGTCCTTTAGGAACGTCAGACAATTTTCAGTTTTAAGTAATCAAAATTATGCGTAAACGTGATCTTCAAATATATGAATCATGCATAATTTGCACGTGTTTTTAGATTTATGCTTGTTTGTCTTGGGTATCTATATAGGTATCATTATTACTACTTCGTGACACCTTGTGCGATTTAACTGGCACATTTAGCAGCTCATAAATTTTTTCTCTTAGTCCCCATGCACTCAGTCTGTTCCTTCCTCGTCACATTTTTACTCCCTCTCCTTCCTGTACGATCAGTATTTAACTTCTGCAAACACGTTATCTCACTTCCTACACGTTTGCGAACCCCCCGGCCTGTACCTACAATTATGAGACATAATTCTTATTACGAGCAAGGCGTTTCGAGACCTCGTGTTGACATATGATAAACGCCGAATACTCCCCCTCCTTGCTCCACTCGACCCCCATAGCACGTAATAAATGAACGATACTTATTACGGAGCAGATAAATCGCCAGGTTAACGGCGCGTGGAGCGTGTGTGGCCTGCCAAGCGGCGTTGCCATGTTTCCTAGGCTAAGGGGTGATCGCTGTGCGTGACCTTGGCCATCTAATTGCGTGGCGTCACGACCGCAGCAGCTGTTGGGAATGGACGCACTTTGGTCAAAGTTTCATTTGGACCAAATGCTATTTTAATGGTTTTTGTAGGTTCTTGACAGTAAATCATAGGGTTAATTAACTTATTCACGTGCGGCAGTGAGGCAAAGTCACTTTGAATAATTAATAAAAAAGTGACAAGCAATTGCGTAAATCCCCTTTATTATTTTATTAATTTCTCTAATAACAGCATAAAATTTTCTATCCAAGATTTTCTTCTGAATGGAAGAAAAGGTACGTCTATAGAATAAATAGAAAAAAATATACATTTTGCTGTAGAAATTAAAAGCATACAGTATGATAATAGTAATTTCCCTATGTTTATCAGTCACATTATTAACCAAACCTATAGTTTAATTTGATTTCAAATTTATTTATTTTTCAGGAGCTTTCGCCATTGTCATAAACTTCAAATACAAATTTTTTGTAACATTACAATGTTTTTTCCGAAAGCTCCTGAAAACTGAATAAATTAGAAATCAAAATTAAACTATAGTTTTTGTTAATAATGTGACTGTTAAACACAGTAAAATTACTATTATCATACTAAGTAAAAATCAGTCTTTTAACAAAATAAATTCCTTTAGTTTGAATGATCAGACAATGGCACACAAATGAGCGCAGCTCCTTACATTAATCTATACCAAAAAATAAAATTGAAGTGCTTATCTGTTTGTATGTTTGTCTCAGTCTCCGAACCGGCTCAACGGATTTCAATGAAAACTTGAGGGTTTAAAAACAGCAGATATAACGTAAGTATTGATGCATATTTCATTTCGATATATTGCAGAAGATATTAATATAATATAAATATTAATTCTACTGGAAGATTTCTTCGTATACGTGCATTCAAGTCTCCAAAAAGTTTATGCTCCGAAACGGCTTAACGTATTTCACTGAAAATTTCAGGGATTGAAACAAAATTTAAACTCAAATTTTCGTGCATGTTTCATTTGTATATCTTGCAGATTTCATAAGATATTAATTTAAATATTCATAAATCCTTTGGAAGGCGCGTGAAAACCAACTACTTTTCTCATTCTAAATAAATAAAAAGTCAGCATATAAATTTATTACTATTTAAGTAACATAAATACGACGTTTCTTTTCCCTTTTGAGACTTCCTCATGGACAAAATTTAGCAATTGATGTCTTTTACTCCTTGTCTCCCTCAACCGAAAAGATTATTAAATATATCGAAGTTTTTATGTGTGAAGAATTTGGTGTCGGGTACATCTCCAGCGACGGTTACGGCCGAAAAAATAGAAATACTAAAACAGTAAATGTTTTGACTTATTGGCCGCCTTTTTATTTATTTTAAACTTAAAGTCAGAAAACTATGTCTAAATATTCTCACTGTATCTATTGTTGCAGTAGGATTCGCGCCGTAATTAACCCATTGTTGGCAGAGCTAACTCCCCGAGAAATAATGATCTTCTTTGGATCGTCTATACGATATATACGTAAATTGGATTTATTTGCCACGTCAAGCAAATTTTAATATTTAGGAATTGTTCAATTTTATTGACTCCGAAAAGTGTGAAAGCCGGACCTGTTCAAAACGAACTGCGAGTTATAAGGTTTGCCCTGAAGTGATCAAAAATAAATGATACCGTAGTTATTATATATTCAATGAATTCAACTTTAACAAAATTATGTACCTTTTGTTTCGTTTTTAGGGAAAAATAAAAATAACTATTTCCACGCGAAAGAATTATTTATCATTATTTATACAAAAATCTTTAACTAAAACAATTTTTTGAGGGTAAATAATTAGGATTAAGTGACGCACAATGAAATGCGTATTCAAATATGAGAGTAAATCTAAATTCTTTACAAAATCAGACTGAAGTAGAAAATATATATAATTCCCGTATTCACCTCTCGTTTATCTGGCTTGCGGCCGGCATTCTCCATTTTTGTGTAGGCAGGATTCTTGTCTCTCTTCCGGAAGTAGTCGTGATTTCATGGTAATCGAACAAGTGGGATGTCATTATGGCATGGGAGACCACAGTAATTTTTCCTAACTCAAACTCTGTTTTATCCCGAAACTTTTAGTAAACATATGTCTTAATCCCCATTTTGGTGTCCTTTCAACCCTGAAAAATGACATAATTAACTAGTTAATACTGTATGATATATTACTACACAGAACATAGGTTGATGCAGGTAGGTGCCAACTACTTCCATCGAAAAGACGATTTTATTAACTACATTTTTTTTAATTTTCTTTCATTCTATTCTATTGTATCATTACTATGAATGGTAATAAATGTATTTCTTCTCATATCTAACACAATGTGAATGTTGATATTATCCAGTATGACGATACCATCCTGAATTTTCCTGCCAATTCGTAGTTTAAGATATCAATACATACACAAGTGGCAAAATTTTTAGCCACATGAAAGCGTGCGTTGACGATAGAGAACGAGATAATGAGAACGCAGAAGAAGTTGTACTGTGTTGTTTGCGGAGATATGGGCAAAAGACGAGATTTAACTGAGTTTAGATGACTGGAAAATGGTTATGTGGTCTGATGAATCGTGGTTTCAAAAGTATCATGCAGATGGCAGGGTTCTAATTTGGAGAAAACAATATGAAAGAATGAACTCCAACTGCATTTTTATAAAACCTCAAGCTCGTGGCATGGTATTAGGGTTCGGAGGATGTTTTCTTGGCATGGTATGGGCCCTTTGATCCCCGTGAAACAACGTTTGAATGGCCAAGGGTATTTAAGTATTATCGCAGATCAAGTGCATCCTGTTATGTTAATAGTGTACTAAGCCTACTATACGGATATTTCCAGCAGGACAGTGCTCCTTGCTTAAAGTTGGCATTGTCCTCAGATGGTTCGAAGATCATTCAAGATCACTAGATCAAAATCCGATTGAGAATTTGTGGGATGAGATCATACGGGCTATCAGCCAGTGGGATCTAGTACCATCAAATCTTAAGGAATTGGAAAGTGAAGTTCATCAGATATGGTCTCAAATTCCTCTTACCAACATCGAATCCATGTCCAGAACAAAAGGTGGCTCAACACTGTATTTTGACCACTCAGTGTAGACACGATTATCGGTAATGTGAACTAAACATTTCAGCTTCAATTTTAATATAAAGAAAGTTGAGCAATATTCTGATGCAGTCTCAACATTGATAGCTCAAATGAAAGATGTACAGAAAATAAGTGATTACTAAGTCTACTTATATTATCTGTTCCCTATCACCTCCTCCCGCAGCGCCAAAATATGACTGCGATTGGTCAGCCCGCAGCCAGACAAAGAAATGAACCTATTGTAAGAATTATCACTATAGTTTTAAAAGCACATTGTACGTTGGAAAGATAATGACACTCTCAACATCATCTTTTAGTATTTTTTTTCTTCCTGCTCCTTGGCTCTACAGCCCATTGAAGGCCTACCGGGTGGACTGCGGACTGTCATCTTGCATGACACATTCAGACTTTGGAGTGACACGTGGTCAGCGTACATGACGACACAAACATCCAAGCCTATGCCAGGATTCGAATCCGGGACCTCTGGGTTGTGAGGCAGCAACGCTAGCCACTACACCACAGGAGGTCGGCCTTCTTTTAGTATACAACTAAAAGCAATAAGCAATAAAAATACGACTGTCTGTATTAAAAACGGCCGTATACTGTCCTACTTTTGACAACTTAAATGTATTTAAATCTTTAAAATTTCGTAGTCATTTATTTTATTCAACGCAAAATTTCAAGTCCTACAATTTTTAATTTGGCATTATTTTTCTTAAGTTCACTTCTATCTATAACTATTGGCGAAAAACAGAAATTAGATGCACAATTTATTTGTTTTTTTTTCGTAGAATGGTTCCTTGAGGTCTTTCGAATAGAAACGTTTACTTATTTAATCCACATGTTTCAAAATAAAATACCCGATCTTTTCCACGGTAAGACGTAGGGCTAGTAGATTTTGTGTAAGACTGTATCCAGTGATTCGATCATAAAACTTATTTTGCATTCAAATGACACAATTCTGAGATGGGTTCATTATTGAAACTGTAAATATTATTGCCTCCAGAAATCTGTAATGGGAATTATGAAGGGAGCTGTATAAATGTTTATATGCTCAAGAAGAGGTTCCCAAGTAGCTTTATTTTTTAATAGATACGTGTTTCTTAAATTTTAGCAGAAAAGTTAACGAAGACTGAGAATTAGGACAAGGCGCCTGATTGTCGCGACCTAATCCCCATGCGATGGCATTTGGGCACGGACGAAACGTGCCTGGGTTTTCTTGCATTACACTTACGTGAGAAACGGTGAGCCTGGGAAACATCTTAAACATTTGAAAACCACTTGGTAAAGGTCGACCAATCATATTTCGCGGTCTAAGAAGATCGGCCTAATGGTTCGATATTTCTCACTGCGGTGAAGCGGTGAAGAAAAGGCATTCTGATTTCTTCCGTTGTTGGTGGTGAGAAGACCAATTGTGGTGTGTCCAGGTGGGGAGCCAAACATCTCTTCTCTTTCCGTCATCCAAAGAAGCTGGGAGGGAGGCGACGCCGCCCACTCAAGGTACGCAGTCAGGTTTCTCAATCTTCGAAGCTTGAAGAGGGATGAATATTCGATATACATTTCAGCCTGAGGCAAGAGATCGAATTGCTTTACCGATTAACCAAAATTTTCTTCAATTTACCAATACTTCGTAAATATTTTCCTTGGTTAACATGTTTAATAATAAAAACCCAATTTTTATTCTAATTAACATATCGAATCAATCTCTCCACATTACTATGCTCGAAATTGTTTCCCTAAAATTTTATTTAATACTATTTTGCTGTGTTATTTCTTTGTTTCACCTAAGTCAGATATACTCAACCATTAAAATATATTTTATTTTTGTAATAAAATTATCTGCACTGAAATATCTTTACTATTAAATTATATTTAAGTTGAATAATGTTTGTTACAATAGTAATTTTAATTTGTCAGATACTAGAAATTTAGTTTTTGAATGGTATCTGTAGAATATTATATATACGCATGTGGCATTGACTTTTAACTTTGAGATATTATTTACATAATTATCGTTTGATTAATTGAAACAAGGATACAGAAGAAATGATTGTTAAGTTATATTTATCCCATGAAGTACGCTTTAAGGCCAAAGTCAAAGAAGAGGGACAGGCGCAGGTGGTGTGAATAAACTGCGACTCAATTAATCCAGACGAGCTACGAAGTACCTTGTTATTTGCATTTTTATAACCTCAATTTATTATTCGTATTTCTGAGAATGGAAACGCGGACGTCTGAAAATGTCTTGTGATGCAAAAGTAATTATCGCCTCCAAATTCATTAAAATTATTCCGGAATTCAAACATTTTGATACAGACGGAAGACGTTAAAGGGATATTGAATCTTTTATTCGCACAATCACAACTGCTCGAAAATTCTACGATTTGCAAACAGACGTTACTTCTGTAATGAGCTCCTGTTTAAATATTAAGAACATCCCGAAGCAAGAGAACAAAGGAGAAGAAGAGAACCGAAAAGAGGGACATTAAACTCAGAAGTCTGCCCGCTGACATCTCAAGGGTAGATAAAAGCCTTAATGAACAGGCAGGGGCTCTGAGTTGTACTTTCCTTCTACGACTGATTGAAAACGTTTTTGAAGATGTACATGTAAAGGAATAAAGTAAATGTTACTTTATGGATTTATTAATTATATCGTAGATGGTATTTCATCCATATCTCGGAATCGCACCCACATCGCAGTTTTCTTTTAACTGGAAAAGTATTTTTCAATTTACTCTGGATTAAGTCCAGCTACTCTTTACTTTAGTTCCCAATCGTACATGCTACAGTGTATTATACTCAAAGTTATTATTTGACATATACTAGTGTTTAGGCATTACGTTTATCCTAACCTCGTCGAAAAGCACAGTATAACTTTATTGGGAATATAGAAATTCTGCACGCTACATAGAGCGATTTCGAGTCTAATGATTACAGCTATTACTGTTTCGTTAAAAATAAAACAAAATATTTACAATTTTTTAAAGAAATCTATATAAAGTCCATTAATTTTTAAAAAAACATATTTATTCACATCAACTTTCAAAGAAAAGAAAAAGGAGCTTTCGGACACCTGGTCCATAGTCATCTGCAAACCGTAACAAAATCATTTAGAACATGGTCAATCATAGTACTTATCCACATTTTTAAAATTAACTTTACAATATGTTAGCTTAAATTACTTATATAAATGGTTATTTAACATCGTGGCTTTACCGTTGTTTACATTCTGAAGTTCACCGCTTGCAATTAGGGCTTATTAAATGATACCTGAACCCTTGTGTGCGTTTACTACAACTATAGACTAAAAATCAATCAAAATAAGCACTTTCGTCTATTTTTCTAATAAATTTTTTTATATATTCTTACTTATTCTTGCTAATACACTTATATATAATTCATAGATATTATTTTAACTTCGTTTATGACATTATCATTAGCAGTTGAATAACAATAACATTATTAATATTTACTATGAATATGTATACCTTGCAGCAACTTTCTTTTAGTTCATCTCACTCTGTAAACTCCCAAAAATTATCTATTTTATTTATAGGTCTGTAAGTAAACACAAAATCAATGAACCTACGTCTTTTAAAAACATTAACAATTAATTCAGATAGCCCACCAAAATATCCTATACATCTGTAGATGTATTACCTAATTAATAACTACATTAATTACATTATATCACTTACATCTATTAAACAATCTTTATCTAATGATATCTTACTTTTTTGTATTGTATTATCACTAATCATATCTCCTAACACATTTCTATTATTTGTACAATCCATTTTATTTTTACATTTTGTCCATAATTTATTCATAAACCATACATGATACCAGTTATTAATACCTATTTTAAACAATTTCTTCTTAACCTAATTTATAAACATCATATCCGTTGTTTTCATTTACATATTAAGAACCAATTTCTTCTTAACATGTTCAGGTTGCCACGAGTATTAGTTTATAATACTAACACAAGCTATTTTTTATGCCATTTCGTCAAAAGTCCCATATTTCCTTAGTAATGTCATGTCAAGAAAATTAAGTCTCCCAGTCTTCTCCCGTTCACATGTGAAAGTTCCATTAACATTTATGTTATTTAAGGAATTCAAAAACACCTCACTTCATCCCGATTTATTATCGTAAATATATCTTCAACGCATTTCATTATTATCATAGGTTCAATTTTGGTTTCCGATATCACATTTTCTAATACATAACCCATAAAAATTCCGGAAGTACTGATCGATTGGACCCCACTGGAACCCCCAATGTTTTCAGTACAAGTGTTTTGCTAAAATTAAAGCTTCACGAGTTTCAAGATTTATGAACAGAAAGAACGTCATGCTCCGTTTAAAAATATTAAAGTTTTCAAGTAGCCTAATATACGAACTATTTTAATATGGAAATGATTACACGAAGTTCGCTACAGTCGTATAAATGTGTAGAAATGTTAAATGAAAGAGTCGTAGTTTAATAAGTGCAGTTCATTTTAGCGTAACACGGTTGTGACTTTTTTTTGTAATAGTTTGCTACTTGCTAGTAGATTAATATTAAAATATTGTGCGTATTGAAGTTTAATTTTTTATATTTTATTAATATTTTTCAATATTCCACATCTTTGTACATATTGCGGCCTGTATACAAATTAAATTGATTCAGAATGTAAGAGCCACCAAACGTTGCAAACTCATTAAATTATTAATAAAAAACAGAGAGAATGTCGGCCAAAATGTTCCAGTGTTCCTGTTTTGCATCAAAATGTAATTTATTGGGAAATAATGTAAAGCAGCGTTGTGGAAGAATTTACGATCTACATGGCCGGCTCACACACACGTGCATATATTTTGTATATTGTTACGGAATGATTATATTCCACCAATTTTCTTAATTTCTCAGAACTGTAATTTGTTTTAAGAATTAATTTAACTGCCGTGAAGCTGCGTGGAAGTAGAAGTGACTCGCGATTCGCGGGCATTTTTGAACCAATAATAACAATTTACTGACAAATCTTACAAAATAGAGTGAGCTAATTAATTAATTTAGGTATTCCGGTGTTTATGTGAGAGTTTTGCATCTTTATGGCGCTTCAAGAAAACTGACAATATTTGAAGCAGGAGGACACTTGGTATTATCACCGCAGACGTTTTTACATTATTTTTATCTGATTGGTTGCTGAGTCTGGATTACGGATAAATAAAACCTCGGGGTTTCTATATTAAAGGTTAATGCTGAGTTAATTTTGTTATTGAGCTGACTTAACAGACGAAGGATGTACGAGCGTTTTGTTGCTTAAATCAAAGGTGAACGAGGAAATAAGAGTGAATTAGAATATTTTTTCGCCATTATTTTGAGCAAAGAATTGAAGTTTCCAGGGTTACAGAAGAAGGTCGAGTGATTTGCAGAGATCTCTTTAAGATGTCGCGATTGCGCATACTATCATTTTGGAAAATTACTTCGTTAGCCGTTCTTCTCTTCCGTCAGCTGGAGCCTGTGTTTAAATAAGTGATAGGTACTATAAATACCTTGCTATACTGTAGTATATACCTACGTTATAAATTATTAAAGGGGTTATATATTTTATTTTAAATTAAATATTTTAAATAAATTTTACGAGCGGGTAAACATGAGGGTTCATTGCACCTCAGATAGCAGGGAGGCCTGGCTGTTGTTAAAACATCCATGGAAGGGGTGGTTCTTAGAAGGATTATGAGGTCGCCAGACAACAAGTCATAAATATACGTCAGATGAAAATAATCTGTTGTTTAAATATTTTGTAAGATTCAGACGTTCCCACAGAAGGTTCAGTAACTCGTAGTGCGTGTCATTCTGTGATTTTTTCGGGAAGATGTGTGAACCCCGGATTCGCTATCCATAAAATGAAAGAATGCTTCTTATTGGCAGAAATTGAATTGGGAAGGAAATTGATAGATTTTGTAGTTTCATAACAGATTGTGGAGAGGCAGTTGCGGGTTGGTGATTGAGATTGACGGATGGTAGTAGTGCTGACTTGCCGTAGATATGCAGGCAGGCTGTTGGTCGAACGGAAAAACCGAAGGGTTACAGGGAATTCCAGAAGCTACCTCTTCACGGGTTACAAAGTTGCAGCAAAGTCTTACGAGTTCCGGTGTTTGGTAAATTACAATAAATATATCAAGGTCGTCAACTGATAGCTACAAAAGCCATTGCCAAAAAAAAAAAAAAAGTAAAGACCTAGGTATTTGCGCCCCACCATCTCCTGGGACACAGATCAATTTTGCTTTCTATTTCAATTTAAAAAGGGAAGTCATTTTCGAAATTTACAATTCCTTTTAAAAAGAGCAGGGAGATAAGTTTCATTTTATTTATTTGTTGTTATATTTCATGTTAAATATAATTTTAAAATTGTAAACTTTATCATTTATTGTCCTTGCTATCATTTAATTTAAAGTAGGATCCAAAACCATTAAACGTTACAATACGTCCAGTTATTTTAAACATGGTTAATACTGTCACTCTTCGTATAAAACTTGTTCAGTGAAAACTAACAAAATACAATTAATATTTGGAGATTAAAAGAAATTAAAATTGATTATTTTGGAGATTGATATCATTTAATTTTTTAAAACAACTTAATTTTGATTAAATTTAATGAATTTTCAGGAAAAGTTAAAAGTTTTTGTTTAGAATTTACGAAAATAAATTATTTTCAAGGTTTATTAGTGTAGGATGTTGATGTATCAATGTAAATAAATATTGAAACCATTGGTTGTTCACTTTCCAATATATATATATATATATATATATATATATATATCAGACTATTTACGGACCGAGCCGAACCGGTGTCACGTAGTGCGATCGCCCTTTGCCTTCATTTTTGGTAGTAGGCAGGGTTTCTGTCCCATAAAGTTCAAAAAATGACACACTAGAAAAATCGATAGAAATTTGCATGCTCGCTCAATGAAAGTTGATCGTTAGATTATTAACCTTTATAGCTTGTAGTCTATCCAGTTCAAACATTAAAATAAACTGCTGAATGGTCTTCTCAGATGGTGCAGGCTTTTTTAACAAGATTTTGAATGGAATATTTTAAGAAAAAATAATGATTATAATAATTTAATTCCAGAATTAAATGTGTTACATTTTATTGCAATTTTATATTATATTCAAAATTTGCTTACTTTTATAGTAATATTTTTCTTGGTTTTTAGACAATTTTATGCCAACTAATTATAACAATCATTTTTGTAGAACACATCCTGTAAAATTTGAACAATATGAAACTATTAAAATTAAACATTTTTTCTGCAAAACCGAATGCAGTGAAATATGCTGACATTGTAAATATTCTCATTTTGAAGTACATTTAGTTTTTTTTAAGTATAAAATGAAACGCTTAAAAAACTATTTCAGTCGTTATTACTAGACGTCCTTCATAAAAAGGTTCCATATTGTTTATGTTAATATGCATGATAAATATATTTATGGTAAATATAATCCGTGCTGTTATTTAAAATAGCTCTATCATGTTATAATTAATTCTATAAAAAACTTTATAGTCATAAGTGACATTTATTTTTTCAGGAGGTTATTGATAAGAAACAATCAGCATCAACGATAAACGAATAAAAAAAGCAAATTGATATGAGTGTTTAAATATCTTACACCATAGAGGGGAACATGTGTACATGTATAACATTGTGTTCTTCTTCTTTCTTGGCTCTGCATCCCATTCAGGGCCTTGGTCTACCGAGTCGACTGCGGACTGTCATCTTACACGACAAATTCCGAATTGGAGTGATACATGGTCAGAGTATTGAATTTCCAGCAGTCTTCATCCCAGTCTCCGTGACCATGATGGCACAGGATTCGAACCCAGAACGTCTGTGACAGCAACGCTAACCACAAGACCGCAGGACGTCGGCGAATATTGTTGTATATGTATGCGGAATTTTCAGTGAAGTTATTTCTATTGTCACTAGCAAAAATTTTACTGTTCTAAAAATCACATGCCTTTTCGTTATGAAAATTGAGTGTTATGCTTAACCTAAAACTTAATTTTGATCAGTATTTGTTTTATAATTGTAGGATTGCAACGAGACTCTGAAACGCAATTTAAATAATTAATTATAGAATACTATTGGAAAGAACTGAAAATACTATTCCATTCTTTAACATCATATATATTGCATTTCCATATTATATTTTCCTAAACGTTTGGCTCGGGAAAAATTAATTTAATGTAAAATTAAAAAGTTTTGGTTAGTCATTAAACGGATAAACCACCAATGTCACAAAATGCTCACTACCTCAATTGCTGATAAAATAAATGTCAGTGGTTGAAGTAAGTAGTAAGCAGTTGTACTTTCTTTGCGGGTAGCATTCTTTCCCAGTTCGGGCTGTTTAACTTTGAACCTCTGATTTTATTCTAACACAACAGCCGCCGCATTGCAGCGAGTGTTAATGCGCTTTCGTGCCAACTGACTGCAAAATTTAGCTCGATTGCATCCATTATGAACCCTACTTCGCTGCTTCACTTTCGAAGTAATTCATTAAAATTTCCTCGTTTGTTAATCTCCAAAGAAGCAAGAATTTCCCTCGCTGCAAGATGCCGCCCCCCAAGAGGTTGGGAATTCGTAACCTAAACACACCTTCTTGCTGCACTGCGCCCTTCCTCTCCGTTTCCTCCCCGAGTTTTGCTTGCTAGTCTGAATCCCATCCCACTGACATTGCGCCAGGAAATTAAACAGATTAAATCCTGGCTCGGCCCTCGTGGAAGAAAAGCCTGGAATCCGCTGGATATATACTGCGTAACCTCTGACGCTAACGACAGAGGTTACACCCTCTTTAGAACTTGTCAAAAAAAAACTTACGCCGTTTAATATTAGGGATTAGTAAGGAGCGACTTCATTACCGCCGGGCCAGACAAAGGAAGTTTGCTGGGGGAGTGTTGGCTACATTGAGTCCTTCACAGACAGGCGACGGGGGAAACTTAAAACGATGACAGCGTAAAGATTCGCTTCGTCAGCGGAGACATTCAGCGGCTCTCGTTATTTCGGAAAGATGTCTCTTTACGGAAGGCCGACAAAATTGTTCCGAAGTTCTTACAGACAAGTGTAAAGAAAGCAGTGACTCGCCGTATTCTAATAATGGCACGGAACGAACTTGAGAAACATCTGAGCGCCGAAAATTGAAAATCATTATTGTTCTCTCAGCAGCAGTTCGGTATCTCTCAATGGAAATAACAGCTCCAATTTATATCCGCTCTTAATTATATTTGAATTTTCTATTAGAGTATATATATATATATATATATATATAGCTTACATATAGATAGATTTAATGCATTCTATTACGTTGGCAATGTTTAAGTTACATACACTGAATGTACACAGGTTACATACAATAAAAGTGTAAATAAGGGAAAAAATAATCCGCTCCATTACACACATAAAATTAAATGTATATTATTACTAATAAGTATCCTACTGTTATCTGGATTCCCATACTTTCCTCTGCACATCACAGCTTTTCAAAATATTGTTTTATTTTCTATTTAACCTCAATAAAATTTTAAATAAAGTTTATTATATATCACTTAATCTCTGAAATAAGTTGTTAATTATATTTTGAATTACTTCATAATCTGTGGTACGTTCGCTTGTTCCGAATTGTATTATTTAAAATTTAAAAATTTATTGTATATTTTCGTTTTCCCACTGTCTAATCTTGCACAAAAGATTAGATTTAGATAAGCAAGTAGAACGTAATACAAAACTCTTAGCATTTCTCTGGGCCGGTTAGTTATTGTGACCCCAGAATAATTCACGAAATCTTGCCCGTTTCCTTTCCTTTCATTTACCAGTGTTCCTAACACATTTTTCACAATTCTGCATTATAATCTCAAATATTTTTACTAGTTTTTATCCAATGCCTACATATGCTAATTTCTATACGGTACTTAATAATAGGTTTCACTTAAGTTCTACAAGCACTTTTGGAGGTTTTCTTTATAAACCGACGTACGTAGTTTAGTGCTTCCCATTCTCTGTTGGTCACTGAATTTATATAATTTAAATTTAGTGACACTATTTATACAATAATTTGTACATATTGTCAAAAATATATACATTGGCCATTCAGAAATATCTCTTGGGAAGTTGATAATTTTCACAAGAGCAATTTCAAGGTGACTTCAAAAACTAGTTCTGACCTGACTCATGTGAAAAATACAAGGACACAGAATTGATTGGAATGGTTTTAAATAAAGAAGTGAATGTAATAAAATAAATATCCAGAAGGGATATGTATTGATGAAAATAAAACTGTTATTAATGAGAAAAGGGAAACGGGGATAGTGGGTGTAGTGTGTTCGGGTATACTGAACGTGATAGTTAACAAATATGTATAAATTAATATAATGTATATAATTGCGTATGTAATAATATAACGTATGTAATAATTTTAGTAATTGTATATGTAATATATAGTTATATCAAGTATTAACTATTATTGAATTGTAATGGTGAAATTTCATGATAGCGGCGCTATATCCGTTGTGGTGGCAGTTAACCTCTTAATTTTACAGTTAATTTAATTGGCAACTCTTAATGAATTCACCACATTAATTTTGGAGTATAGGTCAACTTAATGAAAGTATAAATTCTTATTTATTTTGATTTTAAGACTGGTCTGATGCAACCCTCCATGCTAACCTATCTTGCGCATTTCCGCATAACTATCATATCTGACACCCTCCCTAGCCTGCTTAACGTTATCCAGCCTTGGCCTCCCTCTTCTGTTCTTACCCCACACACTTCCCTCTAAAGCTAATGGCTTAAAACGTGGCCTATTTAATCTATCCCTTCTCTTGAACAACTAACTACAAATTGTTCGCTCTTCCCCAATTCTGCTTAGAACTTCCCAGTAGTGATTCTATCCACCCATCTGATGTTCAGCATTCTACTATAGTACCCTGTTTCAAAGGTTTCTATTCCATTCCTTTACGCAACTCCTGTCATCCACGTTTCGCACCCATATAACGCCACGCTCTTCCATACGAACATTTTTAGTAATGATTTCCTAATATTCACACTTATATTACCCGCAAGTAAATTATTGCCTGTGCTATCCTACTCTTTGTGTCTACTTTACTACTACCATCCCCAGTTATTATGCTGCCCAAGTAGTAAGTATATTATCCAAAAATTATATAAGCAAACTATTTACAACAATTCTGTTTCTTAATATCTCATCAAAAAATAATTAAAGAAAACTATTTACACAATTTACAGTATTTTAAAATCAATTATTTCTCCGTCTCGGATGCTCGTACGACGGTGGAGGAAGGCGATGAAACTCTGATAGCATCTGCTCTCCCAGACTGCTGGAGTCGACAACTAATTGCCCGTGACACGTGGTGGAGTTGAAATGCAGGATCCCGCCTCGAATCTCCTGACAGACGAAATTATACTTCCCAGGAGAGTGTCTGGTGACTCTGTACACAGACTGTCCACTCTCCAGAGAGAACTCCTCTCTCCTCTGATTCGCCACTCTCGTTTCCATCACCACACCATTTCTTGATCCCACCTAGAACACCACTCACGGTTTGTAATTTGAAAGGAAACACGCCCCCAATTGCCTGCGAATTTAATAAATTTTTGCCACTTTGTCACTTGGTGGGGAGAAATGATATATGCAGGGGCACGCCCTTCCAGGTCTACGAATATCTTTGCACTTCTTTGTACCTGCAGATTTCACACTTAAAGTGTTAAAAGCAGCTAGTCCCAAATCTCACTCAGGTCAAACATTTTTCCAACGTCCCACATTTCTTGCCTTCCGGCTAAAATGGAACAAAAGACGTATTTTTCCATGTGGCCAACCGGATACTAAAAGGAATCGAACCTCTTCTTCTTCCAATGGCTCAACAGCCCTCTTGAGGCGGCCGCGGAATGTCACCTGGCGTGACATTCCGAATTTGGGGTGATACGTTGTCAGTGTAAAAGAAATCTAACTATCCTTGAAATATACACTTACTTTACATTTTTTAACCACTTAGTATTTAATATTTTAATATCTAGTACATGTAGTATACTACACCGTGCTGTTACGTCTAACGTGCGTAAGTAGCAAAATGTGAGCTCACTGTTGAAGTTGTGTGGGACAGATCCTGTGGGTGAAACTGATGTGTGATGGACGGATAGATACACAGATGACGAAGTTGTATTTTATTTTTCCAGTGTCATATGAAATTCAATTCATGGAATAAAGTGATGAAGTAAATTTGAATTACTTCTGACTTATTTCAAGTGTTGTAAAGTTTTATCACGAAGCTAATTACTACTGGTCCCTTTTGGCTTCACACTGTTTACTCTTCAATTTCGTTTTTTGAAATAGTTTTCATAATTAACTATTTATCGAATTATTGTTGTATAAGTTCTTCAGTAGCACTATTTTAATTCTACTTTATGTGAAATACACTTATTTCTATTAGAAACAATTATTTTCCTCGGGACAGTAAAGGAGGAAATGTGGAGATGAGATTTTTAGGTTGTTTGAGCGTTTCTAGTAGAGCTTACAGTTTAAATGAAGGAGTTGTTTGTGGGGAGCGACCCTAGCTGATCGGTTCCGAGTTCCCCCACGACAAAACACCTGCACTTACTCCTGCACGTGCGGGAAGGGAATTGTTTTACCGAGTTACGCGACTTCAAAGGCAGTGCGCGTGATTCCGTTAGCAAGTTTAAATGGGAGGCGATGCAGCCGTTTACCCACTCGGAAAACGGAAAACGACCAATGTTGTTGCGAAAGCACAGGCCGGGCCGGGGAATCTAGGTATATTCCATTGTGAAGTTTCCCGCCCGAGAAAGGCAGCGTAACAGCCTCTACAAGATCCTAACCTCATATTGCCGACAGGGCGACCCTCTGCAGTCTACACTGTTTACCTGAATTGTGTAATTGTATTACGACTCAACTACTCTGACGTTATAAAACTTGCAGTCTGGATTCAAAAGTTTCTATAAGATTCGTCCAAGGAACAACATAAATGTGGTAATGATGATAATTTGTCACTGGTTTTTATCAGTCACGTAATAAAATCTATTTCAATTTTGATTTCCAAATTTTATTAGGAGCTTTTGCCAATTACCATAATCATCTATAAAATACAAAATTACAAAAATATGAAACATTACAATTTTTAAATTAAAAAAAAACATAAATATGGAACATTGTTTAGTTGCGTTTATTGATATGTTTTTTTTAAAAAAAACAAGGGACAAATTATCATCATTATTAAATTAACTAAATTTCTTGAAGATAACATAAATGTGATTTTATACTTATTTATACGGAGTCTTTAAAAAAATCATCAGATTGAAAAAAAGTCATAATTATTTAGCATTTTAGCCCTATGTAATTGAATAATCCACTGTTACGAAGAGATAACTCGAGTTTCGCGTGGCTTTTAAATGATAGGCTGTCTCGTGCACATTTCCACAGAACAAAATGATTAAATCTTACATAACCGGCTTTTATGATCACTTCATGAGTTTTTCCCTTTTTGAAATTTATAAGAGTCATGATTTATTTGCCTGCCCTTCCAGCGACATCGCTTGAACAGTGGAACAGCATAAGTACTACCGTGGAAACAGTAACGAAAGACAAACTCACCAGTGTTTGACAATTTTCATATGCCCTACATATAATAAAAGGACCTTCTAGTTTTATGTTTTATTTTTCATTATTTTATAATGATGTACATGCTGTGTTGTTGTATGGACTTATGAGTAGTTTACGGACACGAAACAGAATATGTACGAGAACATTTTAGGGTGCAGTTGTAAATGGAATGGGCTGGAGTACTTTGATTTATTCACGGAACATTTATTTTTATCATTTTAGGATTTTTTGGGTAACAGTCTACGTAAGGGTGATTCTGAAACGGGTAACTCACATTTAATAGCAGAGGAAGGAAATGGAAAGGAGGTATGTGGTAGGTAGAGTGGAATCTGCGAGAATCGTGTGCACTTCTTAAAAGTTTTTAGCGGCAGCAATAGCTACATTAATTATGCGCTCTATTTAAGACCTTACCATGAATGCTGAAGGGGGATTTTATCGGATAATAAAATTTAGTTTTGGATTTTATGAAATGGAATACAAGGAAATTAGCTTTAAGTCAAGTTACATACATAATAATAATAAAGTTCGGTCATTTAGTATACTACTAATGAATTAATTGAAACAGAAATTTTGAATGATCAAACAAGAAATTGAGTTCAAGGTGAAGTGCACCTGTTGCCTCTGTTAAATTAATAGAGCCACATTTAGTGACGCTTTTATGAATAAAGCCACTTACTTTGCTTTCATCATTTGATGAGTTACTGAGAACTGAGCTTATTTGTTTCAATTGATATCCTTCTTCATCAGTTTAACGCAAAAAAAGTCCCGAGGGCGAGCCAATTAAAGCTGATCCGTCAATGCCGAATTGAGAATAGAATTATATCGGATCAGGCTATCGGGGCCAGTGGGATGCAATTTGTCGCGTCTCATTATAACGGCGCTATTGGAAGCTAAGCCACTTGGAGAACGAACAATGGCGACCTTTCCGGTGACACCCCGCTGCCCGTCTTTATTGCAACTTAATCCCATCAGCAGGCAATTCCTCCGTCTGTTCTGCTGCAGGGGCTCATTTCGATTAACGATTACATGGATTTTTCGTCCTTCGTAACCGACAATGTCCCCGTGGAGTTGCGCGTCTGTCAGTCATACTGTGACGTGCCGTCCAATTGAGTTATGAGCCCGACTAATCCCGAAGGGAACTTGGTCTGCATGTGACTCACCTCCTGCTGTTACTTGTCACCGTAACGCTATTACTGACGAAAGAATAATTTAAGATGACATATAATTTGAACAATTAAAATATTTGTCTTTAAGGTGCGTTCATAATTTTAAAAAATAGCACGATTATCGTTGATACTTAACTATTCCTAAGTTTTAAGTCCAAGACTGTGGTTGGCAATACAATGTCTTATAACTTTATTAATAAACGTAAACGTTGTTATAATGTCTTTAAAATAAAATAATTTAACGTATAAATGTTTCTTGTTAAAACAGAATTAAATTCCAACTTCCACTTTGTATTTACCTTCTTACCCAGTTAATCTTCTGGACGAATTATTAATTCGTCGTTTCGATGTTCGCTCAACAAACCTAATCCGTTCGGCTCATCTTTCATCTTTTGTTTCTGTCTGATTTTTAACTTCTCTTTTTCAAAAGTTAGTTTTCCCGTTTTTAGGTCTCTACCGTTTTCCTTCGTTCTTCCACACTTTCCTTGCTTCTTTTTCCTTTTACGCATTATTTGGAATATCCATGATTACGGATTCTTCGGGATTCTCTGCGTCTCTCTTAGGTGAATACCACGTAGGCCATTGTTATTCATCGGCTGCTATTACTATTTGTTATAACCCCTTCAATTCCTATCTATATTTTGTTTAATAATAATATTGATTCAGTTACATGGGTGGAGCAGAAAATCGTAGAAAAAGTAAGAAGGGAATAGCAGCCAAACAAACCGTATACGGAAATTGTAGGAATATATTGAAATCTAAATGGAATATAAATGTACAATTATTTATGTATCCTTATTTATGTTCAAATGCAAGGATCATTAATTAGAAATGTATTAATTTTTATTTCTAAGCTGGAACACTTTTAGAACGTTAATTTACTTGTATTACAAAATTTAAAATTAGCAAGGGACGCGTATTCAAGCTTGTTATATTAGAATGGTAAATTTTTTAATGTATTTGTGAAGAAATGCATCGGAACACATTTCATAGGTCTAGGAGGATCGTGTAGAGCTATTTTGATGAAAAGATATGAAGGGCATATATTAGTATTACGCAAATATTCTATAAATAACTACACGACAATGAAACAGGTTTGTGGGACATTTTTTTTAGTAATTTATAGGATAACTTCCTAAGAGATTCATAGGAGGATATCTTCCAGTGCCTCACCACGAAGCAAGGAGCACGTGTAACTTCGACGAATGTGACTGTCCAGTTGTTTGATCAGAAATTTGAACCACTGGTGTCTTTCTGTATTTGTTTCAATGATTGCACATATGATTAGATTTTTGCATGATTATATATATATAAATAGACAAAATTTTGTTTTCATGTGGTAATAGAGTTCGATAACCGTGTTGTCAGCTTTGACATGATATTTCGAGGTAGATGCGATATTAGATTTTAAGGAAGTATTGGAGATTCACTCAGTAGCCAAATTATCATGATCACCTCCTCAATAAAATGTTGGCCAACTTTTGCTCTCAATATTCTTTGAATTCTTCTGAGCATGGATTCTATGAAGTATTAGTAGGTGGTAAGAGTAATTTTAGACCGTATCTGATGAACTGCTATTTCCAATTCCTTAATATTTGATGGCACTGGATCCAGTGCCTGATGGACCCTTCGATCTCATCTCACAAATTCTCAATTGGATTGAGATTTTGTGATTTTGCAGGCCAACGAAGCGACACATCGGAGCATTATCCTGCTGGAAGTATCCAACCTTGGCAGTCTGCGATATTACTAAAATACCCTTAGACGCTGTTTCACTGGAATAGGAGGACGAATAAAATATTGGCGCCACAAATTTGAAGTGTTGTAGCAATTCATTTCTTTTCTCCATATTCGATCCTGCCATCTGCATGATGAATTTGAAATCGCGATTCGTCAGATCACATGACATATTCCAGACATCTACTGCCCAATCCATGTACTCGTTTGTGAACTGAAGACATCTGTTCTTGTTCAAGACAGACAGTAGAGGTTTTCGAACAGATGCAAAGGCTTCTGTAGAATATACTGTCTAATGTGCAGCAAATAGTTCGTTCACAGACGTTCACGGTTAGTTCTTCATTAAGATTCTCCGCTATCTCGAACTGTTGCTCTTCTATTTCGCTGAACAACTCTGGTAAGTCTCCTTTCTGCTCGAGCATTGAGCAGCCTGTGATTACCAAAAGCTTAACGTTCAGAGCTGACTTTTTGCATGTTAATCCATTGTCTGTAAACATTAATAACTGTGCTCTGGAACACTTTATAAGTTCATCCGGTTTGCTGATACCGGTTTCGAGCGCCTACGATCATCCTGCATTCAAACTTATTTAAATCACGTTTTTTGCCCTTATCTTCGCAAACTGTAAAGCTGGTGATTCACTTCTCCTGCATTCCCATTTTATAGCTACATAGTCTTCTAGCGGCAACACTGTGACAGTCCTAATAATTTGGATAGTTAGGCTGTTGTATACGGGTATTATATTAATCCTCGAGAGTGGAGCAGGATTATTATTATATGATGAAACGCTAAATTATTAAAAGGTGTTAGGCATGTCAACTTAATGTAGCTGTATCAAATTTTACGATAAAAAAATATATTTACTTACGACATCACACATAATTTTCATGTAAAATGAGAAAAAATTACTTTTTGCGGTCAAATCTAGTTGTTTTCTAATTACTAATTGTTCTTCACGCAATAAAATATATCGAAACATTGAAGTACCGAAATTTATTCAATGTCACATAACAATGCTATTGTTTTTAATTATTACATTTGCAGTCCTTAACGGGGCAGTTAAATGTAGAACAAGAGGAGCAAGTGGAATTACGTATGAATTGTGTTGTTTAACAAATGACGTTAACAGTTCTTCTCGCTAATCTGCAACATTACATTCATTGGATCGATTCCAAATATTTGTGTTGCGCTTGGTTGCAGTATCTCGTTAGGGGCAGGTGAAATGTTCGGTCACGAGTTTCCATTAGGACCGCAGTCGTGTGTTTGCTAACTGGGCATCGAACGCGGTTTATCGGCCTCTGGGAAAGATGAATGGCGTGGGGTAGTATCGTCGCCTACACGCGGATCGCGATGACAACGCGTCGCGTCCCCCCGCATGCCTTCCTGAAACAAAGCCTCTTTACTTATTGGATTCTTTGAACAGTCCCCCGCGCTAGATATACAGTAGCTATTCTGCCGGGCAATATTGCATTTCCAGTGATTTCCTTCCCCATGTGCAGTACGTATTGAATTCCTCTGGTACACGCACACGAGCTCCCCTCCCACGCACCCTCTATCACTGGACAGGCAGGTTACATGCCCCGGAGCGCTCGTAAAAGTAGCCAGGCCACTTGTTATATAGCGAAACAAGTCCATAAAGATAAGCGTATCGCCAGCATCACCCTCCGACAACTGTAGCGACGTGTACGACAGGCACGCAAAACGACGGTTCTAGTCGCTAAAGCACCGATGCCACCAGTTGCCAGCATCGCTTCGCTTTACATGATTATCCTATTTACCGAATACCCTTATTTAGGCAGTTTGTAACAATTAGGCGTTAGACACACACGCGAGTTAATTATAGGATTTGATGATAATATATGTTTAACTTGTTGTGGTATTCAGTTCTAAGACTGGTCTGATACCCTCCGTACTATCCTATCATGCGCAAGCCTTTTCATTTCCGCATAAATAGCACATCCAACATCCTCCCTAATCTCTCTGGCGTATTCCATCCATCCCCTCCCTTTTCTATTCTTACCCCACACACTTCCCTCTACTGCTAATTTTACAAGACCTAATGTCTTGTAACGTGGTCTATTACTCTATCCCTTCCCTCGATCAACGTCCTCCATATTTTTCGCTCTTTCCCTATTCTGTTAAGAACATCCTCGTTTGTGATTCTATCCACCCATCTGATTTTCAGCATTCTCCTATAGCACCACATTTCACAGGCTTCTATTCTTTTCCTTTCCGGAGCTCCTATCGTCCACGTTTCGCACCCATATAACGCCACGCTCCATACGAACATTTTTAGCAACGATTTCTTAATATTCACATTTATATTACCCGTAAGTATATATCTAGAGTGATATTTTACTTTTTGGTGCAAGTCCCTTACTATGCAATTAAAGGTGAGTTGCCTGTTTCAAGATCACCCTCATGTAGCCTGATAAATAAAATAAAAAACTTCTTCAACTTCTCTCACGCCATTTTGGTTTGATTCCGTACCACTAAATTGCGCTGTAGTTTGTGTGTTACCATTACAGTTCCTGTAACGTTAGTTCTTTTTATTTTCGCTCAACGCATCAGAAGAAACGTAAGTAATAATTGATATGTATTGGGGGAAAACACCATGCCCGCTCATAACCTCATGTCGCAGAATCTCTAAGATTTTAGAAAAACCCAGACCGATCCAACTTGTCCAGGTTTTATTACCCAGTCTGTAACATTCCTCAACTTCTGTCACGCCGTTTGCCTTTGATTTAATTCCGCTAAATTCCACATGTATTTGTGTTTTATCATTACAAGGCATTTTATGACAGAATAATTGATTGAAAGTCGTTTCTTGTTTATAGACGAGTTATTGCTGAAAATTTAATAAAGGAGTTCAAACTAGGAAAAGTGACTCATAATTGCATACTTCGAACGCGAGAGAAGAGTCAATGAAACAGTGAAGTGGTTGTACGTAACTTGTGGAGAAACAAAATTCTGTCTAAGAGGAAAAGTTTACTTAATCTGGTAACTTGTGGTCATCTTTATCAGGTCAACCAGTTAGGATTTAGCCAGGAAAATCAGCATTATTTCTTCCTGCGATCCATCAGTTCAGACTGACGCCGAGAAATGGATGGATGAAATTATTGTCCGGTACCAGTAATTATCGTAATAATGAATCTTGATGTATCTCGTTTATGTCCCAAACTTTTTAAAGGTTGATGAAGACATAAATATTGTAATATTTATAATTTATTTAAGTTATTTTATGGATAAATATTGTTAATTTATTGAAAACTAACCTTTGAAATAAGTTTTACGCCAAGCAAATTTCGTTGTAATTTGGAAAAACGATGTATTTGGATGTAATTTTACTTTAATATATTTTAAATAACGCCGATTTGTATCCGTGAAATCCATAACGTTGTTATAAATGTCTTTGCAGCGGTACAACGTATCTTGAGATGGAATTAGAGCGTTTCTAAGAGCCGATCTCCTCTGTTACAGAAGAGTTACGCTTGGGAATTAGATTGCCAGTGGTTCAAGAAGGCAATTTTCGCTACAACAAGGCGCAATTCGTTGCGGTGTACCACAGGAGCTAAGTTATGATGGTGATGCCGGGATGCTGCATGCTGCATGCTGTTATTGCAGAGTGTCGCAGTGGTAAATAAGGCTGCAGCTGCGCCAATGACCCGGCCACGTGCCAGAGCTCGTGCATGCATAATGCAAAAACAGAAAAATCGCCTGCGCCTTTCATATCCACTTTTTATCCCCCTCAAGACTCCGAGTCTTGGATGTAAAAATGCAAATGTGGAAAATTAAAACCTAGCAAGCGCTCCTCTCTCCTCGCCACCTGCTTAACGGTTTTGGAAGGTGAATTCAAGATTAAAACTGTCACGTGGAATGCCACACCACTGCAGAAGTGCACATCAATCTTCACTTGAGTAATATTTTACGCAGGATGTTTCAGGAACGAAACAAATAAAGCGTTTTTCATTTCCCTTCATTAATGAAACAGAAGCACTATCACGTGGTACGTGTAGTTGCAAATTATTGCATTAAATATTTATAACATGTATAGATATGAAGTTCTATGAATAAGAATTTTTTGGGCTATCCACAGGAGCCGGCCAAATAATAAAAGGAATGGTCATAAAGAAAATATATGGGTTATGTAATTAAACCATTACTACTTAATATCTCCAATAATATTGTTATGCTTAAATAGTTTATTTGCCACGGATATTAGGTTATTGCGCCAGTAACAGAAAAGTTAAAACAATAACCATTGTAACGTTACAAAAGGATTACTAAGGTAATTATCAGCAAATAAAATTACAGTAAATGGCAATGCATTAGGCTGCCTCGCATAGTAAACCTAAATTATCAAGTTATTAATGAAATAATGCCGAAAGACGGCTAAGTAGAGTAAAACGGGTTCTGAGGAATACGTCATTTGTACAATAAAAATTTAATAGCCGAATTGAGATAGACACATTCTCTCGGAAAAAGTGGTGACATCAACAGCTTGAGTGTTAAGTATCTACTTTTTACTTGAGAAAATTTTAATAAAAGTTTGCAGAATAATATTTACAGTATTGTTAATATAATGATTCATGAAAAGCGTACATATAAAAGCACGAGAGATGAAAGTGATAAAGAGCATTACAGACGCTTGAAGAATGAGATAGGAAGCGCAAAGCAGCCAAAGACTCATGACCCCTAGAGAAATGCAAAGCAGTTGAAGATTTCATAGTGAAAGGGAAAATAGACGCAGATTATAGGAAAATCAAAGAAACATTCGGGAGAGGAAAAATATTAGCAAGAACATCAGAAAAGCCGATGGGAAGTCAATTCTGGATAAAGGAGAAAAGGCAGTGAGATGGAAGGATTATCTGCAAAAGCTGTCTGTATCACGGTGGAAATCTAGATCAGTCAGTAATAGAAGAAGAAGAGGAGGTGGATAATGAAGCGTTTGGGGACCAAATTTTATGGTCTGAGTTTGATAGGGCGCTGGCAGAACTGAGCTGCTGCAAAGAGCCAGGAATTGATAACATTCCAGCGGAGATCATCGGGCGAGTAAGCAATATCATGGGTGTTCAGAATAGTTTGCAAAATCTACCAAACAGAAAGAATACCAGAAGATTTAAGTAAAAACATAATTATACCCATACCGAAGAGGACTGACACTGACAGATGCGAACAACACAGGACTATTAGTTTAGTATCACACGCATGTAAAATATTAACGAAAATAGTATAAAGGAGGATGGAAGTTAAAGAATTCTGATACATAGGAAACGTAATAAGTAGGGATGGTAGAAGTATAGGAAGTAGGATAGTATAGGCAAGGAAGGCTTTCGCGAAAAAGAGGAATTTACTTACGGATATACAGGCGTGAATATTAGGAAATCGTTGCTGAAAATGTTCGTATGGAGTGTGGCGTTATTTGGGTGCGAAATATGTAGGGTAAGAGTTTCAGAAATGAAAAGAATAGAAGCCTTTGAAATGAAGTGCTATCGGAGAATTCTGTTAATCAGATGAAGTTCTAAACAGAATAGGGGAAGAGCGAACAATATGGAGGAGGTTGACCAAGACTGAGGATTAAAGGCCACGTTATAAGACATGAGAGTCTTGTAAAATTAACATTAGAGGTAACTGTGTGGGGTAAGGACAGAAGAGGAAGGCCAAGGTTGGAATACGCTAAGAAGATTAGGGATTATGTGAGATGTGGTGGTTATGATGACATGAAAAGGCTTGCGCAAGTTGGGTCTTAGGACTGAATTTGACAACAACAAGAGGACGAAATGTAATTTCGATTCTGCTCCATAATTAATGATTTAATAATGACTATGCTTGGGAGTTTATCTCTGATATTCACCAGCAGGCATTTAACTTCCTTCCCTATTGAGGTCAGAACAACAGTAATCGAATAGACGTGTTATTAATTGATTGTGCTTTGGCAGGCCGGCGCAGTGCTTTGTGCAGCGTGTGCGACATTTCCTGGTCGCCACCGTCACAATTGATTTGTCTGACAAAAGAAGATCTCATCGGACGCAGCTAAATGGAATATCCCCTCTGGGATTCGCCTGTGTTATCTGCTCCATTCCTCCTAAATTTATCTCCTAATACCACCCTCTAGTTTCATTGCATGATGCATTGCTAACACTATAAACAAGGTCCTCAATCAAATATTTAATCAATAAACAGAATCCGACGGTAAATATTTTTAGTATCTAATAATTATAAAATAAAATTGCCAATCACGAATGATTCTGAAACAACTTTTGGCCGTTTCATTTGCTTGACTTGAAACACACAAACAAACCTTTGCGATATCAGTATTCTAAGAATTCGATATTAATTCAAAGTATTTCAACATTCAACTCTAATTACTTAAGATACATACAAATTGATTTCAAATTATGTTAACTATCAATTATTTCATTTATTTCTCTTTCTCATATCATATAATTAGAAAGTTCCGTTGCCTCGATTATTTTTAATAGTTCCTATAGACAGCAAACCATTTTATCTTGTGTTTGCGTTGTGGTGCAGGGGGTATATATTATTAATATTAATATTTAATTTTTAAATGAATTGAAATTGAAAAAAATAAAACCAATTTAATTAAATTAAATTATTCTTTAACAGTTATTTGTTTACAATATAATTTTATCAACTTTGCTCACCTTCATTCGTCTGGTTTGAAGGTGTGTCCTTGCCAGCAAAGTAGAAGAAATGCTTCTTGCATTTTTTTTCGTGTTCATGTTAGTAAAGCTCTTTCTTGGCGATGCAGGTCAGGTGTTCAGGAAGCTTCGGGCGTGAAAAGGGGTCGCTAGCAGGACCTATTATTTTAATTTCCTCCGAACGTCAAATGCTAAGACTCCGGCGAGAGAGAGAGAGAGAGAGAGAGAGAGAGAGAGAGATCCAGCACCTATATAGCATCTACGCTCCACACCACTGCCATGAGATTGCACCAATTAACTTTACCACTCTATATGCCATATATAACTAAATTCGTAGCCTTTTTAATTATAATAAGGCACTTGCATCATAAGAAGCATTGTTTAGCTTATCAACCATGGACTATAATAGGTTATTGAAATATTAACTATGCTATATTTTCATACTATAGTTCCTTTTTATAGGTAGTTTAAGTGTTTCATATTACTGTTCTCACTCTTTTCGTTTATATATGAGTAATGTATTTGTTTTAATGACATTTATTTAAAAAATACCAAATTTAAAATTAGTAAACTACAAATAAAATAGCTTCCTCGGCTTACAAGCAAAAAAGAAAACGGGCTTACATAACCTAAATCGGCGATATTTTTAGTAGTCGAAACAGAGAAGGAAACATTAATTGCAAATAATTGAAACATCCTTTCTCCAAACATTCTTCTGCTAAACATTTTATATTTATATTGTTACTATTAAATTACTATCAATTCATAGTCAGAAGGATAGCTATTTTTCAAATAAATACCTCTCAAATCTGTGTAAAGTTGAGGAACCGTTACTATTTAATTTAAGTCAAGGTACTATAATTGTTCACGAATTGGTATGGATACAGTCACTTTAACTATGTTACGTGCTGTTATGACTACATCAAATATTCCGTAGTTTGTTATAAAACAATTAACCGCAACTTATAATTCATATTTCATTAATGGAAAATTTATTTACACAAATGAAACCTGCAACACAACCAACCGTTATGTCAGCTTAGAAAAAAAAACATTATAACAAATAATTTAACTGGAAACTTTTATTTATAATAATTTAATATATAGTTCATAACATTCAGTAGTTTCTTCTATGCTAATAATCTTCTTATGAATTAACTGATATTCTGCACTGAAAATTAGTTATCCAAAACTTATGTAGCTGAGCGAGACGAATTTAACGAATTAAAAACCTTTATAATTCCGAAAAAAATATATTACAACCAGGCCAAGATAATTGGATTAATAAAAAGGTAAATAATAGAGTGTTCCGTGTTAATTCAACTTAATAATGACCAAGAAATGAACATTCGTTTCACCAATGTGATATTAATATTCACTTTTAAATTAAGTTCTGAGTGTTTCAAATCATAAAGCTAAACTTAAATTTAATTCCTTTACACCTTTTAAAAGACTTAACGAACTGTCAATTTAATCGTTCTGATAAACTGTATGATTGGTTGCTATAAAAAGCAGACGATTAAAATGAATGGATATATTAATTTCTACGCCAGCTCAATAACATCCGGTAAGGATCTAAAATGGGATCAATTACAGTTGGCTCGTCAAGGAAAGTTTTAATTACGTTACAAGGGGAATTTCGTGCTTCCTTAGAGCTGTACATCGCCGTCTTCTAAATTAAGTAACTGCTGCTGCTGTGTTATTCCTAAGATTAAACTGAATAACAGATCTGCAAGAAGTTTTGATTTAATTTAAATTCGCCATAGTTAGCGGTCTTCCGAGGAACGAATATTATGTGAACAAGTAAAACGTTTCCTCAAGTTTCTTCTTCGGATATATTGAACATTCCCGGCCAGCAAAAATTTGTTTTATTAACTTCATAGGGTTGAATTAAAGCTACGGAGGGAAGCGTCCATTCTTAATTAAACTTCAACTCTCCCGTAAGCTACGAGTATATTACGAAATTACAGTTTACAGTTAATATTGCGTTAACCATTTCGCAATGATTTACCTTTCTTTCCATGTGGACGAACTAACAATTATACTTAAATATGACATTGTGTTATTGCTGATTAATACTAATAATTATGGTTATAAGGTTTATGTGTGGCCAATAAAGTGAGAAGCCATTTTATTAAGATAGATAGATTATTCTCTGTAAGCTCTTTTATTAGGAATTAGGAAAGGCCGAAGATTTCTACACACGTAATTTCATAAAAAATAAATAACCGAATACATTATATTACAGTGTAAACGACATCAGAATTTATTCTAATTACTTGCAATATATATATATATATATATGCTAATTTATTTTAATAAAATTGCTAATTGAACAACTTGTTTTTTCTTATGAATATCAGCACACCAATTTGTGAAATAATCATTCAAATTTCTTTTAAGATTTGTATACGAGTGATGCATTTATACATTTTATAAATATTTTGGTCAGCTTTAAACACTTCAAGGACCGGAAAACAACTATTAGATTTAACAATAAATCTATTGTCTATGAGCTGTTTGATAACACATGCTATTAATAAAATTTAAATGTAGGATTTTTTAAAATAAATTTTTTAAAACAATTTTATGTAGTCATAACCAAATCGCAACTAGAACATGTAAATATAATGAAACTGAATATAGAAATATTAAGCTCTTATATTGGTAAGATTGATAATATTAACGATTAAATACTTAGTATTTAGATTTAATTAAAATTTAAATCGAATAAATATACTGAGTTATAATTATTTACCAGATTATCTTATTATGATAAATGCGTTGTTATACGTACTTTTCATTATTTTATGTGGACAATTTTAAAATTTACCAGAGATTAATTCTTATCTATGAATCTGAGTTACTTGGTTTTCTTTTACCCTGGCCAATATTATTCTTTCCTTAATCTTTTAATACTATTATTAAGTCATTCCTCCTGAGACTTTTTTTGTGATTTTTGAAGAACCTTTTCCTTTATTAAGGATTGATGATGGAAGCGATGGATAAATAACAGTAAGTGGCAGTGTAAAGCTGTGCATTGGGTTTGGTGATTACGCTGAAAATGATATAGACACCAATATCCTTGCCCTCCCCAGGATTGGAACCCGGGATCACTATGACACGAGAAAATGAGGCTGACCTCCTCATAATAGCTGGCCGGGTAGTATTCGTCTATCGTCTATCTGAGATCAATTTTATGACGTCAGAAAAATTGATTGTGACAGTTTATAGAATTCTGTGACCTATGTATTACAATAAAATCAATTAATTTATCAGATTACGACTCTTTTGTTGGATAATTATCACCACGGTTAACCTTAAAATTTCATAATAAAATACGACAGTTTCTGTCAAGAAGTTTTACTAAATTTGTTTATAATCAATCAATTAACACAAGTATAACACAAAATGTTTAAACTCACACAAACAACTAAGGCATTGTATACAATTAGGGTAAATTATACCTATGTTAGGGCATTAGAGTATGGTTATTCAAAGAACACAACGACCGAGTCTGTGCCAGGATTCGAACCCGGGACCTCTGTGGTGTGAGGCAGCGACGCTAACCACTACACCACAGTCTTAAAATGCTAGTAGTTTACATCAAATTTTTTCCGTCTAAGCTAGTGATTTATGGAACAATAGCAGTGAATTTGTTTTGCAGTGAAAATCAACCCGTTACTGTCGTCATGATTACCGATTTCCGACCTGTACAATCTAACTACCTCGGTTTCTACTTTGTAAATATAAAAATTACCCTTTACGCTAAATATATAATTGTTCACCCGCCTTAACAAAATTACAGGTATTAGAAAGTCATTTACGAAACTTCAACGAAGTTTTCACGCCCTAACAAGTTCAGCTGTGATTAACGTGACGGATTGGGCCATCATAATCAATGTTTCCATGCCAACCCTCGAAGTTACTAGTATTTTGACACAAGTAATTCACTCCGAAAAGTAAGTGTTCAGTGAAACATGAGTAGCTAAGATATCCAAATTCTTTCATAATTTAAAATTAATTTCATATTCTGAAAGACGTTACGCCATAAAATAAAACGTTGAATGGTATTAATTTATAACCATTTAAGTTGACATAGTCAAACTTTTTCTTTGAAATAATGTGGTGTTTTAATTAACAACAGTTGAAGTAGATACGGAATCGTTGCAGGGCTGATCTTGAAAGAGATGGAAGGGGATTCGCACAATCTGTCCTGGATCAGATGGGCTTAGCCCCACAGTCGCCAGCAATTGACAGTAGGAACTGTGGTATTGATTGCAACGTCTAGTTGGCCGTCTTCCCAATTGGGACTGTCTCTGTGGACCTGTAGTTACTAGTGCTCCAAGCCCACGTGGGAGTGCTGCCTAATTGTATCGACATTAAATATTACAATGTCTACATTTTTATTTGCATTTCGTGCCAAGTTAATATGCGCTCAAATATTGACCGACTATTGGGAAATATATTTATGACTAATGAGACGATAAGGCTCTATCAGCCTCAAATTTTATTTATTTATTCGTAGTCTGCATTGATTCAGTATTAATAATAACTTGATAATAAGAAATAGAAATAACAATATGAAAATACAGGAAAGTATTGCAGTTAGTAAGTTATACTTTCATTGTACATCAGTAAGATATCTAATGTCCGAAGACAAAATACATTATTTTACCCACACGGTAGAAATGACTCGTGTTAATTCATATAGAGAAATTTTTTATTAAGAGCACTTAGTATTTATGCAGACATTCTGTTATATTTGCTAACTCAATACAAATTTGACCCATATATAGTATAAAAAGAAAAATTGAGTAGCAAGTTTGCTAAAAATAATAAATAAGGTGGAATGAATGTGAAAATAATTCAAGCTTGTAGCGATAGTTAAAATTACGAAATCAGCGCAGTGCTTGTATTCGCCGTGGATAAATCACAAATTTGGCATATCTCTTTAAAATGTGATAGGATATATGCCTTTTACTCTGAAATAATCTCAATAACCCACATTAAAGCCGATATTAAAGATGCAGAGTCTCCTCGTATTATCGATGCAACGTGATTTTCTCTCCAATTACTAAGCACTGCTTTAACATGAAAAACATCTTGGCTAAAAATTTTCAGATATTTAACCTGAAATGTTTAGACTATATTTTATTCCGTTTAAATTAAGGAGAGACTGTGTACTTCTTTTATTTGGCACACAATGAGGTTCCTATTTCTATGGTAACTTTCGGTTTGTTCTGTCAGTAAATTCTTGATTCTGATTGATATTACTTGACGTAATTAACGTCAAAAATGACATAATTTATCTACATGTGCATTAATTAGCCGATTATGAATCCCTTATTGATGAAATTAGTAATTGAGCAGTTAATCAACCTGCAAATAGTTTTCTATTGTGATATCATTTCGAATATTTCCGCTAGCCTGGTACAAAGATATCGATCAAATTATAATGTGAGTATTTTGGATACTGTTGATGTAGAACTAATATGGTGTTAAAAATTGATCAATATTTTGATTATTCAATATTCAAGGTTTTGTAAAATTCCGTTTGAAAGACAGCCTGATGTGTCAGTTTTTAAGTCGCTTCAGATTTCAAAGATGGGCTGGTAAATATTCAGTTCGAACTAGATTTGGAGAAACCCGCCAAAACCTCATGACCATTTCTTGAACCTGACATTGACCTCCTACATCGAATTGCCGATGTAAATTCTGAGATCATTCAGAGGAATTTGAGCTTCCTTCTGGAAACATGGCTTGACTCTAGGTCCCTGACAGTCCCGTATTCTCCTTCTATAATTATATTAACTTTTTAGAAATTGTCTAGTGATTCTCATTTATTCATCAGTCCAGGGCTGGAACATATATGCCAAGAACCCACGTTATTGAACCTTTCCTATTTCCTTTCCTAAATTCCTTTCCCTTCGAACATTGAATAAGATTCGTCAATTCATATTCCTTTGACCTATTACGATCCAGTATGATTATTTCCGTACCCTAGATGAAACTTCAAAACATTACCATCCTAATTCCTTCGAATTATCTACGTACATCTCTACAACGACATATAGTATGCGTTAAAAATCAAAAAGTAATGATAGTTATGTAAAACCTGAAAATTGCATTACCCTCGTTGAAGCGAGATGAAATTTGTTTGAATCGTCTTTCAGCATCAGAATTGTCTTTTCCAGTTGTTATAAAATTTTATGGGAAACGTCTATAGAAATTATAGCTTCAGCTTTCATTTTCATAAATAGAAGTTATTTTACCATGTGAACATATTGTCACGTTTCTGAAGGATCGTGAGATACAGTAGCACACACTGTTAGAGGTTTTATACGTTTATACAAAGTGCTGTACAAAGGCTCACACCGCTTCGGGGTCCAGTACAATTTATACATTTATGGAATATTCCAGAAACAGAACATTCTCGAAATAGAAAATATTAGAAATGAAAGGTAAAAAAGTCAATAAAGTAACCAAATAAATAATGGCTGCTTTGAGTGGGACTCGAGTCAGAGTCCACAATTCTGCAGTCCAGCTCTATAGGCATGACACCAGATTTTGAGATATGGCAACATTAACTAGTCGCAGTTTGCTCACTTAGCACACAACTTTTCAAGATGTAAACAAATTACAATTATTTTGACTGTGATAAATGTGAATTTATCATTGAGAATACCAGATTCCCGTTTAAAAGTATTATAGACGTGCAGATTGCCGGAAAGGCGATCAAAAATTAATTGACATCAGAAGGACTTTCTTTGATGGCTTAAGGTGAAGGAAGTTTTCCATTTATCCACAGAGATGACAACTCCGATTGAAATTAGGCTGACACGCGGTAGTACGAGAAATGAGGAGCATTCACCACGTCCACGACGGACGTATATCTCCGCCAGCAATGTCGGAGCCCCCATTGTGGTGGCAATCCTGCAGATGTATCGGCGTTTCGTCAGCTGCGCATTGCCATTATCTGATATCGATTTGGCGAACAAACGCCCCGATAGTATTGTAGGCTGCATTCTTCGGGCAGCGACCCCTACCACTTGATAGCGGTGCCTGAGATTAATGTGTAACAAAGATTTATTACTGCCCCACGGCAACGAGGCTAAGAGCCCCACCGACGCCTTTCTTCACTCCAGTCATCCGAAATCAAACACCCAACATATGTTACACATCCCATGAGGGTTTTGATTGAGTGACGTGCTGACACAGGTCTGAGGGGGCTGAGACTTCTAAGATAACGCTGAAAATTTAGAGATTTTAATTTAGATTTATTTATTGTTCTCATTTATCTCCCACTGTTGAAAAAGGAGAAGTCAAAGCATAGATAACAAACAACAAATAAGTAATAAATAAAAAATACACAAATGAGGAACCAACACATATAAGCATATAGCAAACAAATCAAAATTAAATACAAAATAATAAAAATTATAAAAATAATAGATTAGATAATGAGAAAAATATATACATAACTGAAAATAATTTATAGATAAACGAGAAGCGGAAAATGCGTTATATAAATGTTATAAACTTTGAAAGTATTGGAATCAAGTCTTAAATTAATATTTTAATATTACTTTCCAAATAGTGGAAATTTATGTTCCTGCAAAAATGTTGTATGTGTTTCGTTGTAAAACTGCCTACTGAATAACTTTAACTCTTACTTTTCTGTGCTCTTTTGTTTGTTTGTTTCATGAGTTGCCTGCAGCTACTACGGTAGGTCAGATTCCTGGTCGTGCAGTTACAATAAGTGACATTTCCATGGTTTATGCGTGTGTTTGTGATTCACAATGTCTTTTTGTGCTTTCTAGTGTACGTGTCGTGTTTTTATTCTGTATCTTGTTTACTCTAGTTACGTATTTAAGGATTTTTGGTAGGTATTTGTATATTATTTTATTCTGGTCTGATAATTATTTGTTCTTTGATGTAATGTATAACGTAACCTATTTCCTCAACCGAGGACTAACGGAAATAACAAATCTAAATCTATTATTATTTACTTACTCTTCAGAGAAGCACAATAAGAAAATCAGTGTTTTCACTCATTTCATCATTGCTACTTCAGGCGAAAGGAAACCTTACTCTTGTCAGAATTATGCTGAGTTCCCGTCTGGAAGTACATGAAGTACGAGAAAGAAAGGGTAAAAAATACGTTTATAAATATTAACTAAGCGTTAAAATCAGATGCTGAAAATGCCATTATTTTCGGGACAATGGTAGTCTAAATTAACCGTTTACAGAGAGATTAACAAGCTCATTAAGGTAGTACAGCCCGCTAGAAAATATTATATTTTAAAATTTTATTAATAATATTATAATCTTATGTTTTTATATAAGTCGGTATACTGTTATGTTGTAGTGTTTTGTTGTATTTAGACTGGTCTGATGCAACCCTTCATTGTAATCTGTTCTGCGCAAGCCTATTCATTTGTACATAACTACCACATCCCAATTCTGCCTAGCGTATTCAATCCTGGGCATCCCTCTTCTGTTTTTAACTCACACACTTCCCTCTAATGTTAACAGACTTTCGTGTCTCAAAACGTGGCCTATTAGTCTATCCATTCTCTTGGTCAAAATCCTCCATATTGTTCTCTCTCCTCTTGTGTTATCCCTGATTAATGATTAGCTTAAAGTCATTATTTGTTTGTTCTGAGCCACAAGCGATTTCTGGTTTCAAGCTTATAATTAAAAACAGATTTTTATTACATTTAACAAATTTTAAGATTACAAAATGTATGAACAGAGTGAAGCAAATTTACCAACAGAGAATTTTAGGAATTGGTCGTCAATGCTCTAAAACTAGTTATATTACCTGACTGTTTGATATAAATAAATTATAAATACCCTAACCGATTAGATTTATTATAAACTTTATTGATATTCATCCATACACGACGTTTCTTTCCTAAATTTGAAATCTCACCAGATTAATTTTTGAAGAATCAAGGAATTTATAAAGTTAAAAACACTAAGATTAATAGAGGGAAAATCAAGGTGCTGAAGTGTAGCATTAGAAATAGTAGAATAACAAAGAGTGTTAGATTGGGAAGGGTTATTTTGAAGGACGTTAAGGAATTATGTTAGCTGAGAAGCATAATAACTAGGGATGGTAGAAGTATAGTAGACATATAGGGTAGGATAGCACTGGCAAAAAAGGCATTCGCAAAAAGGAGGAATTTTCTTATGACTTATATAAGTATGAATATTAGGAAATCATTACTAAAAATGTTCATATGGAGTGGGTTTGAAACGTAGACGATAGGAGTTGCAGAAAGGAAGAGAATATATAGAAGCTTCCGACATGTGGTACGACAGAACAATGTTTAAAATCAGATGGGTGGATAGAGTAACCATTCAGGAAGTTCTAAACAGAATAAGGAAAGAGAGAACAATTTGGAGGACTTAGACCAAGAGAAGGGATACATTAAAAAGCCACGTTTTAAGGCACGACGGCTTAAGAGGAAAGAGTGTGGAGTAATAACGGATGAGAAATGTAAGGATGGAATTCGCTAAGCTGATTAAAGAGGATCGGGAAATTGGTGGTTAGGTAGAAATGGAAAGTCTTGCGCATGATAGTTTAGCATCACATCGAGCTTGGGACTCAATTCCACAACAACGTTGCAGTATTAAAACTGTAAGGTTACAATTATTTTACAAATGATTCCATGCTAAAATATTTCAATTATTATTTCCTCAATTCTATAAATATAAAGTTTCAAGTTATATGTAAATTTTCTAACAATAATCAATAAACTACACATTTTTGGGTATGATCCTTGTACAGGACGGGGACAAAGACTGTGAAAACAGTTTAGTAATTTATTTGCTGCTACTGGAAATAAAATTTTTGTCGAGTAACTAATAAAATAAGCTTTTGTGTTTATTTTCGCCTTACAAAAAGAGTGGAAGTTTATAATCCAATGGGATATTGAATGAATTCTTAAAGAAACACGTCAAAGTACTAAATGCTCTTGACGGCGCTGACATTTGCAAACAGTGGAGTCTGTTAACCTGTAGCTATAGCCGGAAGCCAATCTTTCCCACGAAGAAATTTCTGAGGGAGAGTTTGCGGTCCTTTGATCAGCGACTTTATCAACAGTTTTAATTAAAACTTGTACCCTTCTTGCTAGAATTTTGAAATGCCGGCTTTTGTAATAATGTATGTAATATCTAACTTTTACATGTACTTTCATAAAAAAAATATTGATTGTTTAATCCCCTTGTGATTCTTATACTGAAAGAATTCCGTAGACGTTTAGGATAATTATGGCAGTTTTTTGAAAGAGTCTGTCTTACTAAAGTTGATTAAAACGCTTTCTGTCATCAGATGAAGACATCGATCACTTCTGTATTTGAATGAATGTAGTGCCTCACATAAACGTGCATAACAATAAGTTTTATCCATATGGTGAGACAAAATTAAATTAAATTTATAAAAGCTTAAAAATCCTACTTCACTGATAATATTTTTAGCCCTGCTATCTACTGGGAATATTTTTACTCTCTCAAGATACTTGGAGTATATTTGAGGTTCATATGGTGACGCTTTCGGTGTCTGTTCAATCATGTGTTGACCAAGAATTAAATACGTGCCGGGAAAATATAAATAAGTATCCGGGCAACGCCAGGTTCCCAGCTACTGTATTTATATAATTGAAACATTAGCCATTTATGCTTACTTAATTTTTTCCACCCCCACACCTAAGGCTGGTAGCCGAGTCTTACCCCAACAGTCCTGATTTTCGGGTTTCAAATAACACGTCTACCAACTTTGGTCTCGTTTCGATTTCATATGCATAAACACAGAAACTCAGAAACACCCATATATACAGTTACAGGTAAATTTATTGTAGAGATAATTTAAAAATAAAACCAAGCAGCAGTTGTTACGCATGTATCTTCTAAGCATTATACAATAAGCAATCAGATTTAATGCCCTGAATCCGACATTTAAAATCTTTTAAAAATATTTGGTTGTTAAAAAAAGGGGAATGCTGAAATGAAAAATGTAGGATGTACTATATATTTGAAACATTCTGTAATATATTGTGTAATTTTATATAACATATGCCTTTTATTATTTTCAATCATCTGTAATGAATCAGTGGGTACTTAAGTTAGTATTTTCATTATATTTCAAAATACAAAACAAGATGTTTTGGCATTTTCATTTGAAAACATTTCAGAAGGCATGATATACTGAATTAAGTACAGTCAACATTCAGAGTAAAATTAGACAAAAAAATTAATACTGGTTTGTGAAACATTTTCACTGGTAAACAGTGTGATAACTGAATGAAATAATTTTCTTGTAGAATCTTTAGGGACATCGCGCCTCATATCTCTCGTATGAAGTAAGACTGTAATTTCTAACATATAACGCATTGATATAAGTTCTGAAAACTTGTTCCTTGCTGTTTGGTTCTTCTGTAATTCATAAAACACATTTATGAGGTATAGAAACAGGCGGTGCACTAAAATTTAAGAGAATGAGAGAAGTGGACATATTTAACTGGCCCTTACAGCCAGCAAGAGGAATGGTCCATGACAACAATTAAATCGTTTGCCCCGTGCCTGAGTCTAAAATTGAGTTGTGAGTGGCGGGAAGGCGAGCTCAGGGGCAAATTAAGTGCGTTTCGCTGTTCACGCTTCGGCCGTCTGAATCAATAACAGCGACGCCTCGTGGACAGAAATGCCATCTCGTCCCGTCGCCAAACGGCACTTGTTGCCACACATTCCATTAGCGCCGCGTCAGTTGTCCTCTTAACACTCACACATCGCCCTCTGAAACAGTGACTGTCGGACCATATCCTAATGGATAAGACGTGGGTTTGACTACATCAGAAATTTAGTTCAGCAAGTATTTTACTGTTTATTAAGAAAAGTAATATTCGGTAAAAGAGATGTGGCTGCCAATGTTCCGCAGGTCGAACAAACAATTCCCAGTTTTGATGCCCAGTAAATGGTTAATGTCAAAAACTCCTTTTCCTCAGTCACTGAAGCCAGTTCCTCTTCGCTCCTTGACGCGTGAGGAAGTAATCACTGAATTTCGCAATTGTAAGGATGACAGCGCCTCTACTAATTCTTTAAATCAATTTAACCTAAACGACAAAGCATATGACAAACGTGCCATACAGAGGCATACCAAAATGCACGTGACTACTTTTCAAAGCCTAATATATGAGTGTCCAAAGCATAATTTATCTTATAATTATTTTAGCCTGACATTTTTAAAACAAACATCAGACAGCAAATAAGAAAGGATTTATTATTTATCACAATACATACAATGTTTAGTCCACAATTTTTCGAACTTTTAATAAAATGTTAAACGTAATTTTTTTCTGTTGTTAAATTTTGAATATATATGAATTAAACACTAGAGGTCCAGGTCCGGCGGGAGACTGATTGCTAGACAAATCAACAGCGCAGTGGTTAGCCATACTTGGCCACATGACCCCGAACAAGAGCGTCGCTGGAAAGATTTTTTTGGGAGTCCATCTGAATGAGAGATAAGAGACGGAGGGTGATATAAGAAGAAGAAACTGCCATTCAGAATGTGTGGTTCTCTTAATACACAACGCTGCCAATAGCACAGTCCGCTGCCGCCACCTAGATTCGTCTCCACACGACCCAGACGTGCATTCCAAACATGGAGGAAAATACACTATGTCGACGTACGAGTGCCACAAATTTGTTTCAATTAGCTTGCCTGTGTCCCCTGATAGAGAGAAGTCTCGTAATTCCTTGTAAATTCAAATTAGGGTCTATTCAAATTGATATAATTGAAACGTTTTCCCGCGTCTCTTTTAGATGAAACACCGTAAAGGATAATTAAACTAAAGCACGGGGGCCTTAGTCATCACTTAGCTACCTTGCTCTACCTTATCCCCCATTATCAATTCTCTTCCTATGCTATTAAAGGGAGTTGTCTGTTTCAGGATCACTCTCATGTAGCCTGTTACCCAAAAAATAAAAATATAGGTTCATAAAATATTATTAAAAATAATATTATAAAATATTGAGTACTGGTTGTAAATCTTGAATGTTAATACAGCATAATTATATAATTGTAAGATTGAGTTGGTAATTTGAAATAACAATTAAGAAAGAGGGCTAGGCTTTTTTGCACTGTACAAAGGGTATACATACGAACCGGCCTGGAGTGATCTCAAAACTAGTATTTATTTACCGACATATGTAGCGAGAAATGATCATCCATTTAAAATTAATCAGAGAAGACAACGAACGGACGTCGGTAAATACTCCTTCGTAAATAGAACCGTAAAAGACTGGAATGATTTGTCTGCAAGTCTACTAGCGACTTTTCCGAAGAGTGTAAAATTATTTAGGGAAGGAATTAGGGAAATGGTTTAACTTTATTTATTCAGCTTATAATTAGCATTTGTATATTGAATGTTTATATTAGTATAATTTATTTCTTTAACTTATATTCCTTTATTGGAATATTAAATGTATGTTGCCACCGGGCTCAGCCCATTGTAACGTAATAAATCTATCTATCTGAATATTAGATTATTTAACATAATTGAAGAAATTTAAGAACACGATTAATCATTATGGCCTCGTCCTCTTTCTTTTAACTATTATTAAGCTGCATAAGTCTCACATTAGGGACGAAAAGTGGTGTCATTTTAAGTTGTATTTTCAATTACTAAGAAAAAAAAGCATAGAACAGAAATTTTGATAGACCGACAGTTAAGTCTGGTTAGACCAACTAAACTATTTGGTTGGCAGGATGTTTCCTTTAATCGGTCGATTACTCAAACTTAGTTGAAGGAAGGAGCTGCACTGGGTTACCGGTTTCGTCCACTCTTGCTATTCTGGGTGCTATTAGTGTTGTTATTCTTATAAAACTAACTTAGTAATTTTTTTATGAAACGGAAATTATGTCAGGTGAATCTCGTTTTTTACAGAGATAGATTGTTAAAAGGATAATTTATAAACGCCACGACATAAAATACTGGAGGTCCTGAAACAGTTCTTTACTTTTTATATAGTGAGAATAACTAGGCTCTGTGAGTTGGTGACATTAATTGAACCGTCATTAATGGAGGAGGATGAAACTATAAATACAATCAACGGACGGATAGTCGGCGAGTTTGCTTTCATTGCACACTATACAGAATATGTAATTCCGATAGCTGACCAAATTTTAGTTGAATGGGAATTGCATAGAGTATCGAATTCGTACTCGCACCGAGGACCAACCAACTAAATTGTCAACGAAAAGTCTTTATTGTGCGGTGAAGCTAAATCTTTTCCAAGTGTTTGGCCATTATTGTGTCCGATAAACATTAATACAATCAACGGAAGAGACTTATTACTGACGGCGAGTGTAATAACATGAGAAAAGAGAAATAGATTTACACTATAAAATTTTTTGATCTGTTCTACTGTCTTCTTCAGAAATGGAAAGATGCAGACGGCAGGAGGAAATCAGAAAGGAATCCGATTTGAGAAAGGGAAGTTTAAGTAAAGGTGTATGGAAATAAGCGAAGGCTTAAGAAAAGTATTAAAAGAATGAGAACAGAGACTACTTCCACAACTTATTCCTCCTAATCAGACTAAAGGACAAACGATGAAGTTCATTATTTTAAAAATAACCTAATCAATTAAATAAATAAAAAATGTAGAAACAATTTATTTAGTAACTGCCTAAGTTGGAAGAAGCTTTAGAAAATTAGAATCAAAATGTTAACAGTAATAATTAATATACGTTTCGTAATTTCGGATTTCCTCTTCAACAATGACGAAACAATTCAAATTCGTTCCACTCTTTTTGGCGTTGTACATTAAAGCAATATAATATTTTTCAATTTGATAAATGTTTCACGAGGATAATGTGTCGGAAAAACTTAATTAATCATTGTAATAATTACGCACAGATATTCCAGCGTTTATGGATATTGTTTGAACGAGAGGGGAGAGCTGACTAGACCGGGGATATGGTCCAGGGGTGGAGGCAGGGATCCTATTCACAGCCATAATATACATCACTAACGTCATCCGCAGGATATGGTAATCATATGCAAATCACTGTAGAGCGACGCAGCATGCAGATCCTCTAGGAGCGATGTAATAGTTATCTAATGACGCCACACTTCGTCGAGCCACTTCGAAAATGGAAGCAGTTACGATTGTAGCACTCCGTGAAAGTTTCCGGAGTTCTTTTGCCCATCCTTTAAAGAGAACATCAGTTATTTCCCAGAACAAAAAACACCATTTTTATGTTATTCCAAGAAAATAAAACAATATTTCAAAAACTATATCACAAAGAAGAATATCTCAGTTTTTTAAATAATCAATTACAAGTCTCTTAATTAAATCTAGGTAACGACTACAGAAACTGCCAACTATGACGTTGCTGATGATGTTATGCTGGCAGCGATTGACACTAAGGTCCCTCTAATACGAGCCGGGCCGTCCGCCATTTTTAATCTAGTTCTGCTAACACAACTGTTCTTCGCAGTGTATCTCTTTCCTGGTGTCATAATTCTGGTGTTTTCCATCAGCAATATGGTTTGTTGTGCAGCTGTAAACTGTAGCAATTCTACAAGCAAAGGAGATCGGTTATTCAAATTTTACATGTATGTTAAATTTTAATATGATCCACTTTGATTAAAACCAGTATAAGCAGCAAAGGGAAGCTGGTTGGAAAAAATTAAAACTAAATGCTGTTCCAACTCAGTTTTCTTAAATCAAATCCACCAAAGTTGCAGTCTTCTAAAAGAAAATGTACAATTTCTCAAAGGACAAAATCAGAGGTTTGTTTAAAATTCAGGTTAATGGTGCTTAAAATATTTATGCAGTTTTTCACTTTTAATATAAATAATTTATATGTTTTATACAGATTCATCAGAATTCATCAATAAACAATGGAAATAGTTTATTGCATGCTTTTTTTCTGAGCTGAATGAACTTAACCTAAATAATTTGAGAATTTCACATGAAAGATATTTTAAATTATGGGAGAAACATATAGAAACACTTTCATTATTAAATAAAGCTCAAGATGAGGTTACAGATTTAAAAAATAGAATCCCAATAGGATCCAGTGACAGTTTAGGGAAACATTATTTATTTGCATTAATCCGAAGCTTTCAAAAGCCACGGAAGCTAGTAATTGCACATGAAATCACTGGACCTTCAAACATCAGGAGAGAAAATGAATAAGTATAATTTGTTTACCATAAGTGATGTATATTTTAATCTTTTATGTCTATTAATTAAATTAAAATCTATTAAATTCATAAGAAAATGAATTGAATTACAATTTCGACTTTTCTCGAGTTTATTAATTAAAATTTAAAGTCTAGAGATGAGATAACCATCGAGAAAATAAATTTATATACTCTGATTCGATTTTCGCTTCATTATTTATGTTGTTACATAAAAATCAATCTGAAAATATTTCATGTTTGTCAACTGACACGCGCTACGTAGTCCATGAACTTGATGCAAGAGTAAGGCAAGACAGTTCTGTAAGATTATAAATGGCAGACGGCCCGGCCTTATATTACAGGGGCTCTAAATTGATACGAGCGATTTGCAGACACAATTCCAGACTCGCCCAACTCGACTTGGTTTTCAAATCAGCCAGAATAAAACGGAATAAATAAAAAGGGACGAAAAAGGTAGATGATGTTGACAACAAGGTGGATGATGATAACCTACCGTTTTGAGTACCGTGGTTCCCCTCTCACTAGCCGACGAGGTCAACGCACACGTTAGCATAGTGTGGCTACAAAGGATGACAACAGACGACACATGGGATATTGAAATGAAAGGTCTGCAAGTCCGTCGTGCGACAAGTAGCGCTTTGTAGCTCAGAATTCTGGCCAGTATGTAAGGACGCTGAATGTCACCACCTGAGCTCCATGCAGATGTATATCTGCAATGGACTGACTCGTTTGGAGTTATGTCGAACACTTTGGCTTGAGAATGTCATGAAAGCTCTGAATACTCTTAAGAGACACCCAACAACTTTGGAGTGGTAACATCCCTGCTGTGACGCGAATATATATATATATATATATATATATATATATATATACCATATAATCTTTATCAATTGGATGGAATTCGTGGAGTTCCCAAAGGCAAGTTTGGAGAAGCCCATCGCAAACACAGCCGTTAAACTTGGGGTCTGACAGGAGACTGTCGAAGTCTCAGCCCTTTGTCCGGAAGGATTTTGTGACTCGGTCAAGGTCAGCAAGGCAGTTGACCCGAAATATGGCTAGGGGTGGCTTTTCCCTAAATTTTAATTTTTGGAGGAGTAGAGACGTCAACACCACTGGGCAACCTATGGGGGGGGAAGAAAAAGTGGGAAACCAATAGGATATTAGGAGAGTACAGTTTGGAGGTTTGAGAATCTCAAAAAAGCCTTTGCAGGAGAGCGATCGAAGTGAGAACTGGCTTTACTTCTCAGGAGACGTTTCAGCTGATCCACACTACATCGTAGTTCTACCTTCTCCAAAGGCGCAGCCTTTGCGTCTCCTCCAGGAAAGCCGGTCAAACGGGAAACCAGCAAAGCATCAAAGGCATGTAAAATTAAAGTGCATTAATCTCTTGCTCTTTGCTCTGCTACGCGTTAAACACGTAACACAGGACTGAGCAGCGTAATTGTTTTACCGTCGTCTCTTGCGATGTTTTATCTAGTATATTGCGTATTATATAAAAAAAATCTTCTTGTTTGTTATTCGCTAAAATTACTTGTGAATCAATGAGCTGTTTAAATGTTTAAGTTAAGTTTGCTGCCTATCGTCTATATCTGCAGATACAGGCCAATTTATTGCGAAGAAGCATTGCTAAACTTACATTAAGATTAGTTTGAGACTTTTTACCATAATAATTATCGTATTCTGTTTTTTTGTATAATATTTCTATATTTATTTAATTTTTATTATATAGTTGTGGATTTACTCATCTAGTTAATAAAGAGATCAATTTTTGTCATCCGGTTTGTTATCATTTTAAAATGTAATTGATATGGGCACATGTAAATTTTTAAATTTGTTCTCAAGCATGATTTTTTTACCCCTGATTCTACTGTGTACTAGTTACTCATAGGATATATATGGGGAAAGTTAATTTCTTCAACAAGTTACTCATCATACTATATCCATTTTTAAATATTTTTGGTATTTCTTTTACAAGATTATTGTACAGATAGATTCCCTCCTTCTCTTGAGAACAAATAATATTCTCAAAAACTACTGCAGGTAAAATTATTCTACCCGTTGATGGTGCTATTTAGGAATTAAATATTGCCGATGTGTTTATTTTGTTTCCTTCCTTTTTACCTATAATTGATTAACCCGTCCACCGTTATAACTGATCTTTTGCATTTTGGAGCTAAATCAAATCCGTGGTTCTGCTCCGTATAAACTTTGAAGGTCAAAAGCAGCCATGCGTCCTCCCTCCTTTATGAATAACTCCCATCTTAGCTGCGTTGTTCTACTTTTTCCTTCCTATGACCTGACCAAACTTGCACGAAATTAGCGGTCCTTTTTTGAACTTTTTTCAATAATTATATTTGATTCTCTCAATAGGGATCCCAACAACCCACCCTGTATTGTAGTATGGATCTAATTAAATTTAAACATGCCATCTAATTTGATTTATAACTTCCATTTTTTAAGTTCCTCATGAAATATAAGGAATTCTACGCTTTTAGGGTATTGAAACCAAACTGTTCCTCCCAGTATAAGTATGAATATTAGGATATCATTATTAATAATATTCGTATGGAATGTGGTAAACGGTAGGAAGTGCAGAAGGAAAGGAATACAAGCTTTCGAAATCTATCTGAAAATCAGATGGATGAATACAGTTACTAACCCGGAAGTTATAAGCAGAACAAGACAGGAGAGAAAAATATGGAGGACTTTGACCAAGAGAATGGATAGTTTAATAGGCCACGTTTTGAGAGATGAGGGTTTCGTAAAATTAACATTAGAGGGATTGGTGTAAGAACAGAAGGAGGATCCAAGGGATTCAACACGTTGAGCAGTAAAGGAATAACGTGGTATTTGTTTGGAAATGAAATGGATTGAACAGAATATATTAGCATGGAAGGTTGCATCAGACAAGTCTTAGGATTGAATACTACAAGAACAAAAATACAGGGAGCATCAGAAGTTTTAGGTTGGGCATTATAGTGAAAAGGTTGGGGTAATAGGGTTAGATGTACTACCTTTAATACTATTAAGGACCAAATGGATGTGTCGGAGCCAACAGCAGGACGAGATGTGGCCAAAAATCAAGAAATGGAGAATAATGCTGGACATTCATTTAGAAATATATTAATTATGAAACATAAGGTATATAATGTATATCAAGATATTTTAGTCACGCTTGGATATTTATAATAGAGAATTCATCGGTGCGAGAGTGCATTATTATAATTAAATGCAGCTAGACGACGAAATATATCGACTACCATAGTACAGGTGTCCTTGATTGTACAAAATAATAGATCGTATAAGAAAAATTTAGGATTAGTTACTTATTCAACATTTTACTAGCAATTCAATCAAAATTCGATTTGGAATATTAATCCACATTGAATAAGTATGTGTTTCATTTATTGTAATTAGGAATTACAGAAACTGTTAATTTTCAGTAGCTACCAAAAGCCGTATTATAACAGAGTATTAAAATATTTTGTATTCATTTAAAATTTATTCTTAAATTTTAAATTGTAATACACCGTAATATTGTTTTAAAGTAACAATACTTTATTTAACTAAAGTTACAAAATCCTCTCTCACATTAATTATCACAATTATCTGCACGAATAAACGTACCGAGCTTTCATCATGCGATGAGTTTTAAGTGGATTAACGCTCAGCAAAATGTAACACAGATTTCTCCTCTAAAGCGGTGAATTTTGGTAATGTGGACGTCGCATTTGCATTGGCGCTGCTTGCTTTGCTGTATTGTGTCAACGACATACGATTTGTTCTACCATTGACACTCAATTTCATATTACACCAGTTGAAAATTGCATAGAAATCTTACATTTTTAATTTCTGTCATCATAATTGAAAGGAATTTAAGAACTATTATTATTTTAACATTAAAAATTGTTACCAAACTCTTGTGTAGCTTTCTAGACTATTACGGACTGTAAAACATCTGAAGTGGAAATTTTAAGTGCAATTAAATCAGGAGTGCAAGCGAATAGTTCAACATCTAAACCTGTTACGATGTATACAGGTGTGTATTTGATAGGTTAACATTGGATTTGTACGTAATCCGACGGAATTCTAACTTATTATAAGGGCGAGAGCTGCTGAGGAATGTGTTTGTTTAATGTGTTACCATACTACTGATATAAATGGATCGGCGACATGAATATGGCGATACGTACGATTGAAATAATGAATTATGCAACTAAGTTACTTAAATGTTATCAGCGATAAGCTAAATAAATGTATTTGGATGGATACATAAAATATATAGCATTATTATGGTGTAATCGGAAGAATGAAAGAATGTGACACCGCTGTTCTGAGTAGGGCGTTTCTGCTGTCCTCCGTTCTCTCAGAAGCATTGAACATTCACCCATTCTCAAATTGGCGTTTTATTGTATTTGTATTGTATTTATTAAATCTACAAATGGGCAGATGCCCGGTGGCAGCTACATAGAACTTAAACAATAATTAATAAACTGGTAAGGCGTATTCATGTTGTAGTAAGTTGGACCACCCATGGCGTCTGAGACCATATTTAACCTTTAGTTGAATGTATAATTATATTCAATTATAAATAATTACCAAATTTATAAATAAAAACCATTGCCGGGGCCCTAGTTTAAACCCTGGGCTACCTCTGCATCTACTTCCGCATCCACCTTTTCAATTCCCCTTCCTATGCTATTAAAGGGAGTTGCCTGTTTCAGGATCACCTCAGTAGGCCTGTTAACCACAAAAAAATATATATTATTAGGAATGATTTTTTTAAAAAAGAATAATATTGTTTTTGCCTGAAAAAATAAGAAACAAAACAAAAAAACCTGGAAATATATTTCACTGTAGTATATTTTTAGAGATTTCGCAGCACTGATCACTTCACTAAACTTAGATTGATCCGAAATTTTCTTTCGGTTAGAGGAAGTTCCCCAAACACTCCTCCAGGCAGATTGTTCCAGTCATTAATTGTCCTATTTAGGAATGAGTATTTTCCAACGTCTGTTTTTTGGTTCCTTGCTTGTAATTTAAAGGGTACTACATTCAACCAGTGAGTTCTAGAACTTTCTAGAAGAAATTTAAATAGCACGTTCACGCTCAGATAATGTGAACAGCCAAGGCACTGCGTCCAAAGGATGATGACCTGTGGAAACTTCCCATCATGCTCGTGGAGGTCGCGATCTTGTAAGATCGAACAGAATTGGCGAAGACACGTCACGTAGACTGAGAAGTTGCAACGAGACAAAAAAGTCAATTCGTATCACGGCTCGGAAGGAGAAGGAAAGAGATGGAAGATGTCTAGATAGTACTGAGAGCACTGCCGATTATAACGCCGACTCAAAAACCGTCGAAAGGGAGTTCCTTTGTAGAGGTTAAAAATTCCGCCCGGCACACAAGTCTGTCTGGACAACCTCAAAATTATTATAATCAGTTGTTGTAGTATTCAGTCCTAAGACTGGTCTGATCAACCCTCCATGCTAACCTATCTTGCACAAGCCTTTTCATTTCCTTATAACTAGCACAACCCACATCCTCCCTAAACTGATTAGCGTATTCCATCCTTGGCCTCCCTCTTCTGTTCTTACCCCGCACACTTCCCTCTAATGCTAATTTTACAAGATCCTCGTGTCTTCAAACGTGGTCTATTAATCTATCCCTTCTCTTAGTCAACGTCCTCCATATTGTTCGCTTTTCCCCTATTCTGTTTAGAACTTCCTCGTTTGTGATTCCATCCACCCATCTGATTTTCAGCATTCGCCTATAGCACCACATTTCAAAGGCTTCTATTCTTTTCCTTTCCCCAACTCCTATCGTCCACGTTTCGCACCCATATAACACCACGTTCCATACGAACATTTTTATCAACGATTTCTTAATATTCACACTCATACTACCCGTAAGTAAATCCCTCTTCAGAACTTCCTTGTTACTTATCCATCTGATTTTCAGCATTCTTCTATTGCACCACATTTCGAAAGCTTCAATTCTTTTCCTTTCTGCAGCTCCTATCAAGCACGTTTCGCACCCATATAACATCACACTGCATACGAAGATTTTTAGCAATTATTTCCTAATATTCTCACTTATATTACCCGTAAGTATATTCTTCTGTTTTGCCAAAGCCTTCCCTGCCTGTGCTATCCTACTCTTTATGTCTACTATACTTCTACCATCCCTAGTTATTACGCTTCCCAAGTAGCAGAATTCCTTAACTTCCGTCGAAATATCCCTTCCCAATCTAACACCCTTTGTTATTCCACTGTTTCCCATACTACTCTCCATTACCTTGGTTTTTCTTCTATTTATCCTCATATTGAACTCTTTCTCCAGGACTACGTTCATTCCATTTTTTATGGTTTCCAGGTCTTCTTCTGACTCCTCTAATACTACAATATCGTCGGCAAAGCGTAAGGTTTTCATTTCTTCTCTTTCCAATGCGATTCCTTTTCCATATTCCGTTTTAACTTTCTTTATTGCCTGTTCTATATATAAGTTAAACAGCATGGGCGACAGACTGAATCCTTGTCTTACTCCTTTCTTGATTACGGCTTTCTTTTCTTGGTCTTCTATTCTAATTACTGCTGCCTGTCTTATGTATAGGTTACATATTAACCACCTTTCTCGATATATAATCAGTAAATGGAATGATAATTGTGAATAGGTATCAACATCGATTAATAATTAAACTTATCCTTAATAATTGGTGTTAGTGTTTTCTGTACCAGATATAATTTTGCTTTATTCTCATTGCACTGTGACAGCGTTACGTAAATAAGAAAGTGTATTAATAATAGACAAACAAAATTGCCCAATTTATTTTATTTTCTGCTTAAGTTTCCTTGTTGTGTCAATTATTTAAGAATCTTTCTGTGAGAATACCAACGAATCTTAAAGGACGGGATGACTGTCCGGTACGAAATAATAATGCCGTAATTGATTGTGTCTGAGTATTGTTTAGACGTGAGCAGAGTGCGTTCTCACGCACGCGTGGCACGCGAGCATGCTATGCTGTCCCGTTCACTGTTTATCTTTCGCCCACCAGCTCGGATTGGAGATATGGAGGATGCGAGCTGCATTGTTCATCTTGGGACCGAGTCCATTTGTTCCAATCCGCTGAGTTATGGCGACGCGCAGTGATATACTGCGACCGACTGGACTTTAAATTTCTACCCTGAACGGACACTGTCCGTGTGGAAGAAAATAACAACGTTCGTCGTAATTTATCTATGCATCAATCGCGTACCCACAGCGATGAAGCCTTACATACATTCATACTAATGATACAAACCCGCAGATTACCTCCTCTGGCCGATAAAAAAAATAGAAAATATTGACTTAACCACAGGGACACATAAAAAATTATTATGAAGAAATGTTACACATAATTTCATATAAAAATGTTTAAAATTAAATTATTAGCATTTATGAATAGATAAAGAAGAAACTAATTAACGGACAACAGTATATTATAAAATGAATACCATGCAACGCTCTTGGCATCGGTATCTCAAAAGAATCGAATTTAAAGTAAGGAATATTCATCTAACGAGAGGAAAAAAAATTCTTCGCAATATCTTCAGAAAATCTATTTTTAATTAGTATGCTTGTTGTTTACGCCGCGGTGCTTTCAATAACAGCACATTTTAACCGTCAGCTGAAAATAAGACTTCATGAACAAATCACCCCAATTTTCAAAATGTTGCACAAATTAAATTTGCTTGAATTATAGGAATAATAGCTAAGAAAATAATATTTATATGTATATGACATACTAGAAAATACATACTTTAATTATTATTATCTGTGACAAGTTGCGAATCTTATTATAATAAACTGAAATCAATATGTGAGGTTACAACTAAATTTAATGAGGAATATTGTATGTATCAGTTTTACAACACTTCAGTATTGAATATTATACATTTGAGTAACTAACCAGATTGATCTAGGCGGAGATAACAATGTGAAGGATTTTGACCAAGAGAAGAAATAGATTAATGGACAATGTTTTGAGACATGAGGTCTTGTAAAATTAGCATTGGGGGGAGGAGAGCAGTGGAGAGAGGCCAAGGATGGAATACGGTAAGCAGAATTTTTACACAGGGTGTAGGAATACACACGCATTCTCACGGCCCTGAAATAAGATTTGTTGCCCCGTATGAAGATTTGGGATTGTGAAGAAGGGGGGAGTGGGGGACTACGTCTTCACTGATTAGTTTTTCATTCGTCTGAATCATTTACCTGGTTATCGGTACTTTTTCTCAGTAGAGTGACAAATTCACTATCGGATACTGCAAAATGAACCGAGAATGACATTCCGTATCTCCTAAAGTAAGAAGTAGGAATGTCAAAATTCCTTCCTGAAACTACAATACGCACGTCCTTTTTTTTTGTCTTAGAAATGATCCCTTTTCTGATTACACACTTACTGATTCCGCTCAACTGCAAGCCCAGGATCCAGTCATATGTCGTATATTATTCACATACTAAAACCAGTTTTATAACCATATTCATTCCAAGCAAGCAAATGGAACGGTGTTTCAGAAATGCAGTAGAAAAAAACTTCATGAATTCCTCGTAGCGTAAAAAGTCGTCGAGTTTGAGTCATATTTTACTACCAAAGTTATGTTCAAAGTTATGGATCAAAGAAAATATATTTAATGATGCACCCCCATATTTGCACTGGAAGAACGTGAAAAGAGATGTACGTGTCATACTTCCAAAAATATGATACCTTACAATTTAAATTACTGTGTTTGCTATATATTTAGAAATTTTACAGAGAATGTGAAGCAAGTTGGAACAACAATTAGGATTGTATCACAAGCAGTTGATCGAAGGTATTTGTTTAATACTCGCATACTTAGCAGATGTTTGCGAAGTACGCGCGATACGCATACAAACCTATACCTGATAACTTCATCCATTATCGGTTACGTCGCTGCAGGAGCTGCTGGGGAATAAACGTGGGAACTTACTACTCACATCCATTAAAACTTTGCGACTAGGACGAGAACATGGCAGGTGTGTACGTTATTGTAGTGCTTGTTCTTCCAGTATGCCACAGGGGAAGCGAGGAAGTTACTCGTTAACTCAGTACAAGCGACATTAATAAATCTATATTATATCAATAGGATAGAAATTGTAACGTAATTATATGCTTATGGATTGTATAAATTAGGATTACAGAAGAACGTATTCCTTTATCAGAGAAATAAATTTCAAATCTATAATTAGATTTTATGGGGATTCGCTTCCTTCTACAGTGTCTTCAGGGCCTAAAATTTTATTCATACCGTGGGCACTGAAAAAACATCCACGCTTACTCAACAATGTATTATGACGTCTCTTTTCAAAGTCATCTAATATGCTCGATGCATCAGCGATATGAGCACAGTGCGTGCTGGGTGCTTGTTCAAGCTAATTGGCACAAATGTCTTAGAAATTGGTGTAAGGCAGGAAAGGGGAACAAAAACATAAAGAAAACGAACTACAACTTCACACAGCTATATTAACATATTAAAAAAACTCAGAAAAATCCAATTGTTATTCTCCTTTAGACTCAAACACTTTACATCAACATAGACAGATGGAAAACTATTACTATGTAGCGCAGTAGAACCCGCGTCCAATTTTTTATTATTATTTACGGAAACTTAAATAACAAATATTCCGGCATGAGCAAGTCGCTTGCCAGGAAGAAGGGGTTTTTCCGCGCGCCGTCTTGGCGGCTCGGAATAATAACAAAGGGACTGCGGCTGACACCTGGACCATAAAGCTCGGACACCTCGTCGCCGGTTTCGGAATGTCTTAATCTGCCTGGGAATTTGGTGACCGGGTGGCGTGTGTTCCCCAAATGAAACAAGGGATATTATTGGAGAATATCCATCCCTGCCACCTTAGTGATAGGTGTCGGATAAGTGGGGACAAGGTTTTAAAGAGGCTACGCGGAGACAATTTTAGGACAGATTTTTGCAGGGGATGGCAAGAGGATATTGAAGGAGAGTGGTGGACAGATTTCTGGTGATACAAGGAGATGGAGAGAGGAGATTGAAGGAGAGTGGTGGAGAAAGAGATTTTTGGCTGGTGATACAAGGTGGTGGCGAAAGGAGATTGGCAGCAGAGTGGTGGAGAGAGGAGATTGGTGAGGTGGCAGCGGAGACCATGCTTTGATCAGTCCAGGAAGCAGGGAAGAAAGGTCTTAACGCCAAGGGAAGAAAGAGGAAAATGCGGAATTTCCTCACGACTTCGTGCTATTGTCGACCGGCCGCTTCAAGTTCCACAACATGGAAATTACAGCGAGACGCCTATGACAACAACTCAGGTTCGTTAACGAACAGATCTGCTACACGTGGTCACCCAAACCAATTAATACCCTGAGATCTTTAATACAATTCCATTTTAATTATTTTTGTACATACACGCACTACCCATATTAAAATTGTGTTTACAATTAATAAATGTATATATTTAAACCCAATTATTAAATTCATTAATTAATATTCCCCACATCATTACAACTACAAAAAACACAAAAATTTAATTGTTATTCTTCTTGACACCCATGCACTTCCACCATGACATTCATGCACTTCCACCAACGACATAAATGTAAGGAAAACTACGAACGACCTCTTTCTTTATAGAATTTTTCTTTGGGATTCATTAGAATTTTCACCAAACCCTGGTTATCCAAGATAGGCAGCTGGTACAGCAGCGACCAGGTTTATGTTCCCAGTTTGAATGTTAACCCTGAGTGCTTCTCGACAATCCGAATCCAGCAGGCCCAGGTCGGGAGCCTCCAATGTCACCCAAGGTCGGAAACTTCCAATGTCACCCAAGGTCGGTCACTGTGTAAGCGGGCGAACAGGTGACGCATCAGCTTTTTACTTCCCCCAATAGCCGGCTGCTAAAACTTCGGAATGATATCAATGCGAGTGGGTGTTCGAACCATAGAACTCAAGTTGTTTACGTTACAAAAACTGGCCGCTATTACAGCGGTGCAGCAATCGGCCCAAGCCACGAACAACAGAGAAGACAGCCCCTTTAACTAATTGTTCACGGAATAGCCCCATTCAATTGTCGCGCCTCCTCAGAAACTACAATTGAAGTGAAGCACTCAAATAAAGTTAGTGAATTATTCAATAAATTAATTTCTAACCATTTTTATAATTCAAAATTGTTTAAATTATATTACGGACTTTACTAAATAAATTCATAGTTTATTATTTACATATTAAATCGATTAACGTCTGCTATTAACAACAAATTAAATAATTTCCTACCGATTTTTACAGACAGTTTTTATTTTTTATTTAAACGACGTTCCGGCGCATATTCGCGCCATCTTCAGGTTTATAATCTGTGAAATACATATTTCAATTTAATATATATATATATATATATATATATATATAAAGGAATAAACTAACAACTCACCAAATTATTGTTAAAATCCAATTATCAAAACTACAAAATTGTTGTAATCGTTAATTTTTTTCTACCAAAGTGAGGTCCGAGGCAGCCCTAAGAACTAATCTAGTCAACAGTTTGCACAAGACTAAATAATGGCCCATCTGTAAACTTTAACAGCCGTTTCCCGTGGCCTTGGGCTAGCGGCGGCTACTCTCACTATTGTCAATATCAACTTTACAAAATTTAAAGTAAGAACATAAATAGGTTTTTATCCTTTAAGAAAAACAAAGTCAGGATTATATTGTAATAACAATGTTTTTTAACACATTATATAAAAAATATTTATAAATAAATTGTAACACATATTAACAACTGTTAAAATATTTCCAGACAGTGGAGTATACACACAGGACTTAATTTTAACGTGTCATTATGAGAATTCAGGATGTCCTTGGTTGTTTAAATAAATAACATTTCTGAAATATTTCTCTTAAATAAATTTTCTTCAAAATCCAAAATTTGTACATTATCCCAATCAAACTCGTTTAGATAAAAATAAAAACTGTCTGTAAAAATCGGTCGGAAATTATTTAATTTGTTTATTATTTACAATTTATTAAAATAATTTTGACAAAATAAGTGAAGCGGTCGTTCGATGTTACACTATCTAACTGAAAATATTCCGAAGCAGTACGATGGAATGGATCATCAGAAATCTCGTACAAAGCGTAAAATACATATACAAACTAGTATTAATAACAAGCGAACGCTTTCCCGGTGTACGTGATTAACAAACCATTCTCGGGATTCGAACCGGGTGCAACACGACGTTTCGAAGGCAGGCATTCCCATCATCTTCAAGTGAAAGTCGCGTTTCTACAATGTTTTGACTCAGACTCCCGAAAATGCTTTGTTAAAGAATTAATAATTTTAGAAAACAATCGGAATTAATAAATCATACATTTTAGTGCAATTTGAAAACCACTTGCAACTTTATACCCTTTAACGTAAAGCACTTTTACAGAAAATGTTGTAACCTCTTTTATTTTACAGATGATATTAACAGTTGTCGAATGTAATGACTAAAATAAAATAAATTGTTTAGAGGCTAGTTTATGGTTTTCTTAATTATCAAAACCTTACAGTACATAGATCATAAAATATCCATGCTCAGTCTTAACGAATAAAATATTTATTATGTCATGATAACATTCTGGATGCCACGTGTGTGCAATGAACACATTTAGAAATTTCTACTAAATAAATTACTTATAGAAACTTACGTTTGCACCATAAGAGATTCCATATAATTATTGAAACTTTACATTCTTATTTTTTTATAATTGTATTCACTTATTAATAATAAAGCTTACCACCAAATTCGTCATTTGCGTATCGGGTCATCTTTCTTTTGTTCTCGTAGAGTTTTTAATAAATGTTCTGAAAATTTATTGTATTGAAAAGCTTACAATCAAACCGAATACTAATCATAGATATAGCTGTATATAAGAATGTTAACTGTGTTTAATAGGCATAAAAATTATATACAGTTTCGTTATGAGTGCAAAAAATCTTGTTGGTTAGTTGTTTAGAGGTCTCCATATCTCAGCATAATCTTAAGTTAAATTAGCATAAACTAATCTTTTCAGTCTGTGTTCTGAAAATCTTATCTAATCATTTTGTTTCACAGAAACGAGTTTTAGTTTGCACTGTACTTGATGAAGCTGTCTTACTGTTCCTTTTTGAATACATTAAATACGTTAAATATTTACTATCAACTTGAATTTACACCTAAATACCTAAACATTTAGACTCAGGTTAAATTCACTCATTTTTAATCATTAATCAGATAGCCTCAGCATGTTTCTTCAAAAGTTAAAATAAATCATGTTATTGTAAGTAGTTATTTTCCATTATTGCATCGCAAAGGAATAATTGTAATTTAATTCATTATTTAAAATCCAATATTTATACAATTAGATAAAATATATAAACATACAGCAAGAGATAGGCTGCGGGGTTTTGGAATATTCCGTCATGATTTGGCGCCGTTGTGTCGCGTTTCAAAACTTCACGTTCATGCCCACAGACAAAGCTTGAGTATTGAAGCTTTACCACCAGCAAACGACAATTCCCCAGGGCCACCCCATCAATGGAAGTTGCAGGTGCGGTGTTCTTGGAAAATTCAATATTATTGGCGTAGACACGTCACGTGGAGTGGTGTATTGCCACGCAGAAGGGTGACAGAGAGATGACTTCACGATGCCAGAACGAAGAGGAGAGAAGTAAGGAGAAGGGAGATGTACTTATAGAAAAATTCGCCACAGGATTAGGTACAGAAGGAGGGATGAGAGAGGAGGAGATCCTTTTAGAGAAAATAATAATAAGATTTTAGAAAATCATTGAAGTAAAACACAAACCCACCAGCATATATATTATCTTAGCCACAATTATCGACTGAGACAAACGTAATAAGCGGGATCTCGGCTGCACGTTTGTTTTGTTTACCACACAGATGTTTTCCTAATAGTTAATTTGAGTCTCATGGAAATAAATACCATGAGTTTAACCGTCATCAATTTTTCAATACTTAAATCACCTTTCATTTCTTTTTAGTTAGTAGAGGGCCCCAGTGAAAATTTGTAATCAGTAATTAAATATTTTTACGTTAAATTTTAACAATTAAGTATTCAAATCATCATTACCCTTTACATTACATAAATCGGCGACGTTATTCGTCACATTGAAAGAGGAATTAAGCTTTGCTAGTTGCACGACTAAAAAAGGTAATCTGATCCGGGATTCTGGTCATTAACTGAAACAGTCCTTTCCAATCATGTTTAATTGACCATCCGGCTCACAAAGTATTTCATTTATTTATTACAGACAGTCGTTCTGTTGTTCCAATTGTTATAGAGCTGAAACAGTGAAAAGATTCGGGCTCGGTTGTTACGTTAAATTACATAGATTTTTTACAAAAAAAAATATTAATTTAGAAGCAACTATGAACATGAATTTAAAACACCTGGTGATGAGGAGTCATAAATTCGACCTTAACAATTAAAGCCTCATGATAAAATAGTGTTCGTTATTATCATCATTCCTCACTAATCGCGTACGTCGTTTTCAATGTAGCTTCTGCTACTTTTACAATTACTTTCTAATGAACTAAATCTATTATTTGCTGCGCTCTACTCTAAGTTAATTTTAAGTTAACGCTCAATTCGCTCTTCCAGAACTATTTCATCCGTTCTTTAATGTGGTCAATGAAAGCATTCCGAGAGGAACCGCTGTGAGGCTCATTTCGTATTAAATTCTTTAAATGTTTCTTGTATTTAAATGGATGCTGATGTATTTTGTGGACATCGAATATCTCTTCCTTAACGTCTAACTAAAAAACATTGAAGACAATATAATATTATGTTAAAGAATATACGCAAACAGAGAAAACCGCAAGGTGCATTATTTTAGAGAAAGTTGCGTTTCCTGAGAAAACAAGAAATATATTAGAATTCCATGTTTCTTCAACGTTTTTGGTTATGAATATAGCTCGCATTGTATTTTATTTAATATTTAAATATTTAAGAGTTTGATTTATTGTATTTTCTCTAATTAAATGATTAATTCATTAATATTAGTTTTTAGTGAATATAACCAATAATTCACTCCAAATTCGTATGTATCATGTAATATGACAGTCCGCAGTCCACCCGGTAGGCCAAGGCCCTTAATGGACTACAGAGCCAAGGACGGAGAAGAACGAATAATTAATTTGATACTCAACTAAGAACTCCTTAAACTGCTTAAAATATTATTTGAGTAATAATCTATGATTGTTATATAGGGATTGAATTTCTATGTTTCCTATGAAATATTTCACGAAGTCTGAAAACCAAGTGATTGAAAAGAGCCAAATTTGTCATAATAATTTAATAATATAAAAAATAACACGACGTTTCGTTCTCAATTTAGGACTATCGTGTGTACAGTGGATTTGGAGCATTACAAATAAATTCTATTTATTAGCAAATTCTTCTATTAATATCCGCCAGAGATTGAAGTTATATAAATATATTTTACGATTAAATTAATTATACACCATCTATATTACGTTTGAGATTATTACTGCCGTTCACTTTAATGTAAGCGTTCTTGTTTAAAAATCCTGAAATTCAATTTTCGTTTTATCCTATCACCTATATAAAATAAAAAAATTTAAATTGTGTACATTTTGATGCTATTAACCGTAACGAATAATGGAATTTACTATAACGGAACTGTTACTTCGCCACAATTGAAAAGTTAATGGTCTCATTTTTATAAACGCGAGAGGTGTGAGTCCTTTCACATTATGATTGCTCAGCGATTTAACCAGCCATTAGTCAGAACCGTCAACCTCTCTGGACCACCTGACGGACGCCGCACACTACCATCATTCATCACTAGATCCTGAAACCAACAACACAAAGAGATTCGCGAAATAATATTTGTTCTCCAAGCAACCTGTTACTCTACGCTGATATATTGATCTGGTAACTAATTTGTTAGTAAACTGACTGCGAAACTATTTATTGCTTTTAATATCGTGATAATTGGAATACAAACGCCGTTAATCCATTACCCAACTACGACAGTTTATACGTCATGGTTTGTTGTGTTGAGAACTGGCCATCAATATACAAGTATTATTAATCAATATTACTGCGTCAAAAAAATTTAATATTTCCTTGCTACATTAAAAAATACTTATACAAATTAAAGGATTGAAGCTCAGGTAAAGAGCGTACAGCTAATTTAGAAGAAAGACAATAATGTAAAAATGTCGATTGGACCCAGGACTCGAATTCAGGACCAACCACTTTCCTGGCGGGTACTCTACCACTGTTCTAGTCCGAATCGACGTCCCGAGAGCCGATTCTACATCCTTCCACTAAAGCCAGGCTCACTCACCTATATTTAGTCTATAAACAATTTCTTATCGGTGTAGATGCCATAATTATACATACTATAGTCTGCAGGCACTTCTAAAGCTTAATTAATAAATTAAATTAGTATATTGTAAGGGTCAAACACATTTGCTTGGACTTTGGCGGTGCGGAGATAGGAGAAGGAGACAGTATTTGAGCCAGGGGCAATAAAAATCAAAACTCACGGCGTGCCTGGGATGTTTCCCAATTTTGGTGAGATTTGGCGGTATCGAATGGTGTTTTTCTCCAAGAGTAACCGTAAATGTTATTGGTGAATGTCCATCCCTGCCACCTTGCTGATATGAAGTAAAGAAGTGTTTTAATAAGGCTTGCAGAGAGATTTGGTTGAAAAGAAAGGTATACAAAAGCTCATCATCTTCAAATTGTGGAGTTAAAACCTGATTTCCAGGGCAACAAATTTAATATATTGTAACCGCCCGATCCACTATTTCTTTCTTTCCTCACAGATTTCTTTATCTTTAGCGATTGTTACCTGAATGAATCTTATTATTAAATAAAATCTAAGTCTAATAATACGCCATTAATATTAATGACTCGGAAACTTAAAACTCTTCTAACTTTCGATTTAAACAAAAACTTTAAATGTGGCGTACACTGTGATTTAGACCTATGCTTCCATGGTCCTGTAACACATTTCTATCGCTACATTAACTATTATCCAGACTTTTCTATCCCATCCATTGTCTCGACAGAAGACCTTGAATCTTCGACGCGATTGTTCCACGTGTCGTGGAGATTATGTTCGATCTGCGGTGTTGTCAAACCACTATAACCATTAAAATAACTTAACTAAATAAGAATAAATATAAACAATCTAAAGACACAATTAATTACAATTTTTGTTTTTCACGGACAATCGCCTTTTCTTTTCTTTCCGCACCCTTTTACCATCGTAAAATAAGCATTTTAACGTTACCCCAATATAGAGAGCAGCACGGTCGGATGTGTGACAACGTCCATCCCTTCTCCTTACATTTTGAAAAGCTCATTAGTTTAAAAGATTTCAGATACTTCGTTCCATTAATTCCATTAAACAGTTTCCGGAGGAGTTTGAAAATTTCTTCACGTTCGCATGCACCCTAAGACATCGACCTAGACCCGAGTTCTTCTGATTTTACTACGAGGCGGCCGCTAATCTGTGTCACGGTGTCCGTCCATCCCTCCTTTGTAAGGCCCCTCTAATACGAGCCGGGCCGTCCGCCATTTTTAATCTAGTGTGCTTCGCAGTGTAGAACGTCGAAAGTGCTTCTCTTTTCTGGTGTGATAATTCCATCAGCAATATGGTTTGCTGTGCAGCTGTAAACTGTAGGAATTGTACCAGTAAAGGATTATTTCGGTTCGAAAAGAATTAATTCGAAGGAAACGAAGATTATAAATTGTCCAAGAGACAAGTGGAATCCTGGCAACCCTGGAGAATATCTATGTCAGGTAAATTTCTTGTTGTATTTAAATTACTTAGCTTCATTATTGAAGCGTTACTTAACTTTGTTTACAAAAGAAATGCATACTTCATATAACTTTCTACAAAAAAAAAGTATGTTCTATCTCTGCATATGATTATTTGTAAAAATTTCTAACATGAAGTGTAGCTCAAGTACAGAACTTTAAATAAAAGTCATTTGTCACTTTAATACTTTTGTAATAATTAGTTTGTATTTTTATGTTAACTTATTCTAACTAAATATAAATACCTTTATTTAAGCAACTAAAAGTATATTTTGTTTACCACATGCGGTGTATATTTTAATCTTTTACATGATTTATTTAATTAAAATGTTTAAAACTCATAATAAAATTATTTAAATCACGAAATTTTGACTTCATTTTCGATTTAATTAACTAAAATTTAAAGTCTTGAGTTGAGGAAATAAATTTATGTACTCTGGTTCGATCATGCATTCATTATCTATGTTATTACGATATTAACTTTAGTCTACATTTAATATCTATAAATATGAAATTCGTAAAACTATATAAGTTAATGAAATTATTTAGGTTACAGAAGAGAATCAAACTTTTATGAACATAGAAGCATTGGAACAAATCAGACACCCATTTTCTGGTTTACAAAACAGAATATTCCTATTGTAACTCTGTACACATAGGTCAAAAAAATTGAGTTAAAAGCACCGATCAAAGAGCATAAACTTTTCGTTTTGACTGACATTTACAAGTGTTGCTTTTATCAAAATGTAGTAAATACAACCGGAATCAAAGGGGTTAAGAATCCTGCTTAAAGTATTTGTATCACTTTATACATTCAAAGTGGAATAATTCAAGCACTACATATACCACTGAGTAACGGTCTTAGTGAAACGCTTGGTACCGACGGAAACGCTCAGCTTTAGCTACGTCGAAAAAAACACGTTGCAGAAAGTACACTTCAAAATAGCTTTGCATAACAACAATTACCTTATATTATTTAGTTTAAAGTGATTTAAGTACTTCGAAGTACTTTCTTAATACTTCTCTTGTATTTAATACATCTCATGCATATATAGATTATAGATTTTATTGCATAAAAATCAATATGCGAATAATTAATGTATTTCAACTGACACGCTGAACTTGGAACATTCCCGTGAGATTAAAAATGGCGCACGGCCCAGCCTTATATTACAGGGGCTCGTGGCCCCTCATGTAGCCTGTTACCCCCCCCCCCAAAAAAAAACATCTGCCTGCCACAAGAGCGGCGTCTGCTGGACCAGCCCGTGGTTCTGACTTGGCCTAGGGATCGACCGACGTTTCCTGCCGCTGCGTGCACCATAGCTGCTGTCTCACCTACCTCGGACACATGCCCAGAAACAGGGGAAGTCGTGTCCATGATATGGTATTTATTACTACTCAGACATTCTAACGCTTTAAAATCGAATGGCAAGTGATTAAATTCTGTGGTGAAACATATTATTTGAAGTGTGAGTGCCTTGTCTGGGCGCACTTAATGTTGAATTTGCTGGAGAACTCGGCATAAGTGAATATTTCTCTGTGTGTATATATGTATGTTTTCAGATTCACCAACTTTCTGTGTCACAAACGACGGACGAGAAAGCGGAACTGGACGGGATATCCTATCCGCCCGTGTGTGTTAACGTTCTGTAATTTGTGTAAATTTGTTTAAATTAATGGACAAAGATTTTTCTTAAGAATTGTTTTGTCGTTTAGGGATTCATTCAGAATACAATCCCTCGTAAACTGTGTATGGATCTGTATGTCATATTTATGTTATATGATGCTTATAAATTTTATTCAATTTGATGCTAGTAATAGACAACTTCTCAGCTAATGCACCTTTCCTCGGCCTTCGGATTGACGATAAATTAAAGTGGAATGACCATATAGATCTGCTTGCCGGAAAACTAAGTTCAGCTTGTTATTCTCTGAGAACACTAATGCAACACGTTGACAAAAAGTACGTCAAAATGGTTTACTTCGCGTATTTTCATGCAACTATGAGCTATGGCATCTCTAATTGGGGAAACTGCTCCAGGAGTAATGAAATATTTAAGTTGCAAAAGCGTGAAATTCGAATACTTTCTAGCACGAATTCTAGATCGAGGTGCAAACCTTTCTTCAAAAGTTTACAAATACTTATTTTACCAAGCGTATATATTTATGAAATATTAAAGTTTGTAAAGCGGAACACTAATTTGTTTCAAACAAATGGCGAGTTTCATGAATACGCGACCAGAAATCGTTCAGCTCTAAGGTCGGACAAGCATCGCCTTGCTCTACACCAGAAAAGTATTCACAATACCGGGATAATTTTATATATCAGCCTTCCGCCAGAGGTTAAAAATAGTACGTACAAAAGCTTCGTGAAGCAGAGTAAAACTATTCTTTTAAATGGCGCGTTTTACTCGGTACAGGATTTTCTTAATCGTCCTTCTAGTATTTAAAATCAAGGTTCCTGCAAAAAGTGTTGAATGAGCTGCCTTGTAAAATAGCACATCACATATCTTTAAAATTTCTATTCAGTTTTTTCTGCTCTTTTGTTTGTTTGTTTCATGTATTGCCTGGAGCTACGACGGAAGGACAGTTTCCTGGTCGCAGAGCTCCAAGTAGTTAAAACTCCATTGCGTGTTTCTCAGTGTGTGCTTGTTTGTGTTTCCCAGTGTGTGTGTGACATCGTGTGTCCGTGTTGTGTATATATTGACTTTTGTCTATATACATTTTCTTTTATTAATTTATTTTAAGATTATTTGTCTTTAATTATGTACCTTATTTTGTTCATTTTTAATGTAGGACGTTTCCTATTTCCTCAATCGAGGACTAATGGAAACAACTGTAAATCTAAATGCTTGTTATAATTCCTCATACTGCTTTTCCTTGAAATAATCATTCCTCCTACTGCAATATTCGACCGATAAGAACCCCGAATCCACAAAGCTCTGCCGGACCAATTAGACGGCCAAGGTTATATTTTTTATCGGTATCACAAAAAACAACAACAGGATGTATGACACTTTAAACAAACTTAAAGCTGATACTGCATCAAATATAGAAACAACAGTGTGAACTTGATTACAAATTGTTTTCATAAATTGAGAACTGTTTTTCTTGAACACCCTTGATATAATTCATGGGTTGAGGTGAAGAAATTACATTTTCTTCCTATGTGAATAAATGTATTACATCTGCTTGAATCAAACATTAATATTTTCCCGCATTTTACTGTAAAATGAAGATGTTATGTTAACAAATCTTCAAAAATATTGTGGAAGTATAATGAAAATATTTGCACCATAAAATTATTGAAACTAATACTAAGAAAAATAATATGTCAACAGTTTCTTGATCTCCATTAAGCTTTTTCTCCATACCTCGTAAACTATACGAAAAGCCAAAAAAAAGAAAATTATGGTCATAATTTACATCTGAAACGTCTGTCTTTTGCTTAAATAGAGGAAAAATATTTTTGAAATTTATTATTTTCGACTCGAAAAGTAAACATAACAATTGTTATTTTTCTAGGAAGACAAAACTACAAATCAAACATTTCCCAGATTTTATTATTCGAAAGGATTACTTATAGACGGAAGATTGTATATCTGGGCTCTAGAATAATAAATGATTTTGCTTTTTTTTCCTTTCCCTAAATTACTTTATTTTAATTTTCAGACTGCAATGTTTTCAATCTCCGCGTGTACGTTGCAAAGTTTTATTGTGTTTCTCGGTGATTTGTGGGTTTTGCCTTTGATCCGCCGTGTGTTGCGGAGGAGGAAGTGCTTTCCTTGGATGATATACAACCCGCCTGCACATCCTCGTTGCCTGCGACGCCTTGGAAGGGACGCGAAGGGAAGGGAACTTTCCCTGCAGCAGTAATTCGCGTGATGAATGTGTGGCACTCGAGCGCATGAATTCATAATGTCACTACTGACGCTTCCCTGTTCTTAGTTATGCCCTATGTTCACAGGACAATTTACAGATATATGCATATAAACTCCCTAGTGATGTATTATGCACACCAGAAATCTGATGTAAGCCACGAGATTTCTGAATAGACAACGCGTATGAAAGTGAATGTTAAAGGCGTGAACGCATGAATTTCTAGCCATCATTGACGCAAATAATTTCATTCTATAATCTTTAGTGTGTTTTCTAACTGAAGTTTATTATTATTATTTCTTTATTCAGTGTCCACACTGAGTCAGTATAGATCCTTAAATGTTAAATTAATACATTCCAAAACACTACGTAACGTTTCATCCAACCCGTACATCTGAATAAATTGTACACAGGATGTCTACACCAAATTAACAACATAGGCATTAGGAAGAAAGTAACACGTCATATATAATTCTGATTTTTTTTGTATTAGCTTGGACAATAATAGTAAATCAATATCAGTTGTTTTCACATAATTTTAAGTAGCAGCCCTTCATTTCTTCCTCCTCCCACCGTGGAACTGAAATTCTACAGAATGTCAAAATTGAACTCAGTGAGTTCCACAACCCCAGATTAGACACGATGCTCAATTCTTTTCGCGTTACTTTTGTGTAATTGTCATCCGCCCCCACGCCTATGAACGCTCTCCTCCCATGGCGAATGGGGTTCAAATTACAAAGCAGGTAGATAAAACTATCAACCTCATTAACCCCGAAAAATATTTATTCACATGCAAATATCGGCCTTTTATTTTTAATAGCATAGGAAGGGTATTGAAAAGTGGGGATGTGGAAGGTAGAGCAAGATAGGCAAGGGTTATCTACGTCCCCCGGGCTATAGTTTAAGGATTCTATCCGGTGGTTCATCTAAAAGAGATGCAGAGAAACCCCTAGAAAGCCTACATCAGGTAGGTCGGGCTATTGGGTACTATTCTCACTCCGCCGGGAGACGAGTTTGCTGTGGGGTCTCAGCATTCCCTTCTCCATGTCTACATCAGTTTTAAGAGGCAATCAACTACCAAGTTTAACATTTTCTTTATGTATGTCTGTTGACAAATTGGTTTAATTTACTATATAAATAAGTAAATCGCATACCATTTGGCTCCTACTGTGTATTTTGTACCGTAGCCATTCATTATACTGTTAGGTGCTCTCAATAATCTAATAGCCATAGAAGTTCATCTAATTGAGGTTCCCCTAAAGAATTAAAAAAATCAAACATAATGTCGCTTTTGCTCTTTCGGCCTTTAAAGAATCCCGTTTTGGAAAATTAATGAGTTTATTAAATATCCGTTCAGTGGAAATTAAAGGTGGAAAATAAACATTACAGTCTTTTTAATCATTGTACCCAATAAATTAGTCGAGGAGATATTAAAAAAATTATGGGTAATGTAAATCATAACTGTTTATTACACACTTCATGTTGTTCTATTTCACTCTTCTTCAAAAGTAATAAATACGATTCCATATATTAGAATACGTTTACAGAAAAGTTTATTAACAGAATTGCATAAGGTCGGAACCCAATAAAAGACTAAGCTGTTGACTGTATAAAGGAACATTATTTTAAAAGTTCAGATTGGGCTGGAGAACCGAGGCTGATTTTTATAATGGATGACTCGACTTACCAACGCTCAAGTGTTCATCAGAAAATATTTATTTTACAAATCATGTTGTGTAAAATAGCTTTCTGCGTTAACACCAACTGTACATCATTCCGATAATATCGCATAGAATCGATTATCACCACAGCATGGAGGCAGGTTCTGTGCTGTAATCAGGAATAAAATTACCATATAGCACAAATACGTACACACATGCATAATTTTACGTGCAGGCAATTACAGAACGCGAGACCAATTAAAATGACTCAAAACTCGATGTGGTAGCTGTTGTTTTGCGCCGATTCTAACTGGGGACGAATTATCGTATGTCATTTGCACAATAGTGTTATTTTCCTGGCAGGGTGTTGAACAAATCCACCGAGATAAACATGTTAATTTTTGGATTTCAATCGCACATATTTTCACATTTGGTAGTAAAGAAAAAATACAAATCGTGATTTAAAGTCTTTATTTTCTAATTATAGTGAAATGATAGCAAATTGTAACTGAATAAATCATTTTTACCCATCCCAACACAATTTCACCTGTTTTTAATTTGTCCTTTTAGGTTAAATGTCGCTTGTTTATCAACAGTCAGGTTTCAGTAGGACGAGGAAATTATAGGAAAACAATTCTGTTGCCTACGATATTAACTTTAGCCTACATTTAATATCTATAAATATGAAATTCGTAAAACTATATAAATTAATGAAATTATTTAGTTTACAGAAGAGAATCAAACTTAAATACTTTTATGAACATAGAAGCATCAGACACCCATTTTCTGGTTTACAAAGCAGAATATTCCTATTGTAACTCTGTACACATTGGCCAAAAAATTGAGAGTTTAAGAGCACTGATCAAAGAGCATAAACTTTTCGTTTTGACTGACATTTACAAGTGTTGCTTTTATCAAAATGTAGTAAATACAACCGGAATGAATTGGGTTAAGAATACTGCTAAAGTATTTGTTTCATTTTATACATTCAAAGTGGACTAATTCAAGCACTACATATAATACCACTGAGTAACGGTCTTAATGAAACGCTTGGTACCCACGGAAACGCTCAGCTTTAGCTAAGTCGAAAAAACACGTTGCAGAAATTACACTTCAAAATAGCTTTGCATAATAACAATTACGTTATATTATTTAGTTTAAGGTGATTTAAGTACTTCGGAGTACTTTCTTAATACTTCTCTTGTATTTAATGCTTTTCATGCATATGGAAAGTTATAGATTTTCATAAATTATAATACACATACATACTTAATATTTATTGTTATGTTTAAGGTGTCTGGAAGTTTACTGTTACTTAATACTTCTGCAACCGTACCGTATTGAAGAAAACGCATGTTTTCTACATAAAGAACTTTTTGGGACGTTTGCTTCCTTTATACCTAAAATTTTTAATTCAATACAAGATTCTAAATCTATTTTAAATAGAAGATTCGGTAGGAAGATGAGCGACTGGCTAGATTCAGGGCTAAACAATCTCTAATAGGATTTGGAATAATGTAGGGGATATCATGTAGGATCCGGCAGAAAGAAGAAGTCGCATGGTTAGGACAGCCGGCTTTTCAGATATTCACCCGGAATTGCATAAACATACTGAGAGGTATAAGATGTTCTAAGATTTCCCATGGGTTTTTCTAAAACAGTCATCACAAAATGCTCTTCCTGTGCTATTAAAGGGGAGTTGCCTGTTTGAGGATCACCCTCATGTAACCTGTTACTTCAAAAAAATGCTGTATTGGGCTAATGTAAATGAATATCCGTGTAGTGTCGGGCAGCTATAATAAAAATACTAACCATCTCAGAGATAAACGTAGTATGGTAGTCATGTACTCTGACAATAGTCCAGTTACCTCACAAACAGGTATAAGTAATGATATACGAAAGGATAACGAGTATCCGACATGGATTAGAAATATTTTAGAAACAGAAGGACAGAAATAATCTAAATCAAAATACTTGAAACCATGATCCTCCATAGTTACATATACAATATAAGAATAAATTATCAGTAAAAATTACTTTTTAAGTAGTTTGGTTTTAATCTTTTCGTATTATAGAATTCATAAAGAGTAAGGCCCCTTCGTGCAAGCTGGTTTATTTGTTCTGGATGCTTGAGACGCAATAATGCCGTGTCGTTTCCCCATCTGCACAAAGTTAAGGAGCGCGGTGGCCCTATTGATTGCTGATAGAGCAATATTCAGAAACCCTCTTTCTGTATTATTGGTCATGTCCCGCTTTTCCCCTACTGAATCCACCAATATACAATAGAAACCATATTTCAAAATTTTTCGTATAATACATGTCACGTAAAATAGCAATGATTCTAACTTTTATCACGCTGCTTTTAGATATGACATTGGTTTAATACTTCTATTTCTATTTAATGCAATAAGCATGCTGTAAGCACATTATTATCCAAATTAGAGACGTTCGTTCTATTCCTTAAAAAATATGGTGAGAATATATATTATCTGAAAATATTTTGAAAAATTACGCCGTGTTGATGAGTCCGATGCTAATATTAGACTGACTTCATTATTCTCAAAGAAAACTTAGTATTTATTTTATTACATTGGGTTATCTTCAGTATATGTTCTATTTTCTTATATTATTCCGCTAAAGTGTCGACCTAGCTTGGGCGTCACATTTTTAAAATTTAAACTAGCATATAATTACCACTCTGCTCTCATCCTACAGCACTAAACACAAGTTAATGAGTAATGAGTAAAGTGATGAATATTAATCCTGTAAAGCCAGTTGGGCACAAGCAGGATACATACATACACACATAATGCACACTTAAACAAAAAGAAGATAAGACTTTATAGAAAATGTTCGATATTTCAGTAGAAGATTTTTCAACGACCACACAAGGAAACGTACAACTGATAAAAGATGAAAATTGAAAATAAATTATACAAATAACCTCAAAAAGGATATACAAATTTGGAGGAAGATTTTGGTTGCACTCCTCTCTCGTGAATAATTTCCTTTTTTCTATATTTCCATCTCTGGCCTCTGCCGTCAACAATGTGTTCGTTACCCAGCGACACTTTCTCCGAAGCTGCTGGACCAGAAGCCACGTATCGCATCCTTCCTTGCTCTTCGGTGAGAGTTAAGTTAACGTTATTTTTTGTATCATGTTGCGCAGAGTGTTTCGAATTTTTTTTTGTTGCTCTTCCCCCCCAGAAGCTGTGTCTCGGCCTGAAAGTGACCCCATTAGTTATTCTCCCGTCCTGATCCCTCCTCAGCCGCGCCCTGAACCACTGTTCAGCACGGAGGAACACGAAAAACCTCAGTTTCCCTCAAGTTCCCCCATCGACGCCATCTCCGGTGATGATGAGGATCCGCTTCGGGCAGACGAAGCTGACCACGGTCCAGCCACACCACTCTTACCACCATCTAAACTGCCCGAAGTGGATCGGTACGCCGAGTACCCGAGGATGTTTAAGTTCGATGATCCGAGCGACAGCGATGACGATCGTCGATGGACACCACCTCTCATGATCGGAGATGAGTCGTCGGAAGATGAAACCAGCAGCGTTCTGGATTTAACCAAATTTAAATGTTACATGTCCATAGTGTGTGACCCACTCTATGCCAACCCGTTACAATGAAATCTAATGTTCCTCCATTTACGGGTCCAAATTAAAAGTTTGATTTTTTGGAAATTATAAAAACCATTTTGCGAAACATGGTTAAAATTTAACGTTTTCTTTGTGATTGGTATTTTGATGCTTGCTTGGGACATTGTCCCCGACAAAAGCAAGCCGCAAGGATCCGAGTTTGCCGTTCAGGAAATCCTGGTAAGTGCCTCTGATGTTCCATCTACCATGATTCAAGTGAAATGTATTTTTAAGTACTAATACTCCATTACACGGTTCTTCCAGAATCGGCAAAGCATGTGACACTAAACGCATACCAACGCGTCGTCATCCCATCAGCTTGATGACGTGTCACAATGAACATGGCTCCTTCCAACAAGTCAATGCGCCATGTCGTGCTTCTCGTGTCGTGAAGAAGTGGCTTCGGGAACATGATGCAGACATTCGCCCCCACAATCACAAGATGTTTCGTGGGACGCTGAAGTGTGAGACATCCGGTAGCTGGATCCACAACCATCAAATCTCCTACACCTGGATTAGCCGTGATGTCAGATCCCTTCAATATCCTTTCAACACACGAGGAGTAAATGGGAAGAATAACCGCTACTGTATTGAAGATAATATAGAACTACGTATGGTGGACGTTTTGTTCTCGAGTGGGAGCATTACCAGATTGCACCCGGAAGAAAGCGAGCCACAAGGAACCGACTTCGTTGTGCAGGAGATCCTGGTAACTACAAGCTTACAGTCTCTCACCAAAGGATTCTAGTACAATGAATATTATTGTAGTAATTGACGATATTGCCAGATACTGCAGATGCATGGTCACTGCAAGACGACGAAGAAACACCGTCTATTGTTCAACGAGCTTCAGTGACGGTACATTTCGTCCTCCAAGGTGACGGACTGCTGCTGCGTCTGGTCACCACAATGTTGAAGACGACCATCAACACGCGGACGGACCACTGCCAGCTTCGAAGCGTCATGCAGCTTTCATCGTCTGACTACACCATTGTCCAGTCAATGTCAAATATTCAATGCATACAAAAAATATTTGTGTAATATTGTGTAAAAAAGTTTCAACTCCGAATTACATTCATAAATAGTATGAAACGTTGTATTCATATCAATTAAAAGTTAATTAAACTTATTTGCTGTAATATTTGGCCCTATTTTTATTTTTTAATCCTACACGTTTCTATAACTTTCATGAATTTCTTAAATTTTAATGATTCTTTTGCGTGTTATATTTTAAAAAGACTATACAGAGTAACTGATATCAATATTTTGTCCGCATAATCATCAAGAAGATTGCGATATTAATATTGCGAATAATAGTTGATAAATTAATTCCTTAAATAATTGGAAAATTGGGAAAAAATATTTGAAACTCACTCAGAATATTGTTTGTTTCTGTCACGTAATGCCAACATTTTACTCAGGACTTGCTCTTGGTGTCACAACCGGAAATAATTCTGAATTGTTTCTATTTAGTTGATTAATTAGGAGCTGCAATTTACATTTAAAATTGTTTATGGTGCCAATCAGTCGGGAATGATTTTATCTCGGTGTCATCTCCTCTTTCTTCTACACAAGACATTAGTACGAGTATTGATTATTGAAACGTAACTTTCCACGACTTACGTCTGCATGTAGAAGTAAATCAGTGTGCTCAACAGACTTCTTATATTCCAATTTCACTTTTAAAAAGTGTCGTTTCAAGTTTTGGGTATGGTTTCTCGTAGCGATGTTTATAACATCACAAAAATTAGTATTTTTGAACACAGTACATGTTGATAAATGATGCAGCGGAAGGAGAAGAAAGATGAAAAGCCATCATTGGCTTGACACAATACAACAAACTCATTGCAAGTCACGGCTGGAGCTCCATCGTGAGTTGGTAAACCGATAGCTTGTAGGTTTTCGCTATATTTAAAAAAGCATGATAAATATGTTTACCGTGAGTAGTCGTGTTTTAGAGGAATCATCATAAGGAACTGCAACATATCATTATAAGGATTTTTTTCCACGTTCCTGCTATTGATCTTGATATGTCTGGTGACAGTTGGGCCAGATAACTGGAGCTTGTAGTATGAAAACAAAAATAAATAAAATAAAATAAACGCCTTTACCCATGCGTCGTCTCTGGAGATCAGGTAGGGGTTATTGTAACGAATTTTCCCAGTTTTGAGACAAAAATATATGGAGCGAGAATGATGAGTTCTGAACCAGGCGAAGCGAAATGGAAGTAGGTTTGGTGCAGAGACGATTAAAAAAACGGTAGGCCTTTAGCGATAGTAGAGTTGAGCTCTTACGTTCTGAGTCGAGGTCGAGGAGATGTTAAAATTTAGGTAGATTTCTGAATTATTGCGACCCAAGGCGTGATGCATGGTGACACACGGCAGGCACAATATTGTGCAGCCACTCCATTCCGTCGCAGAGCCAACCAGAAGCAGAACGTCACAACCGGCACCTTTCCGATGATTTAGAACCAAAAGCAGACCATCAAAAATCAGCTGCAGTCTTTTATCGGTATCGTTGACTCAAAGGTTTACATTGCCAGTCCTATTTCCCAAAGAAACTTTGCTTCAGTTAGGTCCATCCCGCATGTGACCTGTTTAAATTAATTATAAATAACTTAAGTACTCGACAGATTTTATTTATTCATTTTATTCAATACTTTTGTTGTTTACGTATAGAATCTTAATTTTTGCAATTAAATATAATGTAATATTTTGATATTTTTCTTTCCTTACAACCCTACATGATTAATTTCTTTTTCAATTTCAATTGGCTGCCCAACTGTGGGGGCTTAATTAATAAATAGTAAGTAAAATCGTAATTATTAAAAATGGTGTCCAACTGTGGTGCTTAATTAATAATTATTTAAATAAGTAAATCTTAATTCGTACAAATTGGCTTGCACAAATGTGGAGAATTATAATTAAATAATCCTAATTATTACACTACATATATACCAGATCAAGTAAAATTTTAAGCATTATAAAATGATGAGAAATTATTGGAGTTTCATAACAGCGGTGGTACCAAAAAAAGGCACCTAAAAATTAAAAAGCTTCTGATCGCTTCACCATACGTAATACTCATATTTCCTCCCTCAGTTTTCCCCGGGTGCGATCGCCGTGGGCAATTGCGCGTGTAACATTCATGTTCCTTTAACTCACACGTCCCAATTCCATTGAGAGTTAACATTTAATTAGATCAACCTCAGGCTGATATGTGTCGACATGATTTTAAAACACCAACGTTCACGCATTTTATTTTCTTCTTTATTTGCTTAACAGTGTAAAAGCTGAGTCTTAAAATAATTTTAATATATTTACTGTACTGAGGGCTACTACCCGAATTGAACATCTAAATCCATGAAATAAGAACAACCTCTTCACTCTATGTTTTACTAAACTTATCTTACAGAAATATTGTTTATTTGAAAATAATTACGGCTGTAAAAATTTTGCATTTTTACTTTTTTTTAATTCATCTGACTTAATTACTCGTTCTTATTTACCTCTGAAAATTTTTTGTGTTGCTCAATTGTAATTTTTCTTTCAATTAATTTTAATTTATCCTTCGATTTTATCCCTCTCTTGACTTGTAATTTCAAAGCGATCTGTAACTGATGTAAAAATGTATTCTAAGAATGAACACAAAAATCTTTGAACGCAACAGTCGGCAAACTAGTCACTGTTTAGTAGCAGTTTTATTGATGTGAATTAAAATCAAAATCTTCCGAATTTTATTACTCGCACACACGTATACAGATGAAATAAGATGAATATCAGTATAAATGATAAAGACAGCCATAATCATCAAATAATTTAATTACTATTTCTTTAATTCAAATACAACGTTTCATCCAACTTTATGGACTTCTTCAGGTAAATTATTGAATAGATGAACTATTTGCATAGAGAAATTTGGTGTAACGGGCAATTTACCGCGAAGGTTACGGCTAAAATTACTTATGGGCCGTCTTTTCATTTATATATTTTAAACTTAAAGTCAGAAAATTATATATGAATTTCAGTAATTTTGGGAAAAACTGGGCTGATTTACATAAGACAAAGTAATTTGTATTGATTTCTTTATAACTATGTATTGGATTTTTTATCCTTCAATTTTTGAAAGCAAGGAATTGTCCTTCCCGAAGTATCCACATTACTCACTCAATATTACAAAAAGCTCTAATCACGTAATTGTATTTAACACTTGTCAATGTAAGCTTTCACTTTGCGTTGCTCATTTTTCCATAGAGGTACCCTCATATTTCGTAAGGAGGCTCTTTGATTAACGTTACGCGTTTGTGTAGTCCTCTTCTTTGTTAATTACTGCCTTTGAACTGCATATAATTTCAGAAAAAAATTACATGAGCCGAAGATTCGTTTGTTAATTTGCATTTTTCCGTTGCGTTTTAAATACGAACAGCTTAATATTATGCGCGGACACGTTTTCAGGAGAAGGAGTTGGCTTATATTTCTCAATGAATACTAATTAGGGACAGAAATATTTTATTTACGGGTCACGGTGACAGTTAATGGAGATAACAAAGTGTGTACAACAGATTCAAACACCAAGAACGTATTTAATTAAAATATGTCTAAACAGTCTCTGTCTCATTTATAACTTAAACTGTTTGTAGTTGTGGAGTTTGACAATGTCCGTCTGGCGAACGCTATTATTAACGTGCATCGATGGTAAATTAAGCAGTTTCATTCATCATTATTATTACTATTGCATAAGAACTAAAGCGAGAGCTATGTGGAATAAGAATAACGGAATACACAGTTGTTCTGTTCATATTTTCTACATCTTATCAATATTAAGATTTATTGAATCAAGTTCGGTGGAGTAAAACGAATAAAATTAAAAACAATTCATATTTTTCTAAATTATAAAAGCAATATTAATTACATAATAAATTTTATTAGAAGGATTATCTCTTTAAAATAAATCCCTGAATTATCTCTTATCAGTCAATGTTGAATGTTGGGCCATGTAACAAAGACGTTTTTTTGATTATTTATGGCTTACTAAGAAAGTTATTTTACTCTGACAACGAACACGCATAAAGTGAATGAATTATCTCTGTTGGCAGCCTCAGGCTCTTGTACACGTGCTTTCTTAGGTGATATTTTGCGCAGATGTAGTCTTGATTGATCGGTCCTTCTTACTGTTCGAGTCACTGCACATCTGGCACACTTCTCCCAACTCCTTTTCCACAACTGTCTTCATTTCATTATGACTTTCCTGCATCAGGGATGTTTCAATGGTAGTTTTCGTTCAACCTTTTTTATTTTTCGTCCAGACCGCGAAGAATCAGACTGTTAGATTCGGACACATCCTTAGGTATATCATGTCCGCCTGACAACCAAACGTATAAGCGAGGTGTAAACATTTCTGTAGTAGTAAATCTCAGTCGATACAGTGCAGGACGAACAAATTTCTATTTGGACCTTCATCATTTGTCAATATTATGCTTAAATATTTTAAAAACCTAAGGAATATTATTTGTTCCTGAAGATGTGTAAAATAGGTCAAAGCGTCTTACGAACTGAACAAATTTTCTATTTTGACCGTGAATTGGTTGTTCCTATTTATATTTACAATAAATTTTATCCACAGTTTCTTCATCTTCCTCGGCGCTACAACCCATGATAAGCTTTGACCTCCCTCTCAACGACTCTCTATTAATTTCTTCAACCCAGTTTCTCCAGCCATCTCTTAACTTACATAATATCCTGGAACCAACGCTGAGAGCAGCCTTGATCTTCAGGCAACGGGAAAATTTGGCGTTTCGTGGAGGAACAAAATGGCAAAAAAAGTTATTCTTTGAACTAATCAAAAATCTGCTACACGATAAAAATACCAGATAGAACAGATAGCATTTATCTTATTTCAATTTTTAAAAAATATATTAAGTTTACCCGAGACATGAAACTGATTGCAAAGTATTTTTCTCTTTCCTGTTTGTGAATAAATAAAATGTTAAAATTAAAAAGGGTTACTTTTTAAATGTCGCTAAAGATCAATATTTAAGTTATCAACTACCGAATATGAATAATGAATAACAAAACCTCTATACAGTTTTAAAGAACAAATGGAAAACTTTTTACGATATCTGGAGACCAAAGTTTTCCTCAATCAAACACGACAAATCTAAGAGATTTGCCAGATAACACTTATAAATAATTTATTATTCTTACTTCACCATGAAGTTATAGAAAGAAATGAGAAGAGCAAATACAGAAAATGTATTATCATAATTCCTGCTTGGGCGAGCTGAACTAAGTTTTCGTAAAGCCGCACAATTTTCCCGTTGCTAGATTTTAAGGATTTTTCCGTAACTCCTATCCTCCTGATGACATTATATCTGTGGCAAGTGCGGTGTGTACACAAGTTGTGGAGAGAATTTGTCTGGCGAGCGCCGGCTGCAGCTTAATAAAGTTGGCGGCATTGGGGCTCACAGGGTGGGGAATTTCTGTAGGGTGGAGACTGATATTTAAATATTGGCAAGGAAACCTGTCAGAGATTCACATCTGTGACGGGCAGGGGTGCTGAGATTAGTCGAGAAGAGGCGATTGGGGTGCATGGTTAACGCCATCTTTTCATTGAGAAGTAAAACTTTTTAGTTGAAACAAAACTTTTCCGTTGAAAGTGGGTAAATTTTACAGATTATACAGCCGAGAAGTTACAATGATGTTGTTATGTGACAATACGGCAGTGTCTTTAGAAAGTCTGAAGTATACTGTATTTCAATTGTGTTGTATTTCACATCACTACAGGTGGGCGTTTGCCCGGTGGCAGTATAATAAACTTAGAACATATTTATCAAATTAAGTACAAATATAAATTCCAGAAAAAGAAAAATTATAATTATAAAATATTTCCCTTCCCTTTTTTTACAAAATAAGTTCCTAACTTTTCACGGTTTGTAACTTATTTTTGAAAATATTTATATTCTGTAATGAAATGAATTAATAATAAAGAAGGGTAAAGCGTGTGTGCGTTTTGTGTGTGGCAATGTGCTTAAAGGATGGACGTTTGACATTCAGAATACGGAGATTACATTTAGTCTGCTGGGGAAAAATGTATTACCTTCCCTTATTACCTGAACTAACTTGCGAAACGGATATTTGTGCTATCAGTAACGACGAAGTGATTATACTATTGTAAAAAGAAACAAAATAAATTTATACAACTAGAAGCGCATTACTTTGTTTCTACTTATTGTGATTTACAAACACTTGAAAAGTAGACAATGTGGTGGACGGACACGTGTACTTAGAGAAAAGGAAGTCAGTTGAGATGAGTCCATGGGGATGACGAATACTTCGGAGATTAAGTAAATTAAAGCATCTCAATTTAGGGACGAATAACGAAACTGACAGTTTTGGTATAGTTGATAATGAACGTGCAAAGATATATTTATTTCAGAAACAGCTACTTGATTGAAATTCGTATTATGGTAACTTTCTTCTAATAACAGACGATAATGAAACATGAAATTTAGAAAGTGGGTGAAGATAATCGACGGATAACTAGTGTTCTCTGGCTTTATTTTAAGGGATCTATCCGACTTTCACCTATATTTAATTCATGAAAACTTTGAAAAACCAGCGTCAGGTAGTTCGGGCTCTCGGTACTTGGCCCACTCCTTTCCGATGGCTAGATATTGGGGTTTCCCGTGGGGTCGTAGGAACCCGACTTACAACATCTGGCCTACTGGTTCAATAAAATCAGTCATTTATTTTGGGAGGTGTACGTTGTGTAAACGGTAGGAGCTGTCTGCTGATCCCATTGGACGTCCTAAAACTTGTGGAGACACGGATAAGGGAATGCTGCGTTCCCACATTACCATCATTGGGAAGGGTTGTGAGAAACATACCCAACAATACAACCTACGTGAGTTAGGTTATGTATGGTTTTCCCTGCATCTATTTGATCCTTAAGCTATAGTCCTGGGACCTTAGTCAATCCTTGGCTACCTTCACATACCCCCTTTTTGATTCCCTTCCTATAATTTTGAAAGGGAGTTACCTGCTTCAGGATCGCCCTCATGTAACCTGTTACATCCCCCCCTCGATAATTTAACAAATGTCTAATTTTAGAGTTAAGTTTGTTCATGTCCATCTAACATGTTATGTCTCTGGTGGTCTACTTGGTCAACAGGTATTAAGCCGTTCTCACGCAGAGTTAGTTTAAAGGAAATTTATCATTAAAAATAACTAATGCCTTTAATAATTTTTCAGCATAGTACTATCAACAACTAACGTTCTTCTGTAGTTGCACGTATGGGAACAAACACACACACACAACATCCAGACCCTTGCCAGGATTTAAACTAAGGATTTGATTCGAGGCCTATCACAACATCACAGGGGCTGGCAATCCTGTTTTGGATAACGTAAATATATTTTTAACCTGGTCGTTACGAAAGTGTTTCGCAACGTTTGGGGACGAGCACGGGTACTTCAACGACACCCTGACATCTATGAGAAAGGATTGAACTTAATAAATGATTGATATGAAAATGTATGTAACATTCGTAATACCTATATTTACCCGTCGTGCAAGGCGGTGAGCATGTCATTGGCAATCGCTTTCACCACAGACCAATTCATTTAGGCTTGAAGGAAGCTACCTATGGGTATACCGTTGTTGTCTTCCTGACCCATATTTAGTTTACCTTAGGTGAAGATGTCTGCCAGTTTTCAGAGGTGTACGTTCCGGAGTCGAGGACGTATGGTAATACTTCAAGAGTTCCTCACTGTTTCATTTGATACAATCGGTCTACTGCCTTCAAACTTAGTCCAGGCGTACTGCGTCGCCAGTGCAAATCCCACCCTCAGTTAACGGAAATGCGTGGGAGGAGAACCGAGAGCAAGACTTACCTGACGTTGGTTTGTCTAGAATATTCCTCGCAACTCTTAAGCGATTGCCAACAGATACCAAGTTTTATTTTCCAAATTTCCATTTGCATGCTATTAAAAGATAGATGGTTTTAAAGAGGATGTACTTTAAGAATTTGGAACACAGGGCACAGATTTTTCGATGTATTTCAAGTATATACATATTCGTAAATCAAAATTCCGCTGAAAAAATATTCTTTATCGAAACTCAACTACAAAGTGATTGTTATTGTTCAGGCCCTAAGACTGGTCTGATGTAACCCTCTATACTAACCTATCCTTCTCTATCCTTTACTTTTCTACATAGCTACCACATGCACATCCTCCATAATCTAATTAGCGTATTTCATCCTTATCTTCCTCTACTGTTCCTACCCCACACACTTTCCTCTAACGCTAATTTTACAAGACCGTCATGTCTCAAAACGTGGCCTATTAATCTATCCTCCTCTTCTTCAAAGTCCCCCAAATTGTTCTATCTTCCCTATTCTGCTTAGATCCTCCTAGTTAGTTACTCTATCATCCAACCTGATTTTCTGCATTCTTCTACTGTACCACATTTTGAAAGCTTCTATTCCCGTTGTCTCCAACTTCTGTCGTCCACGTTTCGCACCTATATAAAGCCACACTCATACGACCATATGATTTCCTAGTATTCATACTTACATTAAGAAAATTACTCTTTTTTCCGAATACCTTCCTTGCCTGTGTTATCTTACTCTTTATGTCTACTATACTTCTACCATCCATAGGTATTACACTTCTAAAGTAGCAGATTTCCTTAACTCATTTCAAAATATCCCTACCAATGTAACAAGCGTTTTTATTCCACCATTTCCCATAGTACACTCCATCACTCTATTAATCCTCATTTTAAGCTCTTTCTCCAGTTCATGCCATTTATTATCCTTTCCATGTATTATTCTGACTCCCCCAATACCACAATGTCATCAGTAAATCTGATGGTTTATAATTCTTCTCTTTGCAGTTTTATTCCCTTTCCATATTCATTTTTAACATTATTCATCGCCTGTTCTATATGCAAGTTAAAGAGCACGGGGTACAGGCTTCGTCCTTGTCTTCCTTTCTTGATTTCTGCTTTCGTTAGTCACCAAGATTTGACCGTTTCTGAACGATATTCCCGTCTCTATCTTCACTTCAAACCAACGTTAAATAAAGCACAAAAGTAAATACTGGTTATAATCTGGTAAAGGTTAAACTATTTGTTCGTGACTGCAAAAATGGGTGTAATTTTATATTGGATTCAATAGTCTCCTGTTGGCCTGCCTCACAACCCATGTGTCCTAGGATCGAATCCTGGCATGGGCTTGGATGTTTGTGTCGTCATGGTCGCGAAGACCGGGATTAAAACTGCTGGAGAGTCAATACGCTGACCGTGTGTCACTCAAAATTCGGAATGTGTCACACAAGATGACAGTTCGCAACGACCCCAGGCCCTCAATGGGTTGTAGAGCCAAAAGAAGAAGTATCCTGTTGGTATTTTAATATTGATCAATAGACAATATTTGAATGATATTTGGAGTGAATTTTACAATATATTAATATTAAGAGATGTGTTATAGTACTTCAAATGGAATCATAGTCACCATGAAAATATTTTCAAATAATGATTTAAAATGACAGTACTTTTCATTTCTTATATTTAAATACAATATTTTAGTAAACACTCCATCTTATTATATGTAATTCCTTTTCAGTCCTTCCGGTAAATTGAGTTGTTTACTGGCGACGTTCGCGCGGATTTGATCCATCGTTTAGACATGTCAAGTGCAAACGCAGCTGGCATCGGTCGTAACTGACTTTCTCTGTGCACAAAAAGCGGTGCATTGAAACAAAACGAGAAATGTTTTCCGCGACAGATGTGACGCAGGGAGATTAAGTAGGATTTTCTCCGTGAGCGGGGTCTTTGGAACGAGAGAAAAATGTCCTGTTCTGCACAGTGATTTAATTTCAACGGCGGATTAAAAACACTGCAGATAAAACCAAATATTAAATACGCAAGAGAAGTTATAAAATGATTTCTTTTACCCGGGACATTTTAAGTCACAGCGGAAATTAGTTCATGCTGTCTGCACTGAACGGGACTTAAATTTTAATATTTTTCTGCTGCATGGACAAACAAACGTTTTCATAATTACATTATACGAATTAAGTACCTGAAATTCCGGATTTAAAAACGGAAGTCGTAGACGTTCATGGTTGAATTAAATTTTATTAGGTTAAAACTGGAAACATTGTTAGACATTGTCTTAATTGTTTTCAGATGTTAGGAAAATATTTTTTATTAAGGTTAACTAGTCTAAATACCACTGGTATTACTCATTTTGAATTGAAAATTATTTTTATAAATAACCTTAGAGCTGCATATATTAAGTATCGTACGTTTACACTGCAATGAAACAACAATCAAATATAATTGTGTACGATTATCGAACGTTAGATGAAAAATTCCTCTTACTGCAATCTTGCGAATGATCAGGACGAAAACCGTAATATAAAAAAATGTCGTAAAATTATAATGAGGATATCTGAAAAACGCTTTTATTATATGAAACTTTATTATTATATTAAATATTCTATTTATAGTGGTACGTATTTTAATCGTTCATAAAACATCCGTGCAAACATCCTATGAAAATAGTACATGAGATAATTATATAAAAATTAACTGTATTTCATGAATATTGCTAGTATAGAATGAGCATTCACACTTAATTTGTTGTGTTCTAATGACGAAGAAATGACGAAATAGTGGCAAAGAAGGAAATAAACTGCATAATTTACTACATTTTTTTAAACTTCAAGGCAGTTTTAGATCTTTTTTCGTATGTAAATTTAAAAGTTTATATATGTTTTCATTTGCTCAGAATATGTATTGTATCCTGTTAATTGTGGAATAATATTAAAATGTGTCTGTTTAATAGAACAGGTCCCATAATCAAATAATATTAAATAATTTCATATAATTATGCGTTACAATTTGGCTCACCGCAACGTGGGGCTACGAAATAAAATCTTAATAAAAGATATAACCGGTGTTCTTTTTATTGTTATTTTATTGATTGATAATAAAAATACAACAATTGTATTATTTACAGTCTACTCATGCCTCGTTTGCTCCTTGACACCGAATAGTTTACATTTAATATTTTATCACTTAATGAGTTTCTCAGAACAATTACTTAGAATTAAATTAACGTGAAATTCACTGACAAACCAATTGTTATCCTTATTTAAACAAAGTTTCGTAATCACATTTGTGACTTCGATAGGAAAAATTTTCAGGATATTAAATTTTTAATTACGTTGTTATACATTGATGTCAATTATATAGGGATAAAATAAATCCAATTTTTGTCCTGGACTGCATCCAAGAACCATTGCAACCAAAATGTGTTTTCAGTTCAGGACTTTTTTTTTGGGTTAACATGCTACATGAGGTGATCCTAAAACAGGCAACTGTCCTTTAATAGCATAGGAAGGGGATTGAAAATGGGGGATGCGGAAGGCAGTACCCCCGGGCTTTGGTTTAAGGATCCTACCCGGTGTTTCACCTACAGAGATGCAGGGAAAACCATAGAAAACCTGCATCAGGTAGGTCGGGCATTGGGTCCTATTCTCACGCTCGTCCGAATGACAGGAAACGAGTTTTCTGTGGGGTCGCAGCATTCCCTACTCCATGTCTCCACAAGTTTCAGGAGGCAGTTGGCCGACTGATCCAATGGACGTAAATCTGTTGGTGAAATGAATGAGCGAAAACATGTATGATTGAAATATGGTTCTTATTTGTTAATTGAACTTGTTATGCCAGTAAAATATTAATAAATTAATCACAAAAGGAACCTATTTCAATTAAAATGCTCATATTCCTGTTCTTTCAATGCTCCGAAATAATCTGCAACAGTCTGCTTGGAGTTAACGAACTGTCAAAATTATTTAGAACTAGCTAAGCCCACGACGTCCTTTGCGCGGTAATAGTTATTTTTATTTGGTCCTGAAAACGAAACAACAGGTACAAAATGTTGATAAAGTTAAATTCATTTAACACATAAAAAGTACAGTATAATTTATTTATGATCGCAGTTTGAACGCTATTATACGTTTCAGAGTCAATAAAAATTAGCAAAGATAAAATATTAAAATAAAATTTACTTGACGCAACAAATAAAAACAAAGAAGTTTATTGTTTATTGTTTCTCAGGGAGTCAGCCAACAATACGGCGCGAATCCTACTGCAAGAATAGATGGATTGAGAATATTCGCCCTCCCTATCTCTCTCTCTCTCTCTCTCTCTCTCTCTCTCTCTCTCTCTTATGGCATAGGACTCATAACACATAGTTGGTTTTCATGCCGCTTTCTCGCGGCAATTCAATGGATTTATAAATATTTACATTAATATCTTATGAACTCTACAACATATCAAAATGTAACATATACGAAAATTTAAATTCAAATTCCCGTTTCAATCTCTGAAATTTTCATTGAAATCCGTTGAGCTGTTTCGGAGTATAAACATCAAAAGTATGGGCTACTCGAATTCACTTGAATGCACGTACGGATAAAAATTAATATTATATTAATATATTCTGAAATATATTGAAATGAAATATACACTAATAATTACGTTAAATCTCCTGCTTTTAAACCCTCAAATTTTCATTGAAATCCGTCGAGCTGTATCGGAGCCTATTCGAGACAAACATACAGAATGACAGACACTTCGATTTTATTTATTGGTATAGATTAATGACGGGCTATAAAAATATGTTAGAACGGGGACTATTTTTATTTCGAAGTTCTTAATTGCTTGTAAGAACAATTTCTACTATTGAAACATTTTATAGAGTTTGTGTCATAACACATCATAGATTATTCTAAAAATAACTTATACATTAACGTACGTATCGCTATTTATCAATTGGTGACTAATTCAAAATTAATCTCACACGCGTCACCATTTGAGAAAAACAATTGAGAACTCCATAAACTTAATGTCACTCTTTTTATTCACCGATTTAATTTTGGAGACAGGAAATCAGTACAGATGTGCAAGGGGGCGCTGGTGTCGACATCTGTGACAGAGGGTGGATAGTTCCAAACGTCGCCCTCATGGCAATTAAACCACCACCATATCGACGACAGTAATGATCAAGGCCCGGTGCAGGGGCTGTTAGAATTATGCGCTATTCGGCTTGTCATAACAGGGAACAAAAAATAACATGATTGCTATAAATTCCGCACCTAAGGCTCAAAATGGACCAATGTTACTCACAGTTCAGAGCAATAAAAGTGAAATAATTGTTTCCGGGAGCATTGTAAGGTTCCTAAAAGCTTCACGACAATAACTAATTACCTTGTCCTCCCTTCAATACAGGGTAGCTGAGTAATAAATGTTGCAGTTTGTAACATATGCTCTAGAACAAACGATACGGCGCAAAATAGTAATTGTAAAATAAATGTATCAAAAACGATGTTCCCAATAATATTTTATTCTCTCTTCAATTATAAAAGTCGCTCTGAATACCCGGTAATCACTGTGTTAATTAGTTGCATATTATTGTCAATTGTGTATATTCATTATATCATACTGTTCTTCATAGTTTCTGTTTATTTTTTGTCTTTAAATAAATTTGACTTTACCTGATCTTATCAAATACGTTATTTTATTTAAGAAACTTAGTAACATATTGTTGGTATTCATCAGAATCCGTGATGGATTCAAAGTTTTGTCCTGTAAGTACTTTAGATTGTAAAACAAATTCTATAATTGTTGTGACTGTACTTCGATTAATGAAGGCCAATAATTGTCAGAATTAAAATTGATATTAATCAAATTACTTCATCACGTTTCATTCCATTACTTGGAACCTCCTCAGGTGATAGAAAAAAAATCCAAAAGTTGAATGATATAAGGTAGCACAAATATTTATTGGTAAATTTGTACTGAAGCACGAACTATCTCAGAGGCTTTTTGTTGAACGAATCGAGAAGATGTGTATGGCCAGTCATGAACCTAGATGTCCAGATACCACGTGGCAGTACAAATCATATGGAGAAGGTTATTAAAAATTTCCAAAGATTTTCTTTACTTTGGATAATCGTTCAGTTAATTTACTAGCTGCTTAACTCACTCCAAAACACCTAAAAATTGAATTAACAAGGGCCGTATGTAAAACATTCCCATTGTTTCCTAATAGTTGCACCTCAAAATTACAGTATACTGGCAAAACGTCAGAAACTTATTACAAATGCAAATTACAATTAAATAAAACGTTTCATTCATAGGGTTGGAGGCCTCTCCAGTTGAATCCAGAGATAAAAAAAATTAAGTATAATGGCATACATATAGTTGATTTCACAACAAATAAAGAAAGTGTCATATAATTACTTACATAATTAAAAGATTTGAAACTAATTAAATAAAATCTTTGAATATAAAAAATTAGGCTGCTTACACAACATCCTGGGCCGAAATAACGGGAAACGATGCCAAAAAAACAGTTGTACCTGGCTTTTTATTAACACAAGAATTAAGCTTAGATATTTCAAGTATACAATTTAAATATTAATTACACTGAATTGTATATGGAGTTTATATGTTATTAGTGTGATTTTACATATAGTTAATTTATACTTGTTCAAATTATACTCATTAACCAAGGAAAATAATTTCTTTATGCATCTAAAACTTTTATATTACTCAAATAAAACTTGTGGTTATTGTAGTAATATGTTATTTTTATACATGCTGTATGGCCAAAGATTGTTTTAAATTTTCAAGTTCATTTATATATAAATATCATGTGAAGCATTTTTATAACATTTAACTGAATTTAATTTAAAATGATCTAAATAATATTATAGCACCATAATTGGAATACAAATTGATTAATTGAAATTTTCTGTTTCCTAAGTATTATAAACAAACGTAGCCCAATATATTTTGAATTATTATTGATTGTGGGTGAATTATTTTCATAAGGCTTATTAATGAAAGTAGGAGGATAAAAATTTAAAAATAGTTTATTAAAAGTTTTTTTAAATTTTCTTAGTGGATTTTGTTGACAGATAATTTAATAACCTTTTCCACTAGATTTAAAACCTAAATATTTATGCCGCAGGTACTTTCGGTTGTTTACAATACGGGATAAATTTTCAACACCTAGTCATGTTTTAAGCTGGATAAAGAATTGGAGGGAAATACGTGCCTGTTTCACTGGTTTGAAAAACCTGGCTTGAATAAAACTTCAATCTATTTTTCGTTCCTCAATAAGTTTCTTGGACTGGTGCAATGTTAATAACGAGGTGATTTAGATCCACAAATACGATATAAATAGAATAACGAATGATACGAAAAGATTAAAAGATGGATGAAATGTATTTTTGAAACCGGAAAACAAGATTAGAGAACAAAGGAAAATATTGAGATATAAGTAGAAGTGTGGAAGAAACTTTTAGTTGGATGAATGAATGCAGGGACGACTCCAGGGGTCTGGTAGTTGCCGACAAGTAAAAGGTCGACGTACCTTAACCCTTTGAAATGAAACGCGATCCAACCCGCACGACGTCTAATTCCGGGCTGCTTCATGGGCGGAAGGACCTAATGGAGAAGAGGTCAACAAAGGGCGGCCGCAGATCTGCGACAAGCAAAGATTTTAGGAACTCAGTACAACTCTCCTTCGACACAGTAAATTATGCGCTACAATCACGCAATTCGATGGGAAAGAAAACTTACAAAATAAATATCCACTGGGCTGCAAAATAAATTTTAATATATATATATATATATATATATATATTGATGTTTTCTTAAAATTATTTTTATTGTAATTTTAATTTTACATTTCAAAGCACTCATGATTTATAACATATTTTACGGGACGCAGAGGTTATATTAACTGTGGGAAAAAGAAAGACTAAGTGTATCTATGGACATATATCTTTGAATTGAAAGGTTGATCTTTGTTCTATTGCTTGTTGAAAGTTTGTAAATTATGTTAATAAAAATATATATGATTTATTGCCCAAGGAGTCGCGTAGTCTTTTTACTGATATATATATCCCCTCCTCCTTGCATCTATTCCACGATCCCATTGCTCTGAACGGCTATTTGGTGAACCTCATGGCCGATTTATTTGAAAAAGAAAAAAAATAGTGTATAACTTTCTTAAGCGTAAACTATGCCGCTCTGTATTTTTATTTTTCTGATACTTATTATCTGCGGAATTGACTGTATTGTAAATGATTAAAGGGGAGTTTATTATATAATTATTTACGTTTTTTAAAAAAATATAATACTACAGCACTACAGTATTTTAAATAAATAAATTTTCTTTCAGTCTTTGGACTAAAGCCTTAATGTTATTTCACTATACCCGGAAAAGCTATTCTGGACTGCCGGTTATCTCCATTCCGAATTTCAACGAATAATTTATACTTCATTTCCCAATAAATTTGTATTGAGTGGAATCAAACAATATATTTCACTCATGTGACATATTTTAACCGGCATTAAACTAATTTCATGGGATTCTTTCACTCGGGGTTCGTGGGCCGCTTAAATGATCACATTGGTAACTTAAGACATCTAGTGGGCAAACAATCGCACATTACCCTTGGTCTGGTCGGCAGCTTTTAAGTTGTTTCAGAGCTGTAATTCCTCGTCGACTGTTCAAATTTCCTTGTTGTCAATTGACGACTGCAGGCAGCAACCACTCGAATAACTAAACGATTGAAGGATCAGATCTGAAACAAATAAGCCCAGAATAACTTACACGTTAAATATAGGGGCCTGAATAATCTCTTTAAAGAGATCTGTCCTCAGTTTCCCCTTTCGTCACCTCGGACATTCTTCACCAATTAGCAGTCTAATCTTTTCTCTAGCAATAAAGAAAAAAAAATCATATTCCACCTATCTTTTCTCACTGGAAAAATATAACAATGAGTTCGATTTTAAGTTGGTGAGACAAAACATTTTTTTTCTCTACAGAGTCCCAGAATCTGACTATTTTTCCAATGGACCAGACGTCTCAGCAGTTGATAAGTTCTTAACGGCAAGTTGCCGTCGACACCTAGGCTAACCATTGGAAATGACTATTTATGATTTTTCACCCAGTGTTTTATATTAAATTTAAGACACTACACTACCAAATAAACACAATGTAATTTTTTAGAAAATGTAGAATTATCTTGACTAAGAACTAGTCTCCAATGAACTCCATTCCATTTTTTCATACTTTACAGAATTGTAAACATAAATTATTTATAAATTTTACTGTTTATTGTCACATTTTAGAGATGAAATACAATTGTTGCACGAGAATATTGCGATTGTGGTGTCCACAATCGGCGCTATTATCCATAATCACACAATCGGATATCGGACATGTTTAATTATAAATGTGAAACAGTTAAAGCAATGGTTTGTCATTGATTTTACAGATTTGGATTCCCCTCTGATTTGAATGAAGCGAGTTCATTCATGGCCTTTGGCTAAAACCACTGTAGCGCTGCCAGATCCTGCTTTGTATTCATTTTATGTGTTTTTATAATATTGTCAGTTTTTTGTTAACATGGACTTAGTGTTGTTGAATTAATTTTTTAACGTTTTATATTACTAACTCTCCGTCAAAGAGCTTAATAAAAAGCTTTAAATATGTATAATACATTGGAACTGTTGTGTTATATGAGTCAACGTCATTGTTTCCCGTCACAGAGATCCCGGGTTCAATTGCCAGTACGGTCATGAATTTCAAAATGACGGATTCTGTACAACATCAAAATTCTTAAATATTCTTATACTACGCGGAGAAGTGTTTTCTTTGAGATGCTGACATCATAATAACAGTAACAACTACAAAATTCAGAACGCCGGATCAAATTTGAAATCCAAAATGTTAAAATTCAGAAACACTTTATTGACATCTGTTTTATATACTGTCTATTAATTATCAAAACTGAATAAGTATAGAAAGTAAAGAGAGAGCAAATAAATAAGAAATTAAAATAATATTATTTATATTAACCAAAATATTAGTCACTATTATTTTCTTTATTACACTCAATATTTATCTGCAGTAAATATACACTTTTGATTAGTTTTTAATCTGAGTATAACTAACAATTGTACATAATTATTACTACTCCAAAAATTAATTTCATGTAAATATACCATACGATTGGTAAATTTTCAATATCATTTATATGGGGCTGGTTCAGGTTTGACCAAAAAGGTCTGACACTGATGAAAAGTACTTTATATACTATATTACAATTTATGATAACAATTAAATAAAAGTTTAGTTTAATTGTCCTTATTGCTGTGCGTCGATTGAAAGCATTGTATATTAAATTTTAATTTCTTGGTATCATATGTCAGCCCTAACTTAGACTTCCCATACGTAGTATTTTCTACGGCCAGTCCGTATTTGATTGAACTGTCCTGTCTCTAAATCATCTATTGGCCTCGTGAAAATGATCAAAATTTGATCAAAACAAATTTTTGGTAATCTAATTCTGAAGTTACCAAAATATTCAAGAAACTTTCTAAACACAAAAAACAAAAATAAACCAAGGGAAAATAGAAATTGATGGAACTTCAAAACATTTCTGCCATAGCAGAATAATGAAAATCAAATGTATTGGTGGATAGAGTCACTAACAAGGAAGTTCTAAACAGAATAGAGGAAGAGCGATCAGTATGTAGGACGCTGACCAAGAGAAGAGAGAAGAGGGAGGCCAAGGATGGAGTTGGACTGTTAATGCTTTGCTGATTCGAAAACTTAACAGCCATCACAAACGTTTTAAAATTAAAAATATTTTTTCTAATATATTTTAATGTTTAAACAAATTAAATACATATCGGAAAAAGTATAAATATATTTGATTGTTTCTTTCACTTCGCTTATTTGGTAAGGGGGAGTTGTATGATATAAGATAGCACAAATATTTATTCGTTTAACAACAAGGCTCGGAGATAGTTCGTGCTTCAGTACAAATTTACCAATAAATATTTGTGCTATCTTATAACATACAGCGTAAGGATTTTTTTGGGAGGTTCCAAGTAATGGAACGAAACGAAATGAAGTAATTTAATTAATAAACAATTTTAATTCTGACAATTTTTGGCCGTAAATTTTTCACCTTCATTAATCGAAGTACTGTCAGAACAATTATAGAATTTGTTTTTATTCAACATAATTGTTATTGTAAATTTTTATTTAGTTACCTGTTAAAGTCCTCAAATATGGACAAAACGTCGTAGATATATTAAATAAATATAAAAGTTATTGCTGACCAATTGTCTCTATTTGTTTATTTATTTAAACAAAATTATAATATTTACTTATTACTTAATTCTATGGGACGTTTATTACGCGCGACATGAGCAGAGATATTTAAGATTCTTTCAATAAATATTGTTCGAATGGGAGTACGGTCTGACGTTGGTTATAGCTGAAGAGTGTCCTTTTGGTCACATCTGCCTTAAATAACGGAGAACGGGTTGGTCGATCGCGAAAATCGTTGGCGAGATCGGGCAAACCGCGCAGTTCCCCCTTCCAGCTGGAAATCCGATTGTCGCAAATAAAACGGGTTCACTGATGGCGTCCAGCAGCTTTATTCGGATTGTACTAGTGTTAGTGGACGGCCTAGGCAAAACTGACCTGTAATTTATGGACGTGACAACAGTAATTCCTGGATATGAATGTGAGTATATCCGCATGAATGAATAACAAACGGAGCAGATGATTAGATATGTTCACTGGGAAATATTCTGGTTGTGATTCCTGACGTTAACGGCCACGATTCGCTTCAAGTCAACGAAATTTATAGTTTACAAATCTATTGGCTTTCAAATCCGTTTCTCGTCATCTTTGTCCCGGTTGATAACCGGAAGATAGCATCCCTCGTCCTAAAAAAATAGTAGGTATGGGCATAAAATTGTATGTCATGGGAATAATGAATATCTATGCGTCCGTACAAAGCGCAGAAAGAAAACTCACATCTTTATACATTGAAAATTCGTTGTTAGCAACTTCAACCAAATTCAGTGTCTATAGCTCCTTGTCTATAATTGCATAGTACAAGCTGAGCGCCCGGCGTTACCTAGGTATTAATTCTACACTAATTTCTTAGACAAACACCGATTTAACTAGCATCGGAAACGTTATTTTTTATGCCATTAACACCTTGATTGGGACACCACGGGTCATGTCGATTTGGAGCTACCACGACTCGCGGTGCTTAACCAAGTCAATAAATTTACCTTAAGGGACTCTTGAAAATTTCCAGTTCATTAACAGAAGGAAAAATATTCCCCAGGTATCTTTAGAGTCCACAATACATGCGGTACAATAAGTAAGTAAAAAGCCATCTCTGTACCTTAAGTCTGTCTAAATATACCGGGTACCTTAGCGGAGTAAAGAATGGTCAGGATTATTTAATGAGGTAAGGCAAAAACCCGACAAAATAAGTCAGATTTGGACATCCCCGATGCTTAAATGAGAAAAGAAATACGTTTTACTAGGTTGGTGCTCGGTGGTGCCTAGCTATTTATTTATAATTGTCTGGTACATAGCCTAAATAGTAGGAATCTCGGACGGTTTAATGTTTTTTTCGTCAATCTCTTCCTCCTCTCCTCCCCTCCCAGACACTCAGGAAATACAGCTTAAACTGCACGTTGAAAGTCCGAATCAGACTTGGCGACTCACATTACAGCGGTTTTGACACTAATCTCGATTTTTTTCTTGATACTTCTAAGTGACGCTCCACCACCCCCTACTACTATAAATAGTCCCCTGTCGTGCTGAAAGAGGTTTAACCTATACATAGATGCTGTGTGAGGAACAGTTTCAAAATATTTGACTCTAAAATTTTTTAGATATAACTCAAGTATCGGCAGTTTTTGCATATTAAAAAATTTCCGCCTCCACCATCTACCGCCCACCAGTACTGGTTTCCGGGTTGCAAGGAACACATGTAAAAATATTTTTCTAAATTTATTCACATGTTTAGATTTGTATGTCGTACAAATATACCCATAATAAGTCGATATTTGATTTCTGTTTAACATAAACAACGAATTTCATTGATATTATAACTTTATAGTGAAAAATAAATTAAAAATTCAATGAACGTTTTATCGAGATTCTATGTACTTTAAAATATATTTAGAGTACATTTTTCCATATGTATATGACAAAAAGTTTTAAAATTTTTATGAATGTGCTTGAAAATGACCGGATAATGTATGTCTATCTGAACGATCTACCTCTTTATGGGTCTGAAATCTGAATATTTTGATTGTCTCACTGAAAAATAACTCAGAAGAACTTGGTACTTCGTTGCGATCTTTTCAAATTTAGCTATTTTTTATTTTATTCTCTAATTACACCTTTAATTCCTTCCGTCTCCTCACGTGGACAGTAAGTGCCTAAATCTGTTTGACTGTAGTCTCCCCTCCAGGTCTTTATTATTGTTTTTATTTATTTCCACGCTGATGGGAGTTCCAGTTCGTCTATTTATGTTTCCCTATTGTCCAGACTACAACTAAACCACAGTATTCCCTTTTATTTCTTTAGATGTGAATTCTGTCGGCCACAAAACTTATGTCCCACAACCAAACCCAAGTCTTCTCAGAAATTCCATGAGTCAGCTTCACCTTACAAATCTTTCATACATTTTTACCACTCATCCATTTTTCAGTCTGCAACACCTTGCCGTTAAAAAATTATATTATTTACGCACTACAACTCGATTTACAATTTGTTATGTATATATATATATATATATATATATATATATATGCTTTAATTACCACAGAATCACAGTTCAATACTGAAGAAAAGTTTCCATGGTTTCATAGTCTCCAAACCACACAATTCAATTTTCAATTTCTTGTTCACGTAATGAATAATTATGTAAAATCTTTTGGTAGGTAAACGTTAATCGATAGTATTGATATTTTCCACGTATTTTGGAAGTTTGTAAATTACTTATCATATCGAAAAGAGTATGTTATCACTGTTATAAACAGATTCCTGGTTGATGTTAACTTGTTTACAATTTTGTAGTTAGTTCCAAGAGCGGCAGTTGAAGAAGGAGGCGAATTGCTTCTCCACTTTTGCTTGCGTTGGCTTTCGAGGGAAGAGCTCTCGAGAGACTTTGAAAGTTGAGACACAATACGATAAAGGAAGAAAATTGTGAATTGTGAAACGAGTGCTCATTTCTAAAGAAAGACGATGTACAGCGAATCTCTGTATCAAGAAGACTGAAAGTATGGCAACATGTGTTGTAAATGAGAAACCCACAATTTGTACAGCGTTTTATCAAACTATATGCATACTGTATTATATTTTCCAGGAAGCAACTCTGCTTGCTGAATATACAAAATCACAATAGTTCCAACTATTCACTTGGTTTTAGAAACTCGCTGGTATGCACTGCTCAATAACACACATTAGGAAATTACAATGAAATGAACAGCGTACAAGTGAAATTAGTTTCCCGTTCCAGGGCTCCGCTAAAACCTCAGTGCGGTTGTTATTAGCCACAAAGGATTGTTAGATAATAATGTGGATTATTTGACCTTATATACAACAATATTCCGAGAACAGTACAAGTGAATAAAGAAGTATCTCTGTTACAGCAATCTGTCTGATGAACGACTCACTGAAAACATCAGCCGAGAAATAATGTGACTCGCCAGAAATTGAATCCATTAGTTACGCCAGAAGAAACATTCGTCAACCCAGGGATACATTGTTTAACGTCAACCTGTAGTGCTCCAGGCTATTTCCGATGTCAAGGGGTATACCACGACTCCTTAACATATGGCCTGGCCTTTGGGGACATAAAACGTACCACGGGATGTATAGATTTAGGACCATCATTTATTAATTGAAATTTTATAGTCCATAAAATTATATCTCCAAGACATATTGCATTTAAAATTATTTAATAAGAAGAAAAATTACTGTTCCGTTACTTACTGTTATTACAGTACTTAATAAGTTTCTTACAAACAAAATAATTAATTAACGTGACTTAATATTATAAATAAATACTCCTACATCGAATTAGTAAGTATAGTGAGAAATAAAAAGAATATTAAATTCTGAATCGTTTTGTCAGCAACTTTTGGGACCTAGTTCGTTAATTAAAATTAAAATATTATTAATATGTCGTGTTGCTACCAGAACATCTAAAAAATTCGTGTTGCTGCGCAACATCAAGTGCCTGAAATGAAATTTAATACTTCTATTTCATACTTTTGGTCATTCTTTGTATTTAATCAATACCAATAAATTAAATTGAAGTGTCTCTGTCTGCCTGTATGTTTAGCTTCAATAGACTCCGAAATGGCTCACGGATTTCAATGACAATTTGAGGGTTTTAAAACCGGAGATTTAACTTAAATATTCGTGTATATTTAATTTTGATATATTTTAGAAGATACTAATATACTATAATATAATATAAATATTTATGCCACGGGAATATTTCATCGCATACGTGCATTCGAGTCTCCAAAAGTTTATGCGGATTGCTATAAAATTTATCTGTTTATGCTCCGAAACGGCTTACGGATTTCAGTGAAAATTTCAGGGATTGAAACAGGAATTTTCACTTAAATTTTCGTGTATATTTCATTTAGATACATTGCAGAGTTCGGAATATATTAATGAAATTATTTATAAATCCATTGAATTGCTCGAAAGATGGCGTGAAACCAACTGCGAGTTATAAGGTTTTCCCTGAAGCCACAATAAATGAATGATACTGTACTTTTTATAAATGCAATGAATTCAATTTTATCATAATTCTGTTTATAGGATAAAAATAACTATTTCCTCGCAAACGGAATCGCGGGCGAAACTATTATATAATAAGTTTTTTCTTTAAGATTCAGATTTAGTAATTTATTAAAATGCATTAGAATACAACATTTTCCTCAACCTGTTTTTATTTTAAGAAATCACGTAGTTTACAAAATTACGTCAGTAAAGAGCTTTCGGCTATATTTTCAGTATCATTTCTTGTACAAAGGAAAGCTTATATAACCATTAAGAAGAAAATTAATTATTTGTAATAATCCAATGTACCCCTAGATAGAAGGTCGCTAATGACTTGTACTGTTGAAGCGACCATAATATTTAAATAATAAGTTGTATTAATTTATGTGAAATATTTTAAAGTTAAGGACGAAACGTTTGAAAATTACTTCTGTTTCTTACTATTTTCTTTGTATATGTTATTTCTGAAATATTTAAAATGTGTTGTGTCATGAAATGGAGTTGCAGAACCTTTTCGTTGTAAATGGCACTAGTTGAAAGAATGTGACTGACATAAGTTTTGTAGAACACGTAATTTTTAAAAATAATAATAAAATAAAGACCATTTAATATTTTTTACTTATAATGTACGCAATTTCTCAAAAAGAAAGTTTTATTTATTACATTACTGAGGAAAAAGGACAAGACAAACAATAATTACAATCATTTCTAGAAAGCTCAATAATGAAGACCATAACATTGTAAAATTAAGCAATTTTAAAGGAAAATAGAGTTTTATATCGAGGAGATAATTTGAATAGAAGCAATTTAATTCAAACCCCACCCATTTTATGAAGCTTGTCCGTTAACAGCGAAGAAATGTCAGACACAACATTTTTTTTTCTTTAGAAGAGACAGTCACCATCATTCACAAAACGCTTCTGTTTCCCTCTGACCACTAAAAAATGCTCCATACACTCCATGTGAAGCAGCCTGGATTCTTTTGGGCTCAAAACTAGTGTAGAAATTAATAACTGGAACGATATGAATTTTTTAAGATTCATATATAAAATTGATGTAACAACAAAAATGTGAAACACAGTTATGAATAGAGTAGTACAACACACAGTGCAGTGGCGGAAAATAATACTTAACGTTAAATAATCTAAGTGACGGATGTGATGTTTTTTCTCAAAATATCAGCTATCAATGGCGAAAGAAGAGCTGAAACAATAGTGAGTCATTTATTGAGACACCGAGTTTATTGATCGCAATGGTTAAGGGAACACACAAGGGGAAATAGTCAGGAAAAACTTTTGATTACAGCGTGGAAAGTACAGTTTCATTGAAAACTCGCAACAGAAGTAGTAGACCTAATAATATTTCTGTAAAGTTTGATTCGGAACAGGTATAAGTTGAAAGGCAAACTTTTTTGAGACTAAGTCATTTGAAACTTCTTAGGTAATTATCAGTGTAGACGTCTCACCTAGGCTGTAGTATTTTTAATATCAGGCGGAGCGGAGCCAGGAGGGAGATGAGGTAATCGCGGGAAGTGCACATAAATTGAGCACCTGCTTCCGTGCGGATGTAACGAGCTGCAATCGGCACGCCGTTCCCACTTCGATTACCGCAGCCCCCACTTTGCCCTGAAAAATAGAGTAAAAATCTCTCCTACGGATCTAGAAACTTGAGATAAACTTCTGCAGACTTTTAAAATCCTTTCGGCGTCGTATGACGCACACCAAAGTTTAAGTTCTTTCTACTTACGAAATACCACTTAAAAAAATTCATGTAAAATCCTTAATGCCCGTTTTAAATTATTTTAAAACTTGACCTAGCAGAAAAATGTTATAATAATCTTAAAATATATATTTTGGATTGTTTTCCATGCTGGGTAAATTTCTTTTGTGTATATGTATTACTGTTGTTTTGTTTTATTTATTTTACATATTTCCTCAAATTGTGTTCATGACACGCAACATTTTATAAAAAGAAAAAGTTTACACATTATATAATTTTGAATTTAGTCTTAAGAAGTCGAAAGATCTCTCAGACTTCATTCAAAATTAAATATTATAAAGATTATTCAATAACTTTTGTCTGTTTGCAGTGATTTGTTACTGATGAACCGAATTGGTAAAAACTTAACGTGATAACGTTTGTACATTATAAATAGAAATAATAGTACTCTGCGACGGTCATTTAATTTTGATTTATACGTTCTTTAAATAAATAAATGTATCGCTGATCCCATTGGACCAGTCGACCAACTCCCCTGAATATTGATCGGGGCATGTAGGTGGCTTTTCTTGCTTTCCCACAACAATCCAGTCTCCCGTTATTAGAAGGGCGTAGGAGTAGTACCCAATAGCCCGACCTCCCTAATTCCGGTTTCCGAGGGTTTTCCTTGCATCACCTTTAGGTAAAACAGCGGGTAGGATCATAACACTTCAGCCCGTTGGCCTTAGTCAATCCTTCCACTTCCCCCTTTACATTTCCTTCCCTTTGAATTTTAAAGGGGAGTCAAATAAACTTATCGAGAGTAAGCACTGGACATACAAAAATTACACATCTTTACATTATAACAAAAAACCCCCCACCGATTTGTGATCAGTGCAATATACAGACTTCAGTTGAACAACTGTTGAAGAGCTGCCCGAAATTTGATGATGAGAGGAAAAAAACTTTAAAAGAAAATGATTTCAACCAGTTTGTAAAAGGGAAAAATGCACAGATAATTTTAATAAAATTTAAAAAAACTGAAGTGTACCATAAATTGTAAATTTTTATTATACATCATTATGTATATTTCGTTTTGAATTGAAAACATAAATGTCAAGTTACAATGTATAAAATTGTTAATTTAAAGATTAAAATTTAATGGTTATTGTAATTTCGTATAAGTCACTAATGACTACTTTGTTGATACGACAAAAAAAAACATTTAAAAAAAGGGGAGTCGCCTGCTTCAGGATCACCTTTTATTTTTATTTTTGATGGGTGAGTGTGACCTTGAAGCAGACAAACCCTCTTTAATAGTATAGAAAACGAATTGAAAATGGGTGATATGGATTATATTTATTTATTATTTACTATATGAGCTAAACAAAATACACGAGAAATATTAAGAATACTTATTAATGTATTTTTTATCTTATTACTTGATGTAATTCCATTTAACTGCTACATAACTCAAGAACTACAACACTACATAATCCTTTCTTAAGTTGCTTGAAAAAATACTTCCCCACTTTTTACGTAAACCATCGTAAGGATACCAAGTAGTGTACATATTTCAATTTTTTTATTTCATTCAAGACCAAATTTAAGGGCAGTAGAACTCTCACGCATTAATTACTTCAAATTTCGCACCAGCTTATAGCTATATTAAAAATCGCTGCCTTTTCTTTGCAAGCTTTAATATCGTTGTGCTTGATTTTCCCGTTAATGGATTTAGTTTTAATAATGTTTTAAAATTCCGGTCGTGGAATGAAACACTGTGAATGTAGTTGTAGAGAAGTTCTGTAAAGCGCCGAAGCCCAGTTCGCTTCTATAGCTTACTGTGTGCAAGGTATTTTGCATAGGACCAAAGTCTGGTAGAGCCCACACTAGTGCGGGATGTTTAAACGTTGCCTGGCCGGGATTACAAGTATGGAGATCTGGCTGGAATGTTGTTTAGCCACGGGAGGGAGGTGAAGCTGATGCAGATCCCTACTAGCACAAGAGGTAAATCTTCTGCAACGACCTATGAGGGTGTTTCTGTGCCCCTATCCCATTCAGCTCACGCAAATTGAATATATAATTGTGTTTGCCTTTACAACATGGCACGGTGGCTGTATCTGCATTGAAATGTTCCCGCGTGCAATTCATTATAAAGTATATGTGCTCATCATTTCCGACTTTGGTTTATTCAACAGTGTAAGTACTATTCATAATATAAGTTCATTGAACGATTTGACTAATACCCCAAATTTTACTTTTCATGAAGCGGGCCTTAGTAAACAGCGATATGGAAACCAATTAACTTACGTTAAATGAACTATAATGAACATTTAACACCTATACACACACAAATCATTATTTTCCATAAAAAATCCAGTCTAGTTGAACAAATCAGACTGTAGTATCGTTTGATCATTATAAAATTTTATTGTTTATATACAACTTATTTCCGACAAATTAAATCATTTACAATTTGTAAAAAGGATGCTGTTTCATAATTTTTAAAATTATTTAATTTAGGATTTAGCAGAAGCATTATATATGTATAAATTAATGGGACAAAAGTTTTTTCATTACTATAATAAACTATGAGATTATGACCAGCATATAATTTACTGAACAGGATACATGTCTAATACTTCTCCTTTCTGTTTCCTCAGAAACATTTGAGCGAATAATATTTAATAGGGTATTAATCATTTAATAATTTACTTTCAATATCTCACTTTAGAATTAGCAAAGTATATTGATCAGGAAGAGCCACATACTCGAGGTTGGGAAAAAATATTAGAGGAATTTATTAATAAACGAAGTCAATTGGGTATTTTGTGTGATCCCTCTAAGGTATTTGACTGTGTAGATCGCCAAATAATTCTAGTAAAAATGAAATAATATGGAACTAAGAAAAATTCTCAGCTTCGTTATTATTTATTAAACAGGACACCAATTGTATTATTAAATATTTTGTTCAGTCTGAAGGCTCGAGTTCCACAGGGTACTGTTTTAGGTACACTATAATTCTTAACATTTTTATGACTTGCTACATTTTCTAAAACCAGACGAGGATATTGATAAAAATTAATGAAGATACTCTGGAAGAGATTGCTGTAAATTGATTGATTCTAAATTTTAATAAAACACACTCAGAGCCTTTCTCAAAAATGAAAATTTTGCATTAAACCCCGAAACAACAGTAGGCTTTTCTCTAGTAAGTAAACTTAACTAGTGAGGACATGTTAATAAGTAATATTAGATCAGCAACATATTTAGTTAGTGTTATGTCAAATTACAATGATCCAAAATCTGCAAAACGTGCGTATTTCCATTCTCGTTGATAGTTATTTGCTATAAATTATTATCATAAATTTAGTATCAATTCGAATATCCAGTCATTTACTCCAGGGAATAAAAATAATTTATAACAGTTTTTAGGTCTCTTTTGGCTCTAAATCATGGAGATGGATTATACCGGATTACCAACTTTTAACAAACTTCCCGATAAAAAAAGGAATTTAAGAAAAAATCCAGTTGCATTTAAAAGTGAGCTTGATAATTTCTATTTTACACTCCTTCGAAAATAAGTGTATTTTTATACATAAGAAATTTTTGTAATTTGGAATAAATAGCATGAAATATTGATAGTCTTACATTACTTAAATATTTTGGGGTTATAATAATAATAATAATCGTGATTTTTTAAAGTAAAATTTACTTTTAATCATTTATAAAAGAAAAACTAGGCTGTTTTGTTACCTTACGATAAATAATTATTTCGTAAAAATAAGTTATTTATTAATAACACAAAACACTGTAACATATGTACGAGTTTGTCAACTTGCATTAACTTTGCTTCTCTATTCAATATACGAAAGAATACTGCCTTCACCAATATTCGGAAAAGTATGAATTTGATTGCAATAAATTTTGAGAAACAGATTGACATATGAAATCAGTGAAATTATAAAAAGTTAGCAGCGTCTTTATATACATAAATATCTGATGTTAAAATTGAAATAATGTTACTATCCCTATTTTTATGTATGGTTACGAAAGAATAAGGAATTTCTAAATCAAATAATTTAGAAAATTATGAAACGCTTTTCTTATGGGAACCGTTAATAAATATAACAATACAAATATTATAGAAAATAAATAAATTTAAATGTCTTGAATAAAAAGTTATTTAAATTTAATATCATCTCTATTCCGTGTTTAATAATTTTTTCTTAATTTCATATAATACCATACTCATTTCATATAATAAAATACTGCGATTCATTTTTGAACTGATTTTTGACCTTTATTATTAGCCGTAGATGTGCATAAAATATTTGAAGGTTTTCTTAATTCTCGTCAGGCAACTACATTTGATGAAATTACTTCTAATCAAAATGAGCAGATTATATAACTCGACAGCTGCAATTGGCGTTCCTTCATCACAAATAAAATATAAAACTAGATAATCTCAATTTTTTCTCATTTCACTTGACGCTTCCCAAAGGGCGAATTTTCCATCAGCGTATATCATAACAGTCGTTTTTACACGGCTTATATCTTGTGTGTCTGCACATATTTCAATTAATAATATTATGAGTTAAACTTTAAAAAAAACGAAACAAACATTCACATAAAATTCATTAGTATAGTTAGTTACGATATTTTAACTTTGAACATTAAATCTATTCCAATTAATATTCAATGAGCGATAATGTATCAACATGTAGATTCCTTTACCTTTATACTTCATGAAAAAAGAAATGAAATATGGACATTTAGAAGTTCAAGTAAATAGTTTCTTTTCAATATTGATGAGATTGACGAATCGCTGTCATAAAAAGTAAAGGACGGCACTCAATAAAACTCCGAGGTAAAAAACTCTTTGCTTGATTACAATTTAAGTTTCAAGGCATGGGAAAAATAAATTTGAGGGGAAATAATGTAAATTAATCAATGAGGTAATATTTAAATTATAAAACTTTGGAGTCACGTGTGACGTAGCAGCAGTAAGTTTCGAACATATTTTTCGTGCATATTAAAGTAGTCATTGTCAGTGTTCAGACGATGGAGAGCGCATATTTATTCATGTGCTGCGAGTTATATATTGATGTAATATTAAACGGTAACTCATTTATCGAAGAAGTAATAATTCAAGTTATTCTTTACTGATAATGTGGCATAGATTTTAGAAAACTCAGGAGAATTAATCTACGAACATTAGTCTAGTTGTAAAATATTACTAATATTTCTACGTGTATCAGACTCCATTCCCAAAGGACTATCCAGCTCGATTCGTTCAGGCAATTTTGATAACGATATCGTTTTTATGTTAGGAAAGGAACAGAACAATGTATAGATAGAAAGGTATGGGGAATGACATTTGTGCTTCAAAACGAATGAAAATTAATGTAGACAGTTAACTTATAAATGGAAATAAAATATAAAATTATTATTATAACCTTTGGAAGATCAGTGAATGTCTCTAGACATTTAAGTTTTTAAATAACAGCTGCATGAAGGTGTCATATTGTGACCAATATTTTTCGTTTCTTTAATTTCACTTATCACAGATTCTGTAAATTTCTATTAGATAAAAAGCAGGATGTGACTGTCTGGAAATAACGCCAAAATGAACAACAAAGGCGATTTGTTTCAAGATGACATTTGATGAATTAAGGTCGGATTTGGTTGCAAAGAACACTTGCATAAAATAGGATTTAACTAGTAAAGTAGGAACCACTCAGGTCCCCACGCGACTAAATTTTAGATCGTGATTAGTTATTCTCCCACCTTATTACGTTGACAGAACGGAGGGGAGGGGGTGGGATAGTCACTGAAGCTTTCCAGACCTCAAAAATGTCAGTATATATTCGGACCTCCTCCTGGATGCGAATATGTTCACGGGCTCTCTTCTGCTTAGTGTTTTGTAACTATTTTATTAAAAATAATCTTCAAAACCATTCTAGCGATTTTGATTCAGTTCAGGTTTGATTCTTTTAGTAAAAGAACCTCGTGTATTAAATCTTTCCTATCATCTATCATGAATTCTTCGGTCGCTGAAGAAACTACGATGGAAATGAGTCCACCTTCCCTTCAGTCTGATCAATTTTTGTACATGGCTAGGAACTTATATATGGACATCCTTCATATTTTGATTTTTTCGCGTTTTTGCCAGGAATGACACATTTCAAGGGGGATCCTGAAACAGCCAACTACCCTTTGATAGCGTAGAGCGGAGCTGCCTGTTTCAGGATCATCGTTATGTATCCTGGTGGCCAAATTGTTCTGATCACCTGGAAACGTCACAATGTTGCCGATGGAGGGCAACATAACTATAAAATAGGAATGCTGTAGAAGTGAATCATCAGTTGTACAAGGATTGGACAGTAGATGATTGTAAAATGGCCATGTGGTGTGATGAATCACAATTTCAAATGCACCATTTCGATAGCAGGGTTCGAATATGGAGAAAACAAGGACCCCAACTGCATTGTCACAACACTTCAATCAAGTCGTGGCAATATTATTAGGATACATCCAGCAAGACAATGTCCCTTGTCATAAAGCTGTTATTATCCACAGATAGTTCGAAGAGCATGACGGTGACTTTTCCTTACATCGTTGGCCTGCAAAATAACCAGATCTGAATCGAATTGAGAATTTATGGGATGAGAACTAACGGGTCATCAGGCAGGTTGATCCTGTACCATTAAATCTGAAGGAATTGGAAAGTGCAGTTCGTTAGATATGGTGCCAAATTCCTTCTACCACCTTATAGAATTCATTCCAAAATGTCAACTAATATTGAGAGTAAAATGTAGCCCAACATTTTATTGAGGGATTGGCCAACAATTTGGCCACTCAGTTTACATCGTGTCGAAAAAAATATTTTGCTTTCTTTACGAAAATTTCTGTTTCAAAGAGTTGCACATAATTGTTTTACATAGCTTATTCGTTGTTTAAGAGATGTTATGAATTAAAATTATTGCTTAAAACTTTGTTTTGAACAAAGAAATATTAATTATAAACGAATAAATTTTAGAGAATGGTTTTCGAGCAATGTAGCTGCGTAAAAAATAATAACGAGAGCACCCCATACAGCTTTTATACTTCCAATAGTGAATTTGACATTGGATACAAACTTTATAAATTCAGAGCAATTTTATAATCATTTTTGAATAATTTTTTTCTCAGACACACAATTATTATCTGTCTTATTATGAAACTCCATTTTTATGTTACATTTATTCTTTATATTATTTAATTAATTTGTCACTGCGTACTTGGAAAATGCTGAATTGATAAGGTGTTCAAGAATGTGATACTTATTTCAAGCTGGAAACTCGAACGTTATTACTGCCCTTTCAACCCAAGAGCGAGTAGGGGTGCAAGTGATAAGCGTTTTACTGGAAATTTGCCTAGTAAAGTTGGCAACACGACTTGCCTCAGAAGGAAATAAAAGAAACTCTTTTCCACGGGACACTTACAAGGCCGAGAATTGACTGCCTGCCCTGAAGAGGGCTTGCCAGAAACCAGTTATATTCGCACAAGTGCCTTATTGGGCAATTTCTTCTGCATTTTGACTATAGCCACTCGTTTCTTGAAATTGAATACACCCTGGCATAGCAGTCTATTCCCAGGTAATATTGTGACGGTTTCCGTACACGCAAAGAAACGATAATCCGTCAAAAATAAATAGCTTTAAATAATAACAACAAAGTTTTCTGACTGTAAAGTTTACAATTAATAAAAATACGGCCTATAAGTATGCTTATAAATTTATCACTATTTATTCAAAAGCGACGTTTAGTCTCATTTTTGAGACTTCCACAGACGTACTAGAAATTAAATATGGGTTCTCTGTTACATATTTTTAATTTATATATAAAACATGGTTCAAAACTTACAAATTTAGCAATTCATCATATTTGCCTATTGACTCCCTCAGTCGTAAAGATTATTGAATATACATGTGAAAAATTACATGAATTACATGTTAATTTATTTATCGTAATATCATGTTTGTAGTACACCCGAGGAAGCCTCAAAAAAGGGGCCGAAACGTCGCTTTTGAATAAATAGTGATAAATTTATATGCCGCCCTTATTGGCAGTCTTTTTATTTATTGCAAACTTTAAATAATAGTTATAATTACTAAATGTTAGTAACAACAATAAAATAATACTACTACATTGCGAATCAAAATGTACGATTAACGAATATAACAACAATTGAAATCAGTTTCGAATAATTCAGCAAAATATGAAAGAATCCTGTGGTACATCATTAACGAACTAATTTAATTGTATCGGAAACTTAATTCATTTAGGGAACATACCTGAAACACTCTTCAATATATTTATTGTAGTCTTATAATGAGAGTGATATTTTAAGGTTTTTTTCCTTTGAAGTCAAAAATTGTTTTCAGTATTTATAAATGAATGAAAACAGCTTAATTTATAATAAATACATTAGTAAAGGAAAAATATAGATAAATCAATCATATTTTCTCATCAATGGTACCTTATAGATAATCACGACAAAATTGAAAGTCTTCTCCTGAATTCATTTAGTTTACAGTTTTTTTATTGACATCAAAATTAGACTTATTTAAATTAAGTATGCAGCTAATGATAATCCGCTTTAAAGAGTAAATAATAACTAATTCAGTCTTAAAAGTTTAAATTTAACGTCTTTTACATATAATAAAAGAATTAATGTCCTTTTACACACTGTATTGTTTAAATTTAATTAGTAACTACGGTTCGGCATATTTTCATGCCTTTTCAGGTTTTATTCCACAACAGATTCAAAACATAACAATAGAATAACGCATGAAGTACAACAGTAATAATTCAGATTCTAGGCAACACGTAGCACTTATACTCCTTTCAGTATGTCTGGCTACACTACTTGCGAAAGGAGTGTTGTCTTGTATCTCGATTACTGTTGTTGGACTTCATATGTTATTGTATTATGTTTTGATACTGTTCTATAATAAAACCTGAATAAGGCATGAAAATATGCCAAACGTTGTTACTAATTAAATTTAAACAATAAAGTCTGTAAAAGGTCATTAATTGTTTTATAATTTATTTTTGAACCCTTTGCTTGTTGCCATTTAAACTAAAAATATTACATTTTGGAATGCCTCATGATATCGTGCCAATAAATTCTTTGACTCACATTTTATCCGCATCATACTACTGCAAATATTGTTCCAATTAATGCTTTATCTGTACTAGTTATTTCATATAACTCTTTAAGTTAATTTGAGTATACATCAGATTACCACAGACATATGGAAAAACTAAAGCGTTACATTTCTCTAGTTTCACGTAGAAGAATTTTCCGTTTTAAATTAGAAGCCGTCTGGAGTGTCCACGGGGAGGGAGGCTTTGTTGCCACATAACTAAGAAATGATTTACTGCTCTTAATGTCACACCCCTCAGGGAACACACATTCAACAAAAATGATTGGCCTGCCTGTTATTTAAATTGTTGTTACTGATTGAAGGTCATACCCCTCTTGCGAACTAACCACCATCGGTCTTATTATTTATTTGAAGTATATCTAATCCAGATAGAACATGATATGAGTGAAGCGACTTTTTGAGTTATTGGCTCTAAAAAATATTAATTAAATTAAGACTCCCACAAGGCACTGTGACGTGTTGTTTTCTGGTTCTATTCCTCCAAATCTGCACGAGTCGTGAAGTCAGGAATACTGCCTTCTCAGAGAAAGTCAACAGCTGAACGTAAATCTGGCCGGGAGCTTAAACTATATAGAAATAAACAGATTTTCCAGAATCCCTTTTGTCAGGTGTCTGGATTCTTGACAAAATTTATTGAAGTTTCTTAGAAGAAAGCAGATTTATGAAAGTATAAAAGTAACCATTTTAATGTAAAAGTTCTATTGTTATTAATTATATAGTTTCAAATAATGGGGTCAATTGGTTGTATTCCCAAACACCTATTTATTCGCAAATAAAACCAACAATAAAGTCATATTTTAATAATAATAATAATAAAAGTCCTGGTTAAAAATGAAGGATTTCCAAGATAAAGAAGCTTTGGAGGCATATTAATTATGCGCTCAGATAAAATGTAAGTCGCAGGATAGTCTGGTTGACCTCGATTCATTGATCAAGACAGACGAGAGTCTCTGTCTTCAGTGGGTATAATTTGCAAGCGTTTGGAGACAATATCGACTGAGCTGCCTCTGGAAAACATGTGAGGGACGTGTGTGTCCGTTGGAGCTGCAATTCTCCGGAGACTGGAGGCGACCGGTGAGTCGTTTCGGGATGTGAGGACCAGCCACAATTTAAACAGGGAACAATGGTTGGACAGCCGTCTCGAGCGGCGAGCAGTTGGCCAACCTGCCAGCTACGGTCCAGCTCGCATTCAACGACGCTGAACCGCAATTGTTGCTAATTATTCACGTAGCTTCCAAAGGCACCACGACGAAACATTTAATTATATAATTTATAAACAGTTGTCAAGAAAAACCGTTCTCATAAATCTCTCAAACTTCACAATTTGCATAATAATTCATTTGTTTTATAACTTGTAAAATATTTTGTTTTAAACGATTTATCTATTATTAAAGAATTAAAACATTAACAAATTTGTAGCGCTTATTCTGGTTAACATGAATCAGTATTTTTTTTAAAAAAGAATATCATTATGGGTCAAAACATATGTTATTACACCCTTTATTCGGTAATCGACATTTATGCCTTAATTATTCAGATCATATAAAAATTCATGATCCTTTGTAACTGCGAAAATTATTTTTTTGTACTACTTTTAACCACCTTAATTGTGGACACAGTTTTCACTCTGATTATTAATTTCAGAGTAAAAATAATTACACATTCTTTCGATGATCAACAACCTTTTATATAGTGTGTCTATAAATGAATATCCTAGTTTTAATATTTAATTAAGTTAAATTTATACTGTTTAAACCACAAATTACACATCAAATTGAAGGTAAACTAACATTGTTATTCTTACAAATGTTCAATACACATACACCGTGTGGCGAAATTATTATACATGTTGGGCCGCCTTTTGCTCCTAATACAGCTTGAAAATTTTGGGCATGTATTATGTAAGATTTTGGTAGGTGGTAGGAGGAATTTGAGACCATAGCTGATGAACTGCCAGTTCCAATTCCTTAAAATTTGATGGTACTGGATCCAGCTTCCTGATGGTCAGTACGATCTCCTCCCGCAAATGCTCAAATGGATTGAGATCTGCTGATTGTGCAGGCCAACGAAGTACGGTAAATTCTCCGTCATGATCTTAGAACCATCTGAGGACAATGCCAGGTTTATGACAAGGTGCATTGTCTCTGCTTGGCAGAGTACACGATTAACAATACAAGGTGTACTTGATCTGCAATAATACTTAAATGCCTTTGGGAATTTAGACGTCGTTTCACAGGAATCAAACGAACTGTACAATACCAACAAAAAAATCTCCAAACCACCACTGGAAGTTTTGTGCCAAAGCAGTTGGAGTACAGGATTTCCTGTTTTTTTCTGCATACTCGAACTCTGCCACCTGCATGATACATTTGAAATCGTGATCCATCAAACACTTTTCGGGTCACGTAGTGTCTAGTCCTTGTGCTCCTTTGTGAACTGAAGACGTTTCGTCTTGTTCAAGGCAGACAGTAGGGCTTTCTCTTTCTAGTCGCCTCTCTGTAACATTGCTGATCTCGCACACTTCACAACTGCAGTTTATTTGGTAATAATTCCTCCGAGTCTTTAAGTTAATGGACGTTAATGGACACATGTTCAAACGTTATCTTAAATCCTTCTACACTATTGTCTTTTCTATGTGAAGTTCATTACTTGTTTTCTAAACAGACTTCTTATGACTGCAGCAGTAAAGTGATCTGACACGTTCAACATTCTCTTCAGACACTTTTGGTCGTTCTGTGCTTCTCGTTTAATACAAACTCATCCGGTCATTTAAAATTGTCTATAGTATCGGAATTTTCTTTTGTCACACGGAGGATCACAATTAAACTTTAAGCGAACTTAAATTATAGATTAACTATTAGGGACCTGCAGGCCACAAAACGCGTCATGCTCAGGAGAAGACATTTCATATGTAATGTTGCAAGCGGGAAAACGACAAACAGTAATTTGCATGTGCTTATCTAAAGCTGTTTGACTTAATATTTAATTTGACGTCAAAACATACTCTACAACGCTTAAAGTTGATACTGTTAAACTTTATTACTGGGGCATTATTTCACGGACAACCTTACTCAGTTCGGCAAACACACTTCTTATGTTTACATTTTTTCCTCGCCATTTAATATAGAGTTATAAGTGTAATTAATAATTTTACAGAACGACACTGATTTAATAAAAATTTCTGAATGTGGATATATAAATCAGATGACTTTTAAAAACTATCCACGATTATTCTCGCACTGAAAATCGTGATTCTTTTTGGATATAGAAATGTTTGTGAGCAATCACCTTCTGCAATGAAAATAATGAAAAGCGACAGCCGATCGAGGCTAAATGACGTGGGATTTGAAAAGTGTTGACTATATCGGCAAACATAGACCAGCTGATTCCGGAGCAGAAATGCCAAATTTATTGAAATTTATTTAAGAGATTTACTCAAAGTAATTAATTGTGCTGCTTTTGTGTAATATTTCCATACTTATCTCTTTTCTTTATAATAGTGTTGTCGACTTGTTTATTTTGTTAACAAATTACAGTTCTTATTTTAATATTTTTATTATATTAGGCCAGGTGTAAAAATATTTGTAGTTGGCTCGTTCTAAGGAAGGGTTGCTCGTCCCTGCTGCAGGCAACCATCTTTCTGTTTCGAGTAGCTTCAAACGTTTAGGATTGCTGTGCACATTCCTCCCGTAGCTCGCATTCCTTCCTGAATTCTTCAAAATTAGCCGAATAGCTACAGTGCTCTATTAAATTTATATCATATTTCTAATTAACCTACAGCTGTGAAGGAAGTTTCACCGATCTTTTTAAATTTTTCTATCCAAGTTGTCCCAATAAATCGAGTATAAATTAGTGTACCCATTTAATTTATTCGGTGTAGCGGGTAAAATATAGAATTAAAAATTATTCTAATATCCATATATCTACCCTAATTGAAGACTATTATATTACGAACTTCAAAATTTATTTTTATAAGTAACAAGCAGTTATTAAATATAAAATTATTTTTTTTACATATTTTAAAATACATATGTCGTACATGATTAAATCCATAAATCATATTCCCCATTTTAAAATTTTAATTTTATTATTTATTAAGTTTTAACCTGTACTAATTGGTCTTGCATTTTTTTCGTTTCATAAAGGTGATAATTACCATGTTTGAATTTATAAAGTAATATACTATTTATGAATTGAGAAAAAAATATGTTACCCAATTGTAATAGTTGTAAAATTATATAATAATATTATCTGGTTACACGTCCCCAATGCGGCAATAAAACCATTGTGCGCAATTATAAGACTAATGTTTTCTTTTGGTTCAATAATTTCTTAAGTGTACTAAAATGTCAGTATATATCTCCGGTCTGTTTTAATCTTCATTTTTCCAGCGCCCCATTTTCCTGATTTAGTCCTACTTTTAACTTTTTATCTACATGTATAACATCTTATTCTGGCTTAAAATGCTTTGTATTAAACTCCACTAGCATGTCGCTTATAAAAATAAAGCAAACTAGATCGATTTATTTGTAAGTTTACAATTTTTAGTAAATAAATAACAATTAAACATACATAATTTTATCCGTTTAATAGAGAAACCATTCAACCTTTTTTCTTTAAAGCTAAAAAAACCCTTGGACAGTTTTAAGCTGTAACGTATAGCATTTGCCCATGGTTGCGGATAATAGTTTTATTACCTAAAGCTCCGCCTAATAACATAAAAAATGTCGTCAAAATCAATCAGAAAATTTTGTTGTAAAAAATAAACAAAATAATCATGTCACATAATCATAATATAATTAATCAGTTTTGCATTCTCTAAAACCTGAAACGGCGTATATAGTTAAACTATTCGATAGCATGCAAACAGAAATATTATTTTAATTAAATGAATTCATTTATTGAATGTCAAATATGTAACCACATCAGCATACAGTGGCACATATTACGTATATAGGTTACTGTCATTTGGTTATTTTTCAGAATTCTCGAGTAATTTGAATTTTTTCTGACAAAGTCATTTCGCTGTTAACATATTTAGTAAGTTTTTGATTTCAACACCTTATATTAAAACAGGTGTCTAAACTTGACCAAAATATCACTTAGTCAAAATGTTTCACTAACAGAAATTTGTTTTTACTAATAAATTATTTTGAATGGTCAAGCAAGATTATAGCAATGCTGCATTGCAGTGGAGTAAAATGATTCGAGAATTAATATTTCGCGAGAATCGTGATGCCACAAATCATTTCCTAGATTTGATAACTGTACTCATAATGACTGCATTCCCCAACCCCGCTATTACAATTTTCTAATAATGCTGAAATTTATGTCAGCAGTGATATCTATGCACAACAGCAAAAACGCGACTCTGCGGTTACAATAATGGGAGACAAAGTGCCATATCAACCCTTTCCTCGCCCCACTCTGGTTAAAAATATCGTCGCATGCTGGTAGGGGGGAAACTTTCGTAACAAAAATAATGGTTTAAAGGGGAGATAAAGAATTCCACTGAAACAACGCGACAAAAATTGTACGGTGCTTCGAGGAAAGATTTATAATGCTAAAAAGATTTAAACGTTTTCATGCATCGTCCTCATTTGATAAATCTGTCCTACTATATACTGAAAAAATATTTCATGAGTTACAGCTTGCGTTTGGAAATATTGCGTATGGAATATTATATTTGAATTGTCAAAATGTTTATTTTTCTCTGTATTTGCATACAACGTTACCTTGAATTTTTTAAAGCAGCGATGAGATAAAAGAAAATTGAGGAGAAATGGAAGAAGTAGATGGAAAGTAATTGACTACTGTGTTGAGTTAATGTATTTATAGAAAAGAATGAATCATTAAGACAAAAATTGAGCAAATCGGATTTCGGTAAAATGTCAGGAAATTATTGGTTAAAAATTTTGGTAAACGAAGTGAAAATTCCAATTAACCAGGTACCCAGTATCCTGTATATATTGTAATGAACAAATATCAATAAATTTAGCCACATCTAATTACATATTTTTTATTTAATCTTAATGATTCAAACTCAATATAGTCTATCCTGTATTACTGACCTTATTTTTCTCAGTTGCAATTTTTGAGAAGCACAACAACTAAGTTCGTCCTGCAGCAAGGAAGAGAGACCTTTACTGGTTCTACGACTCGAATAAAAGATAATTGCTAATAGGATAACACTTCTTCGATGGAAATCTTTACGTGACGTTCAATTAACTTTAAAGTCAATTTCCTGTGAGGATAAAAAGGAAGAAGTGTACGGAAGATCGAGAATCACCCTGGTTTCGACTAATGGGACGCGTCTCTGGCCGACAACTAGAAAAATCTCCCAATATCGTTCGATGGGTTAAGCGTGGCTACGAGGTGTTTTTCGAGACAACAGCCTATAAGCTACATGATAATCATAGAGCTGGCATAAATTCTGATGTTGAATTTCATGTAAATTGTTTTTCTATTCCCATGAGGAGAAGAGATATTGTTATAAATTATAACTTATACACTTATTAATCTTAATTTTTGCAAATAAAATTTTTCAAATAATTTCATTAACCAATATTTTTATTTAGTGAAAAGTTCTCAAGATTAACAAGAAAAATCTGGTTGGCTACTAACTTGGGGTTCCTAGTGCACAATTTTATAAATATATAATTATAATTTTTCAAATCTATCACATTAGAACTTCATTCTAATTCAGAAATAAATTTGGTTTCTTTAAACAGACACCAATTAAAAGAAATAATATCATACAAACCTTTTGTTAGGTTAACCCCTTGATATCAGATTTCCAGCCATTCGATAACTCGCATTTCTGAGAACCATAACTGACAATAAAACTTCAAAATCTAAAAATTGGTCTAATGAAACTTATGTTTTCTCTTACTGCTTTGAGCTATAATTAAATAAAACCAAGAAAAATATAATCGTAGTTAAAACCTCAAAATGAAATTTAGCTCTACTACATTTCTTCTTCTTCCTTGTCTCTGCAGCCTATTCAGGGCCTTGGACTACCGGGTCGACTGTGGACTGTCATCTTACACGACGTATTATTAATTTGGAATGATATGTGCTCAGCATATCGATTTTCCTGACTCAATCTCAGTGCGGGTAAACGAGAGAAGTAACTATGGCTGACTATGGCATTGGCTACTGGTTATGGCCATTGCTGTGTTCGGGGGCCGTGTCTTCGAGTCTCGTTATTTCTGTTGTTTAGTAATCACCCCTTTTGGGAGCTACGGTAGTAACTTGACTGAACCATTGGGGTTTGTCCTCAGGTTTCGTGCTAAGGAAGATGCAAGCGATGTTACAGCCTCTGCACCTTCAAGGCCAGGGAGCCCGTGTTAAACCACCTTAGGGTGGTGACAATTTCTCTGGGCTTCCCGTCCTGCCGGTGACAGCAGCTGAGGTTGACTCCAAGGTGGTCATCGAGTCATTCATGATTAAGGTGTTGGAAGTATGGGGCTGGTGCGGTGTCGGGGGTTCCAGGCTTTGTGTTGGCCGTCGCTGGGACTGGGTCTGGAGTCTCCTGGGCTGTGCCGGCTCTTGAACTTCTAATTATCCGATGATGAAACCGCCTGGCCATAAGCATCTGACAGCATTGCTCACGCTGTTAGGAGCTTGAAAGCTCATTCTGGTTCGCCGGAATGAGCAGACTAGCTTCAAGGGCTGTTTAATGAAAAGTGCAACTACTCCCTGTGGGGCGACCCTAGAACGAAAGCAGCTATGTGCGCGGCCGACTAATGCCGTCCTTCAGGGAAATTGGTACTTCGGGGCGCGTGGGTACTCCGATCTATCATTCAGAGTCTCGAAAGCCAACATGGTGGTGGGTGATACGTCCACGTCCCAGGCCAAAGCACGTTGGAGTTGGACTGGAGGGTTTAGTTGTTTCGCGGGCACAATTTTCTTCAGTTTTTCACATGGGTTTTTTGGTATCTAGATATAACCCAGGCTAGGCCAGGTGGGAACCTAACAAAATCAGTCAGTCTTAATCTGTCTCCGGGACCATGACGACGCAAACATCCAAGCTCATGCTAGGGTTCGAACCCAGGACCTCTGTGTTGTGAGGCAGCGATGCTTAACACTGCACCACAGAAGGTTGGTTCTACTACATTTAGCCACGAAAATAGTTTATAAGCCTTCATCATTATATTTCTGTACAACTTCAATATGATCGTAAAATTCTATATAAATTGGGACTTTTTAATAAAACATCAAATGCGACAAATTTCACGTGTACTGTTTTGAAACTGTTTTTTTATATAAACTGTTTTAAAGTTATTTATTTTTAATAAGGTATACTATTTTTAAGAATTATGGAGTCCTTACATTTCTTTTAAAAATCACAAATAATAATTAATATATCTCATTTATTTTGTTTAACTGACCAAACTAATAGAACACTTGAAATTTATGGAAACTAAAAGGTAAGCGTTTAATTTATGCTCCTTAAAACTATGGCTTGCTTCGTTCTTATGCGATACAATATAATGTCATCATAACGCAAATTTTCAACTTTTTCCTATACTGCGAAGCTTGGTTTGGAACAAATTAGTGAATGTAATTCGCTTTCAGATCCCTCATTTTAAGTTACGAAAGAATTGAGTGAATCTGATATTAACAGTCGATTAGGTTTGAGAAATTTCAACCCCTTTTTCGTAACACATTTATTTAATTGATTTGCCTGTATTTACCGCGCAAGATGAAACAGATTGTTCCAAACGGATGAAACAAACATCCGTGGCCAAACGGAGAAATTTTAATTAAACCACAGAGGAGGAATGAATTCCATAAAGTAAGAGCAATTTAGCACACGTCACAGACAAAAAACATTTGTATTACTCAATATCATTTCTGATTGAAATGATTTTTACCGAGAAAAAAAGAAACGTGTATCATTCATATGCGCGCACATATTGAAATTTTTTTGAATTGTTGAGAAACCTCGCAATATGAAATGTAAGTATTCATGAATAAACACTTTTATTCAGTACAAAACATTCATGCGTGTCTTCCTAGCTGTAGTTCTTATGAAAGCTGCAGTGTAACAACATAAAACATGGCTCTTATATTACTAAATAATTTATTTTAATTTATAGTTTGAGCTTAGCGTGTATACTGCTTCTAAAAATTTATTTATATTTACCCATTTTTGCGACACTCATTTAGTAATTAGGGATTGCGACTTACCGTTTAAGAAGTCTGGCATAGAAAAGTTGAAAACCCCACTTGAATGTTTTATTGTTATGACTAAATAAATGATTTTAAAATGAGTACCAACATTTATTTTCAAACATCAATGAATCTGTAACATAAAATATGAATTTATAAAAGAGAAGAGTTGTCAGAAATCTCTTAACTTAGCTAGTGGGTGAAGTTAAATTATATCTTTGAAGTGTTTGGTAAATGTTACCCGTTTTATAACCCACTTAGTAGAAACTTTTAATCTAACTTAGTATGTAATTATGACTGTAAGTATGGCATTTAATTGCTAGTATTTTGCGGAAATATAGGAAAAAAACGATTTACAAACTTTCTTCTCTTTCATTGGGTTAATATATTCATTTTGGTAAATGTCTGATAATCGTTTGGAAGTCCAACAGTAAGGAATGCTTTTAGATCCAAAAGACTTGGCTAGTTTACATATATCTTAATTTTTTTGGAGGAATCTGTAGAAAAATATGTATCCACTTTTCTCTAGTGATTGGTTTGGAGTCTTGATAACTTGTTGGTAGGGTTGAAGCAATCTCTTCGCCCCAAGAATCAAATTGCACTCAATAAAACTCGATTCAGCGTAACGTGCAATTTCAATGCGAACGTATAGAATCAGAGTAGATAATATTGGTGAGTGGTTGCACACTACAAGTTCCGTGTATCGTCGACCCGGTCTGACACTTTTTACGACAACATTTACGGCTGATGACTCGCCGTAACCGTAAAGGACTGAGCCAATGACGAGGCTAGCACAGTTCTTCGAAATGAGGTCGTAAGAAGAGCTTTAACTTCTTTGCTAGGTTAAAACTACAAGATCAAGGCGACCTGGAATGACTCTGTAAATCTCTGTTATCAATTGCCTCATACATGTTGAATTGTTATTATTATTTGGAATCTCGAAGAAAATATTCAAGGATCCTTTGATGGCCAAGCTTATTTAGTTATCAATATGAAACCGTTTTTTAAATCTACATTAACAGTTAACGATTACAAAACTGTATAATTTGTATGTAAACGACGAGGTTAAATAATTATGGGAACTGTTACAAATCAAATATGTGTTAATATATTAACAATTCATAACAACATCATAGAATTCCTGAAACCTCCAGCAAATATCAATGAAATGATTATCTTAAAAAGTTATTGACACAATATTTTTGCTGTAATCCATACAAATGTAAACCAAATTAGTTTTTCTGTCATGTATAATTCCTCACAAATAAAGAAGAAATAATTTAATTTACGAAATGAAATGGGGGAACGGTAGGACACGTGAAAGATTAGCTCTGGTACATATTTCTTCATAGAGAGGGAATTAGTCCTACCTTTGGGATTGCCTCGTTCTCTCTCTGTTTTTTTTAAGGCACCTTGATCTACTTTAGGAGGTGCATGTTCGGAGGTCGCAGACCTTGGAGATAAGGTAACCGTTGGCCGCTGATCTTATGGGATCAGTCGGCCAGCTGCTTCCTATAATGATAGAGGTACGGAGAGAGGTATGCTGCGCCCTACAGAAAACACTCTCTCAAAATTTGGATAGGTGAGAAATAAGTATTCAATATCCTGAAGATGGTTTTCTAGGATTTACTCTGTACCTCTTTCATGTGAATCACCGGGTAAGATCGTTTAACTAAAGGGGATTTGCCTAACTTGCTTCAGCATCCCCCCTTTTCAATTCCCTTCCTAAGCTATTAAAGGGGAGTTGCCTGTTTCAGTATCATCCTCATAGAGCCTGTTCCCAAATAATAATAATAATAAAGCTTAGTCAAACCTCCGTTGCCTTCTTCTACCCTCCGCACTACTTCTTTTCAATTCCCTTCCTATGCTATTAAAGGCCAGTTATCTGTTTATAAATCACCATCATGTAGTGTGTTACTAAATCACTAAATTAAGAAATAGGCTATATTAAGAAAAATAATTCAAAACTGGGGGACAATTTATAAAATTATTTTGGTATAATTTAATTACTCGTTGTGGTTGGAATCGATTTTGAATTACAGTAATGCTTGATGACGTTAAAAGTCATAGGAACCTGGAGAGTTTTTGAAGACATTGAAAGAGAGGAGGAAGCTAGAGAGTGGATCAAGACGTGGAAAAGGCGAGGAATTAGGAGAGAACATAGAAAGGAAAAATTAATAATTCAGTGTTGATTGAGAGTTGAAAGGGAGGTAAGAATTGTTGCTTTTGAGTTAGAAGAAGGAAGAGCGAGCAAGGAAGGCCAGCATTTCGGACTTGCTTGAACGGTGTGTTTGAGTTCAAGAACCTTTTCCGTCAACGGAGGGCAAATCAAAAACCCGACCTAAAAGTATAAAAATGGAATAAGAAAAACTACCACTCAGAACTTCACGAACGTGCTGAACCCTAAGAAACCCTTTTATAATAAAAAAATCATCCTATCTAATTGTTATATATAATTGTAAATAGTGCACAGAACTGATTATTGAAATTTTTTTATATAAATACAATTATAATTTTTAAAGCACAAATAATTTTGCTAAAATAATTTCAAATAATAGCCCCCATATATAATTTACAATAACATTTTTGTCTTGGACTGCATCCATAGGCAGTTACAACAGGAAAAAATCTTCATTTAGCTTAATATAATTATAAATATAGTATCACATTATATGACGAGAAAATCTGACCTAATCTAAGAATTTTTCCACGAGTAACTTATTTCATAAAATTATGTTTAATTTATTCTATTCACAGCGTTGTTCTGAAGATTTTCCACCTGCCAACTCAAATATATATATATATATTCTATTAATACAGTTGAATGAAAATTGGCGGAATGAGACGACTAACCAGTGAAGAAAATTTAGTTACAATGTTTGTATAAACTAATATAATTATATTTAGTGTGTTTTAGATAACCAGAATAGACTATCTGCAGTACCTAGAGGCTTATATAAATATTTGATATGTCAAGTAGCCGGAATATACGAAGCGTATAATTTTTGTTGTTTATTTTAAAAATCAAGTCGGTTTTTACAGAAGTACAAATAGGGACATTTTTAGGTATTTTGTAATATTTCTAAATATAAAAGTTGAAAAATGTTTTATTTTGGTGTATCGTATTTCTGGATACTATCATATTCATACCTGGGTTGTTATCAAGCAGTAAACCCTGTCGTTGAACGCACTGAGGCCCCTAGAAACTGTCATAAACACATTTACCATCTCTTTACGGCTATAGACGGATTTTATGGCCCACCTCTCTTTCAAAAGAATATAATTTTATAGCTTTGTATTAGCAGATTTAAGGTTAGAAACCTAAGAGTTAAACTTAACATCTCACAATAGGCTCAGTGCCAGACAACAAAATAAGTAATCAATATTTATGAGCATTAGACATAATCACTAATTTATTATTCATGTTATTCAAGCGCGCCAATATCAGTAAGTGTTTTATAATTTTTCTGGTACAGATAACCATTAGGAAATCTGCTGAATCTGTTAGTAGGATTTTATTTGTTGTCTCTAACTTTTATTAATGTTGCCCCTACCTTTGTCTACCCATTAAATTTTCTTTGACCTAGCGCGAATGATACGGCCTTTACTTTCATATTCCGATATCCAAGTCAACTTTTCCACCCTGGAAAACCAATAACAAACTCAACGAAATTAAGTAATAACTACAAAACAAGTTATGCTTCGTCTTAAATCTTCCAAGAAATAATGTTACAAATGTTAATCTTTGCAAAGTAATTGTGTCACTACATGCAGCGGTATTTTACATTTGATTTTTTTAAATCATATGTGAGATAACCTCCTCTTTCGTTATTCGGAACGGCGAGAGAATAGTCATCCCTTGGCTACCTTTCTCTACTTTCCAAATCCCTTTTTATACCGTTGTGAGAGTTGCCTGTTTCAGGATCGCCCTCAAGTAACCTGTTACGCCCCCCATCCCCGATAAAAAGTTACTTTTAACAGTCTTTTTCAAATCACCTGCGCCTCCTTCATTTCTCCCTCTATATTTACTGTCACATCTGTAACCGAAGATTTTCCGGAGTTTGGGTGTGATACTCAATTAAGTTCAATGTTATCATTATATTATTTTTTTAACCCCGTATAAGTTCTTTCAACTACAATGAACTGTTGTCGCTTTATTAGAACCAGCATTTCAACGTCCTGTTACATTTGTTTGCCCTTATTTAAACTCTCGTGGAGTCGTATATTTTGAAATTTTCTCGTTAGTTCTCTGGACTCATTTATCACCTGTGTTATTTATTTTGATGGCCTTATAGTGTTTTCCCATTTTACTATTAGATTCGGAATGATTGATTATAATATTGCATTGTATTTGTTTAAAACGTAAACACAAGATGCATTTATTCTATTTCAGGATTAAATTTTTTATACTGTCAGAACAACATAATATCGTTAGTTTTATTATTTCTAGATCACTCAGAGCGTAGTCACTAGCTTTTGGTGAACTTTCTATGCCCATTTATTGCTAAATTACCTCCTCAATTAAAAGAGTTAAAATTAATAGTTATTTAGCTTCCGGTATAATAAATTTTGTTTTATTTTAATAAAACTACCCTCACTTTTCAAGAGAAATTAATAAGTGTGTACCATTACTTAACATCATTTGATTTCTAATTGATAAATATATATATATATACTTAAATATGTCTATAATTTTTGTGCCAGAAATAAACTAATTTGAATCTGAACTTTACTCGCATTATTAAATCAAGTAATCCTCAACGGTGTGAGGACTATCTTGATAGCGGAATCGATTTTGTCAGATTAATTACGAGGATTAAGCCCACGGTTGTTGATGTAACCACTTTACAAGTAGACAAACATATACAACAGCAATAATGAATATTCATGAGCGAAGTAGGAGTCACGAGAAGCGTGAGATTTACCTCCATCAAGAAATGTTGACAGAAAAACATTAGTAACACTCAGAAAGGCAGTATCGATTTCGAAACAAGTTTAGCTTTTGCTGTGATAACTGCTACATTGTTAATTTTTACTTAGCTAATTCACAATGTTATAATTTTAATACATACAATAAAATGTGGCTTGCTGATGGAGTAAAATTCTCGACATTTCTCTCTAATTATGGTTAAAGATTTTCGCATCAGAGAAAAGGTGATATTTTCTTTCTTTCACTTAATTTTGAACAGCTTCTTAAAATATGTGACTATAATTGAAAATTCTTGTCGTTAACAATAAGTCAACATTATGTGGCTTACCATTACCCAACCCTTCCCCACTAAGTCTTATTATCCCTGAAAATTGGATAATGGAAAACGCTATTAATTTTAATAATGTCTGCATGAACACTCCGTTTGGACACTTTGATGGTTTCTGCTATTCAGAGAGAAAGTCTTCATACGTTGATGTCTAAAAGAGGTATACTAAAAATTCTATTAACCAAACATTTTCGCTAAAAACATATTTATATCCTTATTCCGTAGAGTCCTCAAATTGTTCTTATTTAATTTTCGGTTTCAAGATTACAAAAGAGATCGTTAACAGAAAATGAGACATTTACTGTGTTGTTTAAGAAAATATTTATCGAACAAGGTCAGATTAAAACAAATTATTTTATATAGTATATACTATATAGTATATCTGGAGATTGACGTGAGTGTCAATGGTGACAGACTGACGAGATGAAACAAAATAAAAACAAGTCTTTAAACCCGTGGGATGAATCTTAGATTTTCACAATCTGCTAGAATGAATACATAAATATATACAAAGTAGTACATTTCCTATTCTCTAATTTCTGTTAAGGTAAACGTTTACAAAAATAGAAGATATACCACTTTTTGAAAGAACCTGCCAAAATTAAAAGTTTAATATTTGTTTGTCTAACTTCTAACACTGTTTCATGTAACGAAAACACTCAAATAGATAATTTCCGATTTCTTAATAGTAATTTCTAAAAGCAATTAAATTAATCTGACTTATTATTATAATCCATATATAAAGTCAGCTGCAGCAGCCACGTGAAATTTTCTAATATTTAATTAATGAAGTGAGGAGGTCTCGAAAAAATCAATACTAAAATTTAAATATTACAAAATAGTTCTCAATTATATTTTCTGAAAACAAAACACAATACTTGATAAATGTTTATAATGCAGTGCACTGTTAGTTCTAATATTATGTGATACTAAAAATTGTATAAAAATATGTACACATTTTGATAATAATTTTATGGTGTAACATTTTCCACTTGATTGTCCAAACATGTCATCAAACAAGATATTTGTGATTTAATGTTTCATGAAAAATGACTTACAACATATATAGCACTACAGACTATTAATGTTCTGCAGTATGTAACTAGTATATGTACTATATTTTTTTTTCGTCAAGACGACTACGGTACAGAGAATAAACTTGTGTTTCAAAGTATTTAGGTACTGTTACGTCTACTTTTATAAATTGCATGACTTCATAAATTAACATATTTTATGAAACTGGAGCTTGATATTTTAAACCGAAATAGGAACACATGTAAGGCTGATGATAATAAATACGAAAGATTATCTTAAATCGATAATCCCCCTCCCCATTTCAAGTAACCACGGCAGATTTCAAACTACATTGGGTGCCCACACACGAACAGATATCTGGCAGATTTAACAAATCTGCTGCGAAATCTGAAAGTCAGTGTAGGTCTGCCGACAATTATCTTTCTGTGCAGATTCTCGTATGCGCTGCGCAACACATTTATTCTCTGCGAGGGGATATCTGTTTACTATCGTAGCTAATTATCTCTAATTACGAAATAATCAAGTCATAGGACTACTTTATTATTATAATAATCAGAAATTACCAACACAATAATATTAAGAAGCTAATTTTTTTAATGATTCAGTGGAATAGTTTAAATAATAACATGTTATATTTCGTTGTTGACATAAAGCTATATTATATTTTTTAATTGTAATAATAACAATAATAACCTATTCTGGCTTATTGTTCACCACTACAACCAACAATTGACGTTATAAAACGTCTAACATGCTTAAATTCAGCGTAGCTGTAACAAATTTGACACGGAATCTTTGGAATACGCAGATAAATCTGTATTTCAGCGCTTGACGGCCGTGAATTGTTCAGATCTGATCTGTTCGTGTAAACGAAACGCAGATTTGATCGTTCAGGCTGTAATCCGCGCTCCAATCCGGCAACTGGTCGGCCGATCAGATCTGCCGATGAAATCTGCTCGTGTGTGGGCACCCATTAGCCTAAGCAAAACTTATAAAAACAAAGTTGGATTATTTTAATCATTATAATATTTTAGATTTTTTGTTACTTTCATAAGGGAGAATTTTCAATAAACTTGGTAATGTGAGTATTTTACATGTTGTGTTATTTTAATTGTATGCTTTTGACATTAATATAAAATTGCGAAGTTGTTCATAACATAATTTTGAGGTTATTGATTATCTATGAGTAAGACATGCATCAGACCAGTGATTTGATTTAACTTTAACGTAAATGCTTATTTGTTAACAATAATTTTTCAATTTAACTCTAGTTTCTTTAATAGTTCGCCGTCGTTCGAAGGATAACTATATATTGGCAGTAGCCGACCATACTAATGCTTAAAGTGCAATTACTACGTTTGTATTTATCGGAAATATCTTAAAAATTTTATTATACGTTACATACATGACTAGTATGAAAATAAACAGAATAACTAAATTTCAACTAATAGCCTTAAAGACATAAAGGAGGAAGAAACAAGGGATTACCATAACATTTTTCAGAGCCATGTCCGAATAAAATGTCTCGATTCGTGGCTCTAGGGAAATACGCGATTGATTAACAAAGTTTCCGATCCTTTCGCTAGCGAAATCAAATTAAAAGATAGGCTCCCCTCTCCCGCGCTCCGGTATGGGCTGCCGGTAACTTACGACTGCAGGCCTACGTCGAAATACATTTCCTTATCGAGCAGTGAAACAAATTGAAACACCCTTGTTTGATTCGAGGAGCTGGCTTGCTGCGAAGTTTCGACTCTCGTGTTGACACTCGCAGATGCAATTACTCGGCGCCGGAGACTTTTGTTCCATGTCGACGTCGACGTCGTCACGGCAAGCACAAACACTCTTGCCAACGGTGCCTGCGCAAACAACGCCTTCCAGCTCCCAGAAGACTGGCTCGCAAACAGACTCGAAATTATTCAAATGGCCGAAAAAGGTAATCCTTATTATCAGAAAGCGGGAGGACGGAAGTAATGTCTAAGGAAAATATTCTTTATTCTCTGTTGTACTTCGTCTTTGAGAAAGTTCTTGCCTACAGTGAATCTTGCTGATCGTTTGTTAAGAAGTTTTCACCCTGAGGAATAGCAAACGCTATGTACCAATACAATCATTGAAAAAAATACATTTGCTGTAACTTCCAATATCATAAAAATCAACATCCAGGCAGGTACGTTGTAGTCCAATATACAGTAAATTGTAATTTTCTGAAGTTACGTTCACGGTCATATGGCAATGAAATGCCTTAGCCTAGTAAGAGGATGGGCCAGAAAGAACATAATTGTCTACAAAGGAAAATACTTTATACATCTTGGTGATATTGAGTATAAATGAATGCCACAGCGTAGCACAAACCATTATCTTATGGAGAACAGACGCAGCTGTTATGTACAGGATATAAAAGCAATTCCTAAGTTAATACATGTTCTTTTTAATCACAGATACACTCGGAAGGTTTCAGATTGAAATTATTTTACTAAATAAAAATTATTGTATTGATAGTGTGATACTCATCAAGACTACTTTAAAAATGACAACCGTACACAAAAAATCAATTGTTATTATTTCCTTAGTATTCTTTATGAGCACATTATATCGGAAACACTTGGCTAAGAGGATGGAGAAATTTTTGCCTGCACATGACGAATCTGGAACCAACTCAGATGCAGAAGGATGGCTGTACTAATCTGACATACTATCTGCCAGATGCAGGCGCTACCAGAGTTTAACCGAAGCTCTCAGGAACGCAGCTGATTTTATTCCATAGTCGTGCCTAATGGAAATGTTTAACGTTGTGATGGCACCGTGTTCAGCGCTCAAATTGGATTAGTTCTGATCTTTATCGAGTGACTGCTTGAATTCACCCATCAGTGTCAATTTTGCTCACCCATACAACTATTGTTTCAATTTTCTTCGGTCCTGAACACTCACCGCCGCTACAGTAAATCGCAGGAGAAAGTTCCAATGCGCATTCTCACCACTTTTTGTCGTTACCGGTACAACAGGTTACTAGCCATTTATCTCCTTCAAGTCCTTATTGTAATGAAACCATTAATAGTATTGCCAATACGTCAGCTTGGCTACCTTGCTCTTCTACCTTCCTCAACCCCCTCCTCAATTCCCTTCCTATACCACTAAAGGGGGGTTGGCTGTTTCAGGATCACCCCCATGCTCTTGGGTGTACTTGGAAACGGGGTTGCTGAACTATTGCCAAGGAGATGAATAATGGGCCTCGGTCGATGTTGCGTGCGTGCATGCGTTGAGAAGCTCATACATTGCGGGTAAAAACATGTTTTGCCACGTTCTGTGACTGTTAATGTAGCCATCGCAGAAGTATGAAGACGCCGGGACTAAGCAGTACTGCGGTATTCATGTCTGTAATCGAAAGATTGTTTTCTCAAAATGAAGGCAATAAAATAAACCAAAATTGGAAAATGTTTGAAAAATATCAATCAGCAGCCACTACAAGGACAAAATTAGCTGGTTGACAAACTAACAAGTTTTAATTAAATTAAACTTACCCCAATTGATCACTAATGTTTATAATATTAAAACCTTCATAACTGCAGACAACCTGTCTACTTGCCAATCTGGAAGTTCTTTCATCTGCCGTTATTACATTGCATGGGGTCGTTCGATGATTATCTCATCCCTCCCCCAAACATATTTTGATTACTGAAATCAGCATTGTCATAAAAAACGGTTTAAATCAATTACTATTGTTTTTAATTTCTGGTTGATGGTAGGTAACATTTCAAGTCGTACAGACTTTGAGGTCGAGCTACAAAATCTCATAGTCGATTAAAACTTCTTAGCCCTACACTTTTTTTAAGAAAGAGCTACCAACATGAACGAATTAGGCCTAACTGCAAAATATTTTCTGTGAGTGAAAAACATTTGGGCTTTAATTATCATCGTTTCCATGTTTCCTCTTCATTAATAACCGTTTAGACTTTTTATGTTAAGCACAATCTCTTTTACAACTGTTAATGTGGAAACTATGATCTGTCCTCTGATCTCACTCCAATGAAAGCAACGGTCAGCACGTGCCCTATAATTATTTCGGCTAGTCTTAAGCTACATTAATTCACTGACTGGGCTCAGTATCGAAAGAAGCTTAAAAGATCATGCGAAGCATTAACAAAAATTTTCATAAAATAATTAAGAGATGCGACGTAAAAAGCCACGACAAAAATAGTAACAAAAACATGTTATAAAAATACTACTAGGCTAGTAGCGAAAAGAGATAAGCCATAGTAAATGACAAAGAAACCAGAAAAAATTAAATCCTTAAATGCAGCTATTTCAAAAGTTGGATTCGCTATGATAACCCTATTTGGAAACCTGTGAAATCTTCCCATAAAACTAAAATGACATGTAGTCTAATCAATTAACATACAAATACTCAGGGAATATGGACTAAGAGTGATAAAGGAAAGGCTGAAATATTCACAAACCATCCGATAGAGGTTTTCTGACCCCATGTTAATGATCTAGAAATTGTGGCTGTCTTTAAACTTGGTTCCCAAACCAATAGCAGCTTTGTCTCCGTAAACGATGCAATACCCCGACTTCAAACCGTCTGTAACCGCAAAGAAAAAAATCCGTCTACTCTACGGACGTATATTGTTTACAAAGCCCCAGAAATGGAGGGTTGAGGCGTCCCAGTACCCATTCGTCAAGGTATTTTCGACTTTATTTGGATGTTAAATATTTCTCGACCTGTTTCCTTATCTGGCAGCTATTCATCATGAAATTACTGAATTTAGTACGTAGTTTCGTTACGAGCTGAATTGACCCGATCTATAACGAACCTATTTTTGGCCATACGAAGATTTGTCTCAGAAACGATGATCAGATTTACTCCTATTCACTGAGCTTCTAGGTTGAATTCAACTTTCATAGATTCTCATTCAAGCTTACAGTAAACGTTATCAAAACCTGTATAATATTTTAGTTTTATTGAACATAATTTAATAATTCCTATCTTACCACGCTTTTGGTTTATGCTTTTGGTTGCTGCTCTCCTGCTGCTATACCGTTGGTTGTTGTGCAGGAAAAGGTTAACTACATGCAATGTAGTTGTTTTCATTTTATTGAATTTCATGCTTAGGTAAGTTTTACATAAAAATTTATCTTTAAAATCCATACCAATAAATAAAATATAAGTGTCTCTTGCCCGTATGTTAGTCTCGAATAGGTTCCGAAATGGCTTAATGTGTTTCAATGAAAATTTCAGGGTTTAAAAGCGGAATTTTAAATTAATTTTTCGTGTATGTTTCATTTTGATGTCTTGAAGACTTCTGAAGACATTTATATAAATATTTATAAATCCCTTTAATTTCCGCGCTAAAGGTGGCATGAAAACCAACTGCGAGTTAAAAGTCCTACTATACGTTCCTATACCATTCAATCCGCTAACTGAGTTATTATAAGCGTAATTTTGGCAACAGAGTGGGAGTGTGAGCATTCTCACTCCATCTATTGCTGTAAACCTAAAGCGGGGCCCGTTAAAAATCAACTACGAGTTGTAAGGTTTTAACTTGAAGCGATTATAAATAAATGACACCGTACTTTCTTTTTCAGGGCAAAATAAAAAGAGCTATTTCCGCGCGAATGAAGTCGCGGGCAAAGCTGGTATGAAAGAGAATCTGTTTTTGTTTCAATGCTCAAATTGAGCGAACGAAATATCTAAACTTCACCTATTTTCTACTACTTCTCAATTTGTGCTATATGTATAGCACGAATATAATTGTGGCATCGTCCTTTACATTCACTTACAATATTCATGATATTATTTATTTATTTGTTTCAACAATTCTCCACAGTATAGATGATGGATAGTTGAGAAGCTGCTATATATTCATAAATGGAATTATGAACAGGGCAATGCTCACAGTCCCAGCTCACAACATTGTTGAATAGAATACCACAAACAATTCCTATAACTAATTGGAGTCATTACCGATTATGCTCTCTGCTCATAGCATATGATAAAGATGTGTGTAATTAAACGACACATAGTTTCTATAACGACTTGTCTTAAGTCAGGATTTCTGATGCAGGTGAGCCATTAACACCTGATGCATTAGTCACTCTCATATTTGACCGCTAGGGAGCAGCTTCCGTGTGAAATACTAAGGAGTGATTCTCTCCCGGCGTAGGTCAGGTCGGCCTCTGGAGACGTGGGACTGATTTATGGAGCACACAGCCTCACGGCTCAACGCCGGGCGTTTAATTACAGCTTATTCTGACAGAAACTGGCCTCGTTGCGTAATGAATAGAGAAGAGGGGATCGAGTGGTTCGAGGGCAGACTCGCATTTGAATTCATCTTCCTTTCTGCGGGGGCGCAATTCGTGTAATGAAATCTCTTGCTCTTGCTGGTGACATGGAATGCCTACGCTTCGAGCATAGTAATTAAATCTGGATGGGCAGTGCTCGCCGTGACTTCACACTATTATTAACTAGATCTCACGCGGTATTCCAAACAGGGGAACTACTACTATATTTCAAGAATACTGATTACGCTCTGTGTTTGTTTTATGTTGGTGTAACACTGTTCGACAATTGTTGACAGCTTTCGTACAATATTATTAAGCTAACAATGCGACCTGGGGTTACAATACGTATTTGCTACAATGGTCGGAGCCTTTGAACGTTCTCATCACATTCCTAAAGGGATTGAAATTATACAGAAGAAGCTTCCAGACAAACATAATAAAACTTATTGACCGTGACGCCAATATAGGTTGTTCTTGCATATTTTAAAATTATTACCGAAACACCTTTGTGGCTTACCATCGACATCATTCATTGTGGGTAGTGAAAACAAGAATCTAACTAAGTTAAAAAAGAGCTACGGAACCCTGAATTAAGGTGTCTTAAACTAGTGACACTTTCTCCTGTAAGAGCTTTATTTTAAACATTAAAATTTTCCAGCAAGGAAAGGTTGAGTTGTAGTTTCAATCTTGTACGTTGCATTCGCAGTAGCGCTAATATGTTATAATTAACCAATCTACGAGGGTCATGTTACAATCAACTGGGAACAAGTACTTAACAAGACGCAATGTTCTTGATATATATATGGATAGAGAGACATATTGCAAATATGAAAAGTAAATATCACGAATTTTACTGAATTTTCCTGAAGATTGTCCGGGGATTGAAAATGTCCGAAACGAACGGTTGACGGGAAGAAGATGCAATGTAAATAAATATGTTTATAGATATAAGATGTACATAGTTATAAGTAGTAAATAGATGTATAGGTCCTGTTGATGAAGAAAAGCAATGATGACACCTCCCTGAAGAAATGTATATATAGTCCCGTGGAGGAAATTGTCAGGAAAAAAACATGTTGGTAACGTTTGTCACTCATATTACAGAACTTGAAATTAATTGATGTTTAATTGATAATCTTATTAACTAATCACAAAGTAATTTTGAGATGAAACTAAAGATTTGAACTGTTAAGAAGTGAATTGTAGTGCGTTTTTCAAATGTCGAGTAAATGTACTAAATTACATAAACTTTTATAAACCATTTTGTTTGTGCGAGTATGAATATTGAGCATCAGTTTACTTATGTGAATTTTACAAATAAATTTTGGTGGCAGTGTTGGGCAATTAGTTGGTGGCTGACATGAAATAATTGCTCAAAGTGGCAGGGATCCAATAAAAGGAATTGATATCATACATTCATCTCTTTTAGATAAGGTCATATGATGATCAGAGATCAGACTTTTGAAATTGTATAAGTTGCGTATTCCAAAACTAATTTCATTCGTGAACTACTTATTTTAATCCAATTCTATTTGTTTTAAATAAATTAAAGTTATTTCAATTAAATAATTAATTTTATGGATCAAATAATTTGATAATTGCTTCAATTAATCTTCAGGCAATTCTAGTAAAGTACATTTTTGGTATAAATATAATAAGGTATTTGTTCATCCAAATTCAAAACGAACGAGTCATGTAACTAATGCGTTTTGTTCAAATTGTGTTGTATTTTTGTAATTTTATATCCAGTACGCTCGTTCAAGGTTAATATTGTTTAAATTTAAATATTGTATTTCACCGTTATTAAATTTGTGTAACAATTGAAATTATCTGTTACAATAACAAAACCTAGTTAGTCTTTGAAGATAAGGACCGTAAACCTCCAGGGAACGTTATAATCATTTGTGTCTTTTATTGACGGTAAAGTTGGTAGTTGAAACGTATATTACAATATATTTTTTAATATATTTTACATACATGTTTCTGACAGTTCTCATCAACCCTCAAGAATATGAAATGGCAAATTGCTTTGCAGATGGTATGTTGTAATAATAGTAATAACTCAAGACCTCTGTAATAGTAGCGCGTTTCTATGCCAACACAAGGAAGACCAGCAAGAACTATGGCTGTCATGAATAACAGCACAAACATGGGTGTAACACGAACTCAAGCCCTGCAATGCAAGTCCATTACGAAGTCCCTTCTAAACTAATGCAGATCGTTAGGATGGTGGATAAATCCTACGCCACGCACAAATTTCCCAGTTGAATTACGCAACTTAGTACCTATTTTGCTTAAAATATTAGATTTTCTTTCCACTAGTCATCCACAATTAACTGTATTTCGAGATTTGTTCGTTTCATATGCAGATATGAAGAGGTCATACCAATCAGAAAATTGCTAATACATAATAAATATATTATTTAAACGTAAAATTATAAATGTGAAAAAGGCGCTCACCATTAATCATAGATAATGTATAAACTAAATTTCCATTGTCAGTGAAATAATTGTAATGGCATAAGAACAATAAATTATGTAGGTAAATATGCTAAAACGTTTCAAATGACTTTGCAGATAAGTTCTTACTTTTATTTACTTTTTGGGTTAAAAGGCTACATGATGATGATCCTGAAACAGGCAACTCCCCTTTAATACCATAGGAAGGGAATATAAAAGGGGAATGCGGAAGGTAGAGCATTAGTCCTCTATAGTAAAATACAACAATATTAACAGCGAGAAATAATTATATTACTGACAAAAAAGACAACATGCTAAAGACATAAAGAGAGCTGTACATTAAAAATTAGGAAAAATATAAAACATACAAATTTTTAAAAAGAGGAAGATATTAAAATAATAAAATCGTTATGATAAAAAGAATTAAGTTGTAAATTAAAAGAGAAAAGGCATACTTTTTGAAAACTTCTAAAATAAACACTTTAATGCGAGAAAGCGTACATAATGAGAATTTATAATTTTTTAATATTATCATTTAACCGACGGAACATCTTGCACTCTCTTCCTCATTCATGAGAGTACAAACATTGAGAAATTAATAATTATAATTATTGTTATCTTCAGAAATCAAGCACTCTTTTGGGAAAAGGTAATTTAAACATATATTGTATTGTTCCATTAATAAATTCCAAATTTACTTGTATAAACCTGACTGTATAATATTTTAACTTTTTCAATTTGCGATTTATAAGATGGTCGAAAATAGCTTTCGCCTAGTATCCTGATCGCTAGTTTCTGTATTCCAAAATTTTTATTCTATTATTAGAATGGCCCTGTATTCCAATAACGTATAATATAATGGAGTGAAAATAATGAGCATATTTCGAAGTGGCCTTCGAGTTAATGATCTCGCCTCGGAAATGTAATACCACTGTCGTGTGCCGGAAAGTTTACGGTAATTGGGAAGAGGGGACGTGTGCTATAAACAGCTCTCTGAAAATGTGAGACGTTTTCTTATCGTTTGGTGAAAAAGTATTCACTTCGAGAAAACATTTCCTAGACACTAACTCAAAGGTGAGTTGATACATTTTAAGTTATAAATATTACAAATGGCTAGTCGGTTACTCAGTGGGAGTTATAATAATTTAACACAAAATTCAGACAGTATGTTTATTCGTGAAAAGTAAAAGCTCGTTGAAGAACAAGGATTGCAATTTTACCTGCTTTCTCATTCCTTTTATTTAATTTTAAGCTATAGAATCATCTTCTGCGGAAATTTAATGGTAACATATATTCGCTATTAAATAGTTTGTAAAAGATAGAAAAGAAGCACACCAGGTGTCATTAATACAGAATCCAATGTTTCGTTCAAACGAAATATATTTATGAGGTAGGGACTAAACTCCGAATCCAACTAACCACACAACTGTTCCTTATAGATTCATTATAAACGATTTAACTCTGCAGCAAAGACTGTTAAAACCATGCCGAATCTTCATTTTTCATCAATACTGTCTGCAAGATTGTTACATGAAATTAGGGGAAGTCCGGGCGGAACTGGGCACTTATAGTATAGTATTTTGGTAAAATTATGGGAAAAGAAAAATGACTTCTTAAAAGTATAAGACCTTAGTTTATTCTATTACCTACTTAACCTAAGATCAATATAACTAAAAATAACGAATTTAGATTTTTGATGAAGTACGAAAAGTTCAGGTTAGGCAACCAGTTGTACACATCTTTTTAAGGCACTCTATGCCTAATGTAGGTGATATAGATATACAGAATGTTCGAAAAAGTTACAATGAAAGTAAAGTTTGAAGTTAAATAATAATAATAATTTTATTAATAGTAACAAATGAGTATGCACGCATATATAAATATGTGGGTATATTGGTAGGTATGAGATAATAACCGTGTAGTGATGCTAGTTCTCCATTGGACATCTCCCTAGGTTGCAAAGTGGGGACGACGACCCAGATATGGGTGGTACTGATTTTTTGGGATGAACAAAAACTAGCATGGTGAGGGGAAACAGGCACTTAAGGCACGAGGATAGTTATCCAGGAATGGCTCATTGTTGGACAAACGCAAGCAAGGCTAATTGTTATGTTAATGTTGCACGGCTGAAAGCAAGGGGAAACTACAGCCGTGACTTTATTTTTCGCGTATATGCAACGCTCATTGCATAACAATATGATGACAGTATTTGGGGTAAAATATTCCGGAGGTAAAATAGTCCCCCATTCGGATCTCCGGGCGGGGACTACTCGGGAGGATGTCATCAGAACGATAAAGAGAGACGTTCTACGAATCAGAGCGTGGAATGTCAGAACTTAAAACCGTGCTGGTAGATTAGAAAATATAAAAAGGGAAATGGAAAGGTTTGAGTTAGATATAGTAGGAATTATTGAAGTTAGATGGCAGGAAGAGCAAGATTTTGGTCGGATAAGTATAGGGTGATTAGCACAAAAGCGAATAGAGGGAGTGCAGCGGTAGGTCTTGTAATGAATAAAAGGCTAGCGCAACAAATAAATTATTAAGAACGATATAGTAAAAGGTTAGTTGTCATTACATTTGACACAAAACCACAGCCAACGACAACCATTCAAGTTTATATGCCTAAAAGTGCTGCAGTGGAAGATGATATTCAGAACATTTAAGACGAACTTGAAGAAATATTGAAGCATGCCAACGGAAACGAGATAATAATGGGAGATTGGAACGCAGTAATAGGAAAGGGAGGAGTTGGGGACTATGAACTTAGGAAAATGAATCAAAAGGGAGACAGGCTAGTTGATTTTAGCACAAATTAGCAGTAACAAATACGTGGTTGAAGATTCATGAAAGAAGACCCTACACATGGATTAATCCGGGAGACACAGGCAGGTACCAATTGCACTATAATAGTGGTGAGACAGAGATATGGAAATCCGGTCCTGGACTGCAAAACGTACAAGGAGCAGATGTGAACCGATTAAAAATTACAATTTTTTTAATACAAACGAAAATAAGAAGACATACCGTTACGCCCAACGTAAAACCTATTCCACTGCATTTACACGGTACTGCCAACTGGGCACTACCATAGGACGTCTCTGACCACGTGGAACATCTGTATCGATAACTGTAACTTCAAATAGGTGAAATAGTTAATTACTTCTGGATCTTGTTCCAATGACAAAACAAATACACAGGTTGCCATTTTGGTCCCACTGACTTTCAGAGATGTGTATTTTGGACACAGTATTTTGCAACACAAACAATTTGCTAAAATATTAATACTTTTCAGAAATGTTATTTGACCGAAGTGACTAAACTTTAGACAAAAAAAGTTATGATTCAGCTCAACACGAATGATTTCCTCGTTTCAGAAAAATATTAAAACAATTAATTAAGAAACCAAACTCTCTTGTATGCTTCTCTTGGCTGAGTAATGGGCGTTATTAGCTAAAGCTGTAAAACGAAGTGTATAATTAAAATGATTTTTACAAATTTCACTTTATACCTACATTGAATAGAATATAAATATAGTTGGATACATATACGTATCATATTAAATTACAGACCCCCCTAAAAGCAAAAAAAAAAGATATAAAAATCATTGGTAAATCATATTTGAAAATTATATATATAATTTACAAAGTACTATTATATAAATTAGTAATATATAAATGAATAAAATTTAAGTCGATTTTAGGATGACTATGGTAAATTGCTGAAATCTGCAACAGAACTAAAAATTACCAAATGATAACCGAGATTAAATACTACAATGTCTTTAAAAATATGTTTATGCATTATATGCTCCGCTAATATTTTTACATCTTATTTTCAACTCAAAATCAGGAAATGGAAATAGAATAAAATTATACCAATATGAATTTTACCAATGATTTTCAATTTTAAATCCACACAAATCACTTATCCTGAATAAACAAATTATCTAATGGAACGGAGTTAATAGTTTAGAGTTTCTATTGGGATGACAATTACGAAACCCCACTTTTTCAGTGTGACACATATTTATGACAATTGTGTATTATTTAATTTTGCAAATTTCGAACGACTAATTAGTAAAATTATCCATTCATATTTAATACGTTAAATAGTTAATCTGACAATTAGAAAAATATGCGACGGTTATATAACAGTTTTCTAAATCATTACTATGTAATATACTTTTAGTTTCATATTACATTAAAGGTAAACATCGTGAGTCTTGATTTCCTACCGGATAGTTTGCTGGTACATATATGAATAGTACGACTTATAAACAGAAACATTTTTCTTACATTTTACAACCAGAGACGGCTCTAGTTGCATTGGCTTTTAATTAGACAATTTCTGTTGTGGCGAACTCTAAAATAATTGCTTACTAGTTGCCGGAAAGAATTGTTTACTTTACATGATTAATATTGATTCTCATATACCATTTACCGTACTTGTGGCGGCTGTAATTTCGTATATTACACCGGCAACAGCCCAACATAGTTAGGCCTAACTGCACAGGACACTGCCTTGCAGAGTTATGAAATGGCTTTACAGCAACGTCACTGGCCATAATTAACATTGTAACATAGTGCAACAAGCGAGTCCGCTTACGTTGCACTAGACTCGTCAACTAAGCTCAAATTAGGCAGTAAATCATTTCAAACACGTATATCTCGCCCTTGACATTATTTCGATCGTCCTGACACGAAAAAGTAACTGTTGAACAACCAGCGTATATACTCATTTTTTATTCACAAGACCGAAACATGTTAATTATAACAAGACATTTTTACTGGCCTGTCCAAATTTTTGTAATTCATTAACAACACATTTTGATAATACCATTACTCCTTCAAGTAGACCCTACATACAATCCATGCGTGCTCTTTTTTTATCCAACCTCGAAGATGATTCTGATGGTTTACGTTCACCACTAGCGCCCCCGCCACTATTGATAATAAAAATCACTTTCGAAGAAGATATTAATTCTCATTAGGTTGAAAATTTAACCAGCTTTTGGACGGTCACTATTTTATTTATTGGAAACTTTCGGCAAATAATGTGCTGAAAGATGTTTTTCAATTTTCAACTGTCAGCATTCAAAGTTCAATTAATCCAATGCATTCTTATAAGAAAAAATTGCTTTATTGTGACAAACATACGGGAAAGATGAGGAAATAATTTCAGTTGGACTTTTGCGAAATAGTCAACAACACCCTGACGTGGTGCATACTTCAACCTTTTTTTTTAAGAAAAATAATTTCAGGCTTATAGTCGCGCCTAACATCGAGGACATTAGCGACCATTCAGCTTGTTTGTTTGAAATTATGACTTTTATAATTTATTATTATAAATTTATATTACCTTAAATAATTGCAAGTCCATCTATATGTTACAATTATGTGTCGCAAAGGAAATTACGTGAAATATATTTAAATAAGTAAACTTAATTGCCTAGCAATCAGCAAAGGATCTTAATTAAAAATGTAACTAGGCAAAATATATGAACTTCTTTAATACCTAATTTGCGATTCAAGCAAAATATACGCAATGAAAAGAAAGTATGTTTGTTTGTGTATATTTATGATTGTATATTCTTCGTATAAATTTAATGATGTGGACAAATTGTCACAAACTTTCGTACAGCTATTCTTACAAACAAGAGGAAATGAGTAATGGGGAGTGGAGTGATACATCCCTGTGATAAAAACGGAAGTTAAAAATATATGTGAAGTTGTCAGCACGCGATAGTTAGTGACGGGAATACGCATAGAGACTAACAATTCATGATAACGCCATATTTAATTCTAAGAAATATGGTGTCTATTTTTTTTGTCTGCATAACTTCTAGTATTATAATTTATCAAATATACCACGCAAAATAAAAATATAACGGGTGATTCAGAAAATATTTAAGTATGTAATATTGTATATATCTATTTTAAATTTCACGTGTTTCATGTTTAGTTGTAATTTATTTATAAACATTTTCGTAAACTGGTGTCAATCATCTAATAAAGATTAAAACTTTGGAACAGACTTTTATCAACGAAGTATTACAAACTGAACTTAGTAGTTTATACTTTATTTTAAAATAACAGCAAGCTGAGACCTAAATTCAAAAAAATAATAACAATTAGTCGAATATAAATATGTACTAAATGTCACTTACAATTAGTAAGATCAAGATTACAAGTAGAATTTTTGATGAACCTGATGAAGTCCACAATGATGGACGAAACGTAGTTATTGTAATTATATTAACTAAATAATAAATAAATATTCTTATGACAAATTTGGCTGTAATTCAATTAGTATATTTAATATCAGTTAATTTATTTTCACGGAGAGTTTTTGACTCCGTCAGTCACAATTCGCGTTAATTATAAGCTAACACGCAATCTGCATAGTTTTTTAATCACGGGATTAGTGGTCCGAGAAAATATTGTCTCAATATCTGTTCAATCAGGTGTTTAACAAGAGATTGGGAGCCCAGAAAGTGAATATTATAAATATGTGGCCTTTATTAATATTAAAATTTAAAAGTTCTTCAAATATCTTGAAAATATTCACTTAGAAGTTATCCAATGATTAATTATTAAATAGAAGCATGACCCAAACTTTTAAATTTTGTACAAAATTACGTGATATAAAATTATATAATTTTTGAACAATATATATCAATTGAGAAGTTATTTAATAGTATAGTATAAATGTTATACTTTTTTAAAATTATTATAAATTCGACGGATGCCTAATATTTTTTCTCCGAAAATATTTAAATAGAAGTAAAATTCTTTTATGCAATAATATATCATTTTAAGAAGATAATGTTTTAAGTTTACTGACGCATTTTCAGATTGATCGTTGACTTAATTTTCTTGATGCGTCTATCAGCGTTGAGGCTTCAAATTATTTAGTTACTTGATTGGTATTGCAAAACTGCTTTATCTGGACGCGTTATCAAGTTTTTCTCTAATCACCCTTAACAACAGAGAAACGCTTTAATCATATTGACCAATGCGATTTATTGTCCGTTAAAAATTTATTATCTGAAAGTCTTCCAGTAATAAACGTTCTTTTTGTTTTCCTCAGTCATTAACAATGATATGTTTCACTCTACAAGAAATTTCATACAACTGTCCCATAAATTTAAAAGAAAATATTGAAAGAAACTAGTCTGTTATAAATGTAAAAATCAAATAATTGTCGATTTGTATTCGCTTTAAAATACATATTTCATTGTCTTTATGTATAAATAATTAATAATATACAATTCAGGTTTAACGATTTAAAGAATACCTGCAAGTTATAATGTAAAATACTCAGACTTGCAATTTTTTGTAGTTTTAGAAAAAGTTTCACCCTTCCAAAAACTAATAATGAAGGTATATACTTAATGAGCTTGCCAAAGTTTTTTTTGGACTGGAGGGGCAAAATAAATTATATTATAGACAGAAAGGAATCGATTCATATTGAACTAGCGCCAAAGAAAAATACAAAAATTAGAGATAAAAATAGTAATTCTATCGTTTTATACTTCAATACTGTTATTAAACAGTTTATTATAATTATTGAGAAATGATGAGTTTTCTTGATTTGAAAGATAGTAAAATTTTTTTGTTTGTAACGTATAATGAGTACTAACAATCCTGAATAAGTATTTCATTATCTTCAATTTGCTCTGACAGCTGTGTACAATAGTAGGTAGAGTAAATATTTGATTGAACTAAAGAAATAAGTGAACTATATGTCATTTACTAATCAAAATTTATGTGAAAAATTAACACAAAAATCTAAGGAAGAAATGATAATGTACACAGACATGTAAAAGTCATTTATTTGCTAACACACAGTATATTAAATTAACTAAAGAAAAAAAAAGATTATGGAAGTAGATTACTTTATTCATTCATACAGTCACATGTTACCATTCAAAAATTTATTACGAAGACATGAATAACAGTCAAAGGTACTCGAACGTTTCATACAGTAAATACATTCAATAAAATATAAGACCTGGAAACTTGCAAGAATATTTTGCACATCAATAATTAAATGCAAATTACATCTTGGTATTAGAACTGTGTGGCCAAAGATAGAACAACTACTCGCTTCCATCTATCCAATTATGTCTGCTACTTGAAATTCACGGCACGTAAAGACATCTCAAACCTGAGTCACTTAGGTTGGTTCAATTTAGTAATTCATAAGCACGGATGCAGGTCCAGGGCTCAGACTGATCTGCAGAGATTAAGAAATTTCGAGTGGAAAGTTCATTATTTAAAACAAGATTTTCATGTTATCAGAGTAAAAAAATTGTAAGCTGAAGAGCTCTTAATGATATGCTAACGAAAAATTCCTTACACAATAAACAAATGATTAAAATATGAAATATAAATCAGTTGAGTTTAAATTTGCGGAAAATAATGAGACATACAAACAAAATAAAATGTGTTTCATAATGAAACTTCTGTGATTTGACCTCTAACGACAATAAATAATTATGAATCGTTCTATAGAGCAAGATAATGTCCGAACAGCGAAACTCTTTTGCCGGTAAGCACTGTTAATGAAAATGCCGACTCCATTGTGTTTTTTGAATATGCCAAAACATCTACGATAATCGCCGTTCAAAAAGACCCAATTTATCCGCGACACATTTGTTAAAGACCAACCGCATAGCCACAACATCTAAACGTTGGTGAACAATTTCACTCACGAACGAACGGTCTTTTTTTGTGTAAGAAACAACCCCTGTACAATTACAACCGAATACGCAGTTGTTGAAAGAATTCCTGAAGTCCCACAAAATAAACCCGTCGTCCGAGTTCTGGACACAATGTGCCTCAAACAACGGTGAAGCGATTTACAGAAATGTCTACAATTCCGACCATACACCTTTCAGGTAGTGCAGGCGTTTAAACCTTCCAACAAACATTTGCATAAAGCTTTCCCGGAGAATTGGCAACGTGTGCTGATGGTAGATGGTTTCGCAAACAGCCTTGTGTTTACGGATGATGTCACCTTTATGACAATAATTTACGATTTGGAGCCTGAAAAATCCACATCGTGCAATGGAACATCAGCGTAATTCTCCAAAATGTTTTTCTATGGTTTTAAACAGTTGTGTTTTGGTCTCTTATCTTCGATAAACGACCAAGATGTGCTATCTGAGTGGATGTATTCTCAGTTGTAAGAAATCGTTACCTGCTTCATTCTGCAGTATATGGAGCCCCACCACATTGGAAGACGAATGTACGTCGGGAAATTATTGGATTAGCCGAGCTGGCTCTAATGATATGCAATTGCTTTGTTGGCCACCGAGATCCCCAAATCCAACGTCCTGTGATCGTGCCTCCATTTCCCCAGGATTTACAGCACGTTTGACTTATAAACATAAAATAACTACATCGTTCGAATGAATGCTTTCTTTTTGTCCGATTCAATGTAAAACATCCGGTATAAAATCTGTTACGTTATAAAAAGAGAGAACTTAAGACAACAGTAACAGATGGAAACAAATTAATTCAGCAGTCTGTTTTGTTTTAGTTTGGATTGTAGATAGTTGCGTGTCGTTCCAATGCTTTGTAGCTTACAGATTGTTGCTGTGGTATTCAGTCCTAAGACTGGTTTGATGCAACCCTCCATGCTACCCTATCATGCGCAAGCCTTTTCATTTACTCATAACTAGCACAACCAAGATCCTCCCTAATCTGCTTAGCGTACTCTATCCTTGGCCTCCCTCTTCTGTTCGTCCCCCCACACACTTCCTGCTAATGCTAATTTTACGAGACCCTGGTGCCTTAAGACGTGGCCTATATAATCTACCCTTCTCTTGGTCAACGTCCTCCATATTGTTCGCTTTTCTCCTATTTTCTTCAGAACTTCCTTGTTACTTATCAATCTGATTTTCAGCATTCTTCTATTGCACCACATTTCGAAAGCTTCTATTCTTTTCCTATCTGCAGCTCCTATCAGCCACGTTTCGCACCCATATAACATCACACTGCATACGAAGATTTTTAGCAATTATTTCCTAATATTCTCACTAAAATTACCCGTAAATATATTCCTCTGTTTTGCCAAAGCCTTCCTTGTCTGTACTAACCCACTCTTTATGTCTACTGTACTTCTACCATCCCTAGTTATTATGCTGCCCAAGTAGCATAATTCCTTAACTTCCTTCAAAATTCCCCTCCCAATCTAACACCCTTTTTTATTCCACTGTTTCCCATACTACACTCCGTTACTTTCGTTAAGCCCTCTACTAATCCTCATATTGAACTCTTTTTCCAGGACCACGTTCGTGCCATTTATTATGGTTTCCAAGTATTCTTATGACTCCGCTAATACTACAATATCATCGGCAAAGCGAAGGATATTTATGTCTTCTCCTTGCAGTATGATTCCTTTTTCCATATTCCGTTTTAACTTTGTTCATCACCTATTCTATATATAAGTTAAACAGCATGGGTGACAGACTGCATCCTTGGCTTACTCCTTTCTTGATTACAGCTTTCTTTTCTTGATCTTCTATTCTAATTATTGCTGCCCGTCTTCTGTAGAGGTTATGTATAAGCCTCCTTTCGCGATATTTTATTCCAGTACTCTTCAAAATCCTTAAGTATCCAAAAATCTTATTGTTGTTCACCAGATTCGGATATCAGGTGATTGTGTTGAAGAATTACAAAGGAATACTCTTCAGTGTCAGGACCAAGTCGCGTATTTACAAACGTTGGTTCTAAAATGTTTATTCATACTAAATAATTAACATGAAAGTGGAAGTCCAGGATGTAGCCGACTCAGAATGTAATTTCGGACCTTAGATCGAGAAACGGTAAGTTTATCTCTGAGAATCGTATCATTATAATCTACATATAATTGAAATATTAGAAACTGGCTATTTGTAGACAGTCGTATAATTATCACGAAAGAATATCTACTGAACGATTATCTGAATATTCATGTTCTTCCGCAGCATATATCAGAAGTTTTATTAATTTTACCCCGCATTCTGCACTATCCTTTTCTTACCTTTTGACAGTAATGCGGTTTAATGTTAATTCATGACGTTTACTCTGACCTGTGTTTTGTGTGAATCGGTAATGTGTCATAATAGCTTTGTGACGTAATTATGCTTCCTTTAAGAAATATAGGAGTACGAGTGACACATATTTCTCACACTACTACGTTTTTATATGAATTTCATTATACTAAAATATCTTTTATATGATGCCTGCAGAGAGGATCTTGTACAGGAAGAATACGTATCGTGTTTAACAAACGTTCTTATTCCATGCATAACGGAACATCGTTAAAATGCAAGCTATGATAAATAAGATATTAGAAAATATAACCTGAGGGAGGGAGAGAATTCCTAATTCTTGCATTAAACATTTATAAATCGATTCACTCCACGTTCCCTCCACGAAAATGGGATCCGTTTTCTCAATTTTTTGCCAATCACTTAGCATACGGCTGAGATAAATATTCAAGCAGCCTTGTTCCGTCCTTTTCCCAACGGCAGTTTTTCATATCAGCGCTGCCACATTAGCAGCACAATAAATACGTAGGTGCGTGTGTGAGGAGGTTGCCATTTATCAGCAAAGTGGCTGAGTTGAGGGAACGCCACGATAAGCTGATTGCGAGAGCATTACAAATGTTTGCGGCCATGTTTCAATAAAGTTTCTCGCGTCGCTGGTTGACAAATACATGGCTGTATGTTATCCGCAACCCTCACCATTCTTTTGCTGTGAATTCAGACCCCGAGGAGAATAAAGGTGAGAAGGATGCGGCAATACGTTGTAAGACATTAAAGCGTTTCTTCATGGGACGTGAAGAAGAATGTGGCTGATCAAAATATATGATACTTTTTAAGAACCTTTTAAACTGTTAACTACAAAATATATTATGTCATCTCAGAAATATGGATTAACTGTATTGGATATAGAGAAAGGGACTATAAAAATTAAGAAATCAATCATTTGAAAGTATAATATAAGACAAACTTACAGTGAAAGCGAAACTAAAATCTCAAAGTAAGCTAAAAATATCGAAAATAGAAAAATGTACTTATGAAAAATCAGCCTTCTGTGCATACAAGTCAGAGATCAATAGTACAAAAAGGAAACATGTCTAACCGTTGTGATGAGAGTATAAGAATGTTTACTCAGATTTACATTATATATAATATTAATATTCTATTTTTCCTGACTACTCTGTAATATCCCAATTATTATTAGTGTATAATAACTTATGAAATGAGAGGAAATAATAATTATCGAAGGTTATCATTTAGCTTTTATTTTTCTTACGCAGGTTTCACAGGTATGGAGGAGGGGGGGAGTTGATTTATATATGCTGAAAACAAAATATCAAGAATATCAATAGGTCCCTAAGAGATTAATTCTCGCTAGTGGGACCTTGAAGTGAAGTAATCCTGCTTCCTCTGCTTCAGAATTAATTTTCAGTAGTTCAGTTTTAAGAGGTGTATGTTCCGCACGCCAAGAGTTGACCAGCTTCCTCCTAACCTGGTCTTAAAAATGCTGAATCTCTACATTCCAATCGTCGAAAGGATGTGGGACGAGTATTAAGAATCCCATCTACCTTATATAGGTTTTTATGTGATTGTACACGAATTTTATTAGACACGAGGACTTTGACTGTCCCCTCCCTGCTCACCCTTCTCTGTGTCACCCCTTACAACTAACTTCCAGTGCTATTAAAGTGGGACGGTACCACATGTAATCTATCAGCAAAGAAATATCCACCATGAAGAAAAATGTACAGTTTATATATTTTGTTTGAGGGTAGCAGCACATTGACGGCAGCAAATTAATCGTATTAAAAGTATATTTAACTTGTATATGTTGATGCTTAGCTAAAATAAAATAAAACCCGATCTAGTTTTAAAGGAGAATTGTTTCGTAGACTATTATAATCGGCCTAGTGAAACACGCATGAGGGAATAATAATCTGTTAAGTTGGTAAGCGACGGCCAACGGTTCTACACCAATTGCCACGAGCACGGCCGATTGACGGGACGGCACAGGATTTGTTTCAGAGCCAGCCAATTATATTCAAACAAAACGTTCAATCGGGGATTATCGAACGCATATCCAATATGACTAATTAATGCGCCGTGATTCTCTCCAGCTGGAGTTATCAGCTGACTTAATAAAATCCGCACTGTGACAGTGCTCCGGGCTCGCAAAAAAAATACAGGGATTTTGCAGTTCGAATGTTTTGAATAACTCGTTTTAAATAATTGCTCTCGGTGACATTTACTAATTGAAATTATCATGAAACACAGACCTATTGATATCCTGTCTACTAATTTTGCAATTTTGCCATTAGAAAAACAAGTTAATGTCGTGTAATAATGTGGTCATTCTTGGTGTAAATGTAATAATCGCCGATATCATTAACCAAAATTGGGGAATAAAATATCGTTCAGGATTAATGTAATGGATTGTATAATTAGGTAATTTATTCCTCTGATTTCCACTTTAGATAATATATTATATCATTTTTAAATTATACAGTACTTCTTTAATTTACAAATCTGTTGTTTTATTGTGATCAAGATTTCATTACATTTATATACTAACGTAAGTAATCTGACTAACACGGATAAAAAAATTTATGTAAATTGTATCGTAGTGAATATTAAAAGTAAGAGGACAGAAAAGACTAAAATAAAGACAAGGCATTTCATCAACTTAAATTACGGTTACAATCACGAAAGAATGTAATGAATTGCGTAGGTTTAACGAAAATATAATTTTAAATGTAGAAAAAGAATTCATGTAACCTTATTCTTGTACTTATACAAAATGAGATAAGATTACCCATGATTATTAATTCACTTCAAGTTTATTTCTTGCTAAACTATTTCCTACGTGAGTTTCTCCTTGAGTGGACCAAACAAAAGAAAATCGGAGATAGTCAACTTTATAGTTTACAAGAATTATGGGGAAGCATTTTCTAACCCATTTGTTAGCAATGGTTTCTTGGGATGTGGGATCAATCCGAGGTCGACAATTCTCGTGAGGAAGTTTAATGCATTATCTTTGAGATCAGCACCGTTTTCTCTCGTTATTGTCTTAACTTTGTTCATAATCAATTATGAGTAGTAGGCACTGTTTATTGTATGTTGACCTTCCAAATAATGCTGGCTTCAAGAAAAGATGACTCTCCAGCTGGTCGGCCAGAACACTGCGCAATGGTTATAATCGGCCTAGTGAAACACGCATGAGGGAATAATAATCTGGTCTTTGAGCAGATGTATACAGTTATTAAAATTTCAACATACTGTAAAATAATTCGCAAAAAATATTTGAGCTAGTATTTTGCCTGCATAAAGGAAATTCGAATTCATGAACGGTACAACTAATGTGCCCATATCAAGCAGACAAACTATCGTTAAATAAATTTTGAGGTTATAAACTAAACACTTTTTATCCGTCAGGTGTTTTCAGATCATCCTGCAGTGATGACAACTTAAAGCCGGGAAAGTACCAAACACCTCCTTCAAAACTATTTTTTTTCACCCGTTATTTACCTTTAATTTAATTTTTCGTTCTTTTAACAAAATCGATATACATTATTCCGGTCAATTTTAAAATTTTGTAGGGCACAATGCGTTATTCAAAATTTAAGGGCTAATTTATAATTAAAAATGTAAATTAATTAATTCTGCCGATCTCCTGTGGTCTAATGGCTAGCGTCACTGTCGAGGTCCCGGGTGCGAATCATTGCAAGGGCTTGGATCTTTGTACCGTCATGCTCACACAAATTGGGATTAAGACTAATGGAGAATAGATTCGCTGACCACGTGTCACTCACAATTCGGAATGTGTCATGTGGGATGACGGTCCGCAGACGACCCGATAGGCCAAGGAAGAAAAATAAAGTGAATTATGGTTTCAGGGAAGCCTTTACTTCAATTCCTCTTCATTCGTAATATAAAGATAAAGAATATCAGGAAAAATAAATATTGTGTGAAAAATATATATTTGGATTAAGACTGGAAAATTAATTTAGTAAATAAACTCGGAAAGAAGTTTCAGACTTTTTAGCCTATCTCTTCTTTAGAAAATAAAGAAGTTTAGTTATATAATTATAATATTTGTTCGTCGATAAACGTAGTCAATTATAATTTCTGAAAATATTATTAGATCATAAAGCGATATTTGATGAGCGTGTTACTGATAAAATAACTAGCTTCCAGTTAGAACAAGAATGACATTTTTTTTCAAAAAACAAGTACGAAGTTAAAGTCACGAACGTATGTATTTGTTTAAATGCATTTGAATTAGCTTCAATATATCTTACTTTTATTCGTAATGAAAGCAAGTCTTCGCCGAGTTCCTTAATCATGGAATGTAATACCTAAAAGTTTCAAATTTTTGATGACGTTTTATTTAATAAACATATATTAACTTCTTTAGAGTAATGAAATGCCGCGCAGAAATATTTTTCATCAATTGAAGAATATTAGAAATTATAGATTCAGATTAATTTTTGTTGAATCGCACACGTGCTGAAGTCGGCGGCATTGGCTTGCGTTATAATCCTCAGATGTGTATGGAATTTTGTGTCTATCATTGTCAGGGTAACCAAGTTAAGGATAAAGGATAATCAATATGTTAACGACGTTTCAAAATTTTACAAGTCCCATATAAAATGACTGATGTCTCAGTATTTCATTTTACTCATGGTCTGATAACGATAAAGGGAAGTTAATTATTATTGAATGTAGATATCGATGATATCACACGAGTCCATTTAATAATTTTTAAATGCATGTCTATATAGTATGAATCTTGTTTAGCAGGATTCCTACATTATTTATATGAAACTTACATCGTGTTTTGCTTTGAAGTCTATTTTCAATCCTGTCTCCCTTTATTTTTTACATTTACATTAAGCCTGTAAACTTACCCAATTGGTTCCCTGGGGGTAGTAGTGACAACGAAGTCATATGTATACAATGCTTTCAATTAAAAGAGCTGTTATATTTATAATTTTAATTGAAAAATATAAAACAACGCTTTCTAACAGACAATATATGTCTTATTATATGTTTTGATACTTTTCCCTTCTTCGACCACCCCTTCGGATGCAAAGCCTACATTCCACATCGACCTGCTGCTCCCACGTAGGCGAGGTAAAGGCAAGGAGTAAACACACTAAACAAGGACTACAGATCCATGTACTTGATAATTAAAATAATTGCACTCCGGAAAATAATTGTTCTTGCCCAAGGAACTTATATAAATGAACTGTTTGGATACAAATTTACAAGCAAATGTATTCCGGAAAGTTTTCCACTAGATTGAGAAAGATTAAGGACATATTTTAACATTCAAAATATAAGTTCATCTCAAAATTATATCGGAGGAAGTTGTCACAAAATGTTAAACAATTAAATACTTTACGTAATTAACTCTTAAAAATAATGAATATCAGTCCAGGTAAACCGATGGGCGTGCCACATCACTGAGAATATTGGAAAGAATATGTACCGTCGAATGTTTCCATGTTGAAGGACAAATAATTGCGGGTTTGGCTCAAATGATATTTTAAGAAGCCCCATTCTAAGTAACTGCAATTGTAATTATATAATCTTTGCGTAAAATGTTTTTAGATAAATGCTTCGTTGTTTTATTTTTATTACATAGCATGTTTAAATTTACTATTGTATACCTTTTCATATTATTTCGCACAAGTGTAATGTTCCTAATATGTACAATAATTTTAAAAAAAGAAAATGTATTGGTTGATGGACGTCGCTAACAATACATATGGGAAGTATGGGCGGAACGGGATTGGATTGACGTTCTGATCTCCAACTTCATCAGACCGCTTATTATGAGTTATATGAAACGAACGTATGTAAATAAAAGAGTATTTGTTTTGATCAATAAAGTCACCTATTAAAAAGTATATCACAAATGTTTTTAATCCGAAATACCTGGATGAGTATGTGAACTCAGTGTTTTTTAGACTGTAAACTCTTTTACACCTTATTTAACCAGTAATTGTATATTGAATATGTTTTCTTCTTTCAGTAAAATTTAATTTCTTCATTTTATTTAGTCGACGTTAGGTGGAATTAAACTCTAAAAAGTTGTTCCACTTATTAAATAACTGAATTTAAGAGTCGGTATCAACTGCAAAAGGAAGGAGATCGAGTAGGAATATTTTTATTAAATTCACATTGCCTCTCTATGTCTTCCTTAATTTACGGAAACCAGGATGCTCTTTCTTTTAAGGATTCAGTTTTCCAGTTTCAAATATCTTAAAACTTTTGAAATAACACATTCGAAATTTCAGAAGCGGGAAGCCTTAAAAATGTTCCTATAATCTAAACTCACAAGAAAATTTTTTATTAATCATTACGAAAATGAATAATTCAAATAAATCGTACAGTATTCCAATAAATTGACAGTATTTATTGAACTCCTTAATGTATGAAATAATGTTACAACATATTACCAAGTTATATTTTTAACTGTAACAACTTTTGTTTAGGATCTGCTTATTACCAATTCAATTACAGGAAAATAAAAATCAGATTATTCAGTAGAATATACTTATTTAAATAATTACTTCTCATTTTATAATGAAGTTAGTTAAAGTACTATACTGTTTCGTTAAAATTTCTTTATATAAATATTCATGTGACAATAATTTTTTTCTCCAGATATATTATGCAGCTATGTAAATCTTTAATTTTTGAATACTTTATTTCTAAATAAGTTTTCAATAGATAATTTAATATACCTGTAAAAATTGTAGAATTGTCTCCTGAACTTTTGTACATAAATCTTACATCGTTTTTAAAAAATTAAATAAATTAGAAATTAAAGATTTACATGTCTACGTAGGTTTAATATACCTGTAGAAAAAATAGTTAAATTGGCCCCTGAACCTTTATATAATTTTATTTATGAAACAGCATAGTACTAAAATATACTTATGTTTAGAAATATGTAACACACTTTCGACTTTTACTGTTAAATTAAAATCTGTATGATAGTCGTAACAATAAAAATTGAACAAACTATATAAAGGAAGTAACCACACATAATATAGTGGCATATGTTTATCAGTTTTGAATAAAATACATTTTACCTATTTTCATTAAACGTGTTTCTTGGTTCAATATAAATTACGTATCGATTCTGACATAAAAAGTAGTATAGTTATACTACTGCGTCAACAAAAGAACCGAATCCCATTTTAAAATTATTTCCAGCTCGATAAAAATAATTTTAAGATGACAGGCTCAATAAGCATGTCTACTTTATTTCTAAAATTTAGGAATGTAAATCATTTACTATGAATGCAGAAATTAAGAAGTATGCATCGCAATAAATACAATTCAGGGCAGTATAAAATGAAAATTGACAGGGTACGTGAGGGTACACACATTATTTCAAGCTTATGGAACCGAAGAAATTTTTTTTATGTCGACCGTGATATAACACTTAAATTTAACTAATATTTTATTTAACTAATGACAATTTTAAATACTTAATAAATATTCAAAATGTCTTATAAGTCACAGGGCAGATAATTCAGGTTCTTTTTTTTATAAAGATCAGGGCCGTATACGCCCAATTTTATTTCTGTAAGATGTATATATGCATCTGTTGATATTATTTTACTCTTTAAATATAATTGACTGTTTCTGTGTGATTTTATGTACACATGTACTTATTTAAGGGCACCCAGCGTATACTAAATAAAACTAGCAACACGGAAAATGATATTGTCGAAGTATTATGTATCGCAAATTAATATTTTCATTAAAGTAATTGAAATAGAAGGTTTTCACAAACTATGTGAATTATAATTTCGTTTGCTGCTTTGAAGCCATGTTAAATCTTACAGCTTTTTAACATATATTTTATAAGACAGAATAACAAAACTTTATATTAAATTATAGAACATGAAAACTTGTAAGGTGAATTGGGAGAATATGACGACTGTCCAGAAGCCAGCTATGGTCAGCGTCACGGAATTGCTGAAACCTTACTTATGTTGTTACTGAAACTGACGTCGACTTCTACATTCGTGCGATATTCCACGTAAATTGTATTGGTTTCTATGTACTGAAACTCAACTATCTTAACTTCAACATTTGGTAGGTGACCCAAGCTTCGGTTTACGGGAATGGAGAGATGTTGAACCGGTCTTAAGGCGTCGATTCGGATTAGCTCTGTAGTTGTTAGGAAGCCCGCCCGGAAAAATGAGAGGTCCGCGGTTCGAGGCCCTAGTCCGATCAACATTTTCCATTCTTGTCTTTCTTCTTCGACACTTTACTTTATTACAGTTGCTCGTAAAATACAATACATTTTACAAAAAGTTTAGCTATGTGCTAATCTTTCATTCATCTTATTTCTCCGCAAAGAAATAAATATCAATCAAACCGAAAACAATTACTTCTCATAATTTAATTGAGCGACAAAAAACAGGATTTTTATTCCAAAAGTTAAAAAAGATATATAAATATATTTACGGAAATTATCGGTAGTTTAACTGCTTAGTTTTGTTTTTCATCGATGTTCTGGATGTTCATTTATAGGATACTTTAAACCTGGGTCTCAAATCCTAGGATGATTGATTTTTTATTTAAATTTAAATTTTGAAATTTTAACTTACCACTATTTGTATAAGCAAATTTTACAACGGTACCCCAGCTTTACATGCTTACATGCCGAGTACAGTTGCCACTATCGCCACACAATGATATAATACACGACCACAAAGATAAAAATTTACGATTTAATTGGTATATCATGTTTCCGCTTAGAGGTAATTTTAATTAGATAGAATTATATTATAACTTTACTTTAATGACATCTATTATACACATTTTTATAAAATTATTTTGATGAACACAATATTCTATTTTCTTAAACACATTTGGTTTTTCGAAAGCTACAATATTGGCCATATAATACCGACATATGAGTTCCAAAACTCAGTCCCTTACATGCTCAGATCTGAACATATTCTCAAAATTCAGACTGCTCAAGCAAACACTTTATCGCGTTGTGTCTGTCCTCGTCAACACCGAGTAGCGTTCACCACGTTCTGGAGAAAGTGTAATACTCCGTCCCATCACACTTCACCGCGTTCTTACGCAAAGCGTTTCTGCATCCCTCATTCCTTGAGAAAGTACAGAAAATTAACGAATCAGAACCCAGAATTCTCAGTGACATCGATCCATCACTGCCTTAAAATAACCAGCTCTCGAAGATTATAGAAAAAAATTTCAAGGCCTGCCCATGCTATGAATACGTGAGCTGTCGCGGCCTTGCATTACACAAACGCATCGAACAATATTGTTGCCGCCTGAATTTTAGCACTTTGTTGAACCAATATTCCGCCCTGTACACGAGTCTGCCTGATCCTAAATATAAAAGATTATTAACGAAATATTCTTTTCATTTGCACTTGTCCATTTTATCACATTAACACAAAATAAAACAAAACACACAATAGAATTAATATTTAAAACAAATTCCGCATTTGCAGGCAACCTACTCTATCAAAATTAAAGGACTATCAAATGTGTTCATTACAATACATTATACTAAGGATAAGAGTTATAACAATTTTGGTAGTAGTCTTCATTTTTCTTTCAATAAACGTAAACATTATTATTTATTGATCAGTGAAAATTATGTGGAGAATTTTATTCTTTTAATTGTTGATAGTCTTCCTCTAATGAACGAGTTGAATCAGCGGTGTTGTACGTTTGCCGTGTGGCCACCATGTTGTGGGCAAATCTTGGCGTCTGTGGAAATCTTTTTGCCTGCGCCAGTCATGTCCCACACGTCAAGTAGGTGGAGGACCCAGACAGCGTGAAATGAGGAGGTCGTCCCAATCCTGGTGATCAAAAAACACCTGAAGCGTTCCTAAAGAGTAAATCCCACCAGGGCGAAAGTTAATTACGTGTCTTGCGAAATGTTTTCCACTGGGAACGAACGTAGGTTCGACCAGCAATAGGTAATGATTACGCTGCAAACAACAAGAGCTCGAACAAAGTTAATGTGTGTCCTTTCGAATCAACAATAGATATTTTGGTCCCATGAAGAATAATATAAATTGAAGAAACGGACAGTCAAAAAGTAGATATATTAACAAATAAAGTTTAATTTATTATGATTTTAGTTTTATGGGCTGTTGCTAAATTTTAGGATTTACAGTCTACAAATAATGACATTTTTTATAGTTTTTGTTTCTACGTTTCAACCTGCCTATTGATTAACTGCATTTGATGCAGCACTACCTATATTCGATAAGTTATCCTCAACATTTATCATCCTTCTATGAACAATTTTTATAGTGTCAATTCGTGAAATGTGTTACATCAGTTCTTGTTTGACTAACTGAGAAAAAAAATTATTTTCTTGGTTCATTTCCTATTTTTTTTAGTTCAAAACTAAACACAGATGACATTCCACGTTTAATCTTTTTCTAAATCAAAGCAACTCTAATGAAACCTTTATTCGTATTATCATACATTCTTTCTACATAATAATCTTTCATTGCTAATATTAGACATACGACTTTATTGTACTGACAAAGATAACATCTTACATATGATTTAACTAACATAATACACCTATAAACCAATAATAATTTATATACATCAGTTTAAAAAAAACTGAATATTTTAAGATTAACTGCCGATATTTAAGGACATCAGCAAACATCTTACAAATCATGATAGAAGTATCTAAATTCTCAATGAATCAGCGGTCTGTTGGAATTCTTTGAGATGTATTAGATTTACTATCAACATTTCACGTTAACCTCCAGAAATTCATTTGTACTAATTCATACTTTATTCCAACGTATAATATCATAAGTTTTTCCCAATCCCCATTTCATCATCTCATATGAAAAGGAAAAGATTAAAGACATTTTATATAAATAATGGAATATGATTTCCACTCACGTGACTGGAGAAACCTTTTGATACGTTACGTGTCTTTTTTTTCAATATGTCGTCCTTAAAGCTCTTACGATTAACCTGACGAATGCAGCGAGAAACGTATATATATACATATTCCAACGTATAATATTTTAAGAAACAAATGAACTGGTTAATTTTGGTTGAATTTTTTATTAGTAAGTACTTTTCTGACTGTATTATCTTTTGACCTTTTAAAATGTAATATTGCAGATAAATCATGTAAATAAATTATAACATCTTTCGATTTGAAATAAATATAAAAATTGTAGAGATTATAGACATAAACAAATAAATAATAAATTTCACAATTTCCAAAAGTAATGTTAATAAATTTGTCCAGAAAATTTGTTAACTCTTTCATTACAATTCACTAAAGAAAAAGGTATATAGGAAGTGATATTATTATTAAATTTCACTTCACTGATTTATTTAGATTACATATTTACCTTCTCGTTGGATGTTTCTCCTCCTTAAAAAAGTGCTGCAGATAAATTGATTCAATCGCCTATTGATCTGTTTAAAAATGAAAATTTCCCTACGTCTGTTTTTTGTGTTTTCCTAATCATTTCTTCATAATGTTTACAACTAGTTACTTTTACAGCGATCTCCAACAGTAATTATTATTATTGGCATTTATCTTTATTTGCCAGTATTTAAATTATTTTACTGTTTCAACGCATCACGAACACTTTCAAAATACGGCGGGTGGCAAAGTTTCTTCCAGTAAATGTCAAAAAGCCAGCATAGCACAGCGTTTTAGCTCGTAAAGAAAAAAAAGTTGATATAAAATTAATAGCTAATAAATATAATTAAAATGTAAACAACTGTCACCAATAATAACTATGATATGAAGAGAGAAAAAAATTAACTCAGATATGCAGCTGTTTGCTTTCGGTACTCCATTTATCACGTTTTGCAAGGAAGCAAGAACTGCATATTTTTATTGAAGTAGTTCACAATTGCAAATTACCTGGCTGCACGGCGCCCCGTTTAGGGAGAGCGGGAAATCACGTCCACTGCAAAATAATGACGAAGCCAAAATCACCGGCGCCCTCCGTTAAAACGTTCCCGCTCACGTTGGACCGGAACGGCAGGAAAAGTACTGTTATAAAGTCGCACCACCCACTTTCACACGTATCGCCAGATCTAAATCGCCTCTGGGCTTCGGCGACCGAATTTATGCGGCGCTGCCCCGCCACGTACACACGACGCACGCCGCCTAAAAACAAAGCGATCGCCCAGAGATAAAGTCCGCAAAGAACTCGACCGGTGCCTGCCTGGAAATCTCTTATCAACAAACGCGAGAAACAGAAAAGTAGACAATTAGGTAATCATATTAAAGTGATAGACTACGTACGAAACAGTCTTACTTCCCGCTTGCTGTTCACATAAAACACAAGATAACCCACTCAAACATTATTCATAAACAACTTTGAACCCAACGTATACAGAAATTTATAAATAACCTACCTTCACCTCTTTCTATAATGATTGAGTCAAATGTAAGATTTTAATTAATAGTTGTAGAGAGTCTAATAGGAAATTTGGGTCGGTGCGGGGTATAACGGGATACCCTTTTTTTGTTTAGTGGATAATGCTGAAGTTCAGTAAACAGGGGTGGAACGTAGTCACTGGTCAAGGAAAAGTCCCGGCAGCCGACTTGACCAAGTTATGACTGCACCTTGTGAATAAACTCTGGTTTTGGCGTCTTATATCTGTGAATTTATAATTTTTACAGCATTTCGACACAAGGTAAGCTACAAAACTCCTCGCTTTTAACTCTTTAATTTTATATATTCTTTTTTTATTGAAATTAAAAGTCGCGTCAACAGTGATAGTCCTATAGATTCTTTTTAGGTGCATGTATTTTACGTATTAGACTCACCTTATAAGAATGAGTTACAGGATGCTGTGCCCAAAAAGAATAGATAAAGAAAGGAAAGGATCGGGAAAAAGAGAAAAATGCTATCAAAGACTGTGCAGTTTCAAAATATATATAAGAAAGAAAACACAAAAGTTGTTAAGATTTTTCTTAATTTAAACTCAATTTTATTCTATATTTTAATTACAAAATATGCTATCCCGTTTTACCCCGTGGTGTGGGGCAGAACGGGAAATTTGTAATTTTTTTTAATTCACTGAAAATTTAAATTTGTTGTTTTCTGTTATACTCATATTAGATTAAGTAAATAATAGAATAATCTAAAGTTTTATACCTTTATGAAGCGATTTTTCTTTTTCCCCCGACATCCCCTATCATTGAGTGACTAATTAGCGCGTGTTTTTAATTGTCAGAAACATATTATTGTATTGTTGCATGCAATATAATAATAGGAATAAATAAACAGGTATTAGAAGAGGAAAAGTACTGTTATAAGATCGCATAACTGTGCAGAACTTATTTTATCAAGGATTTACCCAGAAATAAAACAAAGAGGCAGTGGAAATTAGAAAGTGGATGAAATGAATGTTAGGTTAGTAGTCGTCTGATCTGCATGGACGGGTAAAGGAAATTACCATTAAATGCGTGAAATAGTTGAGTAGTTTGATTGGTACAAGAATGTAGAGAAAATTGGAGGAAATATATTCGACTTTTTGACAATAGCGTAAGTGAGGTTACACTTCATGGTACAGTCCACAGTGATGATGGGATTGAAGATAGAATAATTATGTGTTATTATAAAATCTATATTTTGGCCCCGGACTTGCCGCCATTGCTGGGGCGGCGAGACGTATTCAAATTAAATTATTCCATATCTGACTTTTGGCCATATTTGTGTTTTGTTTATAAGATTAAGTCAAATAATTAATTAATTTAACTATAGTATAGTTTTTAGTTATTCGTTTTAGATTTATCACAACGTATCCAGTATTTTCATTTGTAGCCACATTAGAATCCATCCAACGTATTTATAGTTTCTCCATCCAAGTGAGGTGTAAACTTCATTGTATATCTTGTGGGATTTGCATTAGGTAACGTTTAAAAGCCCCTTTCAAAAATTTCAGGATACCAAACTTAATAAAAAAGTCAGTCGTTGTTTCATTGGTATAATCCTTATATTATAGCTAAATTGACAAACTTGCGACTCTTAATCCATTTTTGTAAATCATACAAATATGAAAAATTTCCCACGCAGTCAAAGGATTACCTTTACTGAACAAAAGATAATTGTATTTTAAGATAACAATTGTTTCATTACTTGAAATTCTGCACGCGGTGTTCATTCTAATTAAGTAAAACTAATTAGTGTTAAAAATTTACTTATTCAAAAATTATTATTATTATCTAGTAAATGTGTAATACAAAGTAACATGTTTAAAATGAAATATACAGACATTATTTAGTGTTGGATTAATTTATTAGTATACCAAACAAATTTAAATTCCACTAAAATGTTTCCCCCTCTTGATACTTCTCTGGGTCCGCTACAGGGAAAATGTAACTATTATGTTATTCTAATTTGATAATTACAATTGCAAGGGGAATATATTTAATTGAAACTCTAATCAGATATGTTCATCAATAATCGTGGTTTTGTTAATTAAATATGTCATAAAACTATTATAAATTTTTTCGGAAAAAATCAAGATTTTGGTGAAAATATTCAATAAAATTAAAAATGTGGCTGTTATATTTGCCCATGTGGACTTTTAAAATAAAGGAGAGTCAGAACGTTTTCATGTAGCTTGAAATTAAAACAGTCTTATCTGATAATATGATCTATGAAGTTCTAATTTAACGATATTTAGCTTATTTCCTTCATTTAAACAAACAATGTAACAATCCCAATAATCACTGTAAGGCTTTTAATTTATTTAGACTTAATTTAGAAATCACAGTACAAAATATTGAGTTCCAGACTTCAAGTAGTAATTATGTGGTTTAGAGTTCCTCATATTTAATGAGGCAAATAAATTGAGCCACTACTATATTATATTTGAAGAGATAAAATTACAAACGAAAAATCCCATTCGTCGTCTAAGCTTTCTTCAGTAGTGAAAGAACTTGAGTTGATCAGTTGTTAAATTTATAGTATTTGCAGTAATGCGGTAACAGCCTGGAGGTCAGCATGGATTCCCTCTGTTCCGTTGTAGTACGCCCCGCCATCGTGGTTAGCCACAAATTGGCTTGTCTCTAGCAATTGCATAGTGCAGATAGTCTCTGTGGCATCATTGGGATACATTTTCATTAGGCCTATTTACTTGCTCTTAGAAATAAAATAAGTTAGTTCCTTTATCTAAAATGTTAACAAAGCTATTTTTGAAGAGAAAATACTGAGTGATGACGGTTCTCAAATTGCTAAATTATTTTTCTCAGCCGGAGGCCTTTCCTTTCCTTTTCAGTTTTCACTAAGAGAATATCTTGGGATTTAATCGTATATACGTTGAAAGAATATAATTAAAATTGTGTCATATTACTGAGATCAGTAAAGTAAATGCTTAAAATTTTTTCTATAGTGATTGTACGGTAGTAGTTCCCAATGAATCCTTCGTTTGACATGGTTCTACGAAAAGTTTTATTATTTGTTATCCTACCTTGTCATACTCGAGGATCAATATTATTTTATTTTTACCGGGAGTATTTTTGACTCTCCATATACTGGGAGCATATTTCAGCTTAATATTGTGATGATTTTTATGCCGGTTTAATCATGTGTTGACCAAGAATTAAATAATGTACCGGGATAATGTAAATAAATACCCTGGAAACGCCGGGTCCCCAGCTAGTATACTATAATTTTGAAATATATATTTAGATTTCTTGATGTTTTCGTTCGTGAATAACAACAAAATATTAAAGAATTGATTTCTAAAAGTGTACATATTCTGGTAGAGTTCCAAATTACATGTCCCATAATCCCTTTTCCAAAAGAAATCAATGGTTTATAATCTTATAAATAAATCTGTCAAACTGTCTCTTTGTATAGTAACACAATAAAAATATAATTATTCTTTCAAAAATCTTAGACTTTATAGATAACAGACAAAAATTATTGATGCGTATATAGAAGTCAGACTTAATAATACAGTATTAATTACAGTAATAGATTAACACCGTAAAAAGGACATTAATATAATTTTAAATTTTCTCATTTTATCTGAAATATTGTTCTTGAAACATAAATTAATGGATTTATTAACGTAATTTGGCATTAAATTTTTTAAAAAAGAAATACTACAAGTTTAATGCTATATATTAAACGGCTTTTTTATTATAAATTTACGAATGTGTATTTATCTAATTTGAAAAACATGTATTTCAGAATAAAAAAACAATATTAAAGGCCGTGCACACAATTATTCCGCTATGTTACCAATTATGGTTCTCCAGTAACAGCCTCTGTTTCTATTCATAATTATAAATAATATTATTAAAATTGTATTGAATTTAATGCATATATTAGACATTGGAAGGAATAAAGTCAGCATTTTAATCGTGGACGTTTGCGTTTGTAGCAATGGAGGGAAAGAGGATTTTATAGCGTCATATTTGAGGAGACGTAGAGAATACAGCCTGAGACGGAGCCTGAATATTCCTGCGTTTCACTCTTAGAGAAAAGTAATTGTTTAGAAATTTGAGTAAGTCGGCGCAAACCTCTCAACTGCATTCACAGACAACGCAAAGGCAAACTACAGATGTACTTCAATACCCTGATATAGCTAAACTACGTACGATATCCAGCTATTGAGCAAGCCAGCATTAAGTTGACTTCCCAAGTAAATACATCCATCCGTTACTGCTGCGTTTTGATATTCCCTCGTAAGAGTATTTTTTCCCTCAGGTTATGTGACACATCATAGAAAGAACCATCAGTAAAATATGATGTATTGTTTAATATAACATTATAATTTCTTTTAATGTTTCAAACTGCATTTATATGCCAAAAATAATTTTTATGTAAATGAATACTTCTCAGAGCAATGTCTGTCCATGGGGACTCTTAGGAGTTAAACCAAGGACCACCGGTATTATTATTATTAACTGCCCTTCTAAAACGTATGTCGATCCCGGAAAGTATAAGGCTAAGTGATAACTCAGAAGTTGAGGAAACTGTGCGAACGTAAGATTATAGACAAAATGAAGGAGTGAGAGTGCTACGACGGCGTGTCCAAGGTTTGCATAAATACAGCAAGTGGACAATGAATTGTTGGTTGCTGCAGATCCATGGTCCGGGGTGAATGAATGAACATCGCCCAATGCACGAGACGCGGCCCCAACTCTGTACCGCAGGTTACATAAGTAGCACGGCGACGCCTGAACGTTTGATGCTTCCCAAAAACTTTATCAAGACGTCTTAAGTATTTTTGAACTCAAAAGATTCTTATATCAGAGTTACCTCTGCATTACCCTCAGGGTAGGATTATCTCAAGATATACTTTTTTAAATCTCTGATAACACAAAAATTGATAGTATTTTATTTAGTAAATTGTTATTTAGCGATTGCACTCCCCCTTCCCCTGTAATCTAAAAATTATATATTACGTATCCATGATCATATCATTACATTAAATTAGAAAAAAACGATTAACTGTCACAAAACTTGATAAAATACAAATGAAAAGACAGCCAAAAAATACTTTTTTGTTATCAGCTTCTCTATTAGGTTTCAGTAAACTGAAATGCAATTTTAGACAGCGTGTACTAATAAAACACAACAAAAGTACGGAATTTGGTAAACAAAGTCAAATGAAGTCGGCTTGAGAGAAATTGAAGGAGGCTGTAAACAGTGTAGTATAACCTAGACAGTTTGGCGCCGAACAGGGATTTCTAAAATCGTTGAGAGTCCGTGATGCTGTCTGTGACGACGTCTGGTATTTTACCCGTCGGTGTTAAGTGGGGTGAATGGCTCCTCCCAAATTATAAAGGATAATTAAAGAGGATTTTATCCCTGCTACCGAAGGAAATTAAATAATGGAATTGAGTAAAGTTATGAAAAATGCATGCAAATTGAATTTTAGTTAATTGGAAATTGGGGGTCAACGATTGGCAATGGGCTGTATGTTTATGATAATATATGTAAAGAGTTTGGGAATGTGATTGATAGTGCGAGAATGCGTGGTAACTAAGAGACGAATTGAGGGACTATTTTCAATCTGTTTATTGGTCGTGAATTGGATGACCCTGGATGGAATGCTCTTTATCGTGGCAGCGGATCAGAAGATTTAATGAAAAAGGTGTTAGATGGAATGTTAAAGGAGTCGGTTGGAACCGACACGAGATCTGAAGACCAGTAGTGAGTTGCAGACAAAGCAAAGTACTGTAATTACTCTCCTTGTAACCTTTCTTCCGATTTCCTTGTACTGCTAATTCCGGTAAGTTTTTTTAAAAATATTAATTATGACCCCAAAATAAATATAATTTTTCAAAATGTTAATTTATAAGTAATTTAATTTTTTGTAAATATTTCAGAAAGAGTATATTGTCAATGTTTAAAAATATCATTAAAATAATTTTTTAATTAGATTGTATTAATAATTGTAAAGATAATTTATTCCCATCCATTTATATATAATTTTCATTATTTAAAACGATTATAACCCCACATATTCATTTCAAGGGACAACTTTCAGGTGGCTGTCTATCTAGATCTTTGCCGTGAATCCGGCAGAGACGATCAGTGAAATGTGATCATTTGGTCTCTATACTAGAAATACCCGTACATGTGTAGATCGATGTGAAGTTCTGAAGCGAGGGCAACCAATTACAGGCGCCCCTGGCAGCGACGCCCACGCTCCATGTCACGCATTGCTGCGTTCTCTGAAAGTCGCAGCGTCAGACCCGGACTCGTTACCCGGGTAAAGGGGAGCGAGGAACAGTTGCAACCTGCTGAAACCACTGTTGATAATTTCACAAACTTTCTGTACTGAAGGAACAGTATTGTTTAATTGATTATTTAAACCATTCATTCTTAATCATATGAATTCTTTTCGATTTTAGAAATAATATAAGATAACACAAAGGACTCAATAAAGAATAAATCATGATGTTGCTTCAAATAAATGTGGTATAAATTATTGTAAAACCAATAAATTTATTATTTTACTGTCAGTAATATCGCTAATGAAAAAATTCCTCGGACCACTCCTTGGATTGCCGGTGGATGTTAATAAAAAAAATAATAACATTTTTCAATGTTTCTAAAAATATTAGCAGTTTATGTGGAATCCTGTTGTTCTTGATTCAGAAAGTGAATGGCAAACAAACAAATTATTTTTGGCTTGCTAATAGTTCAAAATGATTAACGCTACTGATTTTTGGGAAAATTGTTGTAGAAACTCTGAGGTAATCAAGATCATGAAATTGTTGAAAGGTAGAAATTGCATTTCATTTACTGTCGACTTTTTAAAGTAGTAAAATATTTATTAATCTGCTGTTGAAAAGTGGTCAGCGTCATCGCCTCAAATAAGTCCGGAGTTCGATTCTTGGCATGGGACATGATTGTCAGAGATAAATAAGATGTTAGCACGACGATGTCCTGCCGAAAAACAACAAAAATGATTACTTTTACCCTGCATAGACGCCTTCCAAAGTCGTGTGCTGTGATGGCAGCTGATTAACCCATAGAATTGTAAAATATGATTCACAATAAAAATGTAAATTTAAAACTATAAATATTTTCAAATTTTGTGTTTAGTATTCCTTGCTCAGTTTTAATCCTGTTTCTTCAGTTTGATTGTTGATTTGACAGTGATAATAATGGCAATAATGTTTAATAGTGTACACAGATCAATTAAAAAGTGAAAGTAAATGATTGGACAGAAAATTGTTACCCTCACACGTAAAATAAAATTCTTGCTCTTCAGCCCATCATTCATGGCCTTTGCTTACCTGGTCGTCTGTGGAGTGTCATTGTTGTGCAGAGTTAGGTTCGCGTGTAAATAAATAGTAAATGATATTCATGCATGAATTAGGAAAATAAAACTTTACAGAATCACATAGTAAGAGATACGTTCACGCAGCTACATACATTACAATCAAAATTTAATGAACACTGTAACCCCAAAGATATCACACTTGGAAAGATAAGACAAAGATTGTACATGTTTCAACAGTCATTTTATATTACACATTCTGAATTTGGAGTGACACGTTGTCAGTGTCTTGATCGCAGTCTCCATGGCCAGAAATAAAACCCAGCGTTTCTTAATTGCTAAAGTGTGGTCTGAATTTTTTTTTACAATAGCACAAGTGCGACAACAATTAAAGCAAGTCTTTAAAAAATAACATTAATTTTAAGCTTCCCAAAACTAATCTTATACTTCAGGACTACAATCTATGTATGCTTTTTCTAGATTTTTTGTTCTGTATACATTTCAGTCACGTACTGTGTTCACAGTCTTAAAATAAAGTTATTTTTGATATATATATGTATGTAATGACAGATATTCACATTTATTACACACCTTGTTGACAGGTTGATATATTTTATTATATTTTTTTATTCACTTGTTAAAAATACAAAATTTGGCATAATTGACATTAGGGACTGAAAATAAATCATGGACACTAGTTTATTAAGTCTAAAATTCTATAATTTAGAGAAGCTTTGAATTTCGCAGCACTTGTAAGAATATGTATAATACTAATATTAATCTAATTATTTAAATAAATTATTGTCTGAATTTCGCTATCTTTTAACTATATTATAGTTGCATAATACTACCCTGACGCATTTAAGTATGGTATTAAAAAATAAAAAACAAATTTACCGATGATAAACAAATTAATTGTCCTAAAGTGGGAAATAATGTGTTCAAATAATTATCGTGAAAATAAATATTATTGATAACAAAGATGATAAAAAATGGAGTTCCAATTATATTCCGTTTTTGAGTGTAAAGACAAAATTACTAAATGGAAAGGTTTATATTTTTGAAAGTGATATATGCTATTAGAAGCTTTTGTAGCTTGCAGGAGATTATGAGGATCAGGTGGTATTGAGAGCAGTAAATCTCTCTAAAACTAGCGACTGAAACGGGAGGGTCGGTGTACTGTAGAGTGACAGCTCTTTAAGACCTTCTGTAACACGCCATGCGGGCTGCGATAACAGGCATACAGTTGGCTGCTGTACGTCAAATGTTCTGAAAGTGCTGTGTTAAACGCATTTCCGAGAACAGTGCATTTGTTTGTATGTTCACAATTTTTCTAACTGCTTATAATAATTAGTATTGAACTGTAAACTCTTCTTTTTCTCGTAACCTTATCAAAAAGCGTTTTTTTGCAATATAATTATGCAGAATTTAATAAGTATTTATAAATAAATAGTAAGTATAACTTAATTTTTAACTAAATTATATAAAATAGTTTTCAGAAAAAAAAATGTCATTGCTACTTTTTATTTCTTAAAAATTAACGGGCCTAAATCTTTTACTACAATTTAATTGTACATATTATAAAGATAATTTTAAATGAGTTGTATTAATGTTAATAAATATCTTTGCTGAAGGTGGCTGTTTACCTCTAGATAACATATAATATGGCTACATGGCTGCTATAACATAAGTTTACAGGAAACTGCAGATTCAAGAATGCTTAATATAAGATTGGGCATTTTAAGAATGAAAATTTATTAAAATTAAACACTTGCATTGAGATACACAAAACTTTATTAAAAAATATTGTAGAATATATGAAACCTTCTATTTGATTCATAAACAAATTTTGCCTAAATCACAATTGTAGGATGATGTAAACCTTTGAAGTAGCTTACATTTTGATATAATGAACAATCTTTGCTTCAGTAAAAATTAAAAACAGAAAGTATGATAGCTGTACAGGTTTTAAGAAATAGAAGTAATTAACATGTGAAAATGTGCGTTGTCCTTAGCTGTGGCTCCGCATAACAATTCTTCGCAGGCAGTGATTGTTGTGTAAGCACTCTTCTCCCACTTTGCTGTCGTATAGACGGGCCGATACACGTGGATGTTGTACCTTCACAAAGCCCACCAGTGCTATTAATCCAGTGACCGGGACTGGGAAGATCTTGAAAATGAGTAATTTAATAACAGCGGTTCTCTGTTTCTCACATGAAAATTATATTAGCACTGGGCACTACTTGCAATTTACTGACCAAAAAACTAAGAATTTTTAGTCGACTACCAAACATAGATGTCAGCAGGTAATTACGATAAAAGTTTCGTGTGCCTTAAGAACAATTTCAATAGTTGTGAGCAACAACCTTACCCATGCAGAAATAAAAACGGGGACCAGCAGTGTGGAAAATCGGGATCATCCTCAATTACTTAAATCACATTCTTAGTCTATAAATGTCAAACATGATACAAATAACCGAAACTAAATTTATAATTGTCTTCTTTAAATTTAATTTCAATGTGTTGAAAAGTAAAAAAAATTAATTCTCTAATGCAAATCTGAATATTAATAAAAATTATTGCTGTATAACGGACACTTGAACTTCTCCCGACAAATAAAGGCCTTTCAAGTCGACATAAAACTTCAGATTCGCCAAGCCCTTGAAAGGAATGCAATAACAAAGGTGTCTCGTCAGTAGATATACAACAAATCTAGGGGAGTGTTGGGGTTTCAGACATAAATTTAATATGAAACATTAGTGCTATTTGTACTTTTCAATAAATTTAAGTTTCGTTTATAACTTTTTTTTTGTTTTACTTACGGTATCTGTGTCAGCTCGACTTATGTATGATTATATAAGCATATTTATTGTTTCATAGTGTTACCTACTTCAATAATACTCATTGTTATTTATAGATTAACACCTGAAGAAGTTCCAATGATTGGATGAAATGTTGTGTTATGTTCGAGTAAATAAATATTCCTTCCTACAATTCTGACTAATTTGGCCGTCATTTATCTCCCGTAAGAAATATGTCTGAAACATTTATAGGATCAATTAATTTTATATAATAATTAGTTTGCAAATTTTCAGGAAATGATTCACGGGTAAGAATAAACGCTCTTAATATAATTATAAAATCCGTGCGGGGTTTATATGTACGCAAGCCAAGATAAATTTTGTTAACTTAAAATGAGCAGCATCTCTTTTTCGCAATTCAAACGAACTGAGTTAGTTATGAATTCAAGGCTCGCTTCGTTTCCTTTCCGAATGGCAATACCACTTTTTGTGTTCATTTTTATACTTATTATTTTTCCCCAACTGCGAAGTTTTCAGAGTACCTATGTATGAGCGACTGCTTCCAGTATGTACGTGTGTGTCTGTGTGTGTTTGCAAGAGGAAAGTGAGGGACAGGGAAGAGACGGATAAAGAAAGGCTGCGGGGAATATAAGTCTTTCATTTGCATATCACTCTTTCAACATTTGAATACGGTTGGCGGGAGGGCGCTGAATGGAAGGGAGGCTCAGCTATAAATCTCCATTTCCCGCTGCTGACGACAGCGGAGAATCTGTCGAGTGACCGGACTTGATTAGAAAATGTGACGTAACGACTGGAGGAATGTACAGCAATGGCTTGGGGGGTGGCGTAAGGGAATGGAAGATTCCTCCCCTCCCACTTCTGTGCATTGGTGGAGGATTTCGAGAGGTATATGAGGAAGGTGGGTAAGGGGCCGCACGGTACACATCAAGAGGTATGCAGAATATCAGATCAAAAGTAGGAGCTGAGCGAGCACGCTCCTGCAGGGATGCAGCCTCAGCATGTTAATTGTCCCTGAGAATAAGGAGGGGCACCGAGAACATGTGCCTACGACATTACCACCACAAAAGGGAAGTTTAATATCGAAGATATTGTCGACTTCGCCTTTTTTAGACAATTAGGGCACCAGTGAATTAATTACAAGAATGCTTCCCTTACTGATCCATCTTGCTAAGTGAAAAGAGAGGCAAATTCCTATTTCACCCAGTTTCGTAATGACAGCAAGCGATCATAATTATTGTAATGAAATAAATACTTTTACAGTAGACTTTCAATTCAGAGATAACATTTTGTCTTTATAATATTATATATTATCCTCACGTAAGTAAATTCAGAGGATGTTGACATTAAAACGAAGTGTTTAGCTCGGTAAGGAAGAATATCGTTCATAAAGTAATAAATAAAGTGATATATGCGAGAAAAAAACGAATTGTATATAATCGTTTAGAAAAAAATCGCTTTTATGGGAGTAATTAATATGTTTAGCATCTTTACAGTCAATTTTATCGAAAATAGTGGGCTCTCAATCTCATTATTTTCAACACGCTTCTTGATTTGAATCATTACTACAAAATGGCTATCTTTAATGGATTTTTTAAAATTACTAGAGTTAATAGCCTTCATCTTACCGACCTTAGTCAAAGATGAAACGTTGTTTAATGGAGTCTTCTAGGACATTTTTAAGTGAAGTAGGGGTGAAACTGGACACTTATTGTTTAACAATTTTTGTAAAATTGTAGAAAAATAAAAATGACTTCATAAAAGTATAAAACATAAGTTTATTATATTATTTATTTAATCTAATATCGATGTAACTTTAAACGCCAAATTTAAATTTTTTATGAATTTTAAGAAGATATAAATTTCCCGTTCTGCCGCATCCCCGGGACAGAATCAGATGGGATGTTTTTAAAACTAATTAATACAACAAATTTAATTTGATAAAAATTTTAACAGCTTTTGTGTTTTCTTTCTTATATTTACTTTGCATAAGGTAGATCTCTTTATCAATTTTTCCTTCCGTAATGAGATTTTTTTTAGCAACTACACAGTCTTTGCTAGCATTTCCCATTTTTCCCGATCCTTTTCCTTCTTTAACTATTATGTTTTGGTATACCATCCTGTAACTCAGTCTTATAAGATGTATATGTTAGTTATACCTACTTCCTTGAGGAAATATTACAATACATATTACATCCCGTTCCGCCCAACCCGTTCTACCCGCACGCAGCTTTCAGTTTAAAGGTTTTCACCAAGGTTAATACAAGCTGATTTAAACATCATACGTAAATTATATGCTCCTAAAAACACCTAGTATACGAATGTATACCATTTAAGAGTTAAAAGCGTTTTTTTGCTTACTTTAGCCTAAATGCTGAAAAAATTATAAATTCACAGATGTAAGTCGTCAAGTAAGAGTCTATTCGCAAGGGTACAGTCAGTACTTGGTCAAGCCTGCTGTCGGGAATTATTCATTGACCAGTTACAATGTTCCACCCTTATTTACGAAACACCAGCACGACCCAGTATAAGAATAGGGTATCTTGTTCTTCCCCGAGATCCCCTAATTAATCACAAACACTCGTAATAGATGCAAAATTGAGCTATTTCAATCCGGCGGCAGCTGCCACTAAGAAATGTATATTTTACCGTGAAAAATAGTCCTTTATTTAACTTAATACAAAATTATTTTGAAAAAATATTAAAGTTTATTGGGATAATTTTTTTTTCCAAAACGGAGTACATAAAATCTGACGCATTGATCAACCCTCGCCGACTTTCATTTGTACTAATACCATATAACATAACGTTACCTTATAATTTGTAAGGGTAAAATTTGCATTAAATTAAAATTATGTGCAATATGTTCTTACCTAATAAATTTATGTTGTATTAATATATGAATTATTCACATTACATTTATATGTTATTTACATATTTTAAAAATATATTACAAACTTCTGAAATATGCCCGAATACTGAAATTGGTTGTCGATAGTCGACGGTTGATCGTAAAATTTGTCTCCGAAAGTTAGGATGTTATGGCATTCAGGGAAAGGCAAATGATAAAAGCGAAAACAAAATGTAGTAGTCGAAGTTAGAAATGGACATATTCATTTATCTGATTGAGAATTAATTGCTCAAGTCTTAATTCTTGGCCGTTTACTTTATTAATAATTTCCAGGATTTGTACATCCGCTGAAATCAGTTTCTTGCATTTATGACAAAAATATACTGATTGGAGGTAAAAGAATTCCTCATTCAAAGTATACTGGACGCAGGTTGTCTTTATCGGACGGAGATGAGATAAATAGTAGTAATTACAGCTAACAACAAATACCAAAAGTACATAAAAAGAGCTTAATATAAAATATCAAATAACTTGTATGATTTTCCGTGCCATACTTAATATCAAAAGAACTAATTATACATCATTTAAATAATTAATCTTTATCAGCAATATGGTTGCCTGTTTAAATTAGAGGCGTTACAAAAATGAAAACAGTAATTAAATTTATTACAATCCTTAGCGAATGATTGTGATTACAGGTTAAACATGCAAGATTAATATAAATATTTAATTTAGCAATCATAATTGATAGGTGAAATAATGAACGATAAAATGCTGAATATTGAGTTTAAATATGACAAAAAACGTATTTTTAACCTCTTTGCGTTAAAATAGAACACCATATTTCTATATTATATTGTTTATAATGAAAAAATTGAAGAATAAAACTATACTCTTTTCTAAGAAATTATGAAAGTGACTATTACTCTATAGGAAAAGAAAAAAGTTTATTGAAAAGTTCATCAAGAAAACAACACATTCGTATTCCCAACATTGTGATGGAATATCGAAAAAATTTCTTAAATGTGTTCTTAGAAAATATAAGATTTTATGGAATTAGCATATGGAAATTCGGATAACTGTATTTAGGATACTGGAAGTATCGAAAATCCAGAATGCTGAAGACCTCAAAATAGAGAGAAAACTTCTAAGGAAATAATTGCAAGTTATTGGTACGGAATGAACTAGACAACCAGAAACCGTCTCCACGGTTTTATTAATAGAACTCGTTTCGGAAGCTTTCGACTACTTTGTTGTATTCATCCTTATTTCTTCACTGATTATAATTGAAACATTTAACTTAACTATAATTATTGAACATACAAGTTCTTAGTCATTACATTACAGTGTTCGCTTCACAGTCTTTCACTCGACTGAGCTATTGGTATACAACTATATGAATATTGGTACGCATATGTATGTATTTATTTATTCAATCTACAAATGGGAAGATGCCCGGTGGCAGATATGTATATATTTATATATGCTCCGTCTACTGACGGTAATTATGCTAATACTTTGCAAATGGTCAGGGATTGATTGGGATCGGCAAAGCAGTTGGTGTCAGTAAAAAGGTATAAAATGTGAAGGTGAGAGGGTGTTTCTAATATTGTAAATTTTAATAGAACTTTCTAAATTAAACGCCTTAAGTCTGTTCTACGCGAGATCGATACATTCGTTTCACGTGAGTAATAAATGAGAGATATTAACAGCCGAAGATAAATTCAGGTCAAATTCAAAGATACATTAATAATTCCAAGTCAGTTACAAGGTAGCTTAAGTATTTATCAGTGAGGTATGCAAGTATTGCTGTACTTATCAAAAGTAAATCAAAGTCTAGATAATTTATTTATTATCCCTTCAGAGCAAACTTTATAACTCGCAGTGGGTTTATAACGTTTTAATGCGTTTCAGAGCAAAATAGATACAAACTTCCAGACAGACAGATTTTAAAAATGAATAATTACAAAAAAATTAAAATTATCTGACGCGTCAAATAAAACCAATTTACGTATACATCGTATACGACGATCCAAAGAAGTTTATTATTTCTCAGCCAACATAAGTTAATTACGGAGCGAAACCTGCTACACCAATATATGGAGTTATAATATTCGCCCTCCCTCCCTCTCTCTCATGCTGCCAAAACTACGCATATGATAATACAATAAGTCCGATGAATAGTATAGGAATGCCTAATAGGACTTATAACTCACAGTTGGTTTTCACTATTGCTTTGAAACTAGATTGTAATGTAAGACGTTTGTATAGGTTATTTTTTGAAAGTTCTCTTGATAAGATATTCAGTGATGTTTGAATTTTTGCAATATTACAATTAGGGAAAAAATATGGCCATCTGTAAATTTTCCTGCTCGTCTTTGTTACTAAAATTTTGATTTTCATTAAGTCTGTGTAAAATTTTCATGATAATAAATTTAAATTGGACCTTATCATATTCATCCTGGGTACCAAATTTTATGGTTTAGTGAGGTCAAAAATGTCATTGATCTGATGTGGAATCTATTATGGACCGAAAGAAGTGTGGATAAAGAATAACATTTATGACTCCAAAAGATTTATGAAAAAGACTGAATATATATAGAAAAGCCGCACTTTTGTCTATGTCGTTTAAGCCTGGGGGATTTTTGAGACAAATTCAGGAGGTAACAGCTGATAACTCATAGCTTGATGAGATGGCGTACTCGTATCTCAAACTTAAGTCTCAGAATTTGGAGTCATGTCTGGGATGTAGTGAAAAATGGTGTCTCCTCCGTGATGTATGTAACGGTAGAGCTCTGTTACGTCTCGTGCAACACCTTAACGCATTTGTCAATCCCTCCCAACACGCGTGTTGTATAGACATTAAGTGACGGGGGCATCTATCTGTATCAGCGCCGGGAGCGTTGGCTATCACTTCAGTCCCAGTCCTTCCCCTACATTTGTCAGCGTCGCGTCTTTTTGACATGGAGAACGCCCTCGAACTGGCGACGCCACAGCCGCACTGAAGTGATGAAAGACCTGGACACCTAATTAGGCACTTCTTCTCCTCCGCATCTATCGAGCTGCTGCTACCTTTGCGTGTCTCGGTCGTCAATGAAAACAAATAATTTTCGTTTGTAATTAATTTTGCCCCAGGAAGGATATATCATTTCGATCTCCGATTGATGTATAATTATTCCTTATCACAATTAGTAACATAACAGCAGAAATTATTTCACAAATTTCGACAAACCTCTACCAATATAGGAAAGAAGAAAGAGAGAGCATTCCAATTTTTAAGTTTCTAGAAAGACTTAAATCAATCAATAACGAAAAGTTTTTGGCAAGAAGAGCAAAAGTTTTAGACAAAACTGATTAGTCGATTGTCACATCGTCTTATTTTTCATTTATACATAATTAATGGAACGCATATTTTAATCAATAAATTTAGTGTAATTTTGTTTCTACGTCAATCATAATTGTAAAATTGATTTTAACAAGTTCAGGTAAACCGATTACTCTAATTTTATATACAGTGTTTGTGTCTGAGTGTATTAACGTATTATAATGATTATATAACTTACTGCTATGGTTTGAAACAAATTGTTCAACAGCTGAGATTACTCAAGAATTAATATTTCTATGACACATAAGTTGAACGGCTGTAATTATGAGTTCAGTTTTGGTCGAGGTGTCAAATAGTGTATCGGGTCTTATATGCGTTGTTTCTTCTTCCAACCAAGATAAAATCATCTAAACTAATGCAGATCCATTACTTTTTTACGATAACTCCAGGCGGAAGACGCCAGAGCTTACAGTCCTCCAAACGTCGCGTGTTAATCGCTGTGTTACCCGTGTGGAAACCCGAGAACTGTTACTTCAATAACAAATAATTTTATTCCAAACGTCTCGAAGTATCTAGACTCATAATGTTTTTTATACTCCTGACTGCCTCTTTCGACTGTTAAAGAATATAAAATAAGTACAATGGCAACCATTTGATCCTAAATCTTCTTAAGAAATAAAATTGAATGATAGCGCCGCTTCTTGTTGTAGATATATGGCCTGATTTTTTACATTTGTTCAGCAAATGCCTCTGTCTAATCTTACACAAATGATCCGTATCAGAAAAGTGTCAGGTAAAAGAAAGCTGTTAACATTTTTCAAGGCTGGTTGCACGATAAATAATACATATTGTTATTGATGAGTCTCTTAGCATTTTCTCCAAGTCTACAAAAATTTTCTGACTTTCCTCCCGTTCCTCAATGACTTCAGTGTGAATGGATCCCAACATGCTTCCCCGTAGTCTAGACTAGGCAGCACTAAAGTTCTATACGCAACGGCTTTCGTCCTTCTGGAGCTTTTCTTTAAGACATTGCGAACGAAGTTTAGTACTTTCCATCCCTTACTGGCATTTCAGCTCACACGATCCCCTATAATACGTCTTAACTAAACGTTACATCCACATATTTTTATAGATTTTGGTTACATTTATTGACTTGCCCACCACACTATTTATGCTATGTAAAACTAATAACCGTACATATAGAAACATTTATTTCAATAATTGCAATGATCAGATGCAAATTTTGTGTTAAACTGAATGAAGAGACTCATTGTCATTCGAATGTTTAATTTTTCTATAAATAATGCAGTCGTCAACTGGATAATGAAGAGCAATTTGTTTATATGTAATAAAAACATTAAAGGTCGTACAATGATTCTTTGGAGCATGCCCAATAGTATTACAACGGATTCGTAGTTTACTCAACATTTGAATATTATAACCTTCAAAATTTCTGATTACAGTTCAGAAAGGAAACTTATATCGTTATAATGCTCAATTTTTCTATTAGAAATTGATACTGAACGAGGTCGAAACCCTTTGAAAAATTGTGGCATCAACTCAGCTGCATTCGTAAAGTTTGTCACAAAATATTTTTCTTCAAATTTTTTTTTAAAAATTGTACTAAGTTTGTAGCGAAGTAGGACCCCTCGGGTCTTTGACTTTAAATTATCGAAATGCAGCAAGAATATTCTAATTCGGAGACAGGCAGGCAACAGGTGGGGGTTTTCCGGTGTCTGGGTTGAAAACGTATCTGTCTACAGCTACAAAAGATTAGGCTTGTTTGTCTGAAGGACCGTTCACCTTTCAAGATTTCCCAATGACTCTATTCTCTCTGTCAGGGAAAAAATCTCGCGCTGGACGAAGGACGCTTAAAGATTGGCGATCAAACATCACGTGAGGTAGCGCTTTCCTTTGGAGAAGGGGAAATAAGAGTTTAGTTGTCAGGCGAGAGGACGAAAAATGAGCAATGTGAAACAAGACGTTGAAAGTGAGGGGGAAATTAGAGAGCAGAGTTGTTCAAGACGATGAAAGGATGAAGAAGCAGATAGGCAGGAGCGTGGTCGAAAGTGGAAGGCAACAGAAAGCCGAGGAAATTGGAGAGAATATAGAAATGAACAATTAATAAACCAGTGTTGATTGAGAGTTGAAAGGGAGGTGAGAATTGTTGCTCTTGAGTTAGAAGGAAGAGTGAGCAAGGAAGGCCAGCACTTCGGACTTGCTTGAACTGTGTGTTGGAGTCAAGGGAGGGCAAATCAACAACCCGACCTGAAAGTGTGAGAGTGGAAGAAGGAAAACTAGTACGCAGAACTTCCAGAATTGCTGAGTAGATGAAGTAGGTTCATCACGAGCGTTAAATCTCTGCTGCACGTTGTTACTCCAATAATTAACCATTTGAAATTGAAACAATCGTCCCTTTTAATTAATATGTAATAGTGCGCAGGGCCCATTGAAGAAATTGTGTTTTATTTAAATAAAATTATTATTGTATTTTAATGGACAAATAACTTTGTTAATTGATCTTAAATAACTGAACCCCACATTTTATCATTTATATGGTTGAAGCGCTGCATCTGAGCATTATTGAAACTGTATGACTGCAATTAAATTCGTTAAAAAATTGGTATCATATTTCTAGTTTTAATTGTTGTTCACATTGAGCTGGTTGTTTGATACTTGTACAGTGTATTACACGTAATTAAGTTTTTAATTGACTATTGTTACATTATTTCTCATCCGGTCTTTTTTAAAAAAATAATCCGTAAGTAGAGACACAAGAGAAACATTATAGAAAATATAATTTTGTTTCTTTGTCAAAAAAAATCATTTATGTAAGTGCTTTCTCGGGTAAGAGGCTACATAAGGGTTATCCTGATACTGCCATAGGAAGGAAATTGAAATGGGGGATGTGAAAGATAGAGAAAGGTAGCCAATGTATGACTATAGTTTAAGAATCGTTCAGGATGATTCACATAAAAGGGACACAGGAAAACGCTAAATGAACCTGAATCAGATGATGCTATTATTATACCCTTCTGAGTGACATGGGAAGAGTTAACTGAATTTTTTTTTCTCCCAACTTCAGATTTTTTATGAAGCAAATGATTTTATCGTTTTGTTGCAGATTACCGCCAAATAATTTGAAACTTATTTTCTCACAACTTTCCAGTTTATATAGGTGGTTTTATATTCATTACTGTTTGTGTTATTTTTATTGGGTAAGCTTAATATAACGATATGAAAATTAGAAGAAAAAGAGCTGTAAACCTTAAATGGAAAATAATGTTATACGTCTAAAAATGTAAACATTCATCAGGAAAACCTGATGTGTAAATTCTAATCGAACACAACCAACAATTATTGAGAATTTGTAATCAATAAATCAATGTTATTGTCTTTAAAATATGCTGCTTGAAAAATTTTGCACTTTATTGAAATGAAAATGTAATTTGCCTAACTCTATTTTTTATTTAGGTCCTTCCTTATTTCTTGTATTTTCTTGTAAAGAGAATATTGTTCGTTTCTTATAAGTTATTTTTATTATTGGTTAGGAGTCGTAGCTTGTAATTGATTTTAAGAAAATTTTATTAGGTTTATTACACCCATTAGTCGTGAAGCAGTAAACGTCAGCTAACGCTGTGTTTATGAATATGAAAGTTGTCAGAGGCCATTTACGCAGCGCGGCGCAGTATTCTGCGTGGAACAAAGGCTGTGGTCGGCAGTTTACCGGGCTCCGCGTCGGCTCTGATGAGTTGATTGTTCCGCCAATATGACGGTCATTCAGCCAGCCCACGCCGTTCACGTCATTAAGAGGTCTTTCTGGACGCACCTTGGTCCCCGCACTCGTCAAGCCGGCCGATTCAGCTCAGCAAGTGTTGTCCCTAGCGCACCAAACAAAAAAACCCCCACTACATAGACACAAAATATATTTACCAATACTTTAGTTCTGCTTTTATTATGGCGACGTTTACCTTGCAACATATTGTCACCAACTGTCGCAAATACGAACTCTAATTGTCATTCAAATACTTTTTTTTTACTGTTATAGCGGTCAATTTAAATATATTTTACTTGTAATATACATTACTAAGTTTAAAGTATCTGTAAAGCGGTATTAATAGAGAATTGCACCAAATTTTCACGTAGTTTGATATAACCTTTAATATTTGTTTAATATTTTATTACGAAAAATTTGTATCCTATGATGATTTATCTTTTAATTCTTCCAAATAGAAAGAAGGGTCTCCTCCGTTCTTAGTTCTTGGATGCATTATGCTGCACCTTCCGCATAGTTAAGCGTGTGAGTCGAGGCGTACTTTCACGTTAGCTACATTATTAATGATCCATTATGGTTTGGAACTTGTCTGAGGTCAGAGGTTCAAGGCCCGGTGCCGCCTCATATGATATTACTTGAACTCTCGCGAGAGACTGCTGTGTAGTGAGGTTGTTCGCTGAAGCAACAATTGTTCCCTTGCGCTCCATTTCCCGAGATTGAGGCAACGGGGTTCGAACATTCGCCCTCTCTGGAGACGTGCTTCGTTCTTCTCTCTCAACTTTCGGTATAATGAACATTAAATCTGCTAACTGTTTCCCAGGTCGTATTACGGGTTCATTTAATCAGAAATGCGAACAGTTTGAGAAAACCAACTCCAACAAAACCACTGCGTTGTTACACACGCGTACCGTTTCACGGTTACTGAGGGAAATACTGGCGATAAGAATGACAAAATTTAACATTTTGCATATATTATATAATCTTAGTTACTGAATTAAAATACCATGAAATTTGTTATTCTGATATGAATCAATTTTTCCGTTTCAGTTGACATCATTGTAATAATTTGTTATAGACATGACTTTCAATCTAGGGAAAAACCGTGGACATAAATACGTTATCAAACCACTAGCGATATTGGAAGAAAAAGTGACCTGTATACAAAGCGTGTAATGGTAAAGCACAACTCAATACGTTAATTGTCGGTACAAAATAATAGGCAGTCGTTTTGAAAGAAGGTGGTAAACAGAGTAATAACAGTTTGGCGTTGGTCTGAGTTTTCTAAAATAATTGAATCTTCGTGACACCTGTCTGTGTGAGGCCTGGTATCTTCCCTAAACATCGGTGGTAAAAGGTGTGAATAGCTCCTCTCAAAATCTAAAGGTAAATATTTTGATTGGATAGGATTTTTACCGCCACCAAAGATAATTAAATAATGGAGTAGGGAAAAGTTATTAAAAATGGACGAGAAATTAGGATGGAAATTGGTAACTGACATTATGATTATGATGATAGACTTGGAATGTGACTAATTAAGAGAGAGAGATGGGGAAGAGAGAGAGAGTGGAAGAGAGAGAGAGCGAAAGATAAACTAGCAGCAGGATTTTTTGATTATTTCAATATGTTGAGTGGTCGTGAATTGGATGATCCAGGTTGGAATGTTTACTCCTAAATGTGAAAGATGATAAGAGGTATTTGTGACCGGTATCCCCCCCCCTCCCGAGATCTGAGGACGGACGGCGAGTTCTAGGCAATGCAGAAGACGGTCATTTACCATTCTTCCGATTTCCTCGTACTGCAAATTCTGAGTAGGAGTTTTGTTTTTAATTCAGCTTCTGTGAGAAGGTCTGTAAATACGACTCGATAATAGATGTCATTCGTCTAAACTCTAGTTTCGAACTAATTTAATTTTGTAAATATGAAGAAAAAAGGCCGGATTCATACAATGAATTTGGTTAATTTATTGTATCATATTAATAAATGTTAAGCTATTTTATTTACATATAAATATAATACTCGTTATTTAAAAATAAATAACTATACATATTCATTTCAAGCGGAATAGACCAAAATCAAAGTCAATTAAATCGTTTAAAAAGGTTCCTTGAGTTGGAAAATTGAAATTCACCACTCCGGTTAAGTTGAATTCAGTAGGTATAGTGAGAATGTGGTACAGTGTTGGATTAGGAATATTATTATCTGAAAGCCCTACGTTATGGTTGAATCAATCTTTTTTTTTTGTATTTCTGAAATGACGCCCATAATGCTGGTTAAGTAAAGTAATCATTTCGTAATTAAGTAGTTATTATGCGAATAGATCAGTTTATAATTAATGTATTTCACGTCAAATATAAAATTTTAATTAGTAAATACCGCGGTATTGCCAGAAAATCGGATATTAAAAGATACGAAAGAAGATTTGGTCCGTCGTGAAAAATTGATACTTCGTGGAACTGTCTATTAGGTTTGACCACAAATTGACATTAATTCGTATAATTTATGTTGTTGATAAATATAAAAATTCTTTTAACTAAAGTTATTTACATTAGGCCTCATTTCACAATCTGTAGTCATTCTATATACTCATCAGAAATATTAGAACTACAAAAACATTTCGTCAGAATTATCTGACAGGCGTTCGCACCGAAACATGGCTGCGTACTTGTAGATCTAAATATAATTTTATTGTTAAAGATGTTGAATGGGAATTAGATTTTCATTTGGGAGACTGTAATTTCTGAAGCGGAGAAATTGCCGTAATGCGGGTTGCGTCTCAGAATAAGGGTTCACGTGTTGTGAACATATTTGGATATGTATGTAACTAATAATCTTAGTAATAAGATTAAATGAGGAATAATTCGATACATTATGTATTATTACAAGAAAATTTAAAATTTATTTGAGCTCCAAATATATTCTCCACATCTGCGTTCGTGCGGTACTTACAATTAGCTGTTTCTAAATCACATTCATTTTCCCGTTTCTTTGCAGGATAAGATACACTTATTTTATCTTACACGAGTAAAATACGCATTTGTATTTCTTTACCTAATAATTCGCCATTTCCAAAATCAACGCAACAATCAACCAAAAGGAACAGACATTCAATTGATATAGATTCTAACATTTTATTGAATATCTGGGTTCCGGGCGATGCCTTCGAAAAAAGTTTCAGAAATGTAAGGAAAATAATAACTATTTACATTACATTAGGATGCAAAAATCCAGCGACAAAAATATTTATTTTATTTAAAATAATAAGTTTATTATAGAGAAAATTCTTGATTCTGAAAGCCCGGAAATGAAGAGTTACGGAACAATGAAGGATTCTGGAAAATATTTGGGTGCGGTGAAGGAAAGTGAAGGTGATCAGAGGATGGCGAAAGAGCGGAAGAATGGGTCAATAAAAAGGAGGGAGGTGAGAGAATGTGTGGATAAGGAATAAGGGGAGAGGATGGTGGTCAGAATGAGAGTTACAGGCGGGTGGAGGAACAAGTGAGTTCGTGGCCAGGAAATAATTCTGGTTTTAAGAGTAAAAGCCGACCTTAACACCGAAGACTGGATACCAACAGTACCAGTTCCATTTTCATAAACGTCATTCAACCCTGCAAACAATTCCACCGAGAATGTTTAGAACTCAAAATATTTTATTTCTGTTTATATAGTCAATAGACTACGGTTTATAGTAGAAAACTACTTAAAATCAGAAGTTACGATATCTACCAACGTCCAAATAAACACTAGCTTTCCACAAGGAAGTGTCTTTAGACCTTATTAGATATATTTCATACGACAACTTACTATATACCGTGTACTTTCAAGTGCCCGGAGATCCAGCAAAAGCATCGAAAATGCTGTAATCTAACCTTTATTATATGCAAACATGGCTAAAAAAATGGAGATTAAAGATTAACAAGGTAAAATTCTTACAAGTGAACATTACACTAAAAGGAACCAATGACCATAAGTATTTGTAAGTGACATTAATATACCCCAGTTTTCGTGTTCAATTGACTTTGCTATTTAATGGGGATTTTATTACAAAGAACGCAAATAAACAGATTTAAAAACAATAGACTTATACTGTGTAGCGCGATTGTTGGCATTTTATTATTTCTTAATTTAAATTTAGCAAGGATATGAAAGTTGTAAGTAGCGGGCCTGCAGCCACCTATAATCCCATGGATTGGCTTTTGGGCACGTAAGAATATTACCTGCGGAATTCCTGCAAGCAGCTCGAAGACAACGAAATTTGAAATACCACGTGGTTACCTCAGCCAAATGGGGTTTCGTGGTTTAAAGAAAAATCGATTATTAAAGATCAATTTCGAGACTTTTGCACACGGCGTGAATGATCCTTTGGCTTATAGAATTTGAAGCAAATGGATGAGAACCGACGCTAGGTCCCGAACGTATATGGAGGTAAACTTGCGACACTGAAGAAGACGCCCTACAGAGAAGATGGCGGAGAGGCGACGCCACGCTACAAAGGAGGTACGCTGTCAGGTTTCCAATCCTTGACGTCTAAGAAGGGTATTGCCCGCAGTTTTTTATCCTGAGATTGTTTAAGATCTGATTACTTAGCCAAACCTCAAATTTTGTAAATATTTCCTTCATTGATGTTCTTACCCGCTAAATTATTTTGTAAATAAATTTCCCATAGTATTTTAATTAATATTTTAACCTAATCCCACAACCTAATCCTATAACTGGTTTATCTGAAGGAACTAAAATCTTTCGTTGAAAATAAAAATAACTTTGGGGGTGCAGAAGCAATTTGAATATATTAAAAATACAGAGAACTTAATCATAAAATACTCCGAATGATAGCTAAGGCGCCATGGTACGTAAGCAAACAATTCTATATACAAAGTAAAAATACCTTGTAATAAAAAAATGTCAGGAGAGAAAGTATTGTCCACCACGGCAAGCTACAAGAATAAACGAAAGCCTTATTTCAATTTGTATTAGACCTAAGCTCAATAAAGCCTTAGAAAACTACGTTGCAATGTGTGTGTGTTCCGGGGTGGCAGACCTTGTGCGCACAATTTAAGTTTTTCAGATGATACTATTAAATTCAGCTACCTCCTAAACTGGTTGAGGCACCGAGGGATAAATGCTGAAATCTCTCCCGTCATTCGGAAGGGCGTGAGACAAGTACCCAAGATCCCAAACTACAACATGATGCTGGTTTCCCTGTATCCTTGGCTGCCTTCTACTTCCTTCTACATCCCCGCTTTAAAAAAATTCCCTTTCTTTGCTTTTAAAGAGAAATTGGCAGCTTCTGGGTGACCCTCGTGTAGTCTGTACCCAAGGAATAAATTAGGTTTACTCATTGACCTACAGAATGCCGTATAATAATTGTTAATAAAGTTAAAAATCTATTCTTCTGTTAACTGTGAACTATAACTATGTTAGTATTGGAACGCAGTACGTCCATCAGGATGAAAAATTCTAATTGAATTGGATCGGCGTGCGTTGTCCGTTTGCAGACGAGTTTGATTTATCGGGAGTCCCTTCTGAATTACTCTGCGATGTTTTATCGAAGCAGTAAGCCACCCTTCGACGAGACTCCCCAAGATTTACCTGCCACCGCGCTGTGGCGGTAAATAGCCAACCATTTCCCCGCAACCCTGGAGCAGAGCCATTACCAGAATGGCTGCAGACGCCCTCTCGGACGGCCATTACCACATCAAACAGCGCCGTGACTGATGACGTATTATGCCGCACGGGAGAAGGCCGACCGATGCTGATTGAAGCAGCCGTTATCTTACAGGAGAGTTCATTTCTTTCAGACAGTGTTCCCCAAATCCTGCCACAGTGACATGGCAGAAGATTTACTTCAAAGCTTAAAACTACTATAAAGTTTTTTTATATACATTTAAAATGATTTGACGACTTACCAGGTCTGTTGCTTAGTTTAATATCATGTGACTGTGTCTTAGATTACCCATAAAATAAAATTTTTCACACACTATATATCTGTATTACACCACTCATTGAAAGACGCCAATTACCTTCATAAAGTTATTTTAGTATGGCAATGATTTCGCCTGGCTGTGACACAGGGCATCTTCAGAGTTTAAACATTACACTCCACCTACTATTACAACATTCTAATGATATTTGTACAGTTTCGTCCTTTCAATTCGTTATCTAATACCTCTCTAACATGGCGTATTACATCGTATCCATCATTACTTTTCCTTTCCATGGATCATCAAATAAAACGAAAATTTTAGCTTCATATGAGTTTATTACAAAATATGACATACTCTTTTATCAAATTTTAAATGTATTTTAATTACCATTTTCCCGTTGATACATGAAATAAACACATTGCTTCATTCAATCGATGCTCCTATTTACAATATATGCCGTACGTGTTCTACAGCAAAAATACTTTCTAAGATAAAGCATTCAATTGATAAAAATTTTTCCAAATATTCTCTCATTGCACATACTGGAATAGAAAATATCCTAAAGGGGATAATTCTAAACGCAATTGTCAAACGTCTCAAATTATATAATTAAACTAGTCCTATAATATATTAAATAACAAATTTAATATTTTTATGAACTTTTTTGATAATTTAAAGTTTTTTACATACATTTAGGAAAATTGTTAAAGAAGAACAGTAATTATTTCTCCGTTTGATATTTTAAAATTTTATTGCGCAAAGAATTTAAACAGAACTGTATACTGGCCTTTTCACGATATTTTTTGTATTTTACTGTAAATACATATAAATAGTTCCAATATTTCAATTAAAATAATAAAGTACTTTATTTATTTTAATTAATAAGATTGATAATTTTATTTTACTTAAACTTTCGATACCTTTACAAAATCTGGAGGTTTTTGATGATAATCCCCGTGAACGTAATACAACTTTAAATATAAAAATATTATCAATATATTTTAGGTTTTAATCAAGAGAATACAATTTAATAGATGTCATATATTATGGTCCTGGAGATTGCTGGAGAAACGATACGCTGGCCACGTAACACCCCATATTCGGAATGTGTCGTGTAAGATGACAGTCTGCAGTCGACCCTGTAGACCTAGGCCATCGAAAAAGAAAAACATGTCATATATAAAAATTACTCCTACGATTAAATGCCAAAATTATAAAACATGTGCCAATTTTAATGAAGATAAATAAATAATATGAATATGTTATTTAAATTTTTAGACATATCTTTTTTCAATGTTAATAATTTTATTTTTTATTTATCGTGGTATAAATACGACTTTTGTACTTAGCAATCAAAGTTAATTGTGTTTCTCTTCTTTATTTTTATTAACGCGCACATAATTTCTTTCCATAACGTTTCTGTCACGGCCATATAGCAATACGTTTGGAACTGTCCGCTTTCTCCAAATATTGTCCAATAATTATGCTTTCACGTCTAAGTCAATGAGTTTTGGTCGTTTCCTTATAAAATTTTCTCTTATATAATACTAAGAATGGTCAGATTAATTTTTTATTACGAGGAATCCTCAAAGTTGAACTCGTCTATCTGATTCAAGGTCTTTTAACTTTTCTAAGAACAGATATTATAATACGGCACTACAACGTGTTCTAAATTTCTTTAATAAATATAGTGTACAGGACAACAGAATTCCAGGGAAGACTTTCGGGAAACCGCAATAGCATAACTGCAGCGTTCGCGAGACTTTGGGGCCGAGGTGTCTCGTAAATCTTGGCCAATGGTTCAGCACGAAATTCCCCTAGTGTTGGTATTCCGAATGGCCGCTTCCAGCTTTATTGCGTCCAGCTACAGGGCGAAAAGTGTCCACGACTTTATGCAAATGTACTCCACCCACAGACGCGCAAAAGTGCTCACTTAAATTTGAGATTGTTTTCCCCCCAGAGTGGTTACTTCAAATGAGGTTTGTATGATTCTCTAATAAACAACAATGTCGCATATTCAGAGGAAGGAAACACGCGTTTATAAACAAAGGTCTTTTGATAAAATAGGTATACTTACGGCAATGAGAATTATTCAAGTATTAGTACTTATTAATTTCAATGTGTCCTAAGAGTTAAAAATATACTTGTTTTATGATCTGTATGATATAATATAAACATTATTTTTAAAATTATAAATTATTGCGTTCTTTTTGCCTCTTCGTACATACACAAAAGTACGAAAAGTTTCAATATTATTTTTAATCATCTGAAACTTAAATTTATGAGTCACTTCAGACTGCATAATAATTTGATTCAGTTGTGTCCAATAAATACATTTGTACTTTATAAAAGATACGTAGTATTCAGTTGTTGGTCGTTAACGTTCGAAGTAAATAATAATGCTATAACAATAAATATATCGGCCTCACTAAAAAGAATTTTTTTACACAAAATCAGTTAATTTCATGCTTATTTCGTTTCATAACTACACTGGTGTCTCGAATTTAAAATCATGTTTGATCCATGAAACTCACACGTTTGGCAATATTCAGAATCCTTCCCATATTTGGCATATTTCATATAAATATCTTTAAGGTATACGTAAAACAACTTTAGGTAACATTTCCCGGGAACTTCTATCGATTTTAAGATTTAGAGTAGGACATTCAGTTAATTGATCGTAATATTCAAGTTTATATGTTCAATGTACGTTGAAAGGGAAAATGTTGTAACATACGTTTATTTTATATGTATTAAACAGTATGTGACATTACATCACTGTATACTATGCATTCTATATTACTTATAAATTATATATACTTTACCGAAAAAAGTATATTATTCGCTCAAAAAATATAAATGTAATGCAATTTTTCAGATAATAAATTATATGAATTTAAATTAATCAGATTTAAGGGTTTATTACTAATTAATTTACTTTATAAGCAATAGAATGTAACATCTAGTGTACTGTATGTCTTATAAAACATGGAATGGAAGTATTTCTTTGAAAGGACAAATTCTTTCTATTTATGTTTTCCGAAAGGAAAGAAAATAATTTTGTAAAACTAATGAAAGATTATTATCGCAAAATATTTTTCTAAATACAGTGCAACTCCGGATAACGCAACTAAAAGGGGTGAAGTCGTTTGGATATAATAATTATTTCGGTTAAGCCATGAACACAGAAAAACTTGAGATAGGTGATTTTTTTATGTAAAAACAATCGTATAACAAGCCTTTACCTACAATTATATACCTTGTATTGACTTTTTTAAATTGGGGCGTGTCGTTGTTGGCCGCCTGTGACAGTCGTGTTGCTTTGATGGCGTCTGTCTAATTTGTTGTTTATAATTCAGTAACTGATGCCAAATTACCATGGCAAGCTACACGATTGAGCAGCACGTCCTATGTAACAACTTATTATCAGAATGAGTGTTTGTTAGTGCAAACTTTTTGCGCCATTTTATGGAAGACCGCGGTGGCCTTAAAAAGCCGACTCTCCAACATTTGGTGGCCAAATTCGAAACGATCGGTTCTGTAAATAACAAGCCAACACACGTACGTCAAAGGAACGTCAGATCGGCCGAGAATATCGTCGCGATAGGCATTTTTTAAACAACGTTGGTGAGGCTATCACCGTCAACGGCCAGCGCTACAGATTTCATTTGGCCCAACGTAGAAGACATCTGGCTCAAGCAGGACAGCGCTACTTGCTAAACAGCGGACGCCACGGTGGACATTCTGCATGAACGTATTGACGGTATGGTTAGCTCACGCAGAGGTGATGTGAATTTGCCACCAATATCGTGCGATTTTACCCCGCTAGACATTTTAGTGCGGGTTTTCCTGAAGTCGGAGGTCTAGGCCAAGAAGCCGCAATCGACCGATGCTCTTAAAGACAACATAGCTCAGGCCATCGCTAAAATTCAGCCGGATCTATGCGGCGGAGTCATTGAAAATTGGATCACCGTGAGTAGCTGCGACGGAAATTTCAACAATGTTATATTCCATACGACATTCATGGGCCTTGTTTTATTCTACTTCATTATCGACCCGCCCTTATTGGAAATCGCCTTACACAAAATATGGCCGTTGCGTTGAAAGTGAAACACAATCAACTTTTGTCTAATTCCAAAAATTTGTGATTTTTAAATATTTGATTAAAATGGCGATTATTAGACCCTATTAAATATGATTAGCTTCTGAAGGATTAGTTATGATCGATTATTTGCTTCGCCTCCGTTATCAGCGCAGACTTGGCCACGTACTTTATTCGCAGCTTATTGTTTGCATGACTGTTCGCAACATATTAGCAATACATCAGACTTTATTTGGGCGTGACGTGTTTGTCCACCTGCTCCAACCGCATGCCGGACAATGCTTTTAGCGGGTCTGCTCCCGCCGGGCCTAATCCCTCACGCTCAATCACGCCTCTCCTAACTCATTTTCGCTCTTAGTGCAGGCCCCTGTGATCTGTGCTGCCTAATGGACAGTTTGGCTCCCTGTCTTGGAATGATGTGCCCCGACTCGATTAAATAGTCTGTTTATAAAATTACGTTATGTTTAAAGTTAACTCAGTTCTGTTCTCATATGACCGCGGATAAAGCGCCTTGCTTTTGGAATACAAATTTAACGATACCATTAAATAAAACAATGTGCAATGAATACGTTCACAAACAAGACCTATTTGCCACCTCTTATACAATATGTTAATACGATTATTATATAACCAGCAACCCCCCTCCCCCCCGGTTGACTTCGCTGCGCTGAAATATATATTTTTATTTTGCCCTAAAAACGAAACATCAGGTACAGATTTGATAAAGTTGAATTCATTGAATGTATAAAAAGTATATCATATATTTATGATCGCTTCAGAGCAAACCTTATAACTCGCAGTCGGTTTTGAACAGGTCTAATAAAATGAGAAATTATTAAATCTTAAAATGTACCTGACGCGACGTATACATCATGTCGACGATCCAAAGAAGTTTATTATTTCTCAGGGAGTTAGCTGTCTGCCAGCAATATGTTTATAACGGCGCCAATAATAATTCAACAATGGATATTGAAATGAAATATGCATAAATCTCCTATTTTTAAACCATCAAATTTTCATTGTATTTCGTTGAGGCGTTTCGGAGCCTATCCGAGAGAAACACACACAGACAGACACTTAAATTTTATTTATTGGTATAGATGTCGAAAATATAAAACACCCGCACAATAAACTACAGTGTTGAAAGGGTGAAAGAGGACGTAGATTTTTCCGACGTAGATGCTGGATTCCAGTTGGGTAATGAAGTTTGTTGTCCACAACGTTTCCAAGGCTGACACCGCCATCTTCTTCAACTCACCCGACTGGGATCCCAAAAACTTTTCTTCTGGGTTTAAAGAGAATTTTCCACATAAATCCGAGCACGCAGACTTCTTTTATAACGGCTGTAACAAGCGAACTTTTGATAAGCGATTACGGTTATTTTGGTACCGTATTAAAGTGCCAATTTAAGTGTACATTACCTGATAAAATTCAATCACGGCACTATTTTCATATTTCATTATTTGTGACATTTGTGGGTCCACAGAGTTGTAACAGTAGTAACTGTTGTTACAGCTTTAACCATAATATTAAATTTAGCCAAAATATTGAACTTTATTGTTAAAATAACATATATTTTCATGGAGATCTACACCAAACAAGTCTGTGGAATGACTAGTGCAACATCTTCTTTGTATAAAGGAAATAATCAACTTTACTGAAAACGATTTAGAATAAGATATATCCAAACGGGATTATATTCTTCTATGATTTCATTTACTTAATGCGTGACTTAATAAATTTATTAGAAACATGGTTTTTATAATCTTTAAGTTATAATTTATTACCCAAAATTTTCTCAGATTCTTAAGAGGGAAGGAGATTGACATAAAATGGCATATATATTTACAAAAATTTCTTGTATTTTGCGTTGGAAATTAATATCTGGTGTGCAGTGCCCCATACTTTTATCTGATATTTGAGAGTTCCTTTCTCTGCTATTGCTGTCCGACGACTGTTTTATCAAAGTATTCTCGCTGTTTGTTCCGTAACTTCTCCGGTGCAACCCTAAAACTTAAGCACTCTTATGGCGTGGTCGTTCAGTTTCTATAAAAAAGAACGACTTTACTCAAAGAAAAAAAGCAAAAGAAATGCTTCTTCTTCTCCTCTGTGATTTATATATATATATACGTAGCGGTAAACGGGGCGAAACGGGATACTCTATTTCTTTTCACTGAATAGTGCTGAAGTATGAACTCTTGTCTTGACGTCTTACATCTATGAATTTATAATTTTTGCAGCATTTCGACAGTAAGTAACCTACAAAACTGCACGATTTTTTTGTTAACTACATGAGGGTGGTCCTGAAACAGGCAACTCCCCTTCAATAGAATAGGAAGTGAATTGAAGAGTGGGGATGTGGGGGGAAGAGCAAGGAAGGCAAGGGTTGACTAGGGCCCCGTGGGTTGTAGGTTAAGGACTCTGCCCTATGTTACACCTAAAACAGTTGCAAGGAAAACCCTATAAAACCTATATCAAGTAGGTCGGGCTATTTGCTACTCTTCTCATGCCCTTCCGAATGACGGGAGACTCGTTTGCTGTGGGACCACAGCATTTCCTTCTCTGTCTCTCCACCAGTTTTTAGAAGCAACTTTTTAATTGTATATGTTCTTAAACTAGAAGTATTTTGCTGTGTGTATGAACGTATTAGTTTTAAATCTTTTTGTATTAAAACTCGGAGGAAAGCCTTAAAATAAATCTTGCGTGCTTTGCGAAATGGGTAGGGCGGTACAGGATGCTACCGTACAAGGAAAATTGTAAACTATATCTCAAGAAAAAAAGAAAAAACTGAAAGATTTACCTTATAAAATTGAAGTACAGGACGCTGTGCCAAAAAAGAATAGATACAGAAAGAAAAGGATCGAAAAGAAGGGGAAATGTGTTAGCAATGACTGTGAAATTGCAATAATATCTCTTTGCGAAAGAAAAGATTAATAAAGCAATCAACCACACGCAAAATATATTTACGAAAGAATACACAAAAGGGAGTAAGGTTTTTGTTAATTTAAATTCAATTTTATTCAATATATGATGATTACAAATCATCTTGTCCCGTTGAATTCCGGGATTGAGCAGAAAGGGAAATTAGTAAGTTACGTTTTAAAAATCCACCAAAACTATAAATTCGTTGTTTTAAGTTATATTGAAATTAAATTAAGTAAATAATAAAATATAATAATCTTTTATACCTTTACGAAGTGATTTTACTTTTTAGAAAATTTTACAAATATTTTTTAAAAATTAGTGACCCGTTCCGCCAAGAATTCTACTAAATATATGCCTCACATCATCTCCTAAACCATAACAAATGTTTCACAAGCTAATGGTAAAACCTGCAGTCGACAGACTACCAATATTTTGGATCGTTAACATTCTACAATTATCCTTCCCTGCATTTATATAGCAATCATCATCCCTTTCTTGATCTTCATCCTGTTAGTAGAACTAAATTTTATAAAAGGACAAGCATTTTCAAATTCTCAAGTAACCAGCATTATTATTTACATTTCTAGCCGAATTCTTTAATATCATACATTCTTTCGCCAAGTGTAAATACATTCTCATGCATGAAAATATTAACGAAAATAGTATGACGGAACGTAAAAAAAAATACGAATTACGAGAACATCAGTTTGTTTTTACAAAGACTGTAAGGACAAGAAAAGCATTATTGATTTTGCGTCTAATTTTAGAAGACAGGATCAGAAAAAACAGGCCTACGTTCATGGCATTTGTAGATTTAGAAAAAGCGTTTGATAATGTGAACTGGAACACAATATAAACATTTTGAAGATAACTGGATTAAAATAACGAAAAAGAAGGCTTATATATAAACTCTACAGAAGACAGGCCGCAGCAATTAGAATTGAAGATCAAGGAATGAAAGCAGAAATCATGAAAGGAGTAAGACCAGGAGGCAGTCTATCGACCATCTTCTTTAATTTTTACATAGAACAGGCGTTGAAGAATGTTAAAATGGAACACAGAAAAAAAATGTTGCAAGGAGTAGAAAGAAAAACCGTTCGCTTTGCCGACGATATTGTAGTATTAGGGTACTCAGGCAATGAGTTGGAAACCATATTAAATGGCATGAACTTGGTCATTGAGAAAGAGCTCAATGTGAGGATAAATAGAGGGAATGTACTTGAGAAGCTTAATGACTAGGGATGGTGGAAATGTAGTAGACATAACGAGTAGGATAGTACAGGCAAGGAAGGCCTTCGCGAAGAAGAGGAATTTACTTACGGGTAATATAAGTGTTAATATTAGGAAATCGTTGCTAAAAATGTTTGTATGGGATGTGGCGTAATATGGACGACAGGACGACAGGAGATTCAGAAAGGAACAGAATAGAAGCCTTTGAAGTATGGTACTATAAGAGAATATTGGTGGATAGAATCACTAACGAGGAAGATCTAAGCAGAATACGAAAATAGAGAACAAAATGGAGGACTTTTACCAAGAAAAGGAATAGATAAATAGGCTACGTTTTGAGACATGAGGGTCTTGCAAAATTAGTATTAGAGGAAAGTGTGTGGGTTAAGATGAGAAGATGGAGGCTAAGGATGGAATACGCTAAGTATATTAGGGATGATGTGGGATGTGATAGTTATGCGGAAATGTAAAGTTTTAAGTAAGATAAGTTAGCATGGAGGGTTGCATCAGACCAGTCTTAGGAATACCTTATTTTGCAATACAAGGTAACAATGCAAAACAAGTAAATTTTCAATAATTTATTACATTATATTGGATTAGGTCAAAACATTTTAAGAAAACTCTTGCGCAGTAGCAGTTTCCGTGGGGAGACTTTGAATCGAGTCAATTTTTTATGTCATCTAAACGGATGGTCTAGATAAATTTTCTTCTGTTCATATTGAGTCAAATCATACTATCGTAGCACTGGAATTTTACTAATCTGAAGTTAAGAATTACTCCGGCTGTAACATGATTAAATCATGCAAGCATTGTAATACATGAATAATGTAGTAGGGTATTTGATTACGTCATTTCTGCACCCTAGTGCCCATACACCCCCTACAGCACGCACAAGACGTTTGACTGCCGCTCGGGGACTGCGACTCCGCAACAACCCACACGAATAATTTAATTTCAAGTGATGGTATGGCTCTTATCCTTGTTCTATCCTAAGCGAAACTGATGAGAGTTTCACGCCTAAATTGTCACTATGTTACTATTAAAAAAAGTTGATAGTTACGAATCTTAAATACAATTTCCATTCTGACCAGTACCAACATAAATTACACATACACAGACAAACTGCGTAACCAACAGAAATGACTTTCTTTCAGAAGGTATATCGTTGCAATAGACACCATAGGCTACATGAATTACAGAATTTTGTAAAAAAAAGGATTTAGAAGAACTTGCAAAAAGAATTAAAAAAATATTTTCAAAATATATGACATTTATTGTGGTATATTGGGTTATTCTGGTGAATTATTTTCATAAGACAGTTATATATAGACATATAAGGAGTTTTCTTATTAGTCAATTCCACACCTGTTCTATTTGTTTCGAACTGTACCGAAATTATTTTACAGCTCACAATTAAAAATAAAAGACTTTTATAGGTGATAAGTTTTATTTTGCTTTATATCATTACAAAAATTGTTGAAACAAGAGCAGTATGCTCTGTTAAATTATGTGAATATGAAAAGAATATATCTCGTTTTACTTGGCGTTGTCATGAAAGAAAATTAGCGTGGCTTAAATTTTCCGTTCCGATTTATTATACAGATTTGCAAGTCATCATGACGTACTTATTAATATATTTCAGTTTCGGGGAAATAAATAACAAGTCTTTTTATTGATAATCAGAAATGTACTTATAGACTTTTAAGAAACGTAGAACAAAATTCCAAGATCATACTGAAGTTCAGTGTTTTTGTGGGAAAGTAATAACAAATTTTAAAGAAAGTTACAGGTAATATAGTTCAAGGAATAAAACCAACAAAGCTATCAGAAATAATTTTTTTTAATTATATGGAAATAATATTTTGCAAAAGCCAGACGATTATGGCTCCCGCCGTAAGTTCTTTTATATCTAATAAGGGACTTAATTGGTTTCATTTCCTGCATAATAATAATAGAATTATAGTATTTGGTGGGAGCAGCTGTTTTTTTGTAAATTCGAGTAAATTGCTCAATATCAAGCAAATAATTAACTCAATTTTAATTACAGCAAAGCAAAATATCTCAATGGTCATAGAGTATTAAAGTACGAGGTCTTTCCCGGTGAATGGCATGTATAAAATCCTCTCGGGTTTCCAACCGGGTCAAAGACCCGAGAGGATTTTATACACGTCATAGAGAATGTTAAAATTAATAAACTTGTAAGTATTCATTATTACATACCCGTATTTTTAGGAAGTATGTTTTGCCACAAATACCGTATACACCTCATATCAGGATATTATTACCTTCAGGGATGATAATAATTTTATGCTGCAGTATTTTATTTCTCAAACGTTTTTTCGGTACCTTTTTCCGTAATTTTTCAAATGACTCATAAACTCATTATCCGATGTTGTAAAAGGTAATTTAAATTCCCCTGGTGATGTTGCTGTTAATAGCAACTAATAAAAATTCCAAAAGGCAGTTTGCTGTTTCGTTTAGACTATTAATAACGGCAGGGAGCTTGAGGGAAGGGAACAGCCTGCCACAACGAAGATTACTCCAGCAAATGAATACGAAATGCTCGAAAGTTGCTAACAACGTGCTCTGACATTTCAAGTAACCAAAACAAAGACATCCCGTTGGCCATGTGGAAGTTACAATTCAAAGCATATTTCGTTTAACAGTTCGGCTGAATTTTATAATGGGTTAAGTTAGGTAAAGGAGAAATTTTTTCGACGAGATGATTTCGTTGGTAAATAAATGCCATTATAAATTTCGTAAACGTATTTAATAACCTATTCCAAGAAACACGTACTGCGCAATTATAATTTCAGATTAAAGATCAACAAAGGTTGCATTATTAATTAACAATTATTTATCTAAATCGGAGCTTCAGCAACAATATTGCTGACTGTAATATTATTTCATATTTTGAAAACATTTAAAATTAATATTTGAAAACTTTAAGGGACTTGGACGAGAATAGCTTTGGCATTAGAAATTTTGCAACAGTCTTAAAACAAACAATTCTCGGGAATTTTATAACGCTATGCGGTGAAATTTGATAACATAATTAAGAATGTCTTAGATTGATGTTGATATGAGCTGGTAGCTTCTGACAAACATATGGTAACACATATATTCTTTTCCATTTTACCAGAAGCATCACTTGTTAACAGTTGGGTACATTTTTTTCGAGAACATTATAATACCCAGCCTTAAGTTTTTGAGATATGGTATTATGTTTTATTGCATATGCATGGGCTATGGTTTATATTATTGTCCAAAATTGTTTGAAGTATAGGCCATATTAATATTGGAAAAATACAGTTTCAAACTAAAAATATTTTTCCAGATATTTGGCTACAATTTCAGGTACTACCAGCACGCACATATTCAATAAACTCATTTATGACTAAAACAATTTTTTGTTTACGTGACGGGAACACACTATTAAGGTTTTTGTAGAGGACAGAAATTAAATATCTAAAAACTAGGTTTATATATAACTTCTACAGAAGGCAGTCAGCAGTAATTAGAATTGAAAGGCAGAAAAAGAAAGCAGAACTCAATAAGGAGTAAGACAAGAATGCAGTATGTCGTCCATGTTGTTCAACGCATTTATAGAACAGGCGTGATAAAAGTAAAAAACCTAATATGAAAACGGAATCAAGTTGCAAAGCGAGTTAATAAAATTGTGTTGGGTAAGATAAGAAGAGGGGGGACAAGGATGGAATACGCTAAGTAGATTAGTAAGGATGTGGGTTGTGGTAGTTATGCGTAATTAAATTTATTCCTCAAGATAGTTTAGCATGGGGGTTGCATCAGACCAATCTTAGGCTGAATACCACAACAACACAACTTGACTTAGCATTTTAAAAAATGAGCCTAAATGGAAACGCACGTTTTTTTACGATTTAAACATGTGAAATGTATTACTTATTTGTGTTAATATTATAAACACATTAATTTTTGTAACATTAAAATTCCACATTTCATTATATAAGACGGTTATGTATCTCCGAAACATAATTTGAAAATAGTCCAGCAGGTACCAGATACCTTTAAATTTAATTATTTAAAATTATAAGTTTGATGGAAATAACTAAACTAGGGTTATTTTTCTGATGTTAGGTTTTTTATTGGAAAAGCAAAAGGTGACATAAATAATTAAATAACCCCGAAGAAATCACAAGGTAGAGCTTTATGAAATTAATCATATTTGTTATGATTTAATCGTTACAGAAGAATGAAAGTGAAAACTTAAAATTTATTTTAATTTTTAGTTCTACTTTTATAGTTTTATTGATTATTATTCATCTATAAATAACTTGAAATGCATTCTCATGTCAAATATTTTTGCAATTATTAAAAGTCGTAACGTTTTCTAAGTTCAATTTCATTTGAAGAAAAATAAACAATACATTTGTAATTTCTTCAATATTTATAAATCATTAATCTCCTCAATTGGGGCAAAATAATTTTATTTACAATATACAAAAACTTCTGTTTAATATCTATTTTAATTGTAACATATGATTTACCTTTATAACGATGTACTCAATATATATTCAAATGCATTTAAAATGCAGTGAGTAAATTTTTTAGTTACAACATTCCATAAATAACTAAGCAATTTAATTTTTTAATTCTTTTACGTCTATGTACAGCGAGTTAATGAGCTTCGTAAAATGACTCTGCTCAGACTTCTCTCACAAATTATACTCAATTAGCTTCGCAGCGAATATGAATACGCTCAACTCCAGTACCATTAGAGTGTTTAGTAACTTTTCCTACTCTATGCTGCATTTAGCAACTTTATATTTCAATGATAAACCTCTATACTGAATACTGTTTCACCCTTGCTTAACATAACATCCATTTGATTTAATATTGTTATTTCTACTGAAAGGCGCAGGCGCCTTTAATTTTGTAGCATGACTTTTTTTAATACTCTAATTCCATAGGAATATGATAAACTATAGTAAATTTTCTAAAATTATCATTTTATTTGTAACGTTTACCCCTTTAATGAGCAGTTTCCATTATTAATAGTGAAAGGAGTATATAAGTAAATAAATTGAATAAAATAATAGTTCATAATCTAAGAAAGAAAATTATATATAATAGTAAATTGATAAATTTCTCCGGAATGCCTTTTATTTCACAGACTTTAAAATATATCAATTTGAATAGGCCCTAACATATATTCCCAAGGAATTATGAGACTTCTCTGTCTTTCAGAGGACTTGGCAAGCTAATTGAAACAAATTTGTGGCGCCCAAAACGGACATTGAACTTATGAGGCAATATTTGTTTAGAATGCACGCCTGGGCCGTGTAGAGACGAATCTAGGTGGCGGCAGCTGACTCTCGAATCGGCAGCGTTGTGGATTGAGAATACCACACTCTGAATACCAGCTTATTCTTTTATCACCCTTCGACTCCTAGCTCTCACTCAGACGGACTACCTCAAAACCTTTTCGGAGTGTTTCCCCTGTCGACCATGTGACCATTTTTGGCGGAACGCTTCCCTATAATTCCCGGGTTTTCAATTTCCTGGTCTAGCAATCTACCTCTCGCTGAATATTTTTCGTAGAACAAAGAATCAAGGAAAACAACCAAAAATAACTTTGATTGCGCCCCGTCGGAAATCCCGTTCCTTCTGCCTTGCTTCGCTGGAGCCCCAGAAATTTCCATTAATGCAATCCAAACAAGAAAACATCTTTAAATTTAATAAGTTTTTTCAAACTAAATACACACGCTACAAAGTGCCACGAATAAACAGAAAATATGATTAAATGACACTATATTTGTTAGTATAATTGGATAACACCAGAGAATATTTTTCTGAAAATTATAACTTATTTGGTATTAATTCTCACAAAAGAAGCAGTTTACTAAGCCCGCAAATATTGATGATATAATCCTTACTCAAAATAAGTATAGTAATTATGTCCTATTAGAAGATAGATACATGTGCCATTTATATGATATCGATTTACATAATAATTTTAACCTTTAAAAGACTTTGTTACTCTGTTTCGACATTTTATAACAAAATATTTTTTAACTGAAGGAATCACAACAAATGAAGTCATACTAGAGTGAGACATCGAAAATATTTGGTAATACAAATGAATTTATCATCAGATAAAGCGAAACTTAGAATGCGCACCTTAATCTGTAGAAAAATGTTAGTAAAAGAAAGAATTACACAGAATAAAATATTTATAACTGGTGCGTGTTTCAGCGCAGCTTTCTTTATTATTCTGCGGTCTAAATTAAGTTTGCTTACAGCCAATGTTTAAACGTTGTAAGATTAAGACGCTAAGCTGCGTTGAAACTTCCATCACTTATTTTCTTTCTGCCTAGTTGTCCCGTGTACTAAAATGTGTGTGCAAATTAAGGTTGTATTATGAAACTCGCAATATGAAAGTTTTATTGATGTGACGCTTTCACAGAATTTGAACTGAAATATTGATATTCTCACTTCAGATACTTTTCTCAATTAACATTTAGTTTAACTATTTAATTATTTTCAGGAGGTTTAATATTATTTTTATTCACAATGAAGATAATAGCAGTCATGTTATAGAGCCTCCATATTGTACCGGAAGTTTTCTACAATTTTTCATATTCTTAGTAGTTATGTATTAGAAAAACGTTACAAGACTAATAATTGAACAAATAATTTTACAAGAATAATGTTATTACTACATTGTCTAATATTTGAAGATCAAAACAACATTAATTCTCGGAGTAATAAATATTGGCTAATGTTAGAAGAGAATAGGTTAATGCCATTGTATTATAAATAAAATACTGAGATTATTATGATTTAATATTGTAAGCAGAATATAATTATGGAAACAAAATTCAGAAAAAGAAGAATTTTAATTCAAAACAAAATTTTTCCAACAACTGTCGGGACCTATTGAAGTCTTTCTACAAAAATGTGTTTAAATACACATAGTTAAATATTTTGTACGGTGTAGTTACTTAAAAATGAAACTTTATTGAAATTTTGTGTTGCTATTAGAAGTTGGGGACGAAACGTCTTATTTTGAATTTTAAATATTCCTTTCCAGACTTTTGGTGATGTATTGTAGTTCACGGATTATTATATTCAATAGTTAATTGGTATTTTTCTACTATCTTCCTTTTATTTTAGTCATCTCAACATTTATTACATTAATATTCTACAGCGATATCAATAATTCCGAAACGCTTTATATGTTTATGGAGACGATAGGAGGATATAGGTTTATAATTTATGATTTTGGCCAATAGTTGACTTATACATTTAAGTCAGCAATAATATACTAATTTACTAATGAATAAGTAAATTTTAGTTCTTACGATGGCGCACTCTCTATTTATACCCGTTGAGTTCCTTTCTATTTGCCAAAATTGTTCACCAATGACGGTATTTTTTATAAATAAAATATTCAGACAATTTGTCAGCAAACAATACAAATATTTATTTAAGACATCTACAGCAGTTCTTCCATATTCACCGCTGGACGCAGTTAACGACATCCGCATGTTTATATACATATATGTATATATAAATTTTTAATTTACCTGAGGAAGAACACAAATATGGACGAAATGTTTTATATTTTTTAAATAAATATTATATTGTCTGTTGACCTAATGGTTGGATTTTTATTTATAATTGATGTTAATGTCAGACATTAATTAATTCAACGGCATTATTTTTTGAATTTTTTCTTGTCATTAAAAGTATACTGATAAAGTATTTTCAGAGGGTCGTAAGACAATATTAATATGTTGAATTCCTAGATAGAAGCACCAAACAGAGAAAATTTACGTGCGAAATACGTTTCCAATTCACATATTTCCACTTACGAAAAACACAGCATAACTTTTAGGAAAGTGTTATTGGTGAGCTTAACCTGCGTTCGTAAATTACTTTCACCGTCCGAGACATGTTTTTGCGACAACGAACCACTTAGAAGAGGGAGTCTGAATTTACAGTCGCAGGGGTGAGTATTGTTGTCCAGGGGACATTTTGTAGGAGCCGTTTCTTTCTAATGAATAAACGATGTGAGCTTGGAACCGCCGGGGAAGAGAGAGAGAGACTTATGACTGGACTCCAAAACTTCTGCAAGGGATTCGCGGAACCCTTCACGTGTAATAAACTCTGATTTTCGTGAAACGCAAGTATAGTGCTCATAGTTTAGACGAAAATACCGAAACATTTTCGGCATCAATGATAATGATCGTGACGAGCAGGAGTAAATCAAAAGTGATTAATACCATTCATGTCTTACCACAAATTATAATGAAATTAATTATTACAATCATAATGTTCCTCTCGTAAGTTGTTGTGTCATTATGAGTGTCCTGGTTTGGTTCCCGATAACACCAGTATTCTCTTTGTAGTCAGCTGACCTGGATAATCGAATATGTGCCACTATCTTCACTTCGCGTGATTGAAGTGCATATTGAGGTATTTTCGTTACAATATTTGTAAAGAACACCAAATGAAAAACGTTTCATACTTCAATTGTCAAAGCATACAATAAAACTGGTATTATTTTGAATATTTTCTATTTTTTTTATTAAAGTTTAACGTCGGGTCTACTATCGACGGTACAAATTTCTAATACAAAATTACATAGTAAACCTCAAACAACTTAGAAAATTTAAACGAATACATTGAATTAAATCATATTAAAAATATTAGTGTCCGTAAGGATGTTTAACATTAATTATTTCTTCTTGATCTTCATTTAATGATTTAAGCTGCCATCTGGTGAGATGACTTCTATATTGTGTGTAATATTTATTGCAATTCAAAAGAATGAGTTCTATAGTCTTATATACATATTGTGTAAATGTTAATTGCTATTACTATTTGATGCGCCGTTATCTTATAACGTCTTCCTGGAGAGCTTCTCAATAGTGTTCATGAGTCTTGTGAGTTTGCTCTATAGTGACCTGTCTTTTATTTCGGGGTAGATCGTAGTGACATCCTCAATGAGGTCTTCTGGTCTGATGTTGTACACTCTAGTAATGTTTTGTGATAGATGCTATTTAATTTGAGGTTAATGATTTGATTTGATCAAATGTTAAAAGGAGGTTAGGTATTCTAGTTTCACAGGCACGAGCCTGTTCGAGAGTTTCTTCAATTCCGGTACTAAACTGCATTTAGTTTTCTTTAATGGGTTCAAGACTATTGAGTCTAGTGACATATGTGCGATTGCTCTGAGTTGTCTGATTTTTGATAAAAGGTGGTTGATGAAAGTCGTTTTTTTATGCTTGAATGGTTTTCTTTTCCTCCTCAATGATTGTTTCCCGTTTCATTAGTTTAGATTTACTGTTGTTTCCATTAGTCCCAGATTGAGGAAATAGAACGCGTCATGCATAACAAATAATTTTAAGAACAAAATAAGGTACATAATTAATTACGAATAATCTTAAAATTCATTAATAAAATAAAAAGTATATACTCTTAAGTCATTAAAAACGCTACACACACAAAAGAGATCACAAGCACACACTGAAAAACACAAGCACACGCAATGGAGTTTGATTACTTGGAGCTGAGCGACCAGGAAACTGCCATTCCGTAGTAGCTCCAGGCAGCACACGAAACAAACAAACAAACAAAAGAGCAGAAAAAACTGTACAGAAAGTTTAAAGATATGTGATGTGTTATTTTACAAGGCAACACATTCAACACTTTTGCAGGAACCTTGATTTTAAATATTAGAGGGACGATTAAGAAAATACTGTACAGAGTAAAACGCGCCATTTAATAGAATAGTTTTACTCTGCTTCTCGAAACTTTTGTAGTTATTCTTCCTAACCTCTGGAGGAAGGCTGTTGTGTAAAATTATCCCTGTATTGTGAGTACTTTTCTGGTGGAGAGCAAGGCGATGCGTGTCCGATGAATGTCTCCTCCATTCTTGATAGTGATACTTAACTGTAGAGTAAGTAGACAAGTGGCGCTTCGGAGACAGAGACTATTATCTATTTTAATTATATGAAGTTATGAAAAATTAAATATCAATATTATGGAGCAATTGAAAATAAAAAATCAAGTTTTATGGTACATGATTGGATCAATCAACGATTTTTTACTCTCATTTATATAGAGAAACGCTTTAAACGTTTTGATTCAGAAATGTTCATTTTTCTGAACAGACAAAAGGTACCAATTTTGATAACTGATATCCTACTTTAAGTTTTAAATTATTTACCTCAAATTCCTAGTGAAAAATTATACTTTTTCATTTAAGAATTTTCTGTTGTAAAAAGCTTTGCGACTCTTAATAATAATAGTTATGTTTATCATAAAAATGATCTATTTTTTGTTATTTATTAAAAGAGATTTCTGCTATATTTTCAATATCAATCCTTCCTGTATGAAGTGAAAATAACTATTATCTCAATCTTCATGTCTGTAATGTAATGGCGGCTTATGAACTAGGATAAGAAGATGGATAATGGCCAATATAATTGTAAAGTTTGATTATAAATAATAGACCACAATATAAATAAAAGTGAAATACAAATAATGGTGAAAATTTATAAATGGAATAATTTAATAATAATAATTGAATAAGTTTCGTCCCTCAACTTTAGCGACCTCTGGAGATCTTAAATCAAGTAATACAAAATTTGTTTTTACGTCCGGGGTCGGAAACATTAAATTTTATAAAATTTTAATTTTAGGGACCTCCTCACTCCCAGAGCGTCGCAGCAGAAATACGAAATTTTGTAATATTTTAATTAAAGTTCTGAAGAGTCCCTAATGTTGGGGGACGAAACGTATTCAAATTAAATTATTACTGACTTTTGGAAATTATATGTGTTTCATTTATAATATTAAGTTAGGCAATTTAATTATTTTATTTATAAATAAAAGTAATGTGTAACTGTTATACATGGTTATTATTGTATTTGTGTAAATATAATATTACACAATTTATAAAATGATGATAATAAACAATCTACTCATGAACTGTTGAAAATGGTTATCGTCGTATGTATATAAAAATAAAGTAATATAATAGTTGTTTCGACATAAACACCAATTTTCGTTATTAGTTTCTATTTGCTACTGCAGTGTTTCCTTTCATGTTTCAAATGCATTATTTCCTTGTTTCGTAATAAATTAACCATGAATGTTCATATTGAAACGCGGTAAGGATGTTAATTTAACACGCTTTTGCATTAAGCGCGCAATTATAAACGGTAATAGTTTTTAAAAAGATTTGGGGGGAGTGGGGACACACGACATTAGTTACCTATGAAATACATATATTATTATGTATTTATCGGCAGTCACTTGTACACGTTTGCATGGCGCACAGATAAAATATATACAAAATATAGATATTAATCAAATCGCAATGAAAGTAATGCTATGTGACAATTTTACAAATCGTCTTTGAAAACACAAAGAAGATGCGAGTGTTATTTATTATTTTTTTAAATTTTACAATCAACAGAGAACAACAAGAAGAAGAACTGAACTTCTTCCGTTTGTATTTTATTCAATTCGATTCTATAAAGCGTAAAAGTAATGTAAAATACACGCCTATTTGTTGTAAAACAATGGAAAATATAATTTACTTAAAAACTTCATTCGACTCTCATGACATATTTTAAGGAGTTTTCACAGTTGTTTCCAGAGGATTCCGGTTTTAGTCTGAAAGGTAGAATGGAATGGACCTAAAACTTCGAACTGTCGACAGAAACGTTCTCTGAAAAACTGAAACTGAAAAATTTCATTTTAACAACATATTTCTATTTAGTAGTTACAATATCTAACATTTCGCAAACAAATTAGTAGTAAAACTGCCAATAAGTCTGAAAAAATTATTATGAATTGTATTAACAGCAGTTCTTTACGATATTTCTTAAATTTGGAATCAAATATGATGTGATGTAAACTGGAATCCAGAAATTGAGAAGGATAAAAATTTTGAAGTGCATGTCACGCAAACGAAGAGCGACAGAAAGTCTTGATTCCAGTTTAAATTAAACCAGATGAGGTTCTAAACTTAGAAAATAAACGTCCTTTACGAACTACTGTTAGAAAATAGGAATTCGATTTCTGACTTATACGCTGTTTTACTATTTATTATATATTTAAATTTATAATTGATTTTAATTTTCTTTGGTGCATAGTTAACTTTAGTAGAAAATTGATTACTTAACTGCACTTGTCTAAAAGTCGAAATAAATAGCGTTTTGCCAAAATATTTGCTGTAAGGTTTATGAGTAAATGTGAATTGTAGTTTCTATTAAATAAATTTTCATTTTTAGATGAAGATAGTAAATATCATCCGTGATTACCGAGCAAAATCTTCCCTGTTAAATTCATCATAAATACTATCAATTTAAAATTAAGTTCAAAATTTATATGATTTTATTGAATTTCATTTTAAATAGTATTTATTCTGTATTCATCTTGGTTGTATTGGAAATTTTGCACAACTTTACATACCTTTCTATACAAAGTATGCAATTTGTTTTCTTTCAATTCGCAATTGATACGAATGAATTATTGTCGTTACAAGAAAAATAAGTAATCTAATGTTATACCCAATTATAAACGAAAAGTCCAGCTAATTTGTCAGATAACAATATTGATATTTGACATCTACAACGTTTTGTCCGTTTGAAACGTTCTAAGTTTCAAATAAATATCCATATTGCTGACAAATTTTCTTGATTTTTTATTTATCCTCATTACATTTGTTTTCATATGACGCACATCAATTAATTAATTGAGTCACTTGGAAGGAAATTTGAAATTATCACATTTAAATGTCACGTGGCCCATTTATTTTTAAAATTTGGAATATTTTGAAATTCAATCTTTAATTTATATAATTCATCATTATTTATAAATTTTTATTTTCCAACATTTCTTAGATTATAGAATTTTACAAATCTCGCGGAGCTTCTAGTAATGAGGGATGAAACGTTGATATATTATTATTTACTGAAAAGTTAATTGTAAATGTTATATAATAATGTAATGCTATATTAAATAACATTCAATAAAAGTGTTGCATATTTTACTGGGCAATATAAGGTTATTAATTTATTAATATGTCAGATGTTACTTGAATTTAATTATCGGGTAAGTAGATTAAATAGGAAAAAAGTTTATGACTATTAATGAAATAAAACACCTTGAAAACCTGCTAAGAACCGGTGTGTTACAACGAAAATAATTGAAATATATGACTATGATTATTTAATTTAGAAATATAAGAGTAAAAGTTTCACTTGTAATTTATGTAAATATATTTTTCAATTAAGTATTTTATATATAAAGTAATATACTAAATCTGTGTCGAGCCTCTAAATCAATTATTTTTGGTTAAACTAATTTATGTGTGCTCATGGAACGTGAAAGTGTTAGTAAGATACTCGTGCAAAAATGAAAAATTTATACAAGGAAATTCCACAATGGAAACTATTCCGCTAATATTTATTCAATCTCAGGCCGAGTTTAATGTTCTCACAAAATAAATTAGTTGGTACGTAGAATTTACTAGGGTGTAGATTTTCCCATGTGTGTAAACACTTTGCTAATTAAGAAGTGGGCTAACTTTGAAAGCACTCTTGCTATTCCAGTTTCCTCGCCCGGCGCAGCCAAGTTTGCTCGGATCTGAATGGCTCGCCGCGTTATTAGAACACGTAGGTCTGTAGGGGTTGTAGTTTCAGCTTCCAGGGCTTCAAAAGACAGGGAGGAGGGGATGAAAGAGCCCTCAAAGCATTCCAACAGCCACATCGCAGCTCCCCCTGCCACGTCTTAGGGATGCCGCCCCTCAAAGCGACCGCCAAAAATTAACGAAACTCCAGACCTGGCTGACCAGTCACATTAACATGTTACTGCTGCACACCTACGTCAACGACCGCTGGAACTTGGAGAATGCGCTACTAGACCTCTGGACCGCTGGCACGGATTCTGGGCGTGTCGACGTCTACCCACACAGAACTAGGCCTACGTCAGAGAACGCACACTCAGCAACTTCGTCTTAACTAAATCGACTTCAAAATTCTCACTACACGAAAAACATACAAGCGAATACACCGCAGGCATATTTTTCCACTACACGAAGACAAGGATTTCAAACTGTCATTTATAAGGAAATTGTTACAAAAATAATTTAATAACTAGCTAGGTGTCCGGCATTAACGAGTGACTTATTTCTATTAACCCTGCACTGTGTTTAATTCGACACTAATCTTATTTTTAACCAGCTAATCCCCCGCGCCTCCGTTTGCGCCGAAATATTTACTTCTACTTTTCCCTAAAAACGAAACAACAGCTACAGAAGTTTGATAAAGTTGAATTCATTGATATATAAAAATTACTGTATCATCTATTTATAATCGGTTCAGAGCAAACCTTACAACTCGCAGTTGGTTTTGAACAGATCCCGGTATCATACGTTTCAGGGTCAATAAAAATGGGGTGGAGAAGGGCGCTGCGGGAGTTTTCTCGCAGGCGCTTCAGCCCAGAGTGACTGCGGGGCTCACCTGATCATGTCGGGAATGCCTCGCACTCTCTCTGGGTACTTTTTATCAAAGTTCTCATATGCCGAGACACCTTCACCTATTTTAGGAGGTATATGTACCGGGGTCAAAGACCTTGGGCATATGGCAAGAGTTGTCCGCTGATCCCATTGGATCAGTCGGCCAATTGCCTCCTGAAATTGGTGGAGACACGGAGAAGGGAATGCTGCGTCCCCACAGCAAACTCGTCTCCCGTCATTCGGAAGGGCGTGAGAATAGTACCCAATGCCCGACCTACCTGATGCAGGTTTTCTAGGCTTTTCCCTGCATCTCTTTAGGTGAAACACCGGGTAGGATCCTTAAACCATAGCTCGGGGGCCCTAGTTAACCCCTGGCTACCTTGCTCTACCTTCCGCATCCCCCCTTTCAATTCCCTTCCTATGCTATTAAAGGGGAGTTGCCTTTTTCAGGATCACCCTCATGTAGCCTGTTATACAAAAAAAATGAGGAGAGGCGCCTGTAGTTTTCTCTCTCAGGTGCTTCACCCCAGAGTGACTGCGAGGTTACCTGTTTATGGCGGGAATGCGTCGTACTCTCTCTTTTTTCCCCGAAGTTCTCACATTCTAAGGCACCTTCACCTATTTTAGGAGGTGTATGTACTGGGATCACAAGCGTTGGGCATAAGGCAAGAGTTGTCCGCTGATCCCCACTGCCTCCGAAAACTGGGGAAGACACGGAGACATTCGGAAGGGTGTGAGAATGGTACGCAATGCCCGACCTACCTGATGAAGGTTTTCTAGGATGTTTCCCTGCATCTGTATAGGTGAAACACCGGGTAGGATCCTTAAACTATAGCCCGGGGGCCTTAGTCAACCCTTGGAAACCTTGCTCTACCTTCCGCATACCCATTTGAATTCCATTCCTATGCTATTAAAGGGGAGTTTCCATTTTCAGGATCACTCTCATGAAACCTGTTAACCCAAAAACTAATAATAATAAGCAATTACTAAAATAAACAAATTTGCGTATACATCGTATCGACGATCCAAATAAGATTCTGAGGGAGTTAGATATCTGCCAACAATACGTTAATAACATCAACAATAGATGGATGTCCTTCGGAGCATAAACAGATCAAGAGTAAGGCAACCTGCATTACAATATTAAAAATATGACAACCCAAGAGTTCAACAATAAATGTAACAAATAATAAAATAATTAAGCTTAAATTAAAAAATTACAAAAATATATTATTAATATATTAATATCTCCTGTTATATGTTGAAATGAAATATTCATGAATATTTAAGTTAAATCTCCTGTTATTAAATCCTCAAATTTTCATTGAAATCCGTCGAGCCGTTTCGGAGCCTATTCGGTACAACCATACAGACCCTTCAATTTTATTTATTGCTATAGATGATTTATGTGTAAATTAAGTATGTCACTGTTACGTCGCCACTCAATCCGTTACAATGGCACTTTACATAATGCGCACTCAACCCCAATTTAGAATAACCCTCTTACACCCATGGTACAATTTCATGCATCTGTAATTTATTGAACCAAAGATAAAGTTACGCAACAACTTGGTAGTTCTGATGTGTTATAACTGTGTTGTAAGAAGATGAAATAAATTAACGACCAGTTTTACAGACAGTTTTTATTCAGATTAAACAACGTTTCGTCACCACATTTGGAACTTCTTCAGGTGTTATTACCAGAATTAAACAAAATATTTACATGAAAATTTATTAAAATAATAATAACATTAGTAAAAATAAATGGTAATAAACTTCCAATTTATAAATTTTTATTAAAAAGTACCAAATATCTAAAAAAACAACCTTGATCCGCCTACAGGACAGTTTGATTGGAAATATGATAAGAGAGGCACAATGTAATATAGACATTTGAACCTAACAACGTGTAAAATCTGAAAGTAAAAAATATTTAACAGTTAAACTAAAATATGTTACAAATTAAATATTTTTAAAACAAAAGAAAATTACAATATTAAAAATAGAACGACCCATGAGTTTAACAATAAATTTAACAAAATAATTAGGCTTAAAATACGAGATTCCCAAAATTTATATGGTTATCTTGTCATAAATTATTTAAGAAATAAGCAAATAAATGGTTCTGTAAGCGATTAATCAAATGATTCCATTATACGTGCGTCTGTCATTTCGCGATGCAAATTTTCATATTTTTATATTTTCGTGAATCAAACCGAGATCATAGAGAACCATTTCAAACAGAAGAAGTATTTTATATTATGTAATCAAAACCGTTTCAGATTTCATGCATTCATTCCAGATCGCTTTGATTATATTTAAAAAAGAATTCTTTTGTAGCAGAGCTCGTAATTAAATTTTTCGAAACCTTATTTCAGTTCGAGGCCTTTGAAGTCGTATATTCTGCGGGAAGATAATGGCATTAATTAAGAGTGCTTGGCATCTGGCGGAGTGAATGATTAAGTGATGGCAAAGTTGTGGAAGGCCGAGATACCACGCCTCCGATTTCTACACAACCCCATTAACAAATGAAGCGTGGGGAAAAGAGTTCCTTTCTGGAACTTTCAAGGCTCAGCTTTAATTTGGCTAATGAAGAAAACATTTGTAATTTTTTGCGATTTAATTTTCTTGATGGAAAAGCGCTATATTTCAGGTATATCGGCTGTAAAGTAATAAAATCCGCCGAGCATAATAAGATATTTTTGCCGTGTGATCCATTAAACTCCTTTCTCATAATGTCTTGAATGAAACGTGAAAAGAATTCAGGTTTTATCACAATAAGGTGTCAAGACACAATTTTGTTTTTATAAATGTTTTCTTACATTTTAGTAAGATAAAGCGTTTGCCAAAAAACAGATTGGTTATATTTAAGAACGTAAAATCATGAATATATTATTTTTTTGGAGGTCGTTGTTAAAATCCCAATCACTTAGCTCACATTTTACATTGTTTCACGTACAACTTCTCCTACAAGAATTTTTAGGAAAACTTATTTAAAATTTCATATTATATCATAAAGAGAATGTGTTGTACTTTTAGATAAATTCAGAGCAGAGGCAGTAAAGTGATCGAATATAGTCTTATGCGACGATGAAAATATGGATAAAAATTATAACTTTTTGTATACGGAATAAAAATAAAACAATTTACTATAATTTATAAATCAATTATTAAAGAAAATTTTTAAAATAAACACGAGTCTCTGAATTAGCCGAATATTCCAGTCATGGATCAAAAGAAATCTAAATTATTTCCTAAAATCTCATATCAATTATACAGAAATATACCTTTCTACGGCTTCCAGTCGAAAACCGTCAAAGCAACTTAATTGGAAAAAATCCATTTGACGCCATTTAACGGCGAAATCATATGTACAATTAAAAACTTGAAATGTATTGCATATGCACGAATATCACATCTTTAATATGACCAGTTATTTGACTTTATAAGCTACTTTTGAAAATATTGGCATGATATCTTTAGGTAAATAACAAACACGTCTGAGTACGGTATTTTTTAATATACGGTTTACGTAAGTTGTAGATCGGATATTACTATGTCATAATATCTGTGATTACACTTCCTAAACATACTACGATTCCTGAAAGGTAATGATGAACTGCCTTATTTTTCCTTGCTGAGCACATAGTTAGGTTGTAAACTGCCCACACACCGGGCTTAAGAAATTGTCATTGCGTTAGTGGGTGGTGAAATGGCTCTTGTATGTCTGTGTCTAATCAGGGCGTTTATCCCACAAATCACCATAAAGCGCAACTCCATCAGGAACCGAGGGAGGGTCAAAGCACCCTCTGGAGCTGGCGCAGAAATTTGCGGGGGAAAGGGTCGTAATGCGAATTAGTGTTGGCGGTGGACAAATTAAAAGTCATAAACTTCAATAACGCAATCGAATCAACTTGGATTTCGGAGAAAAATTTCATCACATAGCGGCTTCTCAAATAATTCCATCTACTTTAAATCAGCCATTCTTCAAGCCCTAGTACGGAAAACTCATGGAAAGTAGGGCCTACATCGTTGAAAAATTTTTCTATACCATACGAATAAAATCATACTTATTGCGGATTGTGTGTATAATTAAAGGATAATGGATCAGTGTAACAAACGAAATTAAAGTGGGAACGGTGGCATCGAAATGTAAATCAAGGATTATGACCGACTGAAGAGGTCGGAATTGCTTTATAATTATTTTCATCTTGGTCCTAAATAATATTTACAAATTCCTTAAAAGAGAATCGAATTTATTTTAACCCGCAATAGTATTTAATTCAAAAGTAATTGTTTTGTCCATACGTAACTAAACAACAATTTTTAAAATATATATTTTAATAGCCCCTATTAGGAGAGCTGAGTTTCATAATAACCTCCGCAATGATTCGGTATCTTTATCGAGTCAGTAAATCTACTGGTACCTTAAATAATCACACCCCAAAATATATCACAATCTCTTCGTGAGACGCTCAGGACACATCGGGTACACTCAGCTTTAGCTTCGTTAAAGAAACCACGTTACAGAGAGTACACTTGAGCTCAAATTAGTTAATTAGGTTTACTTCTACTTTTACAAATTTTATACTTCTACAAATGAACCTATTTTATAAACTAAAACCTAATATCATCATAAAACTAAATATCAATACAAACTTTTGTTTCCATTAAACGTAGCAGTGTTATTTCAATAGGTTATTAACCTATTTTATAATTGAAACTTAATATTTCAAACCAAATAAGAGATTAACATAGTTCCATTATACATAACTCTCTTTCTGAAACCATTCTTAGAACCAGGGAATAGGGAGGCCTGAAAACGCGCTCAATACCGCTTAAATTACATTAGTTTCGAATTAAATACTGTACCGGGCTAATACAAATAAGTACCCGAGCGAAGCTGGGTACCCAGAAAAATACATAGAAACAGTCAATTATTTTTGTAAGGCATGGATATATTTACGAAAGTAAAAAATTAGTGGCTGCTACGCTAGCTTCGATATAACATAGGGCGACTTATAAATAGTTTTGAATATTTATTAACAAGTATCACTTAAGTAAAATTTTAGTTAAGTGTGAGCATTATTTCATGCTTAACAGCAATTTAGTCATCTCCTTTGACAGTCTTGACACGTGAGGTCATAATCTATCCTATGGCGCGTGCTAAATGTCTTTAGGTAATATCTATTTTTTCCTGAAACGTGATATTTGAAAGATCGACAGAATCATTGTCTGAGATGAACGCTACAATACTCCAAAATTTAATAAATCGGACGAATGGTATAGGAGTGCATAAGGTATAAATAAAAGTGAGAAGACGTGGTTTCTCTCTTAGCCTGAAGGTGTGGAAGGAAGCAACCTAAATATCAAATGATAAACAGGAAATGTTTCTGTAATGATCATTGCTAAACACCAAAATTTCACGTTAAACGGATGAATATAAGGGCAAACCGTATGAATTGCAGGAACATGAAACCTGGAGCTCACATCATATATTGCTTTTATTTATATAGATTACATAACTTAAATTTATTATAAGTACTATATTTAAAGATTTTTATTTAATTTGTTACCAATTAGATTAATTATTTAAAGCTTGTGAAAGTAGATGGCTCATACTTTCTAAATTAACCATTATTCCACTATATTAAATTTAAGCCATAAATAATATATTTCAGATTAATGACTAATGATTAATGACAAACATATTTCTGTATTTATGTCTCAATTTGTGAATAAATTTGGAAAATTTTAGTATTACACTTTTATATTTCCAATCTCTTTGTTATTAGAATTTTTATGTTGTTACGAAATATAAATTGAATCATTTGTAAAAGATTTACTCAACCTACATTCAAATTAAAATTTTACTTCTTAATTATAGCGTTATCATGCTATTAACGTTTTTGAAGTTCCTTTCGTTTTAATAGGAAAGTTTTCTTTAATTATTTTCAAATAATCCTTATTTAAATAGACTATTACATTTATATTTGAACCAACCCTTCAACAAAAAAGCATTTTACTTTGGTAGAAAAGGCTGTTTAATTGTCACACCATAAATTCCAAAAGAGAGATATGGATTAAATTTTAGTATCGAAATTCTAAATTTTTATTCTTTCATATTTTTTACTAAAATATTAAAAGTAAATTGAGGTCTTTAATTTTCGAACATAATTCTCGGATGATCAATAATATGGCTAAATTCTGTTGCAACATGTAGAAAACGTACAATTTAAATTGAAGTACCTTTTTGTCAATTACGGTGATAGAGTAATGATTAAATCATGTAATAATTCAAATTTAGTTGAAAATTTTGGAAATGTTATACATAACTTTTATAAACACAATGTTGTATATAAAATTGTGTGGGCGGACTGTGTAGTCTGTTACATACGTCAGACTAAACGAAAGCTTCAGAACTAAGGAACATTTTTTAAACTTAAAACAAACTTTACATAAAAATCTGTATTTTGAATGATCTCAGGATGATTGGATCATAGGAGATCAAATGCAATTTCTATAAATGTATAAACAGATACCTAAAAATTAAAATTATTGGTTAGAAATATATTCTTGATACTTTCAAATCTATTTCTTGTGCTTTAAATAAGTTTGTTACAACAATGTAAGTTTTTGAACGGTCTGTTTGACCCCAATTCGGCCCTGAATGTCACGGTAGAAGTACAGAAATTCTAAATTTCACATTATAAGAGTAACAATGTCATACAAAATTTATTTATTTGCTTGGAAAGTAACTGTGGGTGTGTATTTATGTTTAATTTTACTTCTAGAAACAACTGAAGAGGACACTAAAGTTGGGTATGAAATGATTTGTACGTGATTATGGATTAGAAATATATACTTCCGAATTTTGTCCATAATAATATGACTATCTCCAAAAGCTAACATTTAAATATTTGGATCCCTTTTGTTTACAAACAGCCAATTTTTAATGGTCTTAAGTGTACATTATGTTATAGAAATAGTTTTGAAGGTTGTGGGGTCATAAACATGAAAATTATTTTGAGAATTAGTAATTGTAAATTGCAAGATTTCGTTGATGGAAAATGCATTACCGTGGAAGTGCCTGACATGACGACGAATCCAAATGAGTCCGACGCCAGGCGCTGAGCACATTAATGATTAACAACTTACAGGAAGCTGCTGCTGGGAGTTCTGAGTCTGTTCTGCAGCTATTCTGGCTGGAGAGGAGTAACGGCCAACTAATGGCGTAAAGAGTTAAAATTATTTACAGCGATTCTAGCGGACGAACATCTGCTTCTTAATGTCAGTTTTATTGCTCCGTGAGTTGGAGATTAATATGCAAGGATAGAAACTACCTAAATTTAGGAGGTCATAACTCTCCTTCACGAACGCGCTGGGGCACTCCAGAACAGACGAGATTCAGGAAAGGCTACATCGCCTGCAGTGAGATTTATATCTTTCTCTAGGCCCTAAAACACCCACGTCGTGTGATATTTATAAGCTGCGGTAAGTCCTCTTTAACAGTTGGGTAAACTGGGAATCATCACTAATGTCATTAATTTATAATTATATTCCTTAGATAAACTTACTTTATATTAATATTTTTCAAAACAATTAAAATTGCTTAAATTAAGTGGAAAGGCCTTTCTATTCAGTGTATTTATTTCAAAGCTAAAATTGGCGACGTTATTTTCCTTTTTTTGAGACTTCAGGCATACAATAATATTATTAAACATTCGTATTTTGGAGCACAAAAATAATTCGTTTCGTCCAAACATTACAGTCCTATTGCGTTACCATGTAGAAATGTTGGACGAAGAATAAAATCATCTCTGACATTAATGAGCGAGATGCTCCACATCAAGATGATTATACACTCAATTAATACATAAAATATGACACTAGTAAAAATTTACGATCCTTTAATTTTATAGTATTTGGCAACTTTCTATTGACCTCATAACAATGTACCCGGACTTCACTCCAAACCTCCTAGACGTATTAGCTGCACCTTACAGCATTTCGGCCGAAGGAGGAAGACCATTAATTACTAAATTCAGAAGTTTTATATAATAAAACGCTTGCAGTATGCCTGAGGAAATCATAAAATGTAGGCAAAACGACAAAATTTTATCAAACGATGTTAAAATCCATTTAATTATTTAATTGTCATATGAGCTATTAATTAAAAGCGGTATTGTTGTTGTGGTAATCAGTTCAATGACTGGTATGGTTCAACCCTCCGGCACAGCTGTGTTGTGAAACATCTTAGAAATGATTCTAAGCAGCTTGTGCAAACATTATTTCCCTTTTTGTCTTTCGCAAGAAGATGCTTGACACAGAGAAGCTTAAGAAAAATAGTCTCAATGAAATACAATAAATTAGGTGCGTAACAACCATTATATTCTTTGCCAGATGTCACACTGCCCACCACTTTCTTGGTAATCCTATTAAAATAAGTTGTTACTTTGTAGTTATTTCCTACGATGGATGTGAACCTGAATCCTATAAACATAACGCTTGAATGAACGGCGGGACATCCAGAGTTACCGAAAAATTGCTTTGCATTCCGCTGTTAAACTGGATAGGGAGTCAAATTTAAAAGATATGTAGTTCTGTCTACGCTGAAACTATACAAAGTATTATCTAGTTATAATCGTTCTTTGATTTTGTTTGCTAGAAAGTACGAGAAGCATTAATTTTGGTGCACATCGCAGCCCTACCCCCTTTGGGGTTATGTGTGTAGGTGGGGCTGAAATGATATATAAGGTTTACCTGTACATTTAAATTAAGTAAAATATGCACAATAGAGCTAACCTTCCGTGGTCTAGTGACTAGCGTCGCTGCCTCACAACATGGAGGTCCCGTTATCGAATTCTGCCATAGGTTTCGATGGTCACGGAGAATCGGATGAAGACAACTGAAGAATCGATACGCTGACAACGTCCCACGGATCAGCAAGTAAGGTAAAACCAAGTATCTATCCTAAATTGAGTTAAATCACGATACTCTGCAGGAAACCCCCGCCAAATTTTGTTTTCTGGAACAGTTTTTGCAGTCTTCATAAGAATAAGGAGAGAGTGGACTAGATATTCACGCCATCAAAAGTAGTCAAATATTGGTTTACAAGTTCAAACAGCTTCTCAAACAAAAAGTAACGTAATAAATTTGAAGCTCAACCGTTTTTCTTTTTAACTGAAACCAAAAGATAAAATTGTTTTACGATAACAGACTTATTACGGCAATAATTTGATAGTGTATGGGACCCTTGAGAATAACCTATAAAGTGCATGCTGTTCATTTGTAGAAACCAGTACGATTCGACTCTTCTTAATTAATAACAATTACACTCAGTTTAATACACTTTCATCCATTAAATCGCAATTATTATCATACAGATTCATGGTTATTAATAACAGTATTGTAGAGATATGATGCACGAAAGTAGTCTGCAGTTACTAAAAATGCCACGTAATGACTATCACGTTGACTATTTATTTAATTTCGTTGCTGTGAAAATTACATTGTTATAAGTTTAGTATTAAACTGTAGTTACTATAATATAATATTGCTAATTCTGAAGATGTTACAAACTTGCGACTATGTTAAGGGCAAATACATTCTATTAAATAGGAGAAACTTCCAAAATTTTGTCATATAAAATATTATAGATAATGAATATGGCACATACGTAAAGGAAACTGTAATCAATAGTATGATAGTTACTTTGCAGTACATTAATCCTAATTGAGAACAATTTTGTAATGAGGGGGAGACCTTTTTCTCACCTTTTGATTTCTCAGAACGAGCACATTCTCAGGTTCTCCGGCCACAATGAAGGGTCCGCGGCGTTGCCAGATCGCGTGTCGGTCTCAGCTAACAATGGCGTTGTCTGTAATCAGCCCTACCACAGCGGTGGCCCTAATGGGGCGATTATGGGACCCAAGGAGGCCCATCATGGCAGGCAGTATAGTTAGTGTTACTTCTGACTTACCAGATTAAAACTTTCAAGTTTTGCATCTCCTTCGAGTAATAAGACCTCAGCTTTACGACTCCACTCTTCCACAAAAATTACACGGGAAGTCAGAAACATGCAATGCTTTCAGCTCCTTGTAGCGTTTTGTTGGCGTGAACGTCACTGTGCACTCTCTACTGGACGTGAAATGTGTACTTACGGTAATCAGAACAATATTATCACATTTTATAATGTAACAGCACACATTTTTCTATAAATTATGAGTGTGACTAGTTAAACTCATCTACAGAACAGATTAGGGTTGTGGTATTCTGAAATGGACAAAGAATATAAAGTTTATACTTATGCCCTGCACTGGTTAAAGTTTGGGGTGAACTGTTGTATTATGTTTTGAATTTTAATCATATAAACAAGCATAAACTTATTTATGGTTTATATTACCCCTCAGAAAAGAGGAATAATCAGGCTGAAGAAATGAAGCATACATCAAATATACATACAAACTAATATTTATTCATACATGAAACTTGTTAACTTTGGTAATTTAGTTATTAACAATAAACCTAAAACCCCTCTTAATATGTAAAAATAACTCACCACAGAACTCCCTATCAACATATGTAGTTATTCAAGTAATTATCATACATAACTCTAAAATCACTATTTGCGCCTGTCTTCTTTCGTAGTTATACATGCCTAGCGCACACTACTTGTCTTGAAAAGCTGTGTAGTGTCATCTGTGTAGTGTCATCTCCGAATTTGGAGTGGTACATTGTCAGTCTATCGATTCTCCAGCAGTTTTGATCCCAATTTGCGTGACCATGACGGCACAAACATCCAAGTCCATGAAATGATTCAAACCCAACACCTCTGCGTTGTGACGCAGCGACGCCAGCCACTGGAGCACAGAAGGTTGGCGATGTATAAGAGATTCAAGGTATTTACATTCGCCTTCTCCCCAGCGATGATCACAGCTCTTTAACCCGCCAAAAATAATTGATACGAACTTAATCATTTGACGAAAACCCCTGTCGTTTCGAGCTCAACTTTTCAGACCACCATCAGATATCAATACAATAACATTCTTTAAGAATATTTATTTAATTAATACGATGAAACTCGTTGTTGACCAAATTATTATGATAACAATATTATATATTAATAGGATTACCTCAAAAAACCTAATTTATAAACAATACATAACCATTTATAACTTTCTCCAACTCGCAGCAGCTTGTATACATGAAAAATGGTAAAAGAATGTTGTATCCCACCCTTAATTCCCTTCCTATGCTATTAAAGGGGAGTTGCCCGTTTCAGGATCACCCTCATGTAGCCTGTTAACCAAAAAAAAAGTCTGCACTGTGACCAACCATATGGTTATGATTTTACCACTGTTTTAGTGTTCCAAATAATTAAAATGTTCAATAGATATGTATTCACTAGAGAAACACTGGTGTTTATTCTCTGAAATATGCGCAGAGAAAGCACTTTATAGAATTGGATTCTAAATGTGTTCATAATTATAGCAGAATTTGATTTTAACTATGATACTATTACAGGAAGAAAAGTATTTAGGTAGCATTCATAATTAGCAATTCCTCACAAATAATTTGAAACTAAGTTCTTCTGGGAAACATAGAAAGCATTTATTAAAATACATAATAATCTACAGAAATAAACTTTTGTAGATATATGATGTATTATTAAGGGATTTCTGTGATTCAATATTTTGTAGGCGCTTAATTCAAATAATTTAATTAAGTTGTTTAGAAGAATATTTTTCAGGTTTAATTAATTTTAGTTACATTTTAAACTTATAATTTACTATTGAAGTATTTTTATTCAAGTATGCACCAGAAAGAGTCTGTAGAATATACTTAGGGTTAGAAAAATGAGAAAATATATATATGAATCATTAAATAATATTTTGACCCATTTCAGACTTCATTCTTAAACTTTTAAAATTGTTTTAAGAATAAAATCTGAAATTGGTCATAAAATTATAAAATTATCAAATAACAAATAAATCATACGTAAAAATACAATATATATAAGAATCATATTCTATTATTTTATAGTTTAAAACTGCTTTCCTTGAGCGGATATAATGAGCTCGACTTTAGAATATCGCTTTCCCGCACATAATAATATAAATTTCTTGCCGCTGGAATATTTCCAGAGTTCTAAAAATCTTTAAAGTATTTCACCTTTTTAAGAATGAATCGCCATCCGAAGTAACAAATTATAACCCAGTTCTCTCCAACTTATTTTTTCTTAAATATTTGAAAAAGGTACGTATTAAATTACTCAAATTATGGAATAACTATAGTATTTTAACATAACCGCAGCATGGATTCCTTAAAGGAAAGACCACAAATAGCGAAACGTACGAGTTTATTCAAAATGTCTAAAATTCATTAAATAATTTCAACCCCGAATAGACACCAATCTTGCTTGTTTTAGAATAATTGTCTCTCACCGCCCCCCCCCCGCCACGATAGAGTTAAAATCCAGAATATATTGATCAATCTAGTAGCCATTGATGGTAGTAAGAATTACATCCCACCATAGTGTAAATATTATAACTCATAAAAACCGATATATTTCAGTACGTACTTCGCTAAGTACCTCAATCACTATCCTAATTTAATTCAACTGACGACCCTCTCGTCGTAAAGAGGTTATACGTAGGATACCTTATTTTATTTGATAACTTATTTTCTTTGATGTCCAATCATCTCTATGATTCAAGCGATTGAATTATTTGGCTTTTATAACTTCGTTTTCAACGAACGCTAGAACATTATTTTCACCGTATACATTGGACCCCTAAACAGCTTATATTCACGTTTCACTGAGGAATCACTCATTTAATTTCAGATACTTGAAATTATTAACACCAACTTAACATTACCTCATTCCCTTCTTTATATTTAATTCACAGAGTTATTTATTTATTCAAAATTATACCAATTTCCTGTTAAAATACATGAAAGGGTTTTGATATTAAAAATACGTTATTTATTCTGGTTGCAACCTCCACTAATGTGTCAAATCACAGAAGAGAAACATTGATTCAAGAAAACAGTTTTAACTTTAAAGAACGGGATAAAATATTGTTTATCAATATTGTGTATATTCCATTAATAAGTTATTCTTACTTTCTTTAACCACCTTTATCGATAATTTTATAATTTATGACCAATATTTATTTCATACAAAACTTCTATCATGAATCATTTTTGAAAGAGAGTAAATATTATTTGTTTAGTTAATTTAATAGTACATATATAAGTATCACGTCTTTTAATCTAGAATTTTATCAATAGTTATGAGTACTTCGCAGTTAAAAATGTTTTCAGGGATATTAATAAATTCTAAGGGTTTGCAGGAAGCAGTTATTGCTGCTTCGTGCAGTGGCATAAGTTTGCCCTTTCATTCGCGGGATTGAATTTTATCTCCTGGAAACTAGATGTCGCAAAAAACTTTGGACACGCGCTCTTTCCCTCGCAGCAGCCTGCGGGGGTCGTAAAACTATGATGTAGATGTAAGGCGTGCGAAGATAGTCTGCGCTTTATCCTCACTTGTAGCAGGCGGGTGCTTGCGGAGGACGGAGGGCGGAGGGCGAGGTCGTGAAGAATGGTCGCCGTCTGCACCGACGTATGGCCGAGGTCTGTGGTCAAGGCGTCGACGATAAAAATGGGGGTCGGATAACGTACAGCCGTCGGCGAGGGAGCAGTAATAACAAGGACCATTAAGAATTCGCAATTGCCTGCTTCGTGGGGACCTCGTTAGCTTCCGCTCAGCGAACACGTCGCATTCATCTATCCGCTGCAATAATTTCAGTTTAGAAACGGTGTTGTCCCATGACTCTATATTTTTCCAATCCACAAGTTTTTTCAAAAAGGTACATATAAGAATTTTCCAATTATTGACCAAAGTTCCGAAAGAAATTGAATGCATAACCGGCATTTAACAAAATATTTATTTCAGTGATCAACCCTACCATACGAGTTTCATTCATTGATGGGGATATTGAATCCTTGCATGGGCTTGGATGTTTGTGTTGTCATGGTCGAAAGACCGGGATTAAGACTGTTGGAGGATCGAAACGCTGACCAAATTCGCCAAATTCGGAATGTGTCATGTAAGATGACAGTCCGCAGTCGACTCGGTAGGCCCAGGCACTCAATGGGCTGTAGAGTCATGGAGAAAGAAAGAAAAAAATAGGGATATTAATATCGTTTTTAGCTTATTAATGGCGGTGAATGTTATCAGAATTTAGGGTAGTAGGGGTACCAGATAAAAGAGAATTAAACAAATATTAGATTTAGATTTATTGTTGTTTCCATTAGTCCTCGACTGAGGAAATAGGATACGTCATACATTAAAAATTAAAAAATGAACAAAATAAAATATATAGTTAAAGACAAATAATCTTAAAATAAATTAATAAAAGAAAATGTATATAGACAAAAGTCAATATAAATACAACACGGACACACGATGTCACACACACACTGGGAAACACAAACAAGCACACACTGAGGAACACGCAATGGAGTTTTAACTACTTGGAGCTCTGCGACCAGGAAACTGTCCTTCCGTCGTAGCTCCAGGCAATACGTGAAACAAACAAACAAAAAAGAGCAGAAAAAACTGAATAGAAATTTTAAAGATATGTGATGTGCTATTTTACAAGTCAGCTCAGTCAACACTTTTTGCAGGAACCTTGATTTAAATACTAGAAGGACGATTAAGAAAATCCTGTACCGAGTAAAAATTGCCATTTAAAAGAAAAGTTTTACTCTGCTTTTGTAGGTACTATTTTTAACCTCTGGCGGAAGGCTGTTGTATAAAATTATCCCGGTATTGTGAATACTTTTCTGGTGTAGCGCAAGGCGATGCTTGTCCGACCTTAGAGCTTAACGATTTCTGGTCGCGTATTCATGAAACTCGCCATTTGTTTGAAAAACAGTGTTCCAATTTACAAACTTTAATATTTCATAAATATATACGCTTGGTAAAATAAGTATTTGCAAACTTTTGAAGAAAGGTTTGCAACTCGATCTAGAATTCGTGCTAGAAAGTATTCTAATTGCACGCTTTTGCAACTTAAATATTTCATTACTCCTGGAGCAGTTTCCCCAATTAGAGATGCCATAGCTCATAATTGAATGAAAATACGCGAAATAAACCATTTTGACGTACTGTTTGTCAACGTGTTACATTAGTGTTCTCAGAGAATAACAAGCTGAACTTAGTTTTCCGGCAAGCAGATCTATATGGTCATTTCACTTTAATTTATCGTCAATCCGAAGGCCGAGGAAAGGTGCATTAGCGGAGATAATAACCGGATTAAACAAATTATATCCACAGCTATAAAATTGTTTGTCACTGGATATTCATTTACATCATGTAGTCATGTTAATTATTTATTCACCGAATAAATACTATATACCATTTAGAAACTACTGTAATATCCTCGGGTATAAGTTATCGTAATAAAGAGAAAAAAATAATGGGGAATTCATAAGAAGAAATTATAATTTAAGTGCAACTCTTAAATATATTATTTATTACGTAGCCCTGTTAACCTGTAATGATGTACCATTACGTTTGTTCTGGTTATCGATAAGCCTTACTAGATCACGAAGGTCTTCAAAATTTTACCCTCTGACCACTCCGTAAACATATTGTAGGGATACGCGCGTGTCACGCTTAAGTATTTAAATTGGCTAATTAATTTTAACTGGTTTAATACCTTTATTACACAGGAAGCGTTACACAAATCGTTCTTGTCACGAAAAAGTAAAATAAAACTCTTCACTAATTTCATGTGAGAAGTTTATTAATAAAAAAAACATTTCTAAGTATTTAATCACTACTTTTTGATGAATATAAAAATGTACAAATAAATAGTCGGCTTTCCTTTATTCCGGAGTCAGGATGGAAATGAACTAAATAATAAAAGGTCAAATAGATTACAACCTAAACTAATTTATTTTTCATTAATGCATTCTTATTAAAATAAATATAAAAAAATTTCAAATTTTATATTATAATATTTTGATGTACAAAAACACATTCTGTACCCTACAATAATATATAACTTTCACATAAAACGAATGATTAACATTAGAATATTCGCTACAGTAAAATTCGACCAATTAATAAAATTCACAAATTTATAGAGCACGAGAAAAAGAAAGTCAAGTACACGTTTTCCTGTAACATGTGTCGAAACAATTCTTCTTGCACTTTGAATAAACCATTGTTAAAATTTTACGTTTTTCTTCAAAGACGGATAACGCAAACTCACAAAAATTGTGTGAACATATATATTAACAGTTAATTTCAGAAATGATGAAAATCTCCAAGCGGAATAACATTGTCATGACAAGCGACTTTAATCAAACATTCTGGAAGGAGAATATATAAATTTAGACTCGCATAAAATCCGCATCGAATTTAGAGATAATCTCTGGATTGAGAGAATCTTTTAAATTGTGCTCTCTTCTGCGCTTCTCCAATCACAGAAAATTGAATTCTTCAAATTCCTTCGTTTCAAGTGTACTCGTCTTTCGCTCTTCGGTTTAAATGATCGTTTTATTACCAATCTTATGTTGCTGAGCGTTTCCATCGTCGAGTGTCTAATTGATTCTGCCTTTCAGCAGGTATTCGGTACAAAGGTTTACTAAAATTACGGGCTTTATGGGACGTTGAATTAACTCTAATATTTGGTAATATTGACATCATTACCTTTTTGAAAAGTCAGAAATCACGCAACTCGTCGTTGTTCTTCTTTCCACGTTTCCGTCACTGACAGTGAAGCAACAAGCGTCTCTGCTATTTAGTCCAATTTGCGAGAAGTCTGTTAAATATTATAATTGCAGTTGCTCGTGATCGTTGAGAATTTTCCATGATATCTCAATTTTATTTATTCAACAGTCAAAAAGTAATAAATATTTGTTCTATTTTTAATTATCATCAAATACATTTTAACAATAAATTGTAAAATTCAATCAAGTAATTTATGAAGACTAGTATTTTTAATATTAATATTAACTATCTGTGTGTCTAGCATTGCACGGTTATTAATCTATTACAGTATTTAATTCCTCAGTATTTTCATGGTCACCCATGATTAAACCGGTATCGACAACGACATATTTGTGATCTCAGACATATTCAAGCCCCCTACGCTATATTAAGCTCATGGATTATGACCATAACCTCTCCCATGCGAAAGTGAGTTCAAATTATACGAAAAAGCATCGAATGGAGTACTTTGAAACTAATTAACCCAAAAAAAATTATTTGAAAAACTATCAGCCATTTGCCCTCACGTGTGGCAATGAACAGGCGTACAAAATTTGTTCTAAATAGCTCCACCCGTTAGAGATTGTACACAGAAATATATTTTAACTTCTTTCAACCCCCTCTTAGGAACTGAAATGCAACCTGAATGTCAGAATGAACTCAGTGACTCCCAGATACTAATTCAATTGTTCTTAATTATTTTTTGTAACACCATGTAGTAATCGACGTAGTTATCACCTGTTTTTGACCGAAGAGAAGAGAAGAAGAAAATGATTATATTTAGGCGCTAGCAAGAGGAAGATTATCTTTGGGGAAAGAAGCGGCTTTATCTTTGGAAAGACACGAGAGAATGGGAGAATTTTACAGTAAATGTTCTGGAATGTATATATTTTACGTGAGAGATATCTAGTAGATATTAATAATTAAAACAGATTAACATATCATTTCTTGATCTAGTGGAGTGAAGAACGAAACCCGGACGAGGGACGAATCCGTGGTTCGACATAACGATAATCTGGCTCATCAAGACAATCCAGGATTTTCAGTTTAAATTACGCTTTTATGTGAGATGAAGTCGATTGATTTGTCTATTAATCTCACGTCTGAGTAGTTTTGTTCAAAGAGTTATTACAACCAATTTGCCCACAACCCTATGGGTACCCCATAAGTAATCTCTTGAATAAATTAATACATACCCTCCGAATAACCTGCAATGAATATATGTAATTCTAGTCTTTAAAATATTCTTGGAACATAGTCGTATATTATTAAAACTTTAAATAATTAAAACTAAAACTCAACTTACATAATAAATTGATTTTTCCAGTTTTCATAACATAAGTCAATACTTGCAAAATTTAATGTGAACTGCCGTTCATTTAGTTAAATTTACAACAAATTTTTGGTGTTATATAAATATATTAATCGGAAACAGAAGGTCCGGTCTACAGAAACAAGTGGAAATATAGTTATGTCCTTTCATCAGAAAATTCTCAACCCTTTCACAGTGTTTAATATTTCGCATTACATTTAAACTTCCTTTCTCAGTTTCGTTTACAGTGTCCTAAGTCTCACGCTTTTAAGCTTTTGTTTTACAGTCAATATTTTTTATTATAATCCGTGGTTTATACTTTATGTTAAATTTAAGTAATTATTATTTGTTTAGTATGATCCTTTAACATAATATCGTTGAACGTTTTCATGCGGATTGCAACATCAATTTCCATTTTTCAGTATATCGAAAGCGGTCGAAATAGTAATGCTTAAGATGCAGGTGATGCTTGGTAGCTCCTGCTGCAAAAAAAATGCTTTCAGTTTGTGCAAACAGCTGAAGTTCTCGTAGCAGTTGACGCGGGCGGGGTGCTATCCGGGGTAGTTGTTGTGAGATAATTGCCGGGGATGGCTTCCTGAAGACTTGCTAATGCCTGGGGCTCAAGCAACTTTCACCAGGGATTATCCGATCACGAGCTGGGACGCTGCTGTCTGCATTTCTGCACTGATATCTCATTTAGCCAGTTCCTTTCTCCGGAGAATAGCTTATGGCTGACGGCTGTAATTGCGTAAACATTTGGAAAAATCAGACCTAACTTTAAACAAAAGCTCTCCAGGGATACCGATAAGGGATGCTTTGAAACGTAACCTTCAGAGCTATTAGTGAGCGGCAATTTTCAAATAATGTCTTAAATACATAAATACACTGGTCCAAAGCCAGAAAAAAAGGTAAAACAACTGACAAAGAAAACTACACAACTTTTTATTCTCCTTTTTATTTCATCGTTGCCCTACTAAATTCTGAGTTGAATTCCAATGCATTCTATAAATCAATGCTGTTGTAAGCTTATAATAATTATTTCTGAACATGTTTACAAAAATATTTAACAGCTTAAGTACCTGTAAAAATTTGGAAATGTAGTTGTGATTAATAATGTGAATGTACATATCGTTCGCAATACGTTGCAAGTATAGTTATGATAACATTGTGGAATTTGAGAAGATATAAGCGACGTTAAGATACTGTAGTTAGAAAATTAATTTATTTCCAAATTTAAGATATATCACTCGGTAAGTTTCTAATAAGCCGTTAGAGAATATCTATAAGATAGTTTGTTATTCAAGATGAATAAGTAAATAAATAAATAATTTCTGTAAAACATATAAAAGTATGAAGAGAGGGAATTCTCCTTAATAAAAGTGATTGAGGTATATGTAGGAGAATATAAGTGTTCCAAACCTAGCCTATTAATATTCTATCAATAAATGTTACTCTTATAATCCTGTTATTCGGTTACACTTAAAACCATTCTATCATCAATTCAAGTTTCAGAAAAAAATAATGGAAAAATCTCGACCATAACAGCGAATGGAACCCGGGACCTCCCGCTTAATGGACTGTTGCTCTACCACTGAGTCTGTTTGTTTAGATGCCCAGGCTCGATAAACGCCCTCTGTATATAGAAGGCCTAAACAGCTTCACAGAAATTGTTCGTGACGCCACTGCAGGAAGACCTCAGTTCGTTGTTTGGCTTAGTCTTGACCTCGTGTGTTGCTTTCTACATTTTCAAGAAGTCATCATGCCGTCGTGATGCTGCGTTTCAGAGTGTAGGAGTAATTATGATGGTGGACCAAAACATTCTGTTTTTAAGTTTCCCATCGATCCTGATATTCGTCAACAATGGATGCAAAGATCCCAAGTACAGGGGGCACTGGCTCCATGTGAGATCACCTACAATTTACTAATCACATTCATCACATCCAAACACTTGGAATCAGAGAAGAATGGACATTGTTGAAATTGGCCATAGCTGCATGATTTTAATTTCAAACAGAGAAGAAATTATCAAATGAAGCTTAGCCTAAAGGAAATGAAACAGAATTTAGATAATATCCGGAATAAGGAAGTTGGAATTGAATCACAGTATTCTAATAATATTAATAGGCTTCAAAAATAATGTATCTGAGCCTTCAGTCAATAACTGTGTCAATCACCAATTTTACCATTTTTAAAACTGTGAACAAAAATCTTTTTACTCTAAATAATTTCAATTCTAATATTAATGTTTTCGTACGACTACAAATTTACTGTTAAAACGATAGATGAAGAAATCCATAATTCCATAACACTAATGTTGGAAGGGAGTAGAAATGTGGTGGTGCGTTATAATACTTTTAATACATAAGCATTATTTTTTCAGTTGTTGAATGATTATGACCAAACATTAAAAACTCTTAACTGTTATAATTAAAGACATTAGGACTATTACAAATGGCTTTTTATCTACTTTTTACTATTTTGCAAGAAATGGCTTATTTAATCGTTTTTCCTACTATACTTCCTCTTGCTATATTAAAGAACGTCCTTAATCCTTATATATTATTCGTTACAATCTTAACCAAACGGGAAAAAAAACATTCGCCAAGTAACACGAAACCATTGCGTGTAGGATTGGTAAGAACCTAGTTTTGTATCTATTCATTTTTGAAGGAAAATTTCCTGTATTATTAATTTATAAATGGGTTTAATTATTTTTCACCCGTAACGATTGGGACTCATTTTAGCCGAACCAGAGAGTATCATCAACGCTATCTTAACAATTGCGAAATATTAGGGACGAGGCCGAAGGACAGAAAGAGATAGTTTTACTGGTGGAATGGCTGTACATATTGTAGCAGATCCGTCGTTCCTCCGTATTCGAGGATTTCTTAATTCCTTTAGGGCGCCAGGTATTTTTCATAAAAACACCAAAAATAGATTTTAATAGTTTTAATTCCAATCAGAGCATGAGAAAAAATTATATCTGCAGGGCGTGGTCATTCTCTCGTCGTCCCGCCGACACAACCTGCTGCTCCGATCACCCCATGACGACTGCACTTCTCCCTTTGCGGACCTCCCAACGTCTCGCCAGACCGCATTGTTGGCCCGTGTTGCGTCAGTTCCTCAACAATTGCAACTCGCAAGCTGGCCTGCATTGCTCAATGTAACTTTTCATGTTGTCCTTAATAAAAAGTTATGTGTAATTGGATTAGAGGTAATGAATTTTAAGATGAACGTCACATGGACATAGAAAAATTTTTAGATCGTGAGGTGGAACATGGTTGAATGAAACTTATCCGCTGAACATTATCGTGTAATGGTCGCCACTAAATCCTATGTTCAAACTAGGTCTCAAAACTTCAAAACGGTAGAGAAACTGCATTTGGAGTCTTTCAGCAATAAATTCAGTTGATTGACTAAAAACTTGGTTCCTGGAATTGCTTACGGTTGACTTCGGGGATGGGCAAAAAATCCCGGACATCTGCCCGTCTATACGACAGCAGAGATGGGAGAATAGCACCGTGAGTGAGACTGAGAGGTGCTGTGTATCAAGACAACACCCCGTGAGGTATTTAAAATCCACTTCATTTCCCATGTTAAGATCATAAGTTCCTTTTAACTAAACAGCTATCATATTTTCTGATTTAGATTCTCACTCATGTTATAAACCACTCAAATAAATCCTATTTATAGTTTCGAGCTCATTCAATCAACATTTAAACTGTTACAAAACGTCCACCCCTCATTGTAATATTCCATTCTTATGATTTATTCGGTTATCGTAGGTAGTTTATGGTTCAAAAAAATAATCTTGTAAGCGATGTGCAATGAAATTTTCGTGTTTTTCAATATAACTTACGGCTAGTAACTGTAATCAGGAAAGGAAACTAAATATATTTGTCCTTTTCGTTTTATCTGATGCTCATTTAGAAATATAAATAAACGTATTTTGTAATAAATTAATGCATGATGGCAAGCAGTATAACATTAGATGCAGAACTTTTTTCAACAATATCTCTTTCACAAAGATGACTAAGATAACAATTTTGCATGATGATTTTTTTGTTGCCGGACCAGAATTTCTGGCCTGTGTTAGTAGTGTTACAGGGGATCGCAGACGGGCAGGTTGGAAAAGGCTCAGCGTTCCCCCGCACCTACCGCTAACAAAGGAAGTCATTGCAGCCAGGAAAAGTCCTCGGTAAATCTCCGTAATGGCGGAGGGATCGTGCGCCCACTGCGCCTCGCCGTTCCGCTGCAGCCACGCACGCCTGCACGCCGTCTCTTGGAATATGTACTCACAAGTAATGATATTAAAGTACACCTACAACGTAGTTGCTTCGTCGTTCATCACGCCTGTAGGAAGGGTGTATACTTGAATTCGCGTGGGTGTAAACCAGTAATTAGCAATAAACCTTTGAAAAATCGCGTGGACTCGTCGGACGTCAGTAATCGCGTTGAGTCTGCAAGCCTCAATCCACTATTTTTCTTCTAAAGTACTAAATGTTATACTATATCAGACTTAGAGGAACGTAAATATAAATTTACAATTTAATACACAGAATATCTTCAATTTTATTTTAAACTTGCCCAGGTATAATGCTATATTGGCTTTGAAAATATTAAATTCGATAATAATCTCTTTCTCTGCCCGGGATCATACCACAATTAAATGCGTTTATATATAAACTTTTACACTTTTACTCATTTTACCCGTTCCCTAACTGATGGAAAGTTAATTTCATCATAACCTGCGTGATGAATTATAGAACTGTAATATTTATTTAATTATGTTGTTATTGGGCCAATTTATAATTTAATGGAAGCCCCACACTGGGTCGACAATTTGCAATATGCTTTACATTTTATTTAGTTCAGACCCTCACTCATGGAAACCAATATGTAATACTGGTTATTTATAGCGATTTTTAATTTAACAGGAAATAAACAACAAAGAATGAATTAACACTTACTTAACAAAAGGTGGATGATAATTGATATTTTATGAAAACAAACAAATTAAATTAAATGAGAGCTGCAACAAAATCATTCTTAAAAACAGAGTCCTCTGTAACGTGAGCTATGTAGAAGCTCCTTTTTTTTAGTTAAGTAGGACTAGTAATGTGATATTACAGAAATTTTAAATTAACGATAACGAAAGAATCTGCAGCTGTGGTGGTATGAATTGGTTGTGCCGTTCCCTTGGGTGTCTTGGCTGACGAGGTCGACAGAGCGGTGATGTTGTGATGAGGTTCTAGGAAATGGACGAGGTGTGACATGGAGCTACTCTTCAGTTCTCGTTCGTGTACTCCAGCTGTGTATCATTTCAGAATCAGCGTTCCGTGACTTAATTCTTTTCGTTCCGACTTGCACCTGAATTGATATCTCTCCTAGACCTTAACTCTTTGGCTCCTATCTGCTCTCGTTCGTGGCTCCCAATTAAAATTAATTACTTCTCCAAAATACTTCATTCCATATTTTATTTTAAACCTGCCAGGGTTTTAAGTTATATTAGCTTGGAAAGTATTAAATTCGATAATAATCTCTTACTCTCACCTCCATTCTGCAACAGCCAGTCAGCATAACTTAAAAAAAATCATTGGTTTGCTTTTTCGGAATTACAACCAAAGGGTAAATTCAAGCAGCCGGATAGCAGCACATGTTTCTAATTAGTCACACAGTAACAGTTATTGCAATTAGTTCAACGTAGCTTCACAGGCGCTCTTACTTTCAGACACGAGACTGAATCGTCCGTGAAAAAGTGTCTTTCGGTTTTGTTTGAAGAACAAACATCTGTTCCTAAACGTTTGTGGCATTTTTTAAGTACATTCCAGTACCTTAATCTATAGGGTAGGTCAAAAGTCGCAGTACACGCTATTATTGCGTGAAATTGGAGGTATTTCGAGGGGCCGGTTGTTAAAATCTGCAGCTATGACACGGAAACCTCGTCCAATTAAAGGATGGCGTTCATGTTCGGTACATGCTGTTAAAGATAGACCACCGTATCCATATCTAATTGAGAAATTCAGGTTTCCCAATTCCTGCAGAGTTTTTGAAAAAAAACAGGGTGTACTGCGACTTTTGGCTCACCCTGTAGAAATGAAATCTACTGGTGTCTCAAAAAAATACAGTAACTTTAAATAAGTCTCCATTACGTTAACGTTAAGAGATCGGAAAAATACTCCCGGTACCTAATAATGCCAACTCCCGGTAACTTGAGAGAGAAAGACACCACCGGTACCTTAAGAGATTAAAACTTACTTGGAGTACCGTAAGTCAACACAGCTGCATTACGGTAATAGAGTACTCTCACAACGAAAACTACTTGGTAACTTAAGAACATCGATACCACTTCGGGTACATTTAGGAGTGTAGACAAAAAGAAAACGCGATAAATTTCGTTCGGTATAAACCCAACCCAGAGATCACTCGTTATTGTCACTAGTATAGTGAAAATTTCAGGATATAACAGGAAAAAAGAATGTAGAGTATCGTATTTTATCAGCCCAAAGCCTCATTCAGCTGAAATGCCAATTTAAAAGAAATACCCACTTTGGAAATACACGAATGCGTATCTGATGAATAACGAAGTAAAGGTGTCTTTGAAATTGAGTAAGGCATTTTATCAAAGTAACGTGAATGATTTAGAGGTGAAAATTTCTTCGGAGCAATGACAGAACTTTGAAAGAAAGCATGGTTAGCATTCAAAAACATTGTTCAAGACTTTATTTGAATTTCACCTAAATTGTGCAGCAAATCTTGGAGAGCTACAAAATTCTTGCTTGCAATATGAGAATCAACTTAAATTTTTTTACACTTTATATCATAGTACAGTTACCGGCGTTTGAATGTGTGATCACAGAGCACTCTACGACCAAAGTAGACAGTTCAAATTGTTACTCAATGTAAGGGCAAGAAATTTTTTGGTCGGTAATTTTTTGATCGTCTGATGACAAAAACATGTAACTATTCTAACTGTATAAGAAAAGCTGACTGAGGTAGCACTTGGTTTTTTAAAACGTTATGTTTGACAGAAACCTGCGGAAAAATGGCACAGTAAATATTGCTGGGGGCGCACATTGTGTCTGAGAACTGGAAGCACTGCCTCGCGTCGACGTAGACAAACACGGGACTACAATGGGACTTAAGTGCTCAGCAAGCGTAACACTTTATACGACGCCGAGACACGCACGTCAAAGCTCCATTTGGAGACCTGGATGATATTGTACGGGGCCGGGGCTGAAAGTGGTGTAGAGCTGCTGCTTCTGGGTAAATAGCACGAGAGAGCTCTGATATTATGCTCACTATGCACGCGGGTAAATAAGTGTTCATGAAAGTTCATATCAGATTGCACATATTTCATCCAGTTGTCAGAACATCATTTTATGAGTACTTTTGAACGTGGTACTTTACTAGGAATCATAGGAAAACTACGACCATAAGTATAAACATTAACATTATTTTCGAGCTAGCCTGAAAATTAATTTATGAAATAAATTATCTATTAGTTCAATTTCATGTCAAATAGTAAAGAAACCTTTCTCTCTAACTGTCTCAGTAAATTTTTGAAATTTACTACGACGTTCTGAACTTTATTAAATACATTATGAATGAATAACAACGTTATATTGTTGGAAATTTAGCAAATCAATATTGAAAATAGGTTGGCTTAGTTCTTGAAATAGTCAGTAAAATGTTCAAGTAGAGAAAAACAAGTGCAAGATGGCTGGCTCTGTCTAGTTGACCCAAGAATCCATTGAAAAAAAATTGATTGAGTGACATTACCTCATCCTCCCAACAGTCCAGATTTGGCTGCCTCATATTTTCATTTGTTCGGTCCACTTAAGGAGGAAGTATGTAGAAGAAAGTTCAGCAACGTCAAGGTGGTGTAATGTAATAACAGAAATTCCTTTATGCTACTTAGTGTCTTCCCGGATCAGGGTGACCAGTAAGCAGGTAAAAGTCGGTCACCCTGTGTGCCGTGCTCGCCGCTGAGATCAAAGCTCTGATTGGAGATAACATCATCAGTAGGTGGAGGGGGTTGGAATGGATACCCCCTGTGCAGAGCTCTCTTGGCGACAGCAGAGACAGATCTGCCATCAAGCGGGTCTGTCCTTCTAACTTTTGTCGTTTATTGAATCTTATTTATTCCTCATTCAAATCTTAATTGACAGGAGTGTGGTGAACACCAACTACTAAGCCTAGGTTCAATCAATTGATCCCGAACCCTCACGTTAACACTTTCTTTTCCCCCTGTAGATCATTAGCCAGGTGGGCGACGGAGGTATACCTCACTTGGTGAACGACGTAGTCGGATTTTCTCATTCAAAGCTGGAATGTATCAGTGGAAAAAGAATTTGTGTGAAACTGGCTGAAACAACAAGACACAGACGTCTTTGCATTCTTGAGGATTCTTTTGAGAAGTAGTAGAGGTCCTATTTTGTAAAAATACACATTTGTTTTCCACATTATTTTGTCTCCGTAATCATTAAGTGCCTATAGACTACAGTACTGCGTTAAATACCCGTAAAAATAATTTCTATTTGCTTTAACCCGTCCCAGTGAAAATATAAGTTGAGTCAGAACAATGAATGACAGCTTTTATAATGTAACTAATATCTGGATTATTCTTTCTATAAAAGTCCAAATAAATTACTTTTTTTTCTAAATTTTCTCTGAGGTTCACGTAATTGGGATCAGAGTTTGGAATATAATTTTTTGTGACCTGGAAAAGTACAAGTTAAAAATCATTAAATCAAAATTTTTTAAGCACATTTTACTGAAATATACGACGTAAAACAAATATGATACGAATGTGAAACCATCCATAAGTTTTTTGTTCTATATAGTGGAAATTGAAGTACTCATGAAACGATTAATTTCTTTAAAACGAATCCTAATTTCAGTCCATATTTATACCCGACAATTTCAAATCATATGCTAAATCTGAAACAATCGATTCCGACTACATTTCATGTTTTATTTGTTTAGGTTTCCGTAATCCTTTACGTATATCTCCAATATGTTAGCATTGGTAAATTTTTAACTGTTATATTCCAACGGTAGTTTATTTTTACATAAAACAGCATTATTAGTAGTTCAGGGTGGAAAAATTCCGTAGTGACGTAATTAAAGTTATGTAGAATTCATGACAGAGTTTCTTTGTAAGCAAATTTTGTTTTGCTTCTATTCGTGATTAAAAGGTGGCACATTGAAACAATTAATTTTATTCACTGCTTTGTTTATTTTATATTTTTAGGTTGGGAAGATAAATCTGTGGAATAACTTTGAATGCTACAAAACTTTATTTTCCAAATATTGCCATTATATTCGTTTCCAAAATTATTAATCAAAGTGATCATCAAAGTGTACCTAGGCGTTTTATCTCACTATAAATAATACAGTCATCTATAACAGGTTTTATGAGCGAGTTTATAGCCATCGTCAAATAATTTATGAACACTAAGAACATAAGTGCTTGATCACGCTTCTCCGGGGAATGACTAACGTAACTTCAACTGGATCAGAATTTTTTAATACCTATTCGGCGGTTACAACCTTTTCAGAAAAATAGAATATAATGATTTTAAATTTTTAGCACATTATATTCCTGTCCTACAAATTTAACATCTTCTGTATTTAAATTTTGCAAATATCATTTTGTCTAAAATATTTTGAAGTGTTTCGTTGCTCAGAAATTTGTTTATGATGCTGTTAGGATCCGTGCGCTGCTGTAGCATACATACACACATTTAAATTGCTCGTTAGTGTACGCTTGCGACACAGCAGCCAGGCGGCCTCTTACGGTAATTGCGACACCAAGTTTCACGTCATTCTTGCAAGATGGACGCCCGCCAGCGTTTTGTTTGCTGCAAAGGGAGAAACGAAGGTAAACTCGAAAAGCTGCACAGAGTTGAGGCAAACAGCCGTTGCTCTGGGAGAAAGCTCTGTGTATTTAGCAAAGAACAGTAGTAAAGAAAGCCTCGGCAGAGCGTTGAAGTGAGGCGGAGGATATTTCAAATTATTTCTCTGTGTGTTTGTGACCCACGCCGTTACTCACTCCATGGTTGTCAAATAATAGAGAATTTTATTAATACTTCATTTTTGTTCTCCACGCTTAAGAGACAGAATTTTTATTTCTTCACCGCTTACTTTTGTAGTAAAGATTAAAATTATAATTTATATTAATAAGAAAATTTATGTTACGAAAAAACATAATTGAAGTATATGAATAACACTAAATATATTCTTTACAGTAAAAAGTAATTATTTTTAAGACAAAAATATTTCTTAACTCAAGGTAAAACTAGATTGCCTGTGAGACGATGTTACTTAGAATCCACCATTTAGAACTCTAAACATGAAGAGTGGGACAAGCAGCGTTGCCGAACAATCAGTGTAGTCTTCTGATGTATACAAGTTTAATTGTCACGGGTTGTGTGGCATTAACGTCTCCGTTCACTAAAGTAATCACAATCCTGCTGGTAAAATTTCAGAAGGATGTTGTAGGATAGCTACAAATAAGAAATAAATAAACATCTTTGTCCATGGATCAGGAAACAAGCGGAGAGGCATACCGTTTCTGAAGATAAGATGGCAGATATTGTAACTAATTTAACCTGATTGGACACAAAGACATATGGAGAGACGAGTGTTAAACGGCAGAGATTGATGTAAATACTTTTGGTTGGAAAGCCTATAACAGTTATTATGAAATAAGAATCATTTTCACTAAGGATAAAAATATTTGAGCTGTATAGTGTTTCGATTATGTTGGATCATTCAAACTTCTTCAAAATACATTGTTAAAAATGTATTTTTTTTGGATTAACAGGCTACATGAGGGTGATCCTGAAACAGGCAACTTCCCTTTAATAGCATAGGAAGGGAATTGAAAAGGGGGAATGCTAAAGGTGGAGCAAGGTAGCCAAGAGTTGAAGGATCATACCCGGTGTTTCACCTAAAGAAATGCAGGAAAAACCCTAGAAAACCTTCATTAGGTAGGTTGGGAAACGAAATTGCTGGGGGTTGCAGCATTTCCTCCTCCGTGTCTTCACCAGCTTTAGGAGGCAGTTGGCCGCCTGATCCAATGGGATCAGTGGACAACTCTTACCATATGCCCAAGGTCTTCGACCCCTGTACATAAACCTTCCAAAATAGGTGAAGGTGTCTCGGCATGTGAGAACTTTCCAATGGGATGTTACTTTTTTCGTTTGTAGATTTACTAATTTATTTGACTCAAAGTAAAACCACGTTTTTGAATCTTGAGAGAAAGAATAAACATTTTCTTAACGCGACTCTTTATGACGCATTATGACACAATTAACGTTTTGTTTCTCATAATAATGATCCGTAAATGTTTAAGCTAAAGTAATTTTGAATTTGAGATAGGATTTCTGCAAAGTGTTTATTAGTCCTATAATTATGTGAAAAAATTTCATACTCAAAAAGCTTAAAAAGAAACTAAATTGTTAAGAAAGCAATAGTGTGCGAAAGATTTATTGTAGGTTATGTTTGATGGGAATTACTTACGATATTATGGCATAATGATTAATATTCCGATAGTTAATAGCTTCATTATAACCTCACTCTTACACTATTGTAATATTCGTGGTTGTATTAGGAAATTTCCGGCATAAGTTATGTATTTTACGTGTTTGCAATAATTCTGAAAATTATAAGATATTTTTTTATCAAATGTAAAATATGGATATCAGCGAAAATTGTTCCTAGTTTTTAAATTCCCTATTTCTGAAATAGAAATAGTCAGGGTACAGGCTAAATAAACCATTCGGAATTTTTAAACGTAAAATTCAGCTACATCTAGATCCATTCCAGCGCTTTTAAATATTTTTATTACTAATCGTATTTCGTTTGAAATCATTATTGTTTGTCCTTCTTGATTGTTTTATTTTTCTCCCTTTTTAAGAGTCCCTTTTTTATTAGTTGTTTTTTTCTCTTAATAGTCTCTACCGTTCCGTTCGTTTTTCCACTTTTTTATTGATCCTACAACCCGTTTTACTCAGACAATGAAAATTTGATAAAAACTATTACTTGTACTTCATTTGTATACTACATCGTTCCTTGATGTATTACAAGGGTTTTGGACTCATCTTCAAACTTTAAATTATGTGGAACGAGCAAGGGGAACGTTTACAACCTATAATGCTAATTGAATAAAATAAATTAACGATCAGATTCCGACAAAGATTTTCTTTAGTTGAATCGACGTTTCGTCGCCATATTTGGGTACTCTGGTAAAGTTCAAAAAATGTATATACCAAAAAATGTATACAGTAATTTTTTTAAATAAGATAATTTTAATAAAATTTGTAATAAAACTAATAGTGTATGTTGAAAACAAGAAGCCAAATGTATAAAAATCGAAACTTGACAGTCTACAAGGGCAGCTTCGACCGATACAACTTTTCAATATTTTTAGGTTTACGGCGACTACAGATATTGCCACATTTCAATGTATTGCATTATCTGTGGCGTCAAAGAGAAGAGCAACGCGTTGCTCCGGGCAACACGTCGTTGTTTACGGGTGCGAGTCGCTTGTCCATCGTGGTAGATATTTTCTGAAGATATTATACGGTTTTAGCATTAATAAAGGTTTATACTAATTCTACAGGGTGATGACATTTTTTTTATATTTGTCCTGTTATTACAATTAAGCTGAGATGAATATATTCCAAAATAATTAGGAAACTTTTATTTAGACTATCACAATGAAGTGAATCCTTTAAACATAAAAGTATTCACTACAAATAAACTACAAAAAGTTTTTATTGGTTAACTAATTCAAAGAAATACAATAATAAATTCAAGATCTTTAATTTATTTTATTACTGTATCTACTGTTTTATCTGTGTGTTGACGCAGAAAATCCTCAAAGCTGTCCTGGATGCTGCTCACTCATGATTTCCAGCATTGGTGTTGGACAAGACAGGAGGTATTCACAGATAATATTTGTATTGTAAACACTGAATTAAAAAAAAATAGGAATTTTAAATGCAAATTATATTTGAGGTACAAAGGTAAGGCTTGCTCTATTAATGCTACGAATACTCGTTACCACGCGAGAAACTATGTCAATATCTTCACAGGTGACATTCCCATCAGTAAAAATATACCTAAGTAGGTGGAGTCTAGTTTGTTATTCAGCTTAAGCATCTCCCAATATCTGCGCAGCGCAAAGACGAACGGCCAAGCACGGATTGGAAGCTGCAGAGAGATGACGTCGAAGCGTACCTCTTGCCCGCCTTTAGATCCTTCATTTTCGTGCATCCATTATTCATAAAGAGGGGCGCGCGAACACTCATCTTTACTGAATGGCTCTTTGATAATTAAACGTCTGAGGCCGCGTGTTAGTCAGTTCCCCGCCAATTCCGTCACTCCTCAATGCTTCCCGTGTTGCAATGCGCGACGTTCTCATTGTTAGGGTGAACTATAAATTCCCCCTCCTCAGAAGTCTATTACTTTTCGTATTAGGATAAATACGAATGCCGCACCTTAATACACATTACGATTCAAGTATGCCTGCCAGTCTTGATACGAGTGAGTAATTATGGTAAATTACATCTGACGTCATCAGCCTAAATTACTAACGAGTGTTTCTTTGGGATGAGTGCGGCTCCTTATTCACAACAACATTTTAATGCAATTAGTTCACTATTTAGTGTACATATTGTAAATTATAATGGGGGGTTATATAAGTAAATTATTTTAACAAATTATTTGTGCATTTAAATTATTATTAACAATAATTTTATTTATGGAAGCACAATTTCTTTAGTGTGCCCTGCGCATAATTATACATATTAATTAAAGGGACGATTGTTTAAATTTCAAAGGGTTTCTCAGGGTTAATTATTGTGTTATGAACGTACGGCAGAGATTTCACGTTCGTGACGAACCTGTTTCATCTTTTAAATAAATCAATGGATAATTTTATAAAATAACAATACGTTTGATGTCATAAATGGTTATGATGTTTGGGAAACAAAAAAATATTAAAATGGTGTCAGAATATGGGATGGCCAACTCTAACTTCGTATTTCAAATACTCAAATAAAAATGGTTTCAGACGAAATAGTTGTTTTGAACTTAAAAATTACTGTTTATAGGACTTTATTGAATTAATATTTGGCTAGAGGTTCAGGATTTGCGAATAAAAAGTAAAATAATGTTTTAGAAGAAATTTGACTGCTCACATGTTATGGGAGTTATTGTAAAACAAATAAATTCGATTCTAGTTTCTAACTAGGATTTTTCCTGGTATATTATTGAATATAATATTAAAAAATTAGAAAATGAGGGAACGTTTAAACATATAATTATGACAAAATGTGTGAATGATATTTATAAAGTCGTCAAAAAGAATATTGCTTGGACACTTTTTTTAACAATATACCCATATAATAAAATTGAATTTAGATATGAGTTGGAAGCCGACACTTGTGGACTAGTATCTAGTAGACGGCGATCTTACAACACAGAGGCTCCTGGTTCGAATCCTGAATTTTCACAATCACCAAACCTATTGCAGAGCTCCAGCTGGCCCGCTCTCACAGCAGAGCATTGCAAGGTGCCATCATCAACCGGCGGAGAAACCACCACTGTATAAATTACCTTGAAAGACGAAAACGTTCTCTGTAGGTACATTTCCTCATTTGGAACTGGCGTTTAGCAGAACACTAATTAATTAATTATTAATGGATTGGATGGAACCTTTTTAGACGTATCAGTGATAATAACTGAAAACAAATTAAACACGAAATTGTATATAAAATAAACTAGTGGCGATAAAAATTTAACTATTTTTCGAACAATCATATCAAACGTAACAGAAATGTGATTAAAATACTTTTACATAAATCAGTAACTGACAGGATATCCGTAAGCAGGGCAATACACTGAAAAGAACTGGTACTGGAAGATTGCATTCATGCTATACGCGCATACAAAATGAAGATAAATAACGCAATACTATAATAGTACTCGAAAGTAATTGCAAGAAAAAATATTAAAAGTAAGTATAATTAACATATAACCCAAAGAAAAATAAAGACAAAAATAAAATAGAAGGGCTATAAAAATATTTTAAACTGATAAATACAAAAGAAGAAACAGTGGATGACGTACAGGATTATTAAAACAACTAAGGGAATGATGAAGTGATGATAAATAATTGTTTAAGTTTCTATGCGATGACATACATTAATAATTTCACCGGAGAAATTAAGCAGTTTTATAGCAGAGAATCTAAGAAAAATACAGGCTTGTCGGCCCATACAAAACCGACAAACCATATGTTTAGATTTGATGACATTAGAATTCTGCACAAGAATAATATAAGAATTCAATTCAGATTGTTGAGGCAATTTATATTAATATTAATATAAATAACGTAGTACACAACAGAAATGAAGGCTCGGAAATAGAAACGCAATATGCGGAAGTCATAAACTTACTTAAACATAAATTATAGATATAAGTATATTATCAATATGTGGTACATATCGATATCGTTGTATCGAGAAGGTTGGCAAAGCTGTCTGGCGGTAAACTACTATTGTATGATGTTTTAGCTTAATGAATATGACAAAAAGTCGAAAGCTACATTAAATGTTGTAAATACAATAAATTCATTTATGAGAATGTTCTGCTTTTCGTCTTATTCTACTTCATCATACAGTCTATTTGATCAACATTCATTGTTCGTTGAATATTTAATTATATATATAATTACAATTATAACGTCAAATAATTGATGGCTGATTCTCTGCACTACATTAGACTAGGCTATAAAATTATCTCATCGTAAATTACGGAAGGAGAATTTGAAAGAGAAATTATATTTTTCAATTCTTTGTTTACTAGTTGTATTAAAAAATACGTTCCAAGTACATTAAATTCTTTGACGTTTAAAAATAAATCACGTACAATTAATGGTAGTAAATCTATTCGATTCTCATTCTATTCTCATATTAAGAGAAAATTCAAAATACATTAATTGCCAATTACGGTGATATGGTCAATTTTATATATTTTAATGATTTAAATTTTGTGAATAATAGTAAAGATTATATAAATATTTTTGATAAACACTATTTTGTTTATAAAAATCGGTGTTTCGACAGCAAAGATTGTTATTAGCGCAAACTACAACAAAAGTTAAAGAACATTTCGCAAATCCAATACAAGCAATGGATTATAGGAACCTACAATTACTAAGTTAACTTAATAATTTTTATTCCAGTTTGTATTTTAAATTATATAAATGTTCTGTAGAAATAAATAAGGAGGTTCCTAAATTTGTGGTACGAAACGTATTCACATAAAATTATTTCATTTCTAAATTTTGGTATTATTTAAAAGAATTGAAATTATTATTAAATTTTAAATTATAGTAATTTAATGTAAGTAGTTAGCCTGAACTACTGACAGTCTGTTAGAGTTAAAATAATAGTTTTGATTTTATAAATAATATTTTATTTTAATCAAGGAATATCGGAATGTTATTAATTTGTAAAATAAGTTATTAATTAATTAGTTACAGGTATCAGAAGATATAAACTGTTTCTTTGACACTTTCCGCATCATGAGGATATACGGAAAACGAATTTATTCTATTCTGTATGAGTGGATTTTATACTAAGAGGAACTTAGCCCCGGTATTCAGTATATCACTTGGGCATTAATATATAAAGTTATGCTATTTAGGATTTGTTAACGTATCATATTTCCTCTGTTGGAATGTAAAGAATCTTGAATACGGAACACAGTAATCTAAAAATGAAAGAGGTTTGCTTAAAGTGGACTATAAAGAACGTTGTCGATCATCATTCCCAGCTTTTTTATTACCTGAAAATATTGAAATACCCTTAACTTTGTTATTTTTTCCATTTTATCTTTCTTCGATTCACCGGCGATTGTTGCCACTTGCACGGCAGATGTTGTTTATGTTATCGGAAATAGGTTCCCGTTCCTCATCCGCGTTTTCCGTTTCATATTCCCATTCATGACACGAAAAGAGGTTTGATCTTGGATGATACGCTGTGAACATTCATCCGCCCGCTCGTTTCAAATCCAAACATAACCATGAATTGTTTTCACGTCCTTTCAATCAGTTTCCATGATGAGTTTTCTGATTCATCCCACGATTTAATAGTTAAAGATTTATTTAATCGTAAACATTCCACTCAAAGGTATGTTGATGCTGCGTATCGATTTTGGAACTCTAAATCCAAAATTATTGGCCAAAACTACCCTGAATCTCATTTTGCTTTTATCAAGTTAAGAAATAAAATAATTAACACACGAATTGTTTGCCCCTTGTTTTATTTATACTATTGATCTAAAATCTAAGAAAATAATTCTATGCCTGTATTAAGCATTCTTAATTAGAGATAAACAATAATTAAACCATTATCCGTATTTAGTTCCATTATTTTTAAAATTAAGGGAAAAACAAAGAAATGTGGTGCCGATAAGTATACTGAATTACATGCATTAAATAATGTGCTTGATTGGTGGGTATATCAACATTTCCACAGAACATTTCGAATTAGTCTGTCATTTTGTCAAAAAATGGAACATAATTAATACCTATTATATATAATTCTACTGAAAACAGGTTCGCCCGTATGTTTGAATCAACAAATTAAAAATAAAATTTTAATTCATCAATTTTTATTTTTATTTTTTTCCAAAAGTTAAAATACAATTAATTTTTATTAAAAATTATTTATACAAGGTAAAGTTGGTTGTCTTCCGGCTGTACGACTGAGTGAGCCAGTCTCAACTGTGACGCGATTGAATTCAACCGGTTCGGTTGCAGTGTGAAACCTTATCGAAGTGTTATAATAACAAATTGCATTTAAAATTAACAATACTAACTTCTGCTACAGAGACCATAACGACCCAACACCGACAGATAACACAGCGAACAAAAAAACCTACGCCAACGCTACAATAAGCAAGAACTTCCCAACCAATGAGCAAGCAATTGAAATAGAAGCCAATGACAAAACAACCACAAAAGAACCAAAGAACCACAACATCAAGTTAGTTTCTTGAATATTCAAAAACAGAATCTGCGTGTTCCTATCTAGTAAAGAAGTAGTATCAATGTCCCCTTATGTTTGAGTTTCCGTAAATTACGTTATACTACGTTCCTACAATCTGGCTGCCAGCATTTGTTCTTACACTAAAGGAATTTTTTTCTTCTTTTAATCTTTCACTTTGCCATAATATAAAACAATTACGAGGCATATTCTGCATAAAGTGTAGGTTGCGTCAGAAATACAATTGATACGAAATCATTTATTAAAGATAACTTTAAATGGTTCCAATAATTTTGTGGTTACAACTTATAAAAACTATATGGAAAACAAATTAAAAAAAGGAATGATCCACAACAGCTTCTTTGGTAAAAACACTCTTCAGATCTTGACTTCAAATTTGGTACAATTTCTGTAGAATAATAATCATACCTTCTCAGATCTCCAGCTTTAATGGGACCATTGTAGTTTGTCTGTTGTAAATCTCAAGAAGTATCACATGAAGTGAAGTAAGGATTCTGTAAATATGTGTATTAAAAAGGAAGTTTTAATTTAATACTGATCACCGTTATAGCTCACAATGCTTTACTAAATACTCTCTTGAATGAGTACAAATTACATAAAAGGTATACTCTGGAAATTAAAATGACAAATGAGATAATAAGTTATTTGGACAGCGAAAACTTTTCATACTATAAAATTCAGTTTATTTTTAGAGTTAAGAAAGTTCATACCTAGCTAATATTAATTAAGCCCGTGAACCGTGATGTTTGTTCCATAATTAGGAGGTTTCATTCACAAGGTAATTACAGAACCTGGTGTTCTTTTCACTAAATTATATGCACATAATCTTTTAATTACAAATAGAGTAATCAATAATTTAAGAATAAATTAACCAATTTTCAAGCCCTGACACGATTGGTAGATATTCAGTAACTTAAACATGGCGCTCTAAATAAATTAATTTTAAAGTTGTTTTGTACAATAATTCTTATATGAGTTCAAACTTTTAAAAGTAGGAGAGTAACGATGTCACGTGAGAGTGAGAAAATTTGTAGCACGAAATTAAATCCATGTCCATAGCCCAAAGGGCAAAGTTTTCCAGAAAGATTTAAGCGTATAACGAGACAAGTGTTATCTTAATAGAATATTACAGTGTAATGGTGAATTCGTCAGCGCTAATAAACTTGAATTTAAAATTTAAAAACTTTTAAACTATTGTCTCTTACTATTTATAATAGATTATTATTACATGGGAAATAATTTAAAATAAAACATGTATTAATAGAAGAATGTTTTATTTCGTTGATAAATTTTTAATTCTATAAATATGCTAGTTAACTTGATTATAAAAAAAATATGCATTCCAGTACGGCTCTCATTATATTCAACAATTCTTGATTTCAAGTAAAATAAGATTAATGGTTGAGTTGGTATCCCACTTCTTCGGCTTCATAAACCTCTGCTTAGATCAATAAGTAGTATCGAAGTAATTGTAGGGTCGATACCGACTAGACGGTTCTCTTTAAAGCACACATACCGATACAAAGCACAGCCAGGCTCACATAAATACAATGATTTTCATCCATGAATGTAAGTAATAAATATCCATCTGTTTCTATCAAATTTAATTTAAATATATTATGAAATTATGTTTATATTAGACTATAAACAGTATTAAATAGTTGTGTTGCAGAGTTTATGCGCTTTAATTCACTTAATTTATGATTACTTAACTTTGAGAACAATAGACAATGTCATCACTAATTTTGTTTCTTATTACTAAATACGGTATGGTAAACTTGTTCAGCTTACTGTTTTCATTGTTAAGACAATGACTAATTACATAATTCATAAACTTTGTGTATAGTTTTAATGATAGTAAATTTACGTCCTCTTTGTTCGAACTTTTTGACTTTTTACATTGCTAACTAATAGTTATTGAAATTATTTTACATTAATTAACATTTAATCGAAAATAAATACTCACTTAATTCTAAGTAAAATAGTAATATAATTCTGGTATTATCTTTGAATAGAAAATGATTGGTCTACATATTTATGAAATATTACAGAAGGTTGTATATAATGAGGTTATAAATAATTATTGAAGGATGTCAAGATAAATAGATGTTAAATTACATAAAATTTGTTTTCTGAAAGACTGTCCTATCAGAAATAGTTCCCTCACTTGTCTTAACAACTCTATTATAACAGGGAAATAATTACAATTTGTCATTTTCATTATAATTTGTGTGGCCGGTTTAATTCAATTGAAGACACTTGAAATGATAGATGTGGGTCAGAAATTGTAAGAGAAATGTCGTGTCAGCTTTTGAGATATGATGCAGCTTATTGCGAGAAAATGAAAGTGTAAATATTAATGCGTCAACTGTAATCTGTAAAATTGTTCAGAAAATGCCGTTTAAATGGTAATAGTCAATAAAAATAATATATGGTTATAGTCTTAAAAATGAAAATTTGTCTCACTATATTCCTAATGAAGGAAGGCTTCAATTTCTCCCACGCATGAAAATTACAAGAAAGACAATGATCATATACGTGGCGAGAGCTGCGATCTAGAGTAGAAAATATTAAAACCAGTTTGTAGTACTCGAATCAATATTGAAAATTATAAATTTATAATATTTCTCCTTTATTCATATACGTCTCGTCAACAAAAGTCAGCCCCTATTTTTGAATGAAACTCTCAAAATGCTTAAGAGATCTTATTTAACTGTAATTTTCTATGAAAAAAGAAAGCTACTCGTATTACAATGTTTATAACGAGTGGTCCTATGTTTAACATTAAATATTAACTACTCTTTTATTTTTGTTCAAAGGGCATAAATCTTGATTACTAGAAATTATTAATTTTTAATTCCAAAATGATGGAAAATATTGCAAAACATCGTTTTGTTAGTCTGAAATTATGAAGTGAATGCAGTGCTAATAATTTAACAGTAAACAAGGCTCTATAGCTGCGTAGTTTAATCCTAATGGATAAAGCCACGTGTTTGTATATGAAAATTTTAATATGTAATGTTTTATTTTTTTTCAAGTTTAAAAAATGAATCAGAATTATTTCTACATTAAATAGGAAGTTTGTTTGAATGTTGATATTGAATGTCAATATTAAAGTATATTATTTATTTAGGTATAAAACCGCTGTGAATAATGGTAAATAAATAAACGATACCTTACAGAAAGGAATTTATTTTACATGAAACGAGGAAAGAACATGCGCACTACCTCTCTCAAGGACTAACCGCAGTTTAATTATGGTTTCAAATACACGCATTACCCGGAAACATCGATTCGCGGCTCACCAGAGGCGATGGCTGCTGAACACTGTAACACTTGAAGTGACCTCAACGGTGACGGTATGCAGACGCAGATCATACTACGCTTTCAGTATTCATGTCAGCCTGAAAACTGGCGCGCGTAGCGCGGGGATCCTAGTAATCACTGCTTCACCTTACCCGCCGTTTTGGAATATACATATTTTTTCTCATTGGATCGTGGTCAACATACCGTGTCTCACTAGAATGACATTTTCGTTTTTTTTCACATAAAATTTCATTATGGTGTTTGGGGGCAAAAGGTTTTACCGTAAATGCACTCGTTTCCCTTTGTTTAATCGGCCGCTAGAAAACCACGATCCCATGTCTGAGGCTAAGTTTCAATTAAATATAAATAGTTCTAAAAGCAAACTATTAGGTAAAGCTTATATTGTATCTGAAACCAACAGAAGAGGTTTAACTAATTATATATATATTCTTAAAAATGAAAGTATAAATTAAAGAATCTATTATAACGGAAACCAACAGAAGAGGTTTAACTTATTATATTTATTCTTAAATTTTTTTTAGAAATTATTAAGTGAAACATCTATATATTTGAAAGAGTACAATGCAATTGTTTGAATTAAAAAAAGTGCTCTCTTAGAATTTGATTACTGTTGGTAGAAATGAAAAATAGTTTTCATAGGCTCTTTACTGCTATTGTGCAATCCTGACTTACTGAATTCAAAACTGACATTCGTTTTTGTCAATGCGATCCACTTTTTGAGAATTCAATAACCGTTAACATTTATCCAATTCAGCAGTTGTAGGAGATACCTGAGAAAATACGAATGTATCATTCCACAATTTCTTTTTATGTGCTTCTAAATGATATATCTGTAGCAAGAATACAATAGAAACATAGTTCCGACATATCGTGCTACATCCGCGGGGAATACGTAACAGACCCCAAGATTTCATCAAATTTTCTCTGAATAGAAGGACTTCGTATACTTTAGCGATATTGGCGAGTTTCTACAAAATCTTCGGGAGACTAAATATGAAGAAAAAAATGAAAATTTTTTATTGAAAGCAGCAACCGATTACTGAAAAAAAAGCAAAATATAGGACCACCCGTACACTTCTGTAACCCTTGCTCACTTGTCTACATTGAAGAAGTATGAAGCGGTGAAGTTATGGGTAAAATACGTTTCTATCAGCACGAGTGCTTTCTTTGTGTACACTTTGAGATAGTGATTTTTTATGGACAACTGTCGGGTTACTCCAAGTACCCATGCTTTCGTGAAAGTGGGATATTAGTGACAGATATCAACGTTACCATAAGAAGGACTGTCTTGTGAGGGGGAATTAGTAACTGCTAGTTCCAAGAATGTCAAAAGAACCCGTAGGGTATTTCGATTAATGAAAACTTTCACCAAACCTCTGGACAGGAATGGTGGACTTATCACTTACTTGTGCCAGGTTTCCAGAATTAACTATTGAAAAGCTGAAATCTGGTATATTGTATGGCATGCAGATGCGTAGGTCATCCGAGATCCAAATTTCAAAAGCTCTATTAAAAAAGTGGAACTGGAAACGCAGATGTCTTTTGTTCTGTTCATGAACAGTAAAGCGACGAATTTGGTATCACTAAGATGATTTAATGTTTAAAAATTGGTATGTAACACGATCATATAGATTTTTCTCACATATGGATCGGCTGATGTGAATCTAGGACAGATGAGCGATGATCGGGTGAAAGGGTCCACCAGGAGATGAAAGTAGTTGAGACCAGGTATCAGGGACGCTGGTATGCAGTCATCATTGGAGATTTCTGAATAATATCCCTGTTACTCAGCATTTTAGGCGTTGGATTATTTTGATTGATTAACATTCAATTCACATGTAAACAAAAAAATTATTTTTTTAATAAAAATATATATTCCTCCGGAAAACCGTACTTGGAGAAGACAATTTAACAAAAAAATTATTGCATATATTTAAGAAGTTATCTAATGAACAAGTATTACGGCAATTATTTGTACTCTTCAATGTCATTATTCGCTGTAGAATCTTTGTACTTCCTCTCGTAGTTACCAAACGGCAATTTCAAGAATTTGTTTCACAGTAGTTAATAATAGAATTAAATATTAACTGCTACAAAAAATTGAAATAATTCTGTTGATCAGAGTCCTGATTTTTATGTATTTATTATTTTCAGTTAGTATTGATTTTATAAGTTGAAACGTTATAAAAAGACTACTGGCTGGGAAGATAAATGTATTTTCCAAGAAATATTTTCATTTGAAGAAGTCAGCTTGGTGAACGATTAAAGCTTCGCAGACTTTAGAGGGAGAAGCCCGGTCTGCGTGTGTTTGTAGCTTCAATTACTGGCCACCCGCCGTGCACGATAAATCATCATCCCCTGTTCGCAGGGATAATGGCCCGCACCAGGATCTGGCGTTAATGTCACTGCCCATATACTTCGGGGGAGATTCTTCCCTACAGGTCCGCTTTAGCCATTATGCAAGCTTCTCAAAATATCTTTAAAAATATAAAGTCGTCGCGTGTGGCTGGCTCCCAGCGCCCATAAATTTACTTCAATATTTTTCCTATATGTTTAGGAACATTTACATAAATTTCAAAATCAAAGTATATTTAATTTCAATTTAAAATAAATATTTAAAATATTTAATTGTCACGTATGCAAACTAAAATAATTCGAATTCGTTTGCTATCAGTACTGTAAGGTACCCATAAAACATTGTCACCGTTTTGATGGTATATTGTGGTATACAGACCTAAGACTGGTCTGATACAACCTATATTGCGCAAACCTTTTATTTTCCACATCCTACCTCATCTGCTTAGCATATTCCAGTCTTGATATCCCGCTTCTGTTCTTACCCCGCACACGTCCCTCCAATGCTAAATTTACAAGACCCTCATGTCTCAAAACGTGGCCTAATAATCTATCCCTTTTCTTGGTCAACGTCCTCAATATTTTTCGATCTTTTCCTATTCTTAGAACTCCCTCGTTAGTGATTCCATCCACCTATCTGAATTTCAGCATTCTCCTATAGCACTACATTTCAAAGACTTCTACTTTTTTCCTTTCTGCAACTCCTACCGTCCACGTTTCGCATCCATATAAAGACACACTGCATACGGACATTTTAGCAATGATTTCCTAATATTTATACTTATATTACCCGTAAATAAATTTTACTTTTTTGCCTGTTTTATCCTACTGTTTTTGTATATTATATTTCAACCATCCGTAGTTATTTGCTGCCGAAGTAGCAGAACTCCTTAACTTGAGTCAAAATATTCCCTCCCAATCTAACACCCTTTGTTAATCCACTCTTTCCCGTACTACATTCCATTACCTTGTTTTCCACTCTATTAATTCTCATACTGAACTCTTTCTCCAAAACCACGTTTACGCCATTTGTTATGGTTTCAAGCCTTCTAATGACTCCCCTAATAATATCATAAAATAATATGGTTCAGTGGTATCTAATAACGGTTAAATTAGAGAACTTGCAACAAACCATATATAAAATTGAATGTAAACTAACCTATGCTTTTGTCAAATGTTCAATATGTGCACTTTTAGCTATACGGCGCACATAAATTTAAAATCCAATTCTTCCTATATCTTGGCAATGAAATTAATATCATCGTGAATTGTATGTCTGAGCTCTGAGAAATGAAATAAGACACAATCTTTTACATAAGCACTAAGAAAGAAACTGTAGCGAACAGAGTAATTTTGGGGCACGATCCTTGAAGTTAGTCATGATTTAGGCCACACCTGCGAACTTCTCTCATCCACATATTCAGCATCGGATAAGTAATAAAAGTATGCTTTTGTCTATTACGCTTGTACAAATATGGTTGAGCTAATTTTTTATTTTGATATTGTAACAACAACCTACATCGCCTACAGTTGGTACTATTAATTTAATAACTGGAACATTCTTTAACCGATTACGCGTAAATGACCAAATTGCCAAGTACATCGTATATTTACAACTAGAAGTGCTTACATGATATTAGGACAGATATATGAAATATCAAGAGAAAATATCAGAGAAAATATTAGATTCATATATTTATAATTTTACTACATAATTCTTTTCTGTATGCTGCGAACCACCGTGAATATTCTGAGGCATCACATGGCATGTAAAAGTCAAATCATCTCACTGTTTCCATATTACACAAAAAATATCTGCCGATCGGGAAAAAAAATAAAAATTGCAGATTATATTATATAAATCTGTTAATATATTTTGGCTAATACAATTCAGATTGATAGTTACAAAATTCTAAAAGGTGAAGACAAATGAGTAGAATGCATTTGTGGGTAATGAGGAAAGCTCTCCTTTATTGACATAGGTCGGTATTTTGAAAGGGAATTTGTGGAATGTATAAAAAGGCAGCGATTTGTTAACTTGAGTATACGAGCTACAGTTTACGGTTCCTGTCCGGCAAACACATAGAAATTATGGAGTGGACACCATAAAACTCCTTAATTAGGTTTAACTGTCACGGAAATTTTTAAGAAATACATTTTTGGCAACAAAAAGTGTCTCAGAATTTTCACGTATCAGCAGTAGTTCATAGTTCCGAAACCGAGAAGTTGTAGTTGCCGAGTTTCTGAAAGAGTATTTTCACACAATTATTAATAGTTTAATCCTTCTCCGCAGTATTATTCCGAAATGTGGCGAATTTATGAATAATTAATGTTAAAACGCGCAAAGTATTAATTTAATTTTAAACAAAATCTAGAATGGTTATCACTTAAATTAATCATATATATATACATAAAGTTGATGAAGCAGCTTTTGCATAGAAGGAAAGGAAAGAAAGTGTGTCATCTACACCAAGAAACGCTTACATACCATCAAAGACAGAAGATCCTTCATTTGTGATCGCTCAAGAAAAGTACGAATGTAAAACGTATCAGATAAAAAATATGAGTAAATCACTTTATTTGATTCATTCCATGTGTTTATGGAAATTATCAGCTAAATTAGTAAGATTAGGTAAGGTTTTGTTAGAAAGATTGGCTTACACCTTGTAAAAGATAATGCCAATATATTCTTCAATGATAAAAATGCTCATAAATACTGATAGATTTTTTATGTAACGTTTAACGTTCAGCAATAGATGCCAATTTATTTTGCTGTAAGAAGATTTATCTTGCTATATTATCACTCATTTATATAAAGAAACATCATCTTTAATTAATTATTTTCTCATTGGTTGTTTAAATATACCATACTGTGATACGTCATTGTTGCATTAAAGGATACTAGAGCCATTATGAAGTGCAATGTGAAGGCCTTTTTTAGTGTTCAAAAAAGAAAGCGGCTGAAATTAATTCTTCCGGTAATATTGTTTAAACATATATATTTACGACTGAAAATATTATAATACATTTGGGTACATTAATTTAACAATAGTGAATTTAGTTTCAAATTGTCATTTTAAATAAATAAGAAAAATATTAAGACATTAGACCAATGTTTCAGGTGGGATCAAAACAATAGTATAGAATAATTGTCATAATGTATTTAGTACAATTGTAGGTAAAGAGGGGTCAGTCTTTCACAGTAATAGGATATACTTCATATTTATGTATTTTGAGTTTACATTAATACCTTCTGAACTTTGCAAGATATCGAAATGAAACATACACGAAACTCTAACTTAAAATTCCTGTTTCAATCCCTGAAATTTTCATTGAAATCCGTTTCGGAGCATAATAGTTGAAGAGTATAGGCAACCCACATTCAAATTGGATGTTCAAACGCGAGGATGTAGTTAAGTTATCAAAAATTTTCCAATTTTCTGCGCTATTTTTTAAATTTTTCTTTCCGTAATAACCTTGTACAAAGTATTAGAAGACTTATACAAAGAAGATGAATGAAATCAGTAAAGTCGTTCTCAAGTTATGTCATGACCAAGGGAAATAGGGGATTTATATATATATATATTTAAAATCGCTATTTCTGTAATTTTAGTTATATTCCGCATACTCTATTATGAATTATAATCGTAAGACTGAGAAATAGTTATGTTCTTCTTCACTTCTAATCCCGATTCATGATATTGTAAGACACCATATATAATGTAAACTAACTTGCGTCTAAGAATCCAACGAAGATTAAAAAATTATAGAGTGAAATAATGTCTATAATTTTGAGTTCCTTATTACTTAATGATTGTGTTAATTAATTTAGAATGAATTTTTAAAGACAGCTCAAAATGTCTGTACAAAATACTTTGAAAGACTTTGTTATTGTTTTTTTTTCAATGACGTATCTTTCTGTCTAAAATGCTAATATCTTGTCCTGTCTTTATCTGGTTGCGTACTTTGGCACGGTGGTGACAGGATTCATCTTGCGGATGAATAATTGGCCACTGACAGGCTCATGATTTGTTAATATCGCATCAACTGCAAAGTCATTAGCGACTGTGCACGATTAGCAGAACTTATACATGTAGGGATATCAATGTATGGTTACTCAAACAACACTAGGACCTTTGTGATGTGTGGCAGCAACGCTAGACGCTAGCCACTAGACCACAGGAGGTTCTACTGCTCAGCAGACTTCATGATGATCACAGTTAGAAGCTTCGGACAACGTGGAGGAGTCCTGAGAGAAATATTGATGTATTACGGTACTAGCAAACAGAAAACGTACTGACTGTGGATGAAATTAACCGCAGTCCACAGTGGACTAGGATTATCAAATATAACGCTTAGAACCAGTGCGAATTCTTTATTCATAAAGTGATTATCTTCATTCGTCTTCAAGTATTCGAACGTGCAAGTTGGTTTGAGAGCTTCGTAGAAGTGCTATAGTTGTTTACCAAACAAGTAGGAATGCCCCAGCGGCCTGCCTGCGACGTATACTCGAGTGATTAAAGAATCATATAATTAGTGATATATTGTGTATTAATGTAATACTTTCTAAGTAAAGCTACAAGATGTAATCTTATGCAAATGCAGCTGGTTCAGAGCAACGCCCACTCAGGTCAGACGGATTGGTCATGGGCTACATCCCAGGGACACAAATAGGTGAGTACCTACATACCTTATCAAATATTATAAGTTCAACAAAGATTAAATACGCCTCAATGATATCAAATAATAGAACATGTATTTTATTTAGTGACAACAAAGATGTATTATAACTGGAAAATAAGCAAAAGTATATAACAAATATGTAAATATTAGGCCGCTATTGACAAATATGATAATTGGAATAGTATCAAATATGTACCTTTTTAAAATTAATATAAAAACTTTTACCTTTACGATTATCAGTTGGTATAATAATACAATATTAAAATAATGAATTTATAAAATTTAAATACTGTATATAATTAACATGTAGTCATGGAGGCAGGTTAGTCCTTTGTCTAGCCTACTTTAGCAGATGGGTTAGGTTTGTGTGTATGTGTATCTGAAAGACATTCGACGTGGGTGGGTGAGGGTTGAAAGGCTGAGATATATGAGGATGTGGTCTGCAAGCATGATGATAAGGTGGGTTGGGATGTTCCTGAATGTTCAGGAGGAAAGATGAGGTAAATTGGGAGTTTTCTTTTGAGCAGACGGAAGCGTAGAGATGGATGAGGATTGTCATGGAATTGTTGGATCCTGGGGTTTGCATGGTTGAGGGCGCTTTTAATTAGGGTGATAATGGATTTGGAGATTACGGAGTTTACTTTGAGAAGTTTGATGTTATGTTGGATGACGGAATTTTTAATTTACCAGGGAGAGATGATAAGGAAAAGTAGTAGTCTGGATAAAAAATGTTGAGAAATCACGTTCTGTCAAACAGAAATGAACCGTGTTTTGCAACAATTAGCCACAAGCTATTGATGAGGTAAATTTTGAGAAATGAAACAATAGACAAGTTCTACTCAGATTTATTTTCTGACCCACACAAATTAATAATACCAAAGCAAAAGAGAAGAAGTACCTCTCTTGCATCTAATTTTTGTGGTAATTAAAGAAAAATAGGCTAAGAAAAATTATTTAAAGATAGGATTTCATTGTTTTTACAGTAATTATGACTATTTTCTTTAGGACATTATTTTATTTATAATTGAGAGCAGACAAGTTTCAGCTGGTCCAAGCTGCTGGAGTTGCTCCCCCACCCAGGTATTTTAATATTTTCACGAGTTACGTGGCTGTTTCCGGCTCTATCGGAAATACCTGATGGTTGGACGATAAAGGAGGGTTAAGTTGGAGAGGGCGCTCTTACGGAGGCTGCAGGCTGCTGAAGCGGCAGGACGCCCCCGAGATAAGAGCTGATCTCCGTTAGCTTACTTAACGCACCGTTATCGTGCTCTCATGGATTTATATGCGCAGTTATGGTCATGAGAAGGGGAGTCACAACACTCAAAACTGCTGTGGTCCGTTCTTCACAAGTATACGGCTACTCGTAATCTTCCGTGCGGCCTACGATGCTAATGAAACGATATTGCAAATATCCTAGAATGGGAAATATAACATTGATTTTCGTACTACTATTAATATTGCTATAAAATAACATTTGCGAATGCATTATGGTAGACATTTAACTAAACAGATTATATTATACATAATTTTATGAATAAATAAATAAAAATGAACGTAAGAAATGGATATTTACTTTGATGATTTGTTACAAAAATATTTTAAGCTATATAAAAGTATTAATTTATTACTAAATTAATTCAAATTTATATTTAAATTTTCTTGACAGTTTAATTACTTTTTCTCTATTCAAAGCGTGAACCGTAGTTTTCAAGCAAAAAATATTAAATCTTAGGTTCTTTAAAACATAACATTAAAAAAATCATTTTCTTTCAATTTCGTAATAAATGTAGCGACAAAATAACATCTGTCTTCTTATGTAACCTTCCTTCTTGTAGTGGAATATTTCCTGGTAATGGAAGTTTTCAAAAAAAAGGGGAGACGGCTGCGTTGTATGACTATCTCAGAAATTCGTATTTAGGAAATGAATGTAGTATTTTTCATAAACGTATAACGTAAAAGTACATAAAATGTTAATTTTTTACATTCATACAAAAATATGCATAAATAATGTTGATATTGTACTCAGTCCTTAGACTGGTTTGATGCAACCCTCCATGCTATCCTATTCTATGGAAATCTTTTTAGTATAACATAACTAACAGAGGAGTAATATTTTTTAATTTTATTGCGAAAATATCATTAGAACGTCAAGGCTAACAAATTTCCTTTGCACTCTCATAAATAATTTTTTTTTTCAATTTTAACTAAAATGTAATACACATAAAATATATTATTTATAGAAATAGATCTTAGTTTGTATTTCGTTACAATTTACTTTACAAAAAATTACCAGATACCGAGACAAAATAATAAAAAATTACAATGTTTTGAACCAATGTTTGGAATTCAAGTTAACTTTTTTTTAATGAAAGAGTGACAGAATTTTTCTTAATTTAGTTGCACTTTAATGTAATGTAAGGTTCATTTTGAAATTTAAGTAACTATAGCAATATATGCGTAGCATCTGAGGGAAAATCAGAGTGTCGTCTATTACAACGGTTCTCCATGCCAATTCCATAACTGCGCGTTCAGTTTCCATGGCAACAGTCTTGTTTAAGAGGTGGTTGCTACTCGCCCACAGGCATCTGGCTGTCGGTGTGACGAATGCTGGTTCCCGGAGACACATGGTCTGTCGCCTCACCCCATTCCCCAGGGAACAGCAACAGAGGGATAATTAGGGAACTGCGGGGTTGCCACGACAAGGATTGCGCAAATTACTCTTCCGCCATCGTCTCGTGACAAGTGAATTGAAATGCTACATTATTCCGACGCTCCACTCTATCCAATGATAACATATATGAGAAAGCATGCATCAACAAATATCCCTCACTCTAAACAACAAGTAATATGCCTGGAATTCATCTAATATTTTTTATATCAAAATTTTATTTTAACTCAAAATATATAAATTGCTTTTATTACCATTAAAACCAAAATAATAAATATTTTTTGTCTACATTCATACGTGAAAATTTTTAGTATCTAATTTTAATTAATGCAACGTCATTAGTCGGTGGCTATGTTTCTGTACAGCCTCATTTCCAACTAAATTTAGATTTAAGAGCTGTCTTCATCTCTTAACGAATCAATAGCTCGTTAAAATATTTCGGAGATGTTTTAGCGGATGTGAAATGACTCATATTTCTTCATAGTAATTTTTTGTAACCGTTAACAATTTACGACTTTATTATAGATTCATTATTTTATATTAGTACAGAAACTTATTTTGTGATTGTAAATAATATTAATTTAAAATATGTTTTTGGCAATAGTATTGCTAAAGATGACAGTATACAATACTATAAATATACATTTTTACATTGCTCTACTTGATGACGGTATTATAAAATACGATTGTTTACCATTTTGTCATTTATTTCAAAGCGTTATAGTTGATATTAAACAAAAATATTAATTGTGAACTTAAAGTCGGAAACACCTACAAGAAGTGAAGTTAGTCTATGAACAAGGGCAAGCTTATATTCAGCACACTCCTCGCAGCGGCAGACCCCACACTGCAGTAACTCCTGACAAAGTGTAGAAAGTTTATGACCTAGATTCGGGTGGCAAACGAATAACACGCGTCACTCCGATTTGGAATAGAAAGTGAATGCAAAATACTGCAGTTGAAAAACGTTTGAACAGGTGGAATCCAAAAATTGTGGCAGGGACTCACAAAGAAACAGCGAACTTTTAAAATAGTACGGAAATTGTGGAGAAGACTTTCTCACTTGAAGATGATTACTCCAAACTTGACGCCACCAAACAGGCTCGTACGTACTGGTCAAAAATTATAACATAGAGAGTGGAGTCAGGCAGTTAAGAGAAATGGTATTTATGTGGGAAATTGAAAGCTTATTCGTACAAGAACATTAGAAGCTGAGCACAAAGACTATGAAACAAAATTAAAGGACTAGAATAATAAAATCTCGATGGATCCCGGAATCGATCCCACGACCTTTTTTACGTGGTACTCTTACCTTCTCAGTTACAATTTGTTGACTCTGTCAGATTCAATATTTCTCCCTCCTTTGGCTTAGTCTGAAACACGAAATCACTTTAATCAGGGTTTACTTAGTCCTAAACTTCGATTGAAAGCTTTTTTCCGTTCTTGAAATTATACATTGCCCTTTATTTTTATTGACGCACGATATTAATTCGTCTTCCACATATTTACTTCTTTATTTTCTCCAATTTCTGGTTTCCTTTGTTCTTACATTTTATTTATCAGTATGTATAGTACAATTAATATAGAACGTCTTCACGGTTTGTGTCCTTTTTTCCAGACCAGAGCTGTTTTAAAAATTCTGATTGTCAAGTTTGAAATGTTTTTAGATTTATTCAATTTATTGTTTGTGTGCTTTATTGATTTGTAACAAACATTAGTAATTATCATAAACATCACTAGAGTCTATTAAAAATATATCTTTTATATGCCACATACATGTATTGTTAAAGGTGTTATACTTCATTAAATTTAAACTGGATTTGACAATTTTTAAGTTTTTTTAACATTTGTGTAGCGAGTATTTCTCTTACTGTTCACGTATAAGTACTTTCACTTGTTAATTTTCCTGTTTTAATTTGTTTTCTCATTTTAAACGTATGTTCAGTTTGTATTTCTCTATTCATTATTCTGTATTATCTTTAATACACTTCTTATATGTTTACACGAGTTATTCTAACTTTACTATGCATGTGATGCCTTTGTTTCGTTTAAAATTATCTACATCAATGTTGTCTTTGTAATCTGTGGTTGCTAATTTTTCCTTGGGAGAGAGCTAATTAAATTTATAAATAAATATAAAACTAAATCTTTTTTGCTATATTATATTTATGCTTGTCAACATATAAATATGGACGCAGCCATTCTAATTTCATTCCATAGGCCCATTTTTACTCCGTCTTAAGTACATTTAACGATAAGAAAATTCCCAAATTTCAGTTTGATTCTCTTCTATTAGAAAAGGCATTTTCCTCAATATTATACTCATTTAATATTCAAAACATGCTTTTGCATAAATATGTGTACGGTTGAAGGAAACTAAAAAATTTTTCCTTTGCCTAGTATAATATTATACTGGGCGACTTGCATTCATGGCTCGTCATATTATTAGTAGTGGACACATAGGATTAATTGAGCCGTTATTGTATGAAATGGCGGAAGCCAAGTTCGTCCGTGATTAACCCTAACCACAGAAACCGCTGTAAGCACCACGTAAGCCCGGCTCTCAGACTTAATCTGACGTGGAGCGATCAACTGATTCTATGGGTGAATCAGTTATTATTCGCCGTTTGATGTGGGACCGAACACTACACAGCACACAAAAACACATAGTTGTAAAATAATGTCATGAATAGACATCAATGCACTTCACAGACTGAGTTGTAAGACTACTTCATTAGTAATATTAAATTTATGATTGAGGCAGTATATCTTACGTTGGTTTTAAAGAGAATTGAAATTATTTAGGTTGACTACTTGTTTTTAGTTACGTTATAGGCATTCAAACTAGATTACCTCAGCTGTCATGAGGCAGAAATACCAAAATCCAGTAAGATTCAAATTAAATAGAGAATGTTGTGATAAATACTTTCGTAAGAAATAAAAACGAATATTGGACCAGACTAAAATTCGCTCGATTTTGATGATGATTAATATTCTGATAAATTCTCCAAACTTTTTTTGATTCAGGGGGAAAATAACAACATAGTTTCCTGCCTAAGGAAGTGGAAACGCTTCAATAAAGCTCAGTAAATCATATAGGTAATTTTAGAACCTGGTCCGGTTGACATTTTCCAATTCCTGTCTTTCTTCCAAAACAAAGTTTATTTAAAATGTTCGTAATTTTATTTGTGGTAGCCTTAGACCTACGAGGTCATTATAAACTTGCTACATCAGAAAACAGTATACTGTAATACCTTAATAAATTCTTTAATTTAATAATAATAAATGCTTTCATAATTTGGCAAGATTTGAAAATCAGTTCTGCTTCCAGAGTAAAAGGTTATTCCTCAGAGGAATAAGTAGTGTTCATACTCCTATGATTTAAATAAGAGAACAGAACAATACATTTATTTGCAAACATTTGATATTAAATTTCACAGGAATAAAAAATCTTGTTTCATAAAAATAACACTGCAAACCTGCAAGTAGTAAGTCAATACTTGGCTTGATATTGTTAGTGAGCGTCAGAGACCCTCTCGTGAGGGATTAATTTGGTGACCAAATATTGCAATAAAAATTTTAAGTCTTAATAAAACTGTATTGGCCCAATGCATTTATTGGAAATAATTTTTAGGTTTGTTAAACAAGATTGAACAGTAAAATCTGCTGATACTCGTGCTTGAGGTCCATAGGATTGCTCCCTCATTGATCAGCTGGGCCGAATGCAGTTATAATTTCATACGCAGAAGGTGGTTGTTCTGTTTTGGGCTGCATTTTAACTATCTCGCTGCCGGTTGGCAATGGCTATCCTTGCAATATCTGGAATTTCACAAATATTTGATGTTTAGAGCTGTCAGGTGTGGACAGTCAGTATTTTGTTGGCACAAGAGTCTTCGTCGGATGTTGACTGCTTCTCTCTGAACTTTAACTTATATTGTTTCATACTGCTCCTTTATCCAATCAAAGCAGTGAACTTCGTTTGTGCAGTTGATAAACGTACCATCATTTATTTGTCACGTTTCCCTCATGTTCAGGAACCTTACTTAAAACACAGCTCATTATCTTGATTAAGCTGTTAATAATACAGAGATTTACGTAATTAATTTTAGAAAACCAAAATAATTTGGATAAAAACAGTTCAATACAGCCCAAATAAATTAATTAAAATTTCGTTTATTCGCAATAATTAAATAATTGGCTCTCTACTAAGGAAATATGTCCCAAACGTGGCGCTTAGACTTAGTAATCATTTAGCGATGAAACACAACTGCATTCAATTCATTACAATTCCTGACGTATTTAACTTGTAAATTATATTAAATGCATCGGCTATGTTCCTGTGCTTTTTCTAAATAATCGTATTTAAATTTACAACACACTGAATAAGGATTTTCTAACACATTATTAGTTAAGCCGGATATAAAACATTTCTACTTATTAGGACAGTATTAACAAATTAACTATTTTTGAAAATTTATTAGTAAGATCATTAATTAAACAATTAGTGAATTTTATAATATGTAAAGCACTCAAAATTAAGTAAACAGAAAAAAACAGTTTTTAAAAATCCTATATAACATAACCATCAATTGCAATATGATGCACGCTTCAACTAAATTAAACCGCATATTGGAATATTATAATTTAGACAATATTATTAGGAAATATTGAACATTTATATTTAGAAGACAGAGTTAATAATTTAACTAAAAATTACTCTAACTATATTAAAAACTTCTTAAGTACCAAAATAAAAATACCCGGATTTTTAATAACATTACTGAAATTCAATACATGCCAGGTAGAATCACGATTCCAGGTAATTATATAAATATACAGTAAGCAGCAGCATCTTTTAAACTTAAGTCACTCTCCTTGCAACCATTGTAAGTAACAGCAAAAATAGTTTTATAAGTATGATTAATATTTATTTTAATAATATTAATTTTAAAAATTTAGCAGTCTGAAAATCGGATAGAACACAGGAAGCAGTGACAATATATATATTGATAACTTTTTAATAAAATTGAGACAATGCTACGAAATAAAACTGAAATCATTAGGAATAGATCTTAAAAAGACCTCATAAATACTGCTGTTTAATAATATACATATAAGATACTTCAGTGACATTTGCAAAAAGAAAATCAAGGATGATTTTTCGAGTGTCTATTAGTTTTGTAGTTTGGAAGTGTCAGTCACGTTGACAGGGATGATCATGGCGTCCACTCACTCCGCCGCTCCGCTTTACTTGTCACTGTGTGCTCAGGTGCGTGGATTACACCTGCTACTCTATTGCCCCATTCGCAAACATACAGACAGCCTGTTTACAGACACAGCTAACACCCCAACAGTGGCGTAATAACAACTTGAGATTGCGTGCCACACATGCTAATTCGCACATTTGAACTGCTTGTACCATTTCCCCGCAGGAGATACAATCAAACGTCTAAACAGTACTTGTTCAAAATCGATTAAACAATTGCGTTTACTATTCACGTAACACATTTACAATTACTCACTAACGCATGTATCACCATTATTCGTGAATACACTATGCATGTGCCATACATCACCATATAATCTAATTAATGGGGAAATGAACGGTTTTTTAATATCTTTAATACGATAAAATAAAATTCAAATTTGAAGTCATGAAAGTCACTAAAAGAGAAATAATTTCTGATATATATATATTTAAAAAACTTAAAAGAATTCATGTGCACTTGTACTTTAAACATTTAGGCCATAGCACTATTAAAACCAGAAGTACTTCTGTCTAGAAGCAAGCGAATGGTTATTATAAGAACCGGTAAGAAGAATATATATTCAGCATTTGAAATTACCACATTGGTTCTTTAAATGGCAAGAATTATAATTAGTTTGAAATGAATATACGGGAGAGGAAATAAACTATTTTAAAATAAAGAATTATCATAGAAAAATGAAAAATCCATTTACTCTACGATTATTAATTTACAATATACTACAATTGGATCACTTTTCAGTTACAACGCTGACCTATTTTTTTAAACAACAATATACAATATTTACACACATTAAGTAACTCATAAACTAGAAACATAAGTTCGATACTAAGAGTGATCTAAACTGGCTTTCTCATGGAGCAGAATCAAAAACAAATCATACGCGGAATTGGTAGTCATAAAAAATTTACATACAGTGTAATCCGCAATTATTCTCAGCTTAGCCTGGAACTTGCCGCTGGAGTCGTATTGCGTTTTTCCTCGTTGCTAACATGACCACCTTGGTGCCCCACAACAAGCAGTCGTCCTGTTCACATATCCATGGCCAGGACAATCTCCAATTTTTTAATGTCCACTCTAAAAATTCACTCTCACTTCTCCGTCCAATAATTCAATCTTAATATCTCCCCAAACGTTAACTCCTAAAGTCGAATCTTAATTATCCTTAAAGTCCAATATAAATGTGTCAAAATCTATTTTTCCTGGGTTTTTAATATTTTGTCCCAAGTTAATTATTTAGTTTCCGTCGGTGGCGGGACATTATCCTGTCCAATAAAAATTATTTACTTATCATCTCTGGGAGGAGCCATACAACCCCACTCAATCGATATTTTGTGTAAAACACTATGTCCGAAGCCGTCGAATTTCAATGCTTGAAAAAATTCTCATGTCGCACAACTTCTGGGGGATTTTATTACACCTTTACATACAAACTTCAACTTCCCTCATGCTACTTGTCTTTGATTCCGTACCGCCAAATTCCTCGTGTAGTTGTATTTTACCGTTACAAGTTGATGTGCTAACAAATGAGTAAATAATCTGCTAGCAGAGGATTTATGGACGGAATACAGAAATATTCACCAAACAAGATTTTACATAGAAGCAAAATAAAGGAGAAGAAATGAAAGCCGTGATAAGCAAGGCCGTCAGCAATCTTGGTTTACTCTGTAGCGTTTCATAATAGATTGACGTTCAATTCCACGTGACCGTTGTGTAATATTTTGTTCGTTATCATAATCCCTATGAGGAGCACTGCCAGTCTACTACTTACTGCTATATGATCCTTTGGTTATAAATTCGTGTGCTGTTCAAATATTTAGTGTGAGCGCGGTATTACAATGAAAAAATCTATAATACTAAACATGATAAATTTTATTGTAAACATCGGTTTGAAAAGCATCTAACCTCTTTTCTCACGAACCCCACGATAGAAAGACGGAACATAGACACGGTGAATGGAAACATTGAATAAAATGACCTCCACAATTACGCAACTGACACCAATTATAAGTAACCTCTTAAAATTATAAATATATCACATCGATAGTAATACTATTATTCAGATAGATCTTAATCCATCATAGAAAGGATATCCTATGCAAATGACACTAAAATGGGGATTTATATAGGATTTGCGAATTTGAAATATTTAAGTAAACAAAATGGATAAAAATTATGTTGTGCTCAAAGGTTCTGATTAGATTATACAAGTTGAAATTTGTTGCTACAATGACATCTAATACTTCCTATCTGAAACTAATGAATACCTCAAACATAATAAATTTTATTGTAAACATCAGTTTCAAAAGCATATAACCTGGTGAGGGAAACTTCGAAAACAGCAGAAAATCAGACGGTAGATAAAATACCGAAAAATAAGTTCGAAAGTGAGCATAGTTTCTATAAATTGGATAATTAATTTTGTTTTGTATGAGGTTCTACTATACGAGGACTGATCTTGAAGCAAATACCGTTTAAATATTTTGCCGCTGCAGCACTGCAGATGCAATTTTGAGCATGCTTGATCACTTTCCTCATTCATTAGAAAATCAGAGGCAGCTGTGAAATATTTTCATTTAATGTTTTACTTTTGCTGTGACGTTTTGAATTGCTCAAATCAAATGAACGACCCGAATCTGAAATCAGATCAATGATTCGATTATTGAATGCAATGAATGATACTCCAGAAATCATAAGCAACTCTAGAATAAATATTCTTATTAAATAGAAAATATATGCGTTTATCCAAGAAACCTGTTTAGTTTGAAATTTCGTATAGAAATTATATATCTGAGATGTACAAAGTATTTTAATTTATATAAAATTCCGGTGTGCAGTAATTCTCTTCCTCCAAATTTTTCCTTTTGTTCTTAGCCAAAAATGGACTCTTTTTTGGTTTTGCAACCTAATATTTTTAATATTTAGTTTACTTAAAGAACCACAAACTTAAATTTTCATCCTGATCGTTTCAACAATTTGTGACATTTGACTTGAGCGCAAGCTCATTGCGTCGTAGATTGTCATTTTTTTGATATTTTGATTTCGGCTTGCTGAATTATGATATATTCCGTGTGATGATCGAATTAATTATAGATTAATTTAACAAATGAAGTGTAATTTGTTGTAATATTTTGTGCAAATGTGAAAGATGTATTGTTTGAATTATAATTTACACATATGTTCATTGGGCGGAATTCCATCTAACATCCATAATAAAACGTTTTATTAAATAAATAAAAGAAAACCACGTGAAGTTGTCAATTTTGTATTAATTCAGAAGCTTTCGGCCATGGCCATTTTCAACCGAATATTTCGATTATCTCATGAACCGATTTTGCAATTCATAGTACCAGAGCGGGACGCGTCTAGTGTCCAATTCAAACTGATTATTTATTTAATTATCATTCATTAAAGTTGTTTTAAAACTTTTTATTTTCTGTGGGATTTTGATGAAATGGGTGTGAAAAGGTAAAGTTTCAAAAAACTGTCACGGTCTATCCAATGGTTTAAACACGTGTTGACACAGAGATTATAAGATAATATTATAGCTGGCTAATATAATTGAACTACCATGCAACGACGGGTACCCAGATAGTTCCATATACTAAAGTTGTAAAACTATAGTTAGGGAACAGTTTTTTGTTCTTAGTACAGATTTCTGAATTTAAAAAACTATAATAATACAAATGGAAGATTTATTGAAGATAAATGCCTGGGATGGATAACTAGTGAAGGTAGCTTCCTTCACCATCAGACGTTGTGGTCTTCTGGTAGGAATTCCATAATTCACATCCAGGAATTCAAGAATCTGGCCAATAGAATGTTTCAGGAAAACTATTCTCTACTGCGTGGAGGCAGCGTGTAAAGAGGCGTGTAAGAAGCATGTACCGGTTCCAGCAGTTCGTTGCGGCGTTGGTCCCAATGCATACTATTGATTAGCGCTCGCTATTGAGCAGACTATAATGGGCCGCTATCTTTAATCAGTTGCCGTGTTATGGATCCCCCAAGTGTCGTAGCGACCAGCGCCAGCCAATCACCAAGTGCTGAATGTTACAGTGGGGACTGTCAGAAGTCCCACACTTTGCTGCATGACGGAATCGTCGACCCGCTAACAAACTAAAAGCCATCAAAGGGCACACATTTTCTTCCTCTATACTACCATCCCTCTAATTTCGTTGCGTACTGTACAAAAATTTTTAATCTGTTGTCAGTTGAACCCAATTATTTGGTGACCTGACTCTTGGAACGCTCATTCACAAAACTCCAGGCGAAATCAAAATGAGATGACACGAAATCATACCGGAAAGCAGCCATTAGCACCCCAGAAACTGGCACAAGATATTTAACCATATATCTATTTTTGGCTGAACGTGTAAGCCTGGCTCGATTTATTGCTGCTTGTATTGTTGTAGACAGGAGGAATTAGAATAATTACATGGCAGTGTTGACGGTGACACGAAAAATTGCCTTAAGGGGAGAAGAACGTTATAAAAAAGAAGCTCGTTGGGGAAACACGGGGAAGTCCACGTGTATGACATTTCATTATACGTAACTCTTCACAATTTTTCTCGCTAAGAATAGAATGAATCAAATGGAGAGCGGCAATAAAATATTATTTAATTTTATGTGAGAGGAAGTTGACGGAACTTACATTGAGTCTCACAAAATGAAGATGGACGCTGACAAGATATACAGACAAGCTGAGTAATGCATCTGACGTTATGCAAGTCACTATATTATCAAATATAATATTATGCAGGATTCGACTCCCGTTCCGGACGAGATTTTTCCAATCCGGTCTTCTAAATTCAGTGTTATGACACTGCTTGAGCTTTATGTGGAAGCAATTATTCTATCTCTGAATTATGATCGTGTAACTTTGATCAATTTACACAATGTCTATTCGTCACTGGAATGAGGTTGTGAATTATCTGATTAGTAAACTGTAACGGAATCTGAGTTTCATGTATACAAGGGATGGAGGGATCTCCTATGAATCGGGCTACCTCAGTGAAATAGCACCAGAAAACAGAAGATCCTGTTTCATGTCAGGAATATTCCACTACGATCTTTTAAATATTAAAATAGTAAATCTTTCAATTCGTAATTAATTCATAATAGTTACCACGTAAGCTTTCTTAAAGCATTGAATTTCTCGTTTCTAATTATATTGTTAATACACATGCTTTAGACCTGGAGTGTATAAGCCTCAGAATCAATTTCAAATAGTTAAGTTGTGCTCGACTTACAGTAACCTCCAGACGTAAATATAAATAAGCAACACAGGAAAAGTTCAATTAAACTGGTCGTGAGGGTGGGCTTCCTGTGAGGTAGACTTGGTTTCATTCCTCGATCATAGTCCAATAAAATGATATTTTCGTGTGAACTGAGAATTCAGTTGATAACTGGAATGAAATACTTAACTTGCATAATTTGAAAAGCTCAGAGAAATAACCTGGTCGTTGGCGTCGCAATGATTTATCAGCTCTGATATTATTCCGTGTGTTTGTAAGATTAAACCTTTCAGGTAAGTGGCAATGTTACAACCTCGCAAATGTGAGGGTCTGAGATTCACTTAGTCAAAAGATAAATAGAGTAGGTCGTCTTCTAAGTAGAAAGTTCATCATTCTTTCTCATTCGACCATAGTTACTTGAATTTCGCTGAACTATACATCTAAACTCAGAACAATTTCAACCAAGGGTCATTTATCAAAAATTCATAGGGCTCCACTTAACTGGAAAAACGTAGTCAGTTCCGCGACGAAGAAAATAATACTGGCATATTGATTGGGTGGAATATACAAGCATCTTCAAACTTGATTGGTTTATTTTCGGTTTCTATCAAGACATGATCACGTCAGATAATATATCTGGGAATCCTAGGATACGTTTCTTCTCGAGTACAGCAAGGTAGCTGAACATAATTATTTATTTAACGGAAAAGAAAAATGGATCAAACTATTCTATTTCGATAAATATTTTTGATGAATACGTTTTTTAAATAGAGACATATTTAGACAAAATTAGGATATACAATAAATCCAACACAACGTTTCTGCGTTCCTTGATGGTTTCGCCAGGGTATACAACATAGAAGGAGCCAGAAAGCGACACACCGCCCAAACAAGAGGAAGTAACTTGTAATGGTAAAACACAACTACGAAATTTGGCATTACAACATCAAAAGCAAGGTGCGTGAAAAAAGTTGAGAAGGGTACAGACAAGGTAATAAAACCTCAACAAGTCGGAGCGCCCTGTTTTTCTAAAACCATTGAGATTCAGCAAACATGGTGTTTTCCCAAAATATTGGTGAAGGGGATGAATGGCTCCTCCCAGAGACGACAGATAAATAATTTTCTTTCGACGAGATCGGGCCCCGTCACCGACGGAAATAAAATATTGAAGTGAGGAAAAAGTATTAGAAACTTATAAAAATTATTTTGAGGGGATTGAGAATTAGGGGACTAAGAATTCAGGACATTGGGTGTGGTGATTGGGCACTTGTACACTGATATTTGAAAGTTCAATTTTTAAGCATTATGCAGTGGTCATTAAAGCAGTTAGAAGTTGGAGATTGTACTGGTTGTGGTCATTTGTATAACGGGCGGAAGGCTCGTTCTAATCCGTGGCGAACATTAAGAAAACTAAGTAAGCAAGGTGCTTATTATATCAACGAGGAAGTCTGGTGGGACTAAGCGGCAGGACCGGTTCTCCATCAGAAAGTTACAGACTAAACTGAAAGAGAAGAGTAATTACTCTATTTTTAACCTTTTACCGATTTTGTGTACTGCCAATTCCGCGTAGGATTTGTGGATGTATTCTGCTCCATGACAAGGTTCGGTAAGACTACCCCTAGAATAGAACTCACGTCTCTAGTTTATAAGATATCTAATGTGTGTAAATATAATGTAAATATCTCACATTATCAATTAAAATTTATTCAGTCATTGTATATTTTAAATTGATCAATGTTGGTTAAAGTAAGTTTTCATTGTTTCATAATAATTTTTCTATTTTAAATATTAATACCAGTAATACACCCCCTTATATTCATTTCAAACTCAAAATTGATTTTCAATCAGCCGCCAAAAGCATAAGGATTGCTGAAACGTTGTAAGAGAATTTATTATATCACTTAATTTTTCTGTTAATTGCATATTTGCTTTGCTAATATCTACACTGACTTAAGTTTTTTTTCTTAAACGATTAATGTTAATATACAGCCTTCATAGATTCATTCTTTTGTTCTAATTACATCATGTGTGGGTTCACAGAAAGTTGTTTCAAACTGCCTCTACCATCGTGCGAAAGCTAAATGCAGGTAATAAAACATTACATTAATCCGTTTCCTTGTCCCCACACTAGTTTATATTCTGAAAAGCGTAACGATAAATATTAAATACGACCCGTATTAAATATTAACCACAGTACGTGTTGGTTATAGTTTTTTTGCAATGTGCCACGCGCGAAATTTAATGCTCGATTTATATAATCCAGATTATTTTCGAAACCATATTTTCCACTAAAATAACCCATTTCAGTTAAATAAATGAACACTGCAGAAATATTTAGAGTAAAATTGTCACAGTTTAGAATAATTAAATGCGCACAGTTTTACCTGAAGCCTTACAAAGCAACAATTCATCATGGTAGTGGGTATTTTATATTTTATTAAACTCTACAAATGTTTTTCATTATTAATTGAACACCTAAATTTATGTCGCTAATAATTATAACTCACTGCCTTTGTAATTTATGACTGCTTTTGTTATATAATACAATAAACGTAAACATTTATTACTATTAAGTTCAGAATGAGATGATTAGAAATATCAAATTTAAAAGTATTACGATGAAATGCAATAACAAGTAAGTAGTGAGTATGTTGGTTGTATAATTTTTAATTTTCAAAAAAACATTTTACTTTCCATTTATCCACCTAAATTAAACGAATTATTAAAGTGTTTTTGAAGTATCTCTTTTGCCGACTCTCTTCTGTTTTTCTGTTACTACGCAAGCCGTTCTTCAACGTTATCCAAACTTAGTTATGGATCTGTATATTTTAATGATACGTCCCTCTACTACAGACCAGAGTTTTAAAGATTAATGTTAGTAAATATACCCTTGTTTTTAAAGAGATTATCATCTGATACTTTTTCAAAATTGTAATAACAAAATGATAACATATGGGTTTCGAAATGCTATAATTTAACACAGGAATTTCTCGGGCAACCGATCGACTTAAGCAATGTTTTATGACGTACTTTAGTATGACAACAAAGAAAAATTAAACATCTTTGCCTTTGGCAGAGAGAGATGTCGTCTCTGGACATGTTGCGGAGTATATAAAAGCGAAATTTTCTGATATTGAATTAATCATATAAGGAAAGAGACGATTGATAAATATAATATATTCATGGAAATTGATTGTGAAGCACTGGCTAAATATCACTTCACCACTAGTAAAAATATTAAATTTCAAATTTTGGCATCTGTGTTGGTGAATAAAGTCAGTGAAAAATTATATGAACTTTATTCATTTGGTAGGATAGTAATCTAATTCTTTGCAAGTGAAACCCTGAGAAATGGACAATCCAGTAAGTTTAATCAAAAACGTGATAAAGTCAGCAACGTTTGTTTTAAATGACTTGTGTTTTTGGCTAACAGGATACATGAGGGTGATTCTGAAACAGTCAACTCCTCTTTCAGAGCATAGGAAAGGAAAAGGGGCGATGTAGAACGTAGAGCAAGGCATAATTATCGGTTGCTCTGACGTGGATTCGCTGCCATTTACCGAATGGTCTGGATCATCATTATTATGGCTGGAATGCCAATTTTACTCTAAGGTGGAAGAAATATTTACCGCAGCGTACCGTGTTTACGGTGGAACTGTAATGAAAGCAAAAGGAAATTTTATCAAAAGGCAAGTATTAAATTTATTGTTTCAATTCTCCTAGGAAACAAACTTCCGTCGGTTTACGAACAGGATAGCAGTCCAAGGAATTAAAGCAACACTCAGATTTACCTTCCACGTGGTTTCTCTTGTTTCTTCCGCCGAACCCTTTCTCCATCCGCTCACCTCTAGAACCAGCAAAGTATAATCTGTCTTATTTTATGCAAAACTATTACTAGTTCCTCTCCCCTCTCCCTTCTTTATTACGGCTCCCCTGATTAGTGGAGGCTGAAATCAGCATCCCCCAGCCAAAATCTGTTGATCGTTTCCTGGTTCGCTGCTGAGTCTGAAGGGATGAGACCGTTTCCGGGAACTTTGTTATCTTTGGACGGAAGCTCTTCTTTGAATTTTACCAGTTCCTGACCGTGCTTGTTCCAGCACAAAAATATTCCCTAGGTAAAATTTAGAATAACGAAATAATATAATAGTTAAATAATTGGGGTAGCGACGCATCTTCGCCAGCACACACTCAGCGTGATTAAGATATAAAATAACAAATAACAAATTAAGTAAACAGAGATGTGCGCTATACTATAATTAGATATTTTAAAAATATAAGTTAAGTCCGTTTTTTTTAAACGCTGAAATTTTTGAAATTTTATTTATAAGCAATATTCGCGAAAAATTTCCCAATATATTGCATGTATTATCATCAACGTCAGTTGCAAATATTTGCTGTTGAAATAAAGATGAAAATTAACTGCTTACGTATAGCATCTCCATTTCGAAATTGACTTCCCCGGAGACATTTACGCCAATGAATGCAGTCAAACGTCTTGTTCATATGAAATATATATATCTGATGGGGAATTGATACATTGACCACGTATTACACCAAATTCGGAATGTGTCACGCCAGATGACAGTCCGCAGCCGCCTCGGTAGGCCCTGGCCCCTCGAGAGGGCTGTTGAGCCATTGGAATTAAATGTTTGAGGTATGCTAAATATTAGGTGGTTGTGCGTTTCGTTCATGTAATATGTAAAAATAAACATTACAATGTCTAGGTTCAGTGGTGTTTCAGGATAAACGTTAGAAAATTGAAAGAAGTGGTGTCTTAGGAGAAGAAGAAAGATCGTTTTACGTTTCCTGTACTTGTACATCGTGGATTCTGTGAGATGAAGTCGGTGCACCAATCAAGTAAGTCTTCCGGAACGCCACGGCGACGCCATTTCGCTTTGTGTTGACTCTGGCGACGACTTCAGAGGAAAGCGTCAAGTTGTTGTCATAATCGATTCCGCCTTCCCGGAGAACCACTTGAACCCGGCCAAGACGCGGATCCGCGATGACGCGCCTCTTGAGAGCCAATAAAAGGGACGTCCCAGGCCAGACAACCTCTTCATTGGCAGAAAATGCACTCTAAGCTGGCGTGTTTTAGATGCTTTTATCTTTACAAATACCACCAATTGTGAGTACGTAGGTAGACTTCCTCAAATTTTCTTGTGTTAGTTGAGGTCTTTGATGAAGAAACGGAAGTATATGATCCAGGGTCAAAAATATTTATTAAACCACTAAACAAATTGTCATGTGAACTTGCCACAATTCGGTCCATAATTAAGGAAACCATGACCTTACAGAAATTTCGTCTGCTTCCTCGTGGTCCATCGCTGATCCCCACCTGAATGATTCAAGAAAGAAAGCTACAGGTACCACAATTATATAAATAATCTGTCATATGTTGTAATTAACTTCTAATCTTCTCTTCTTGCACTTAACGCAAAAATTGTATTAGAATGTTTAAAAAATTGGTCTAAATACCTAATTCCCCAATAATTTGTTGCATTCCACTACACCAAATAGTTAAGATTTTCATTATTAATTCACTTTCATTAAATTAAATTTATTTCTAATGATTGCCTTTTCTAAGTTGTGGTTTCATATTTAATAAAATTTCTGGGGGTTGGCAATGCATTCATGCTATCGACGGCTGTTGATGTCTTGCATAGGATATTTGGGGTGGAGCAAGTCGTGTTAATTCGAGGAGAAAATATTCTCGCTCTTGCTACGTATGCATAAATCTGTTCAACGACCTGGGTTAGGTGATTTCTTCACTGGAATTACGCAGCTTGTCTCTATTTCTACTATAAATTCAAGTTTGTTCATCTCTCTCCTTCATTTATAAGCCACTGCTGCCCTTCCACAGCTCTCCTTTTTCTCTTCTTCCTTCGTTCTCGATTATTAACTGAACCTTCCTACACGCGGGGGTCAAGCCATTTCTGCTATCTCTCTTCCGCTGAGGACTACAGGAGTCTTTCCCAATTTCTCCTCGCCCCTTCCTTCGGAGGTTAATGGTCAGAATTCCTCTATGGATCATCACATTTCCAAGGTTTCCCTTCAAGACTGCAAAGAAATTAAAAGTATTTATCTGCTATTGTATTCTCTAAATGAAGAGGACAATAACTCTGAAATAAAAGGACCGGCAAAGATATAAAGATGAATAGAATTGTTAGCAAGTAAATGTAGTCCTATATATATAAAAAACAAAACATTATTAATTAGGCCCGTTAGGTATTTTTCAGGGAAGGTTGGAGTAAAAACGTGATAAAACATCTATAATGAAACCAAGAAAAGGATAGTATGATACTATGCAATTGTCAATAGATGTCGCCTAAATTTGCAAGTAATTTCATCCAAGCAGACGCATGCCTAAGCGTTTTATTACAGACTAGCAGGGTGCTAATTAAACCAACAGTAAGAGGGTCAAATTAACGAATATTTAACGTTTAAAGCCCTCTATTTATGAAATCTGAATCTGCTACTAATACCTTAAATAAACACAGTAACTTACAAAAAGTCTGAAAAATGTACAATATCAAGAGAATAACTATCCTATTTCCACAATCGAGGAAATAATTCTAAATCTAAATTATCCAAAAGACTTGTAGAAAATTATTATTATTAAACATTTTTAACAATATGTATAAACAAATTTTTATCTAAACGTATAATAATTTACAAATAATCGACAGCATTATACCAAAACTTAAGATTTGGTATTAATTCTTGTATCGATATAAAAGACAGATTGGAACGGTTATTAATTTAAATTTTGATTGAGTATTAACACACGGAACTCAGGTTTTAGTTATTTATTTAAAAAGATAACATTATCTTAAGATTTAAGAATATTTTGGTCAATGTGAGATACAGATAATATATATCAGAATTGACCGTGGAGTATATTTAAATACGGATGATGCTGAATAAAGTTAAAATGTTCACTGTCAGAAAAATGATGAGAACCTTAGAAAAACAAAATAAAATGATAGAAAAATAAGATTATATATTTCAGTTAAATTGTGTATTATAGGAATTGTATCAAAAATTGAATTTTAAAATGAACTTAATAATTGCGTTCTGGAAAATCTATAGTTCCAAAAAATTTATTTTTTATTTCTGTGACTGTTATAAAAATTGTGGGGCTATTGAGATAATTGGAAGAATATAAACATCAGCCTTAATTAGTTGACAGTTGTCGTTCAACTTAGAAAGATACAATAGTTATTTATCATTTTCAATTAGAAAAATAAAATGTACTCTACATACTCTTGTATATGTATAATACGATAAATAATGCTAAGAATGGTAACAATAATTTGAATATTAAGTTTTAATTGCAATGTAACAATCGCATTATGTGTGAATTATTTGTTATCTTATTAATTTTCCGTTTTAAACATGTTTATGTACAATTATAATTTGTTTGCTTAAAATTTTATTTAGTTACATACTTTTTTATGTACAGAAGAAATACAAAAACAGATATAAAACGTTTTCTATGTTTTCAAACATTAAAATTAAATAAGAGTATAATTATATGAATATGTTCTGGATTAATAGCTTGTATTTATTATTTTAATAAAAATTAAAATGTAGGATGTAAGGTAACGGTTGTAGTTTTATTATTGTTTAATGAATGTTAATTAGAACTACGTTTCGAGAAGTAGCTAATATGATATATTATGAGACTGTAAAACGACTCCATGAGGTTCCCTGTTTTGACAGGAGGCACGTGCAGGAATTTTAAGGGCGCATTCTATACCTTACCAGCTCCGAAGATGAATCTCATGAGAAACTGGGTGACAAATTCCCTGTCTTCTTCCCCCTAACGTCGAGAAACTTGTCCCCAGGAAGCTGTCAGAAATAGAGATGCAGAACACCAGCAGCAGTTTGTAGGAATAGCTTATAATGTGATTGAAATTACGGAATCTGAGTAAAATATTCTGTCCCTTTGGATAAAAAAAGCAACAACTTAGATTGATGTCATTAAATAATCTTACAAACAATTTTTCAACCTTGAAATTTTTATTACTATGACGGTGTTAATTATTGTCAAATTTTACTGACACATTTCGTGAGAGTGCTACAAGTTGTTTGGCCAGTATTGAATCAGGCTTACGTCTAATACATTTGATCCAGTTGTAATGTTCACGCTAACATAATTTCTATGAATCATTTATTATTATAAACAATATGGAAACTTTGTAACTGCCTGAGGACAAGAATCAGATGTTATAATCTCTGAATCCGTTGAAAAAGACTCTGCCTATCGATAATTGCATGCCTGAAATATCACGCTTCTTGAGTCATGACCACAAAATTCAACGGAAATAGTCCTGCTGAGATCGAGCCGAATTTTGTTTGATTAGCAGTGCGTATGATTAAGCCAATTTTCCCATTATGAATCTGGATTCGAATGGAGGGATATGAAATGAAATCCGATCAGTTTTTCTCAAAAAGGAACTCAAAGACAATACGATCCATTGTAATAAATTTTCTGGAATGCGATTCAGTGAATGTGTGCTCCATAATGTCCATCGCAATATTCTTCTGAAAAAATTAACAAGACGTAAAACTAATTTCATTAATTAGTAATATATCCAGTCGGTTCAGGATTTAGGAGCGTAATTAAATAAATGCACAAAGCCAAGATATAGTACTGACTATGGATGACCTAAAGTTTTCAGAGTTATAGAATTAAACATATGATTAACAGTGTAAAAAATCACTAATACTGATTAGAAATACTACAAAATAATGGAAACGGTGAATGGTTGGTAGTGAAATACTGTGCCCAAAACATAAAAACGATTGATATATAAGGAATTTTAAAAGTAAAAAGGATAAAATAACACCATACAATTTTATGTTTGTTGTAATACTCTTACGGACTGGGAAATTTCGACTGGTCACTCATTTAGAAGAAAAATAAATGTTACACCTGCACATGTGACACACGTGACAATTTGAATGAAACTGTGATAATCAGGGAAATGAGCACTGTGCGTGAGACTGAAGATGTATTAACAAGTCTTTGCTTAAAAACTTATAATTTGTAGCATTAAGTAAAATTAAGTCCTTTTTAATAAATAAAACGTAGATATTTATATATCAGTTGAATGTGGTTCTTTCTTGTCAGTGAAAATTACGCTATTACAGAAGTAACAGTTATCAATTCCCAATTCTTTTTCATTTATCGTATCAAATCTGTTTTAGTCTTCTGACATACAACGTAACTTGAACTGAAGCCAACATATTTATAAATGGATTTTTCTCTACCAAGTCTTATTAATAAATGTTCGAGTTAAAGTAACCTACATCAGACTCACAACTCCGATACATATTTTGACACGACTAGCTATTACTCTTCAGCTATACTTGAGTACAAAATTTGGTTGTAATAATAGCATCTAATACATGCGTGCTTCCAAACCATTTAAACTTTTCTGCTAATACCTATGGTTATTATATAGTATTATTATTATTATAATATTATCATTATATAGTAACTTTTGGAGACTTATATACTCGACAAAAGTCTAAAATTAATTTTGTTGGCTTACAAGAGTTCAATTTTTGGACCTGTCAATTGTTGTTCTCGCCGTTTTACAATTCGCAGTTTTATTTTCATAATAGAAAACGGAAGAAAATAAGGTTATCATCAAAACTTTTATCGATAAACTTACCCTGGCATTATTTTTAAATAGGTTCGGAAGTTGGACAGTAACAGATGCAGTAATACATCATACAATAATAATAAAAAGAAATCCGGAGACTGATTGGTTAATGCGTTAAACTTGCATAATAGTGATTTAGTAGACTAACTTTTATGGCGATAATTACACGTCAGTAAATAATATATAAAAAACAACAAAAAATGAGCATTTTTAAATGTCTAACCTATTATTTTATCTGACGTATAATTGCGAATCAAAAAATGTAATGGTAATCAAGTATGAAAAGTTGAATACCAACTATCCGCATTAATTGTTACATTCCTAATGTAATCAACTCCGATACATATTATGACATGACTAGCTATACTTGAGTACAAAATTTGGTTGCAATAATACCAAATAATACGTTAAAAACAGAAAATAAACACTAATTTGGGACGTCATGTGAACATACTAATAGTTAAAAAAATTATTTTTGATATAATTACTCTGACAAAAAACTTTCCTTTCATGGTAAGGTCTTGACAACTTAAAGCAATTAAATACATTTTCTATAATTTAATGAAAATAGTTTTCAATTAATGTTAAAACATATTTTATTACAATTTTAGAATAGAAAAATTCAACATCAATCAAGAAATTTCTATTTTTTATATAGTCCCTTTCTGTAACTATTACTGTGTTCATCTGATGAAGTCCCAAATTGCGGTAGGAACGTAGTGTTTTTATTTTCAAAGTGGTTTGGTAAGATCTTCGTCATACTTGCTACGGAAGAAACTATTTGCTAGTGTGGCAGATGTGCTGGGGCGAAGGAGAGGACAATACGAAGCGTGGCCCGCCCTTACTGTGTCTCGCTCCACTGCTATCACGTGGCTCCTAATTGCGGCCTGTCACCACTTCCTGCGCCTTCCTCCCAGCTCCATTCATCCTCACTCACAGACTTTAATTCGCCATCTGAAGGAACGCGGGACAAGAATAGATTCCGGTGTGCAGGGAAAAAAGGCCACGGAGGCACAGGATAGTTTCCGTTATTCCCAGATAGGATACTTTAAAATTAGATTTTGAAAAACGTTTCAGGACAGTTCCATGTAACATTATATACTATATGTAATCCAATGAACAAGACAGATATACCAAATAGGTTCATAGAGGGAAGTTGATAACGACAAAGTAATAACTCTTCCTGAAGTTGTGGATTGTTGTATGGTGTACCTTCTCCGAGTCCCTGTTTAGTACTTTCAAAACTAAGAAATATAGCTTTGGAAATCGTGGAGCCAATAAAAGCTGCTTTTTGCAGTCACAAAGGGATTTTTTTATTTATCTTTATTTAAAGCCTCATATACATAAGATGTAATTAGCGACCTCATGAATGAAACTAATGAATTTCAGCATGTAAATTATTAATGACACCATAGTTTTCTGACTTTAATATTTACAATAAACATAAATGGCAAATAAGTCAGCATTAAATATATAACTATTTATTAACAAAAGGGACGTTTCATCTCCATTTTGAGACCTCTTCAGGCTTAAAATTTAACAAAACATCATTTCGGCAGTAACCATTGCTGGAGAAGTTCCAGCGCGGCACCAAACTCTTCACATGTAAATTATCGACTAAGGGAGTCAATAATTAAATAGGATGTTTTGTCAAATTTTAAGCCTGAAGAAGTTTCAAATTGAGATGAAACGTCGCTTTTGTTAATAAAAGGTTATATATTTAATGCTGACTTTTTAGGCCGTTTTTATTTATTGTAAATTATTAATGCTCTACCGTCTTAATTAATAAATGGTTTTATTCAGGTATCCTTGTTTGCATACCGAATCCTAATTTTATTGTTACTAAATGAAAAGTAATTAATTAAATCCTTTTTTATAAGCCTAAATAAATTTACATTTTCGACCATTTAAGTTAAACGCTGATTATGACAATTGCCACCAAACTGTGGGGCTTAATTAATTTATCATAATTAGTAAATAAATCTCTCTAATTTCCTATTTTACTGCAATTGGCTTCCACCAACATGGGGCTGTAATACATAATAATTAATAATAAATAACACATTAGCTATAATTTAATAAACAGACTGAAATGAACGTAACCTGTGTTTACAAACATTTAAGGAAAACAATTAATACACTTTGTTTTATTAAAAACAACATGAAATCATTACAAGTAAACATATTATTACATCACCATTCGACTAAAATTTTAGCCTTTAGTAAACGAGTCTTACAGTTTTAGTTATAAAATATTCCTTTTCAATTATTAATAATCGCAACTAGTGTTTTACTTCAATTTAATTCAATAAGTGATTATCATATTTCTCTACGCAGAACAAAGAATGAAACACCAGTTCAAATCAAACGCCTTACCAGTTGAAATTAGTCACATGAAACATACATTTAATAAATGTTGTCCACTGTTATATTAATAGAATTAAAAATGTTTATTATGTATTGTGACAGAAACGAAAGTTTAGTTTTATTTCATTATATATTTTTAAGATGGATAGTAACAGATGCAGTAATACATCATACAATAATAATAAATAGAAATCCGGAGACTAATTGGTTAATGCGTAAAACTTGCACAATAGTGATTTAGTAGACTAACTTTTATGGCGATAATTACACGTCAGTAAATAATGATATTGAAATAATATAAGAAGACAAAAAATAAGTTGTATTACGTTAACACAGATCTTTAAAACGGCGTTTTGCAATGTCTTCAGTTTTGTAAATAATTAAATTTATTGTCCTCAGACATATTACCGAATCCACTTAGCACCGCGCGTCGCAATAGTTAATTTTTGAAATAAATATTACTGGAATATAATGTGATCTAATATTCTGCCAGTGAAGTTTTGATAATTTATCTTCGAAATTACTGATACTGAATTCATGGTTAGTTAAACAAAATCGTAGAATTGTTTTTCGATTCAAACAAATAAATTATTTAAATCATTTAAAGGAAATATTTTGGATACGCAGTATTATATTTAAAGGAGCCTGTAAGAGATTTGGAATTACAGGTTATTGGTAATGCCTCTAAATATATGATGGATCCATGTGAGCAGTATCCAGTGTTTCCGTTTTCAAGTCAGATTGACTCTACCCTTGCAGAGCTGCGGGATTCCAGGGAGTCAAAGAAGCCCTCTTGTTCGTAGAAGGTTCCTCATTTCCGGCCAGCCTTGCCCATTAGCATGGTGGCTATTTCCGTTACGGTAACTCTCTAAAAACCACTGAAAAATTAAGCATATTTTAGCTTTCAAGGGGAGCCTAGACAGGTTCACGTATATTACTGTTAGACTACCATAACATCAACGATAATACCCAACAATTGTAAATGGTTTATATCAAACACAAGACCAAATTGCTGTAGGATATATCACAAAAATTTATAGCATTAATTACAGCTAAGAACGAAGATATTCTTAAATTATTCAATTTAACTTACTGCTATTAGAGATGTTATCATACAGTGTTGATAAACTAAAAATATTTCCCTTTCCAATGAAATATTAACATTATTGCAGATATTGTCTTTAATTAGGTATTAATACCGAGGAACGAAACGATTAAAATATTTAAATGGTGTGAGTTTGGTTCACTATTGGAAACATTTAAGCTATTAAATAGAAACCATAAATAATCTATTGCTTTATATAGATATGTGAATCATGGATATTACTACATTTTGAACTGAGGCAGGGAGAATTTGCTGGCGTCTATTTTGGACTGATCGGAAACGATTGTTTCTGTTACGGCTTTCATCACATGCTGTAACAGATCCTCTTATTCCCTTGAGGTGAATAAAAGTCCACGCTGAATGTGTGAAACGTTCTCTTTCCTCTCTCACTCTTAGAGCTTCTTTCAGAATTAGGAAAGATTCTCAAGTCTTCTTATGATATGTATTTTTAACTCGGAAATATAGAATAAAGTAACGAGTAAAATATAGATGATGCTAAATGACAATTATAAAACCCAACAGCATTATATTTATCAAATGAACAAACAATCCGAATTTGTCAGAAATATATGTTACAATATATAATATAAAAATTTAAAATTTGACTAAATTAATAAAATAAATATTGAAATGACGGAACTTCTTCACGTGACTACTTAAAAGTTTCACAAGTCTGAATATATATAATTTGTTTCTTAAAATATATCATTAAGGAAATGATTGTTACACTTATCTCTATAATAAAATATATATCAATTTAATTGTAATTTATCATAGAAAATAAGCACGTGTAGCAACTGAGGCTAAATCTTGTACACATGTTTCTTACGAGTGGGTGACAGTTGGTGAATAAATAGTGATATATTTATGTGCTGACTTTTTCGCCGTGTTTTTATTTATTGTAAATTTTTAAGTCAGATAACTATGTTGCAACTTTGTTTACGTTTAAATCTTCCTATGTGACTGACTGATGATATATAGTATGTTTTTAATGCTCCTGATCAATTATGCAGTGTCAGAAGAAATTTTGTGAATTCAATATCTTCCAGCGTCATGTCTTTATTTGGTCGAATTATTTAATGCACTTATAAGTCAAACAAACACGAACATATCCATTAATTTTTCTATTAGTCAAATATTCCTCTTCAAATATTTAAACAAAAATTTATGAACTATTTCAGACTTTAATTTTAAAAAGTAGTTAAAATGGAGGTCGTTTCGGTGTGGTTTTGTACACTTTCAGGTTTTTATCCTGTGGAGAAATATGAATGTACATCGTGCTAATCATGAAAGAATCATGTTAGCAAATTTAATTAGCAGCAAAATCGTATCAAACATATGTTATGCTACTGATAAACACCTAATTATCACAATAAGTTTTCACTATCAGATCCAATATATTTAGAAACATAAAATAAAATTTAAAATTTTTAAGTTCTCCTCTTGGCTTTTTTCCCCAAATGTTACAGTTGCTCCATTGTGGTAAATCTGAGTTCCAAAAAAATGTATCTCATGTGCCGTGGTGTTGTAATAAGAAAGTAATAAAACAAATCATTTTCTAATATAATTTGAGCCGTCATTCCGTCGTGTAATGATTATAATGACATATTGATGTGGATTCGATGCTTGAAATCTTACAAAATGACAACGAATTTCTCGGTATAAATTTTGAAGACTATTCTCTGGTTTCTAACTGTAGTTTAATATTTATTAATAGACAACGTTTCAAAGGTATACCATAACATCGTTGTCAAGAGAAAATTGCTTACTTACGTCACTATTATTTTTGGTTACACCTTTTTTCAAATAAAGGACGTTACGGCTGAACTCTACCGAAGCTATATGTTTTACAAAATGGTTATTCCGGTTAAACAGCCTAGAATCATTTATTAGTTTAGGTTCTTAATTACATGTCCATCAGTTTTTGTGACTGTTAAAATAAACATTTCTTAAAAAATAATAATATTGCTGAGCTACTTGCTCGACGCATAGAGTTTTCCTATATTTCCCAGAACGGAGGAAAGTAGAATTATTTAACAGCGCTTCTTCTGCCGTGAAGGCTTTCCTAAGTACAATTAAGCAAACTCTTTAATTGGTACAATAAACGACTTTCAGTTCGAGAAGCTCTACTTTAAAATAATAATAGGGGCGTTGTGGCCCGCTTGGCACAATATTAACCAGCTAACAACGTGAGCGAGGGAGTGCTGGAGCCGGAGCTGGAGCTGGAAGCAGCATATGGAAGGAGCGAAGCGAACAGCCTGCCCTCGGGCGCGAATAATTCCAACCTTTAAATGTAAAATGCTTTCACCAGTGTTTTAAAATATCACAAATATACGTCACAAGTACGTGTTGAGCTAGATTCAAAACAAGTCTTCCAATGATTGAGTTGGATATCTGAATGTGAATATAAATGTTCCATTACTGTTTTATAATATTTTAAAATATTTCATACCGCCCTTATTAAAAACACAATTATGCTATCAAATTGGGGAAACTGGGGAATTCGTCCCTAGTACTGTTAGCAGAAGAGAATGGTTTTCGAGTATCCATACCATAAATACAGTAATATGAGAAAACTGTTCTTTATCACATATTGTCGAATGTTACTAATTAATTTTTCTGTAATTTATAGCTCAATACTTTCGTTAATATGACATTGATACCTATATATAATGTTATAAAATTAGGATTTTAGAGAAAAAACTTTTTTATTAATAAAATAGTAAAAATGACCAAAATTAAGAAATGAAATAATTAAATCTGAATAATTTTCGTCCCCCAGCTTTAGGGATCTCCTCAATATATCAATATACATAGTTCAATACAAATAAATAAAATTGGTATGCTGTAGGTATTTACAATTAAAACATTACAAAATTTCCTACTGCAACGCTGCAGAAGCATGAAAAATTATATTTATATTTAAGCGACTACAGCATATTAAGTTTATTTATTTGTACTCAAATATGTATGCTTAATTATACAATTTTTTGTGCAGGTCCGTCAAGTAGGGGGACTAAACGTATTCAAATTAAATGATTCAATTTCTGACTTTTGGCAATTCTTTCTATTTTACTTATAATAATAAGTCTTGTTAATTGAATTTCTTTACTTACAAACTTCGTTAATTTTGAAATGGTCAAATAAAATTAAAATTGAGATTTCTTAAAGGATAAGTAAATTAAATTTGGGCAAAAATATTATTTATTTTAAACTTTTCTTGGATATATTCTTAACTTTTGGGTGGCATTAGAGATGTATTGAACAATACTAGTTTCTTCCATATGTTTGCATATATTTTAAAAATATATTACTGATTTCATGATTGAAATCTGCCGCCTTATAAGAGTATCACGGTTTTATTGTCGTAGAGTATTAAGTATAAATAGTCATGGATTAAAATTATTGGCCACTTTCATTGTAGTTCATAATTTAAATAAAGTAAAATTAAAGGAACTTTAACGTAGTGTTTGGTTTTAGCCCATACATTTAACTAGCTAACGTTACTAGAAGTAGCATTTTGCAGATTACAGAATATCTTTTTTTATTGTAATATTAACGAAAATAGAGAAGGAAGGCACGGCAAATAGAATGCGAGTTAGGAGAGTATCAGTTTGGTTTCAGGACAAGGGAAGCAATTCTGGCTCTAAGCAGTAATAGCTAATATAAGAAGAAAGGCCGACGTTCATTGGATTTTTAGGCTTATAATAAGCATTTGATAATGTAAACTGTAACACAATACTAGGGATTTTGAATAGAACACGAATAAAATATTCAGAAATAAAATTTATCCATAACTTCTACATAAGGGTGACTGCAGTAAAGGGTCAGAAAAGAAAGCAGAATTCAATAAAGGGGTAAGACAAGGATGCAGTCTGTCGTCCATGATCTATGTCTTATATATATATATATATATATATATATATATAAGGTGATGAAGAAAATTATAAAATATATGGATAGGATTCATACTGCAAGGAGAATAAATAAAAACTCTAAGGTTTTCTGATGATATTGTGATATTAGAGGCCAGCAGAAGTCTTGAAAAACCGGGGTTCTGGAGAAAGAGTACTACATTAGGATTAATAAAGGGAGAAACAAGTTAATGGAGTGTCGTATGGGAAACAGAGGAATAACGAAGGGTGTTAGATTGGATTAAGGAATTCTGCTACTTGGGCAGCATAAAATATATATTAAACATTAAGAGTAGGATAGCACGGGCAAGGAAAAATTTCGTAAAAAAGAGGAATTTACTTAGGACTAATATAAGTGTGACTATTAGGAAATCATTGTCAAAATGTTCGTATTGAGTGTGGTGTTATATTACTGTAAAACGTGAACGATAGGAGTTGCAGACAGAAAAAGAATAGAAGCTTTTGAAATGTGGTGGTATAGAAGAATACTGATAATTAGATGGGTGAATAGAGTAACTAACAAAGAAATTGTAAAACAGAATAAAAGAAGAAAAAACTATATGGAGGATTTTGACCAAGAGAAAGGATCGATTAATAGACCACATTTTGAGACTTGAGGGTCTTGTAAAATTATCGTTAGAGGAAAGTGTGTTGGATAAAAACAAAAACGTGAGATTAATGATGGAATACGCTAAGCATATTAGGGAGGAAGTGGGATTTTGTAGCTATGTAGAAATGAAATGTCTTGCAGTGAATAAGTTTGCATGGAGGGTTGCATCAGATCAGGCGAAGGACTGGTTCCAAAACAACAGCATTGTAATTCCTGCTAAGGACAAACAAGAACTTCACTTAAAACGCGTGCCAACAAACCCCTAGAATCAAACAAATATTCAATGACATCCAAACTTATCTTTAATTCCATACATATAATGGTGGCTACATGTTACTAATTTAGATTGGCACGAGGCACTTTTCAGGATTGCATTAAAAAATTTTACATTAAACTCTGAATCTCTGTAATTAATTTATGGCCTGATATTGCGAAGGTCAACATAGTCTATGGTTCCTGTAGACATGTAAAAGTCTTTGCAATTTTTTTAAAATTTCCTTCCAATTATTTAGTCACATGGTATATGTGATTTGTTAATATTGTAGTTTGTGCATTATAATTTCCAGATGAAAGCATCAAGGATTATAGAAACTTTGTGCAGTATTTTTTTATTATTATACTTTTTTGTTAATTTGATATTTTAGTATGTAATTACTATAATTTTTTATAATACTCAGTGTGCCCCTTCTAATAATTAATTGGTTAATATGTAATATTTTTCCAAAAAAATTTTTTAGGTAATTCAAAATTTAAACGACATGACAAGAATTTAAATTTGACTGCTTTAGTTCTTGGTTTCAATTTTTCTCCTGAATATGTTCTCACTTTTTAACACTATAACTTTATTAATTTTAACTACTATGTTTGAAATTTTTGTGTTTAATATAATAATACGTGAATAAATAGTTTGTATCCGTTTTAAAGTTCATTGCGCGCATTGTTGAGTTCCAGCTCATGTTGAGGAGTGAAAAAAGATAAATGTTTTGTATAATATATGTTATAAATATATTGAATTTAACAATGACGTTCATTGGTTACGTTCTTACTAAATGTCAAACACGTCTCTGGTCAAATAGTCACACTGTGCATAGGATATCGCTCAAGTAAAACGAATTCATTAAACAAAATGAAATAAAAACGTGAATAAACATTGTATAATTGTGCGTTATATAATAGTGAAATACATCTGTTGTAAAAAGAAATTTTAAATTACTTTCACCAATTTATTATTGGTGATTTTAAAAAAGTGAGTAGAGACAGATATTTCTGCCAATAGACTCAACATTGAATATTGACGTGTCTGAGTTAGAGACAACGGAAAAGGGATATTTATTCGCACACACATAAAAGCGCTAATAAATATTAGTTACGCTTTTGAACATTAAAAAATCAGCGATATTATTGAAATCGCTGAAAGCCAAACGAAAGGTAATTGTCAAATAATTTTCACCAGTATAATTTTTAATAATGCATAAATTCCATGCACGTTTTGAAATCTCCACTTTCAATATGATAGGAACAAGTCACATTTGCATATTGATTTTCTGACCAATTTTGGTGAAAGGTCGACTGTTACTTTGACTGAAACAGATTCATTTCATTTATTGTATGTAGTAGAGGGAACGATTTCTTTTTCAATCTGAGGGCCAGCCATTGAATTAGGAAATACCAATGAAATAAAGGGAGGCTGTTTTACAATCTATAAAATTGAATTACGTGTATATATTTACAAGAACCATGTACTCCCACTTTTTCTAAGAAAATCAGTTGATTTAAATTTTCATTGTAACAGTACACTCTTCTTATTTCATTATTTTTCTCACAATTCATCATTATTTTAATTACATTGCATATTTAATTTTAAATTGCACCATAAAATGTTTCATTCTATAGTTTACAGCCACTTTTAAATAACGTAATAGATAATATAGAATGTTCAAAGGTCAGAGATCATTACGTATAAATGCGGTTATATGAATGAAGACACGATTGAAATCAAACATTAAAAAAATATTTTTCTTTTTACAAAAGTTTATATGTTGATGTATTAAAGAAAATAAATGAATGATAATTTATCAGAAGACTTTGATAAAGGTTGCATTTATAAACGCAGTAAAAAATAGAATAATCATGAGTTACTATGAAACCTTCATTTACAATTTAAATTCACTATTGCCCAAATTAATTTTCTGTTTCGTTCCAAATTTATCCACCGAATCATAGTATTTAATTTTACTTTCAGTTAATTTAGATATTCATGGCCATTTATCACTCCGTAAACTTACATGTTAACTAAATAATGATATGGATAAAAAACACATGATTACATTGCAAGAGTTGATATCCCTGTTGAAAACTGAGACTCGGTCCTTGGTTGCCTAGATTTTTCCCATTTTGATCTTTTTAAACTTTTATAGTTTATTTAGTATGAAATAAAACATTTCTGATAACTATCTGTTTTATTTCATTGACCAAATTATTTATAATATTAAGAAATGTTAAATAAGCTAAGTAAAATTTATGTCTGTTGTAAAAATATTTTTCCCTATTATAAACCTATTTCCCTATTAAAAATTTGACAGATGAATTGAATATAAATTTTTAACACATTTATTTTAAATTGTGTTAATTTCCACGATCCCTTTCTGGACTTCATAAACTTTTTTACGTCTATAATAATTATCAATAATTAGATTAAAAAATTTATATATAAATATATATATAAGAGAGAATGGGTAAAGTGAAAATTTTCTATACATTTTTTTCAAACATTCAGGCTCTTGTTAATAAGAAAAACATTGAAATAATACCTATTAAGAATATTCTCCATTCAATACATTTAATTCCTGACGTAAATTAGTTATAACATTTCCGTGCAATTTCTGTTCTTTATCACCAAAAATTAGCTCCGAGTTTTATTTATCTGCATATTATGTTTTGCCATATATAAAGCCTTTTGATCACTATAAATTTGTTTCTGAGTAATCCTAGCATAGAGCTTATGTCAACCAAAATGTATGTTAAGAATTAAAGGTGTTGAAATGCTGGTAGTAACATTTTAATTGCCTTTCATTGTTGACAATACTATTCCGAAATCTTATTTAAGTTACTATTTTATTTAAAATTCTCATTGGATGGTTTATTGAGAATACTTTTACACACAAACTTATGAATAAAAGTTAGTTTCTCGAGTAAAGGAAGCAAGTTTCGAAGCATGCTCCGCAGAGCACAGGGGTGGAAGTTTCCTTTCTCTTGAGAGGCATAAAAAATAAAATGCAACTTTCTCACCCAAACCGCCACAAGAGGTGTAATCAGATTACATTCTGCAGGAAACGCCATATGGTATGAAAAAGAACTCCTCGGACTGATACTCCAATAACTACGAAATTCATATATAATATTACGTAAAACATAAGTTTATCTGCATTTAATATCTAACTATATAAATGTGATTATTTTTTGTATACATACTTACTAGGTTTGATTAATTTTCCTTAAAATTCAGTTTGGAATAAATAGCGTAAACCCCACAGAAAAACGTGATGATTTTTTGTGCGCACAATTTTTTTATCTTTGGTGATTATTATTATGAAAAACTTTTTAAGTTATGTTAATCACCAAGCGACTGTGAAATACTCGACAAATTTAACTTTTAAACTTTGTACATATAAACAATTACGATTAGAAAATAATTATTGCGTATTGTAACTTCAGTCAGATTGAACTCGGTTTTTTTGTTTTACAAAATTCATTTATATTTTTTTAATTCAAGTTGTACTAATTAATCTTAAACTTTCAAGGTCCTTTTACCTCGCTTCTTTCATGATTAATTTATTTTATTTATAAACGTACCTAAGTTGTTTTGTTTACTTTATTAAGTTAGAAACTTATTTATAAAATAGTCTCTTTTGTGTTCATAAAATCTGGTATAATTTTTTAGGTTAAATAATATTTTGATATAATAAAACATTTTATTTTACTATGATAAATTTACCGATGATTCTATGAAGAAATTTGTAGTGGAATATATTGATTTAGCCAATGCTGAGACAATTAAAACATATAATCTCTTACGCTGTAATTTGTTTGTATATTACATTTTAATAATTATTGCACCGAAGTATAATTTCACAGTGAATGTTGGATCTAGTAATTATTTCCTTGTAATTAACATTGTTGTCACTGACATTGGATTTGTTAATAAATAATGACCCCGAATTCTTTTATGCATAATTTACAAAAAATATTTTCAGTAGATTAGGTAAACAAAAAAAATATATGATAAACACACAGGACGTTTCTTCCATAATCCTTTCACATCATGAGATATGCATTAAGAAGATATTTAAAACAACAGCGTAAATGAGTACAAAAAATAAAGAAGAACAAAGATCTTATCAAATAATAAATTCATATTAGATGTAGAGTATATTTGAATTAATTTTGATGTTAGTGATGTACAATTTGAACATTAACACTTGGCTGTTTCAAATTGGAAACATGAACGACCTCTTTGTTTGGAAATTTTGGCGTGGAAGACGAACCGCTTTTTTAACCATATTATAGAGCATAGCACTTTTTAGAAATAAGGTATTGTTGCAATTTGAACTGACAATACTTCCAGAAAATAGTTTAACATACCAATTAGTAAGTTGTAGTCTTTAACTTTTATTATTGAATTATTAATATCTGATTTCAGGAAAATAATTTATTGTGAATTTCCTTGTAGTTTTATCTTTTAACTATCAAAGTATCTGAGAGTTTACTTTTTTCCCACTTGCGTGCAGTGGCAGTCATACTTGTTTACAGTTGGAACGCTACATTATAAATTCTTTTTCAGAGTCACGTAAAGGCAAGTTTGTCTAATCGAATGGTAGGCCTCAAAACTCCTTAAATATTCTTCTGGTTGAGTCTCCTTCAGGAAGACAAGAATAAAGTATCTTGAAAGGAAAAAACTCGTACTTTCGTGTGAGCCACCTTTAGCAACAAAAGTATATGTTGATTATGGCAATTAGCTTATTGTCAATAAAGAGAAAACCATTACAGTATATATGTATAAAAATGAAAGTATGTCTTCCGGAAGCAAATGTGCCTACTTCGTTGAACCAAACCCGATGTACATATGGCATATATTCTTGGAGAATCATTATGGTGGCAGGACAATTTTAAAACCGATAGTTTAGAAGCAATGAAGGGGTTAAATTTAGAAAAAGAAGTATATTAAAGTCAAATAAATAGTTTCAGAGACAACTGACGTTCACAGTGTCACTCCCACTGTAGTTAAATTTCAAACTGGGCAAGAACTATAATGGGTTTAATGACAAAAAATCCCAAAATCACGGATATTTTTGTTGATTATATACCTTTGAGGGTCGCTTAGTTGGTTGGTAATAACTGGAAGGATTTCCCTATATTCCTATTTCCCTATCGAACTCTTTCAACATTTAATTTGATCTCGCCTTGTTCAGAACTGGATCAATTCACCCCAGAATTAATTTAATTTACTCCTAAAAAGAAAAATACTGTTTATAACAAAGATGGAAGCGAATTAAATTCAATTATTATAATTTATTTATATTGCACATAAATATAAAATTATGAAAAAAGACGACAGTCAGATCGTTCAGTAAAATTACTAAATAATTATTTTTAAAAACGTTTAAGAGACACAATGTCAACTGAAGTTAATACTACTGTATGTCGAATAAATTTCTCTTCCAATTCGAGTGGACAATGTAGGCAGCCCATGGTGCTCATGTGTTTTAGTGGCGTCTGTATAATCTGATGTTTATTATTCATTCAAATCACCTCGGCAAGCTAAACGATTAAGACGAATTCCGAAATGATAAAAATTTACTACCAAAATGAACGCAAACGTTGCATGCCAATTTACGGCAGACCGTGGTGGTTTTTAAAAGTCTTCAATGTTGGAGGCCGATTTTAAACCGACCGGTTCAGTACGCCAGGTTAGTCGAGAACATCGTCGCGGCGATAACAACGTTGGCAAGGCTATCACCGTCAACGTCGAGCGCTACAGAACGATGATAACCGATTTCTTTTGACCCAAATAGAACAGTATTGACGTAGACGACATGTGTATCAGGACGGCGCTACGTGCGCTACGTGCACACGACGGACATCACGATGGAAATTCTGTGCCAATAAGTCTAAATTAACCTACGCCATTAAAGTTAACATAACCCAGGTCATCACTCAAATTCATCCGGATCAATGCGGCAGTTATGGAAAATAGGACCACTTAGATCCATGCCATCGTGAAAATCCATTATGTAATAATTTTTACGTAATTAAAATAAATATTTCGGTAATACTTCACACATTATTTAATTTCGACGTCGACCAACCGTTCGTTATTCAAAATGTCAGTTTACATTTAATTTTGCTCTTGTGTGCTTCGTACGGTGTTTGTCCTGTTTTACTGACCTTACAGTTCACCAAGATCTTACATCTCTCTCCGTGTCTTTTCCTCCAATACCTTCTCTTATAACGTCTACCAAAGTTTATGAAATAATAATTTTCTTTTCTCAAGTTTGTAACTGTTTAACTTAAAATTTTTGTTCTCGTCCAGAATATATATTTTGTATGACACAAAATCTCCTGTCAAAATATATTTTAATTAATGCTGCTGTTTAAGTGTATGACATCAGAGAAACCGCCTTAGCTGCTTTATGGAAATATTGGAATTCGTATTATTATAGTTAATACCATCTTAAGTAACTTACAATTTATGTAATTTAATAACGAATCTAAGTCAAGTATAATGTTACTGTATCGTCTACAAAAACCTATACATGAAATAAAATTAAGAAACATTTTTGGCCAAAATTTAAGTGAAGAATGTTACAAGTTTATGGTGTTTATTTTGTGAAAAGATCTGAGCTTCCAAGTTAGTGCGAAAACAAAATGGAATTACTATTGAGGGAAGTTGCAAGTATATCACTTGCCATGAGATGATGTAGGCCAGTGTCGAATGATTAATTGGGATTTTTTTATTACACACCTTTCTTAAAAATATCAATAAATATATTTTTTCACCTTAAAATACTAGTTCTACACAAGGCAGTGATTTTTCTATTTACAAGATAGAAATATTATTGTATTTATCTTAATCAATTTCAGAACGTCATATATAAATATTTTCATCATTTTAAATCTTGTAAATTTTTGTTTATTTACTTTTCTGAAATATCTCATTTCATTTTAAGTGCCAAGTTATTTTTTTCCTTCCACGCTTTCTACACTGTTTTTACTCGTAATTAATTTTACTGGTCCCTCTAGGAAAGTCATTGGAAAATGAATTGTATTTATTTCGTATATAACACAATTCTCATATATCCCGCTTCATTGTAAAGGAGTGAAAGGTAATGAATAAACTCAAACGAGCCACTCGGCATTCGCTCGAAGTCGCGCTCTAATTGCAGTGCACTGCCGTACTCTGCTTCAGATTCTGACTCCGCATTGCTGAATGCATAGGTGTGAATGTGGCGAGGTGGCAGATTCGCTGACGTTTGCAACTTTCCTTGTATTTTTTTCTTCTTTGTATAGCAGGAAGAGGACGAAGAGCGGAAGGAAATAGGCAGGCGATTTTCAGCGTACGTGCCTCAACAGCGGGTGCTGCGGGCGTATATATCTGGCCGGCGTAATCCGCAGGCGTCCGCGGAAACTCAAGTGCCTAGTCGTCTTTGTCAGATACGAACCGCTACTGCCTCAGGCGTAATTCACGTACAACTGACCTGGTGGGGATTAATTAGTTAATTATATAAGTATTATAGTTTTTACCTAATAGTCATGAATGCAATCTACGTCTCCTTTATCGACTTTTGTCCATTATTGAACACTACATACCACAATACTTGAAAACAACCAACACATTCAATTCTTGCAAAGACTAAGAATACGCTTTTCAATATCGTTTGCGTAAAACTGTGTGTCATCTAACACTCTCTTGAAGAAAAAATTGGCATACACATTGACGATATTTGTTGTGAAGCATTTAAATTTTAAATTATTATCAGTGCATAAAAAATTAAAAAACCAACAATGTGCCACTTGCTGTGACACTGGGGGTCAGAAACATTAAAAAAGAAAAACATCAACATTTGCTTGGGATCGAAACAGCGCAGTTTCTCCTATCACCGTCATCAGCGGTGCGCTACGATGACCCAGGAGAGGTTCCCAGGAAGCTGAGGTTAGCTCTCTTGCAATCCGGACGCTGAGCGGTGCACATCGTTAGATTTACTTCCCTTCCTGTCCTTTCATTTCCCTTCCTTTTAGTTATAGTCCTGGGATGGGTTTTTATAATATTGTAATCGATTACAAATTCAATGGATATTAAAGATTTTTTCGTATATCTATTGTTGATTTTATTTTGTTTTTGCATATTTTGTTTTATTATTCTTTCTTTTAATTTAAAGAAAAAAATTCTTTTGGGCCAACTGTTTGATACCTGAATATTCCTAGTTTTTTATGTTATTTATTTATCCACGACTTGTTGGCGTCAGACGCTAAAAACCTGACGATAACAACAATACATATAGTAACATAAGAGAACAATTACGTAAAAAATGCATATTATACAATATTTTCTCATTCATGTTAATAAAATATATAAATAGTTTAATTTATAACGACAATATTGAAAAAATGTCGACCGGAAGGACCTTACGTTATCTGGCGGGCGCGCTACCACTGAGCACGTCCGCGTCGACGCGAACCATTGTTCATTATCTGAGTTTCAGTATAAACATTTTATCTCCCTTTTACTTGAATATACGAATAGTTTAAAAAAACATTATAAGTCTACATTTTGCCCTCGAAATTACGATTCGAGCTTTTCCATTTGTGCTTCGCGTGTGGGTCTAATCTGTGCAGCAATCAACAGTAGTCAGTAATCATATTTAAATTCCACCGTCCTTAGTATTTACGCTCCATTTCTTTTATCTCATGCTGAAACCTCTCTCCTTGCTCTTCACTCACTGCACCGAGATTATTGGTGACATAGTCCAGATGTAAGTTCATTGAACATCCCAGGTATTTGAAACTTCTCAGCGTGATGTATATGACTTTTTAAAAGTTTTAATGTTTGTGGTTTCCCAATAACTATTTTACAAATTATTTGAACGAATTCAATTACGGTTTCAAAATTTTCGTCGTTCATAAGCTTTTGAATCTCTTCGGATAGCCCAGGAAACTTGATAGTAAGGTATCACTGTATTTGGCAATTCCTTGCAAACTGCTTCATTTTACAAGTTTCGTGAGAAATTGGGAGTAATAGCACTATTTTGGGGTCCACCAAAGACATGGAGAGAGGGTTTCTACTGATATTAATTCGTAGCTTAGGTTATGGAATTCTTTTAATATTTGTCCTGTACTCAGTTGTTGGAAAATATACCCCTTATTACTAGAGGACCAGTCAACGACATTTCTCTTATCGAAGTAGATTTATTACTTTATTTTTCACTTTGCGTGCCACATGAACTATGTTTTATTGTGTCGAAATATCTTTTGTTACATCCGATGGGGCACAGGATCCATTACCGAGATCTACTTAAGTAACGTCGAGGGTTTCTGTTGTCGTAATGAAAAAATTATTAATATAACAGCTCTTTCTGTATTTTTCAAATACTTAAAATCAATATTAGACGTAATAATTTTATTAGATTCACCTCAGTCCTTCTTTGTCGCAAAAAAAAGATAACTTTGGAAGAATCATATAATTTTAAGCGTTGAAACACTGGTTGTGCATCATATTCATAGTAGCTCTAAATGCAATTTTAATCAAAAACTGTTTTCACTTATGATTTTATTTTCCCCCTTCTCTTATTACAGTTGTGGTCGAAGTCAACAAAATATTTTGACGTTATATTATTATGTTATTAAGACAATGACGTATTGTTGTGCGATTGATGTTATTTTTAATAATAAGTCATCATTTTAGGGAGTATTGCGTACATATCTTCACGCTTGCCTTTTTTCAAAGAGTAGTGGAAATTATGACTAAAGACTGCTATGCTCGTAACAAAGTTAATTGTTTAACACTGAAACAGTATAACCATACGAATAATTTTTTTTAATGTTAAACCTTTCGAGTGTTTTAAATGTTAGTACAAGCAGTACCTCTTTTCGGGCAACAGAAATAATATATACGACGCATGACGTGATTTAATAGACATAATGGGCAAGATAGGCTAGGATGGTTTTCGCAAAAAAGAGGAATTTATTTACGGCTAATATAAGTGTGAATATTAGGAAATCATAGCTAGGCTATTATATGGGTGCGAAACGTGGACGGTAGAAGTTGTAGAAAGGAAAAGAATAGAAACCTATAGGAGAATTCTGAATATTAGATGGGTGGATAGAATCACTAATTTCAAAGGTGAATAAGAAGAGACGGAACAATATAGAGGACTTTGAGCAAGAGAAGTGATAGATTAATAGGCCACGTTTTAAGACGTCAGGGTCTAATAAAATTAGTATTAGAGGGAAGTGTGTGGGATAAGAACAGAAGCGGGAGTACAGGGATGGGATACGCTAAGTTTTATTGTAAGGATGTGGTAGTTATGCGGGTATGAAAAGGCTTGCACAAATTAGGTTATCATAGAGGTTTGCATAAGACCAGTCTTACGACTGAAAACCACAACACATCAAAGTAAATATATGAAACTTTCGAAACCCAGGCGCTAAAATAATAAAGAAAAATAGAAAACTTTTAAAGAATTATATTTATATATCAGATTGTAAGTAGGATGAACTTCGTTTACGAAATATTTGAAGATCATGAGTAGTAGCTGAATATTTGCATATGACTATTATATAAAAGAAAAATCTAAAAGTACATTTTCAATTTATTTTAGTTAATGCCTTCATAATTAATAATTTAAGGTATCCTGCTTTGATACAGACGCTGTTAACTGATTTTGTGTAGGTTTATATGACTCGTTTAAACTTTTCTCTCTCCGTTGCTTAAAATTCAGCATTGGCACTGGAGAAATCAGCTTAACTCAAGCTATTGTACCTCATTGACCTTAGCAACCATTGTTCCGGTCAGAAACCAGACCGAAATTCTGCCACGCCAACAGGGCGATTGTTTCACTTCCAAGTTGATAGTGGTGTCGCCAAGCAACACGCTACAGATTCTATTCAGAGTACACGTGAGGTTTCATCAGAAACAATGGAACGGCAGCGCAGCCAACCGCAATGTGCTGATATTCGGCACAAGTTCAAACATCACCAATGGACTCTGAGTGTAGTTACTGCTGTTTCACACATGGCAATCGATCTGTATTGTAAGGAAACAATGCACACATTAATTTAAATACAGTCACAGACTATTGCTTCCAACTTGATTGTATTTACTAAATAGCGTTAATATTTAGAAAATTGTTTACCTTCAGAGAGGTGGTGACAGCGAGCACAGAGCACAAACTCATCATTTTAACTGTTGTAACGAAGAAATAAATTATTTACTAACTATTGTTTGGATTTTCCGCAAAGTTTAAAATAAGAGTGAATGGATTATAGGAGGGATCATGGAGAGAGAACAGTAGAAAACGAAATTTTAAGGGAAGAACTGGATAACTTAAGATCCAAATTTGTAATGGATGAATTAATAATAATTACATAACGTAAAAACTGATTGAATACATTAAGGAATAATTTATGTTCCATAGTCATGAAAATAGGGTGGCTACTTCTGCACATAAATTTGCAATGGGCCCAAATTTACTCAAAAGGCTATGAAATTTGAGGGGTGTTGTGCAAACGTATCTTGATTTAATAAATGAACACACCTGATTGTTGTTTTTGTAGGCATCAGCATCCTTGTGTTGACAGGTGTTTCCTGCCTGTCCAGCGGATCTCCTTCTTAAACTATCCGACCAACGACTGCCTACTCTGATGATCTGATTAACGACCCGTTTTTTTAGTCTCATCCACGACTACTTGTTCCTAAAGACTCATCCTCAACTACTTTCGCTGAAAAATCAACCAAGGTATTTTTTCCGAAGTCTCTTCATCGACTTGTGTCTCTGATGGCTCATCCGCAACCAGTTTCTCTGAAGACTTAACATCGAATACTTTCTGTGAGGACTCGTCCACAATTTTCTGTATCCCTACCATTAGGACACCTGATCACTCTTCTCCAATAAAATTGAAAAATTAATTATCGGAGGTCATATTCCGCTGAGACGAGAACATCCTTCAAACTTTCTCTGAGGTAAATTCCCGGTCAGATATTCTTTCCCAAGATATTTTGTTAATCCCTTACGCGTTTGGCCCCGTCTGGACGCACCATTTGTTTCCAATAAGAGATTCGGCCGTCTGGCTGGTCCAGGTTTCATTCATTGATTAAAATTATTAAACGTATGTTAAATTATTGGTCAACGCCCTTAGATACTATGCGCCGAAATAACAAAATCAATCTACTTTCATCCAAGTATCATTTATTAGCCTGATACCATTTTCATTTTCTCTGTATTCATGTCTAAGTTCCATTAATTTAGTTTTGTTTATATTAAGCACCACGATGTACTATGTTCTCAAAATCATTTGCATGCCATTTAGCAAGTTTTATAAATCTTCTGCTAACTCTGATATTATGTTAATTTCGTCACAAAGCCTTAGTGCCTTAATTTATACTTATTTGATTGTATTTTTCGAAAATTATCTTAAACTACCTTGGTTTCGTTTTTTATGGAATCACTAATCTCAAACATTATCAACGTATTACTATATACATTCACCACTGTCCTCAAAGCTTCAATTTATAAGTCTGGTTAAAACAAAAGTTAGAATGAAATAGTTTGACTTTTAAAGGTCTTGATGGAAAATTTTATGGATGTGTAATGAGTAAATTCGATGTAACTACTAAATTTTCTAGTCTAAATATTTCTGTTAAAGACTACGAATAGTTTATTTGGACTATTTTCTTATGTAATAGAAACAGAACCCCAGTAGATATTTTTGAAGCTCATTTGCAAAGCAGTCTGCGTGTTTCGTATTAGTTGAGTGTCTCCAGGAAGTTTGTTAAAACTTCTATTCTCGTAAATATGCACAGACTTCTAACTGATAAGAAAATTTGGTACTACAAAATTATTGCTGACACTTTATCATTATTTTCGGACTATATCAATGAAGTTACCCTAATATATATATTTGCACAATACATTAATGATTTTTGAGTAACATGCTCCATGGTGATATTCCTGAGATTGGCAACATCTTTAATAGCATAGGAAGGGAATTGTAAACGAGAATGTGGAAGGGAGAGGAAGTCAGCCAAGGGTTGAATAGGGCCCCGGGCTATAGTTTAAGGATCTTTCTTACCCTGTGATTTTTTCCATAACAGGGCACGTGACGGTGTTCCAGAAACTTGCAACTCCCGTCGAATAGCATAGGAAGGGAATTGGAAGCCGAGGGGGGTTAAATATGTTTTTATTCAGTTAAACTTCGCAGGAGTCCATCATGTATCCCTTCGCGCTCACTGGAGAGGGGTTGACTATGGATTGTTTTTGCTAACAGGGTTTATGAGGGTGATACAGGAACTGGCAACCCCGTTTAATAGCAAAGGAAGGAAATTAAAACTGGAGAAAGGTGGAAGGGAGAATAAGACAGCCAAGGTTTGACTGCGGTCAGCGGGCTATAGTTTAGGATGCTACCCGTTTAATCACCTGAAATAGATACAGGAAAAATCCTAGAAAACCTGCCCCAGGTAGGCCTCTCACCCCTTACCGAACGACGGGAGAGGAATTTATTGTGGGATCGCAGCATTATCCTCTCCGTGTCTCCATCAATTTATGAGGCAGCTGACTGGCTGGTCCAATCAACTGAGCGGACAATTCTTATCCCATGCCCAAGGTCTGCGACCCGGAAACATACACCTCCTAAATGAGTTTGAGGTGCCTCGGCATGTGAGAACCTTGAAAAAAGGGAGAGAACTATGCATTTCCGATTTGGAAAGAAACACCTGCAATTATGCGCTGACAGGTCTTTATGAATAATGCCTTGGAATCACTTCGGCTTTTACGTTATGATATTTTAAGAGACAACTGTTTGCATTACATATAAATAAATATTTTTTTGCTCACAACTTTTGATTTACTCTTTTGCGGATGCCTTGCGCAGACTGTAACGACCTCTGAAGGTAGATAAATAATACAAAAACCAGGATAAAACTGAAATTCAACATATGAACTGTTTTGCATTTTTTTACATTTTCTAAAGACATTGTTTGTATAATTATTATTAATGTTTCATTGTGTTTCTTTCAAAGGTAATGCAAGGTAAATTAAATATATAAAGACCAAAAGAATTTCAATCATAGAGGTAGGACCATTCATTAAATATCTGTTATTTTTCAGGAAGTGAACCATTTCGGATATAAGGTACGTAGGTCCTTTGAAAATATGGACCTATTCGGTTCAATCCAGTTGTTGGCTGTTTTCTGCGTTTGAGAACTATCTGTCTTGAGAATGTATATCATTCATAATGTGTTGTGTGTTAGAGGAAGGATCTGGAATTAACGTTATGGCTATTCATAATCAATGGCTTCAAAGATTTTTCTTCAAACCCCACTTTGATTAATTTGTTCTCCATTATGTTTAATTTTTGTCAACCATAAACTCGTTACTAAATCTACCATTGCCTTCAAAATGAGAAAGTTATTTTGTTACTTATCAGTATTGAGAGAATTTTGCATTGAATCACTTGATATAGGTACCCGCTCTTAGTGTGAGTTAGTAGGACCGTGAGAGCACACAGAAACCTCAATATAGTCCGCTTATAACAGTTTAAGGTAGTTCATTACCGGGGTTGAGGCACAACATATTAATTTGAGGCTTCACATCAGAGCCAGAATCCTGTTTGAGCCACTTCCCTCGTCTGGTGCGAGTTGCGGAAACTGGGCGAGACTCGATTTGGACGGCATAACGTCTTTTAATGAGATTTTGAACAGCGCGTTGGACTTGTGCCGTGTTTATGGCGGCAGCTACCGCAGCGCCATATAGGGAGGTGTGAAATTTGTCCGCAAGTGGGGCGCTTAATTTCTGCAGCTCGTGAGGATAATTTTACAGCTCCAGCAGCCTCTCGCAGGGGTGCAGTTAAATAATTACAACTACAGCAGCACTAAACAAGGAGGCACCCTCTGCTGCCAGGGCGCCGTTGCCAGATTTCTATCATGGCACGCGTGTCCTGGTAAACCTCACGCACGCACCTCATCAATTTTCACTTTGTGAATCATGTTCTCGTCAGGAACTTTGCCCATAATGTGCTGCATAGATGGCCAACAAGAGCCCACTCACTATCTGCGTGCGTGCTTGTAAGGGCACAAGCACATTCTTGACACGTGGTGACCTTTTTCAATATTTTCTGCAAATATTAAATCACAGCTAAGAATAAAATTATATTGTATTTATTATTACTATAGGTGGGCCTTTTCCCGGTGGCAGTATTGATAAAATTAAAGTACAAAGATAAATTACAGAAAAAAAAATTAAAAATGAAATTTTAAAATATTTCACGTCCCTTTTTTTTACAAAACAAGCACCTAACATATTAGTGTTTCTAACTTCTTTTTGAAAACATTTGTATTCTGGTACCCTTGCAGGCAAAGCATTCCAGTCCCTTATCTCCCTGTTTACAAGGAAATATTTGCCCACATCCGTTCTTTAGTCCATTTCCTTTATTTTGTAATTGTGATTGTTTTCAGAGATAAATTTAGGTATACTTAGCTGCTCCCTTATTTCTGACCAGGCCGGTTCGTCCATGTAAACTTTGTACAGTGCCTCAAGTCTAGCCTTTTTCCTCCTATCTCCGAGTGTTTCCCATTTAGTTTCGCCCCCACACAAAACCCCAGCCGTTTCTGAATTGTATACAGGACATTTATGTGCTCCGCACTGTAATTTGCTGCCCCGTATTCTATCATAGGTCTAACTAGAGAAGTTTAAGCAGCTGCCTTGTTCTTTTCTTCGATATCCTATTTATGAAGTATAACGACCTCCATCCCTTCCGCGCTACTAAGTTTACGTGTTTACCTCAGTTTAATTTCTTATTAAAAGTTACACCTAGATATTTACAAGTTTCAATAAGCGGCACTTATATGTTTCCTATTTTATGTTCCCCGGGGATGACCATTTTCTTTTTAGTAAAAATAATTTTTTTAATCTTAGATGAATATATTTTCATTTTATTAATTTCTTTCCATTGATATATCTTATCTAAATCTGCTTGAAAAGCGATTTCATCATCTATATTCTCTATAATTTTGTAAATTATGCAGTCGTGTACAAACTGCGTAATTTTAGTATCTATTCCCTTAGACAGGTCAAGAACATTATTGGCCCGATTACTCTTCCCTGTGGCACACCGGATGTTATTTCTATAGTTCTTCAATTTACCCAGACTCAAAGTACGTGATTGTTCAAAAATTCCCTAATCCATTCCATTAAGCGATTATCTTTTCCCCATTGCTTAAGTAAATGTTTTAAATGACATTGTTACAAGTAATTTTAATTTATTTAAGTTTTACATAACAATACATTCGAACAACTGGTAACTTAAAGGAAATATTAAATATTATTAATTTTGATTGTATATTATCCAAAAACATTTTCCAAACTATTTGTAAAAATTTTGTTTAATAATATATTACAAAAAGAAAACTATTTACAATAATTACATACTAAACTTGCTCCGATTAGCCGCATGGACTGACTCAAGTTGACTTTGGTCGGCTGGAAACTTACACCAAAATACACACGGAAAATTACATATAAACATACTGCGCCGTAAACTTAAATCGTTTTAAAAATATGCAAAGCAAAAGTAATTTATCTTCCCCAGAATTGAAAAGTATTTTGAAACCCCCGCAATTACCACATCACTGTGAGAACATTGGACATGTTTGATGGTTGTCTTCTTACTATGGGTTGACTTCGCTGTTCCGTGTCGGATGCTCAGATGCTGGTATTAGAAGGCGATGATTCCATGAACCCGGTGCTGTATTCCTGTGGTGGACTCTGCCCTGACGATGTTTTTCCAGCTCTCCCAGACTGCTGGAGTCAGCAGCTGACTGCACGAATTGCAGTAGAGGTGGACATCATAATTCCACTTGTAATCTCCGGGCAGTAAAAATGCAGCTAACCAGGCGAGTGTTTGGAGACTGTGGACGCAGACTGACCACTCATCAGAGAAAACTCCTATTTTCCCTGGTCCTGATGGCAGACTTTCTCTTTTCCATCAACACACTATTTCTTGGTTCCATATGGAGCACAAATACAATTTGTAATTTGGAAGGAGAAACGTCCCCAATTTATACAGAATTTAATAATGTTAGTCATTTTGTACTTGGGCGGGGAGAAATAATATATGCGAGACCACATTGATATCTACTTAATTTTACTTGATATGAAGTACTTGACACGTGTATTTTACTACAGTATCGCACTGATTTTGTTCGCTTTTTCACAAAACTGTAGTATTTATTTTAATTTTTTCCTGTAGTATAAGGTTTAAGAAAGTTCATATTATTATCAAACTGTCATTTACGATATAGAGACAAGATTGGCAACCGCGGCAATTGGGATATTCAAACTTAATTACCTGTTTGCACAGTTAATTTGTTCCCTACATATAATATTTATTTTTAAGTGGCAATAAATTTGTTTATTATAGTTAATACGGCACACCACGTGTTTATTAAATAGTCAAATATAATTTTTATAAATTTACATTTATTCAAACACAATTTAAAAAAATATTGACAAAAGATGTAGACTAAACTTAAAATGTAATTGCCGGCTGCTCTACATGATACTCTTTCCTCCAAGGTTAATGTGTTTTAGGACGGAAACTGGAACAACAAAAATAAACTTTTGGTCACAAAATTCCCAGGAAACAAACTTCCGACGGCTTACCAATAAGGATCGCTGCACAAGGACTTGGAGTCGCGTCCTATTCTTTCAGCCACGAGTTATTCTGCTTCTGTCTTCGTTTTTCTACCGACCCTGTATCCGTCATGTCACAGCAAAGAATCTCTTTCTCACTTTGTGGAAAATTTTTGCCTAGTTCCTCTCCCCTTCCACTATTTTATTATAGCTCCTCTAATTGGTGGAAACCGGCCTTAGCATCCCCAGACAAGTCTATTACATGTTTCCTGGCTGGCTGACGAAAATGCTGCTTGTGTCTGTAAGGCCGAAGGCGGTTTCATAGCCATCGATAATCGGAAGCTTCTTCCTAGAATTGTTTACCTTTATTTGGTCAAGCTTGTATCAGTCAAACATTTAACGCAGATATTTACGCAAGATGAAAATTAAAAATAATAATTCAATAACGGGGGGTAGCAACGTATTTTAGCCGGCAAACTCTCAACGCGGTTAACTTACATTAAAATGACAAGTTAAATAAAACTAAATCAAACAAATTGAGGAGTGGTATTATACAGAAGTTTTCTCCAATAAGATAATTTCTATAGAACCCTTCTGAGTTGTTTGAAGAAAAATTTTATGAAGCTAGTATTAAACAAACATTATGATTATTAAATCGCAGACGTATGAGATTCAGGTTTTTGTATTTTTTATATCTATTGGTGTGACAAAAATTTGTGTGTTCCGAATCGTTTACATAGTTTTGTGTCTGAATTCAAACATATTCAAATAAAGATTCAGAACTGCATATAGAGCACTTACTAGACAGTATTCTATTGGTAATTGAGTGTAGCTTAAATGTTTGCGAGCCACGTGAGCATTTACCTCAATTAGCAATGTCAGTTCACAATACGCAAAGTAAACTATTTGCACTGTGTTGGTGCCAATATACTTAATTAACGAAAACAGCACTATATGACTTATAATTCTATCAGATTCTATTCTACACATTCACACATAAAATGTGATATGTACTATATTTTTAAAACAATAGAGAAAGAGTTATATTTTTGTAATTAAAACACATAGAATTGATACTTATGTGAAATTATCTCTTAGTTATTAATATGGTCTTAATTAGATTCAGTAGTTTATCAGGGTCATGAAATAATTAAGGTAGTAATTACTTGATCATATTTTTATGGATACATATATTAACATAATAAAGAAAACTAAGTCGTTGGTTACATTAATCAGTTGAAAGTATAAATTTTATTCAGTACCAGACGTATTACTTTAAGACTACTGAATTAATTTCTTCAAGGATTTTTTAAATTTTGATAAAGACTGATTTTTATTTATGATAATAAGCCACAATAACCAAAACTTAATTTTGATTCCAAATTTATTTAGCAGGAGCATTGAGTTATAGTTTTGGTTATTGTGACTGATTAACATAGGGAAAAGTTATTATCATAATACTGAATCATTAAAAATTGAAAAGAAGGGAAATTATAATCCAAGATTTACGAAAGTAGTTTTCCGTATAGCTTAGATACGCATTTATACTTGCAAATTTTTTAACAAAAACGGTTTAAACTATAAATTCAAGTATCTGATATCCATTAAAATTAATTATAATTTTAGTAAATACCTCTATAGGTTATCTTTATTAAAACTATATAAAAATAAATTTTGTATACGACTGTATTTCAACCAGAAATTATCTTTTTCCAGTTTTCTTTGTTTTAATAAATTTCCAGTTTATTTAATTCTCAGTCCCTAGTGTCCGATAAGTTTATTCAGACTTGTTCTTTGGTACTTCACCTTAAGTTTTTTTTATTTTTTTCATAATATTCTTATTCTACACTCTTTTGCATTGATATCTCAAGCATTCTTCCGTTTTGCTACATTCTTGCCTCCAAATTGGATACCTTCATTAATAATTTTTTTTGGAGATCTGGAAGTGAAAAATCAATTATAAAATTCCAAAGTAAATTATGAAATAAATGATTAATTATGAGTCGTACAAGTCTTTTTATTTAGGTAAAAACTTCCTATTGAAATGTTGTATACCTTTAATATTATTATAAATTGTTTCTTTTAATTTGCGAAACGGCATTATATGGTAGAATTATTAGAAGGTTATTTAGTTCAGTTAGTTAATGTCATTCTAAGCATTATTTTTGAGCAATGCTTTCCCTAAGAGCATTTTCTTATTATCACTTTAATATAGTGTACGCTTTGATTGTAGACAATTATAGAATTGTATGATTTTCAACCACAAATAATAGGACACAGTGTGTCATTCTAAGCGACGTATTATCCGAAGATTTTGGCCGAAGGATTCACGGAGTGAGGTTCCATGTACAGCTGAACTCTTACCTGAGGAAGTCTCAAATGAGAGACGAAACGTCGAAATATTTCATATTTAAATTATAAAAATACTGGCAGAGAGGCTAATTAAATCCTTTATTATATATTTCATTGTCAGAATAATTATTTATACAAAAAAGTCATTTTACCTTGACTTCCGATTGTTAGCGTCATATTCTTCCAGATCTTCTGCCATTTAAGGTTACCGCGACAGAACGCTGTCTCGTCGGTCTTTAACATAGAATTCACGTAGTATCTAATGCCATGTTGTTACTATTTGACCTTTAAAGTCGGAAACGAAAATAGAAAATAAATTAAATATTATTGTTACTCAAATGATAATACAAATTACACTTGCAAATATTTAAGCATGACATATACTGGTCTCATACAATTAAATGCAACACCCAAGAAATTGTGCATTGTCTGCTCCGTTATATGACATAAATTCCCAACATTTCTGAGTATTAAATATTCCACTTAATAACAACAAACGAATCAATGAATGAAATTCCATCAGGTTGGGAGAAAACATGTATTGACACAATACTAATGTTATCATTTTACATAACTCTGGGCATTTACAAAAATGACTTTTAAATATTATTAAATGAATACAAAAAATTAATATTCAGAAGATGAATTTTTATTTAAGCTAAACAGAATGAAAAGATATGGAACTATTTTTTCTGATTTGTAGTATGGACATATTTTCCCGTATTTTGATCAAATATCTCGAAAGTAGCGTACTATGAAAAACGAGACATTGGTTTAACTTTTGAAAGATATAATTTTAGATTTTCCTTTGGAGCGAATTCAAAGCAATTAACTGAGACTATCCCCGAAAGAATGTATTTGTTCTAATTCTAATTGAAACAATACATGTGCCATACATTAATAATATTTTAAAAAGATTACTTATTTTTTAATTTACCTTTAATTGCGGTCCGTGGTTATAAGTAAATAGGTTAATAAAAATATTGAACGAATATTGCCTTTATTCGTAAAATTTGCTATGAGTTCTCTGAATTCAAAGTGGACTATCTCTTCTTTAAAGATTTCAAATCATTTCAATATCAACAATTTGTAACCTAACTGTTAAGTTTTATAATAACTTTTTTTATTATTTATTATTATTATGTTGTAGTTTGACAGCTAATTGGAAATGATACAGCCCATGAAACACTATAGACAATCAATAATGTATTGAATAATAATAAATCTAGTTGAAGTAGAGAAAAGTTAACGAGTTTGGCCTGAGTCTACGATGCAATCCTTTCAAAAATTGTAGATACATAACGTTTTTATGGTTTAGACAAAGGTTCCTGGCAATCGTCTGGAATACTAAAATCTGCCTCAGGCAGTGAATAGGGACATTTTGGGGCGAAATACAACCACAACGCGGTGGATGAAAGCGCTCACACAGAAGAAGGATATCGACGAGTACCAAACTATTGTACTCGTAATCAATACGATTCGGTTTACCAGACGCAGTTGGCAAACCATCAAATGTGGTTGAGGGTTTCCATAGAAATTAATCTGAATATGTGATACGCTAATCATCCCGTAAATTTAAATAAAAAATTTCAAATTTGTGAAATAAACGAGAAAATCTTATTTGGAATCGTGTTCAGTGAAAGGGAAGTGAATTTTGAATTTATACATTATTTAGTCAGATCATAAAATGTATTACGTGTTTATTTTGTAGAATATGAAATTAGTTTTAAAATATTAATGTATTTTTTGAAAAAATATTTGGGGCTAAATTATTTAAGAATTACGATGGCTTAAAAACATTACCCAATGTTACTGGATGGTATTTACCATAAATATTTATTACTTTAGTAATTGAAAATACACAAAATATTAACGGAAAATTGATCCACCAAAAACAACTCCAAGTGATATAAACAAACAAAACAAAAATAACCGCAAAAGATTTTAAGCAAATCAATAAATCCATCAATTTCTTGAACGCATAGCTAAACTAAAACATAACTAAAAAAAATAACAAAAAAACAAAGAAAAGTTTTCGTTATCAGCAATATTTAACAGTAATTCTTTATTCTGTCATATCCATATAAAATGACAAGCCTTTATTTTAATGAAAAGGAAAACGAATTTCCAGTACTCATTTGCAGATATGAAGATGACTATTCCAATTGTCCCTGGTATGTTGACATGTTGTGTGCCGAATTTAATGTCGAAGGGAAACTTAAATTTTGTGTGTTGACCGGTGATGCCAAGGAATTCATTTATATTAACCCGCGACAATATTAAATTCAACAGTATCTGTCCACACGTGGTTTTTTGAAATTTTACCTATTTTATAAGAGCTGAACTTCATCAAAAGGGTCGATGACTGTGTCTTAATCAAGTCAAGAAAGCATAGTAATTTAAAAATCTGAAAAAATGTAGAATACCAACAACAGCGGGAGAGACACTATCAATCTCACTAAATTTCATTCGCTATCAAATATCTACCATACAGGTACCTTTTATATTTTGATATCCTCCGCCCACACCCCCCAGGAATGGTAACAGTGTCTAACCCCTACAGTTCCGGCTTACAAAGTTGGCATTCATTGCTCCACGATTACAAATGTTGGCACACATTGCTCCACGCGTGTAGATTTGAATTAGTCACATTAGTACACAATAATCAGATAAATATATGGATAAGACACTTGAACCACCTATTTGAGGTAAGTACCGTGAAAAAATGTGTACAGATAAAAATACATATTTGACTCTAACGTTTTTATATAATGAATTTGCACTGGGATATTTATCAACTGATTAAAAATTAGCATTACTATATAGCTTTTAAGCATATAATTATGTCATTTAAAAAATGATACTCTAATTGTTTTACGCGGACGTATCTCATAAGCGACTTTTGTTACAAAATAATCTGCCCGGGTGTCACAATCCATAATTATTCGCACTGCGACTTACAAACATTTTTCATGCTTCTTAAATAATTAAAAAGTAGAATTAATTAAATAAAATGATAAGTTTAAGCATTATTTTATGATAACCAGCTATTCTATAATCTGCTTTGAAAGGCTACGTGATGGCATAATGTACCCATTATAAGTCATATAGGCACTAAATGAGGGTAGGAAGAAATCTGACTCCTCTAAAGATCGTCATAAACCTCGTCTGTGGTGTATACCAAACTTTAATGGCAATCCCGTGATTTATATAGGAACGCATAACAAGCAAACACGTAGTCGAAAAGATGATGATTGACGTGGGGCCTCTTTTGGAGTGAATCATGGGAGGGAAGTAACTTAATCTTCATAAGATCGAGAGAATCTTTATTTAGGGTGATCATCTCTAAACACCAACACGGCAATCGGATGACTGTTTTTGATCAGGCCCGGTAAAAAAGGTCTGGAGCACGCTGCTTGTATGCCTTTTATTAATAGATTACATTTGATATTATCTGTGTAATTGAGTCATCTCATACACGACCGTTATCATCAGGAAGTCAGAGCTGGTAAACTGTGATAGATGCGTTTGTAGTATATTAATACTTGATTTCTTTTTTTATTATTTCACTGTTCCCATAATGTCCAGTCGACGTCAGGTAACATTTGAAGCTAGTCATCTGATATGAAGAAACGTGTAACGTCTACTTTTTATTTACATGTTGAAAATAAGTATGATCATTACGGTCCACAGTAAATTCCATTGATTCTAAACCAAATATAGTCATACGGTTCAGTCTGTCGTGTCGTACTGTGTACGTCCGGATACGAGGACTCCAAACACGCAATGGCGCAAGTCACATTATCAATTATGTCGTGCTCTTGCCACCGTTTTTGACAGAAACATTCCACAATTATTCGCAATGTGTCTTATAAAACGTTTTGCATGTTTCTTAACTAATTAAAAAGTAGAATTACTTAAATTTAAGCATTATTTTCTTTGATTGCTAGTGCAGTAAATTGTATTTCGTAAATTACTTAAATTTTTTATATAGCCATGTGATTACTCGAAACATTTTTGGTGTTAAATTATCAATTGGTGTCAAGTAATACTTGGCATATAATTATACATTAACAAATGTTTAATATATATATGTTTTAATAAAATTTTGATTAAATCCAGTAACTATATAAATTATCTAACCAAACTAAAAGATGAAATTCTATTAATGAACAAAATAATGTAATAAATAAAATTTACTGTAAACATTGAGTCGAAAATTATATTTGACACACAGGAACTAATCTTAAAACCAGAATATATCTAAGCATAAGTGTTATGCAAGTTGACAGTCAGCAGTCAACCCGGTAGGCCCAGGCTCTGAATTGGTTGTAGAGCCAATAAAGAAGAATAAGATTATATAATCACAAAAATAAACAAAACTGAAAGCACTACCAAAGCAGATATAGTTTTCTCACTGCATTACCTAAATTTTAAACATAAAATTGGCTGCGATATTCTAAAACTAATACAAAAAATAATACAATATAAAAAAACATAGATAAAAGAAGTGATTGTACATCAAAACACAATGAAATACTTTTAGAGTAAAACAATATGTTTACAGTTGAAATTAATCTTGTTCTTAGAGTTTCAATAAGTCGATTCTAATCTTGACGCATCACATTTTACCAGTTCTGCCTTGGTGATAATAACGGTCGTCTATGAGATGACTGCATATTTATGCGATTTATTTTTCAAAGTATCATAAGTTATTGTTCTGGACTCATTTTAATACGTTTCAAAGTAATATTTCGACGACTCGTCGATGTATGTTGTCGATTGTGTTCGTTAGGCACAGGGACGGTAAAATTTGTTGAACTTTGTGAACACCGAAGTTCGATAACACAATATAAAATCATATGAATTCCACTAAAAATTATATATTACACAATATATATATATATATATATATTGCAAGAAATTCAGTTTGACAAATGAAAGAATGTTAAGTAGATTAAAGGTACAAAACAAATGTTATTTAAATGTACTTTTTGTGTTTTATCAATTTCATATATATTGGGGTTTTATGTAATGTTTCATTTAATTTTGATTGTTTAAATAAAATTTAAAAACTTAATCAAAATATAATTTTTGATTTTTTAAAATTGTGGCTGATTTAAAAACAAGGGTTTTCCATCATTATCATCAATACAAAAATAACTTGAAAATATTTTCAATTCCTTAAAACAGTATTTTGACAAGTAACAAATACTTTTCTAAATGTTGGACTCAGTGAGAGTATGTACAGTAAAAAAATGGTCTAAAAATTTTACATAAATTTATTTGAAATTAAAACCTGTAATGAGTACATATAATCCTAGCTGAAATCAAATATTTAAGGCTTACATTTTTTTGAGGAAATTGTTGAGAGACAGACAATAATAGGCAAAATTTAAAGGCTTAAGCGAAACTTAGCGTAGGTTCTAGAATTCATTTTATCCACAGGCAAATTAATAAGTGAGCGTGTGTTGTAGTTTTGCAACATTTTTGAAACAGGTTAGTCCAAATTTTTGTTGTTAAAAGAAAAATGTTTCGAAAAATATTAGATGTATTCTGTATCTGGTACTAAATTGTCCTAAGATTTCTAAATGAGATTTATAATAAACAGACATATAGTATAGGTTTCGTGAATGTGGAGGCAATGAAATCTTGCACAATTAACCAAAAAATTGCGACTGAAGACAGCAGACAGGTTAAACGAAATGATTCGTAATCGCATCGTCCTAACTGTTGGACCAGGAATGACGAAATGACAGTGCTACATATTCAGAATTTTCTACGTGGGATACCCGCCAGAGTTGAACACGGCTACGTTCCATATAAAATAGATATTTTTGACTGTTGTATAGCAATCTAAATGCTACAGAATCTTTTTAAAACACAATAAATTTAAATTAAGTAGTGAGGTGTCGAAATGTACAGGTCGACTATTTTGACAGTGATGGTATAAATACTGAGGTTAGCATGGTGGGTTGCATCAGACCACCATAACAACTGTATATATAGCAACGAAGTCTAGTAAATTTCGGGCAGCAATGATACTGATACGTTTAGTGTTGATTCCGGTCGTCTGTAAAATCAAAGCAGCGAAGCCGGACGGAGTCCGCAAACGTTCCAACCGTTGACCATCAAGACTGACAAGTTTGTCGGGAAGTTTATGATTTCAAGAAAGGAATTAGTTGGACGTAACGCAAATTTATGACTGGAACCGATGATTGGAACTAGCGAGCAGCAAAGTTGGAGAACGGTTTAGTGCAGGGGTTGGCCGTCAGGGGCGCCGGGGCGGCGAGTCTCGGCGCGACGTCCGCAGTCTTCAGTGTTCGTCGGCGCCGCGCTGCAGCATGTCGTCCACCCTGTGCCGTCGCGTCACTACCAGAGTGCGTGCGCGAACGTAGGCTCCCACAAATCTACAAACCATTTTTATCCACAAAGTTACACATATATTTTCTTAAATTTTTCATTCAAAATAACAATAAATTTTGTACTTTTTTTTGGAAGCAAAATTCAAACGACTTATCTTTTTAATACAAATGTAATCGGACATTTAAGAGAAGAGATCTAGTATAATAAGTTTACTTATAACTGCCATATCATACCTCTACATAATTAGACGTTTTCGAGTTCATGTAAAATATAAACTTATTGAACATCATATAACAACTTTTATTCTTAGTGCGTGTGTGTGATGTAATTTAGCTTGGTGTGTTTAAAGTTGAATACCTTGAACAAGGTCAGTGATGCAGTGATTTCAGATCGTTGTCTAGAAAGTGGACGATTTTTATTAGACCGGTTTGCGATTTGCAGTTGAGACATATATCGCGTTTCGTCGGGTAGGTTAGTGTTCGAATATGTGCGAGAGCGCGTGTAACTCTCCGGCTCGTAGCCTTGGAGAACCAAGTTCGCTGACTGACTCCGAGCTCACGGACCTCGATGACAACTCTCTTCTGGAAGTTCTGCCCTCAGACAGCCCCGACCTCACCATCGTCGACGGCTGGCTGCGTTTCAGGGACAACAAGAGGGTAAGTTTCTCCATATTTCTTTTCGTCGCCAACAATATTAGGATTCTTGCCAGTCTGCTATCAAATTATGGGGTTCCGTTTCCAAAGTACGACAAGAACCGGTAGAGTGACATTCCAGTATGGAACTAGGGAGTAGTTCTGATAAATATATTGGTCGGAAAAATTATATTATCATCCTCTTCAAAAAACACCAATACAGCTGTCATTAATATCATCCAGAATGTGTACATGTCTGTAAAACCTAGCTTTAGCATTTTTTATTGATATTTTCCTTTCATTAGTGATTGGAATAATGAGATCATCGGACGCTACTTTGATCTTTAAACCAGTCGTTTTTCATCAGGACGAGATGTGACATTCCTTTCGGCGTGATGCTGGGCTGCTGTATTTCTAAGAACAATGAAATACGAGGAATAAATGTTTCATTTGATCAACCAAAAACTGTTAATAACTGAAAGTATTTTTACATAGAAATGGAATAGTCACAAATGGCCGATATAAAGATAAATTTACTTGTTTTTCTCATTCACTGACTTATCGTAAGAGAGTAGAAATGCGGCACTCACCATACATTTATCCCATTAACGTTTACACATTTTAAATAACATAAGTATCTCTCGTTCATTGAACAATGTCTTCACAAAAGCATATCATATCCTCTAACTTTCGTAAGTATGCGTTTCTACACAAGTTTTGCCTGTTCCTCGTCAAGAGATTGTAGTCTGACCTTTACCCTCAGTCCCAACCCTGACATATGGATAATTCAAAATATACTTTGTTATATTAGTCTGAACTTCCAAGATTATTTTATACCGCACAGAGAAAGACGAGGGATTATTGTGGTTAGCATAATATACAAATTATCTGATGAAATACTAGATATGTTGCCTCATAATGACTTTTAAAGATGGAGACTATGAGTTCAATTCATTTACTGTTTTTATATAATTATATTTTTAAAATACTACAAGAACTATGTTTTCTCTTTCCCAACTCCAGAACAACTTGAATTTACCATTAATTATCAGACATGCAACAGTACTAAATTATTTAAAGGAGTTTTAAAATTATTTGATTTTTTTTCATAATACCCGCTGCAGTGAATCATTTTATTTAATCTTCGAACAATCATGTCGCTTCTGACGGTTAAAAGTTTGAAACACTGGAAACCACTGCATTTAGGATTCTAACCTGCCTGAACACGCGATGTGTTTCGAAGTCGGAACAAACTTTTTATTAATTCAATTCTTGATCTGGGACCACGATGTTTCTAAAGGGCGTCAACGTTGAATATTTAATTTGTTGATAAAATAATCTTTCGCCACGTTTCATTGAGTTACTCTGCGTACGATTTATAGTGCGATCAGTACAGTGGAAACCAGAGACTGTTCAGTTATTGTAATGGTTAGCCAACTTAAAGCATAGAGGATAATTGGGATCCTTCCTCCATCAGGTGCCATTTTAATCGAAAATTTCGAGTTTGACTGCCAAAACATAAGTTTCAGTCTATTGTTAATCCCACCATCATCACGTTTAACGAACAAACTACGTCAATATAGCTAAAAGCAAATAAAATCTCGTTTATAATAGTTTATAGCGACATTAGTGTCATTATATGTATATATATCTGAAATGTTACACAAGCTGACAACATAAAAGTAAAAAATTACTGTGATGTTTAGTAGGACACTTAGATAATATTAAATAACCGTTAGTCCTTATCGATCAGGTATATGAGGTAAATTGTTATATCAACGTTACATTTTTCATAAACTTTTAGTCATCCCTGTGCATATTGCGAAGTTTCGAGCGTATATTAGTTTGGGACAGATGAAATTAACCCCGAAGCTGAAAGCTAATAAAAACGTGACGTTTATAAAATAAATTACTTTACGTACCTAAACTACTGTTGAACTATTTTTATTCAGTATTATGAGAATAATTATTTTAATTTCACATCCATAGTATTACAATTGATTTATTCATAAAATTTACTTATTGAAGTGTTTCCTCGTTGTTTTTTATATTGGATTGTATTAAAATTTAATAACAATAGTGAACGTAGACTGAATATTTCACAAATTTATCTGAATAAATAATGAAATAAAAAGTAACAATCTTGAAAGACCAGATAATTGTAAAGTATATTTACAAACGCATAAAGCGAATCTTAACATTTGTATAATGTATTCGTGCTTTACTGCTCCAATGATTCCTTTGTGTTTTTCGAGGCTTAACAGACTACATGAAGGGGATTCTGGAATAGGTAACAACCTTTAGTATAATAGGAACGGAATTGTAAAGAGGAGTGTGATGCGGTTATGTGGAAGGTAGAATAAAATAGCCAAGTGGTAAATGTGATTCATAAATATATATTCTGTTTTCTCAAATTTATTAGAATTCGGCTGTAAGTATTTCTTCAGATCAACTATATAATTATAAAATACTGTCGCTACCTTTATGATACGTCTCACCAACAATGTTACCACAGAACGAAATTAAATTTATTGTACATTCTATCCACCTAGTTAAATTCATATCTGCAATGATAAGAAAAATTTCAAAGATTATAGATCTGTTTAATTAGCATATAAAGTAAGTGAAAACTATTTATGTATAAGTGCTTCCATAAATTTTAAAAGAATATAAAATTTTAAAATTGACAATTCAAATATTTATTATGTCACTTCTAGAATATCGGCAATCAATTCTGTGAAATTTTCTGAAACATATTTGAAAAACGTTTTATGAAACATTCAAAAACTATGTTGCCAGTATTGGTAAAATTATTTAACATCTAATCACTTAATATAACGAAGGATCGATAACAAAATACTAAGTTAAGTATATAATATTGTATGATGTAGTTTTCAGGCTCTAATGGAGCTCTTTATTTTATATGATACGTATTGATTTAATCATGAGAGCGTTAGTGGAATGATGATATCAAAGTTCTGTAGCCGCTGAAATTAAATCTATGATAAACATTTAATTAAATGTTTACATTTAGTTGGCACACAAATCACGGAACAGCCATTCATGAAACAAATCAGTAGTTGGTTTCAATTTAGAGTAATATTCCATATTTAAATACGTGTTGATTTTGATGACATTACTGAATATTTTATCACGAAACTCACTTTTCTCTTAAAATAATTTTGTACAAAATTTTTATATAATTTTATCTGCGAAATTGAAAACATATTGTACTGTATCGATGTACCGAGATCTATTGATCCCTTTGAAATAATATTGCGGAAATAGGTTTATCTAAAATTACATAAACGGATAATAATATACCACAATGGAAAAACGCTAATAAGGAAGAAAGCTCCCCAAAAAATAACAATACATTTAAAACATAAAAAAGTATAAAATTTCGAAAATATATAACAGATAATTTCAGATGTTGTTGTTTTAAGTCGTAAGACTGGTCTGATGCAACCCTCCATGCTGTTCTACCTTGCGCAAGACTTTTCATTGCCATATAACTATCACATTCCACATACTCCCTAATCTGCTTAGCGTATTCCAACCTCTTCTGTTCTTACGCCACACACTTCCCTCTAATTCAAATTTTTCAAGACCCTCATTTTTTAAAACGTGGTCTATAAATGTATTAATCTTCTTGGTCAACGTCCTCCATATTGTTCGCTCTTCCCCTATTCTGTTTAGAAATTCATCATTGTTATTCTACCAGCCCATCTGATTTTTCAGAATTCTCCGATAGCACTACATTCCAAAGGCTTCTATTCTTTTCCATTCTGAAACTCCTGCTGTCAAGGTTTTACGCCCATATAACGCCAAGCTTCATATGTACATTTTTAGTAACGATTTTCTAATATTCACACTTATATTACCCGTAAGTATATTCCTCTTTATGCCTACTATACTTGTACCATCCCTAGTTATTACAATTCCCAATTACCATAAGTCCTTAACTTCCTTCAAAATATCCCTTTCCATTCGAACACCATTTGCTATTTCACTATTTCCATACTACACTCCATTACCTTCGTTTTCCCTTTATTAATCTTCATATTGAATTCTTTCTTCACAACCACGTTCATGCTATTTAATATGATTTCTAAGTTGTCTTCTGCCTCCCCTAATACTACAATATCGTCGGCAAAGCTTAAGGTTTTTATTTATTCTCCTTGCAAAATGATTCCTTTTCCATACTCATTTTTAACTTTCTTCATAGCCAGTTCTATATGTAAATTAAACAGCATAAATGACTTTTTTCTTGACTTCGGCTTTCTTTTCTTGAACTTTAATTTTAATTACTGCCGACTGTCTTCCGCAGATTTTATTTATGTCATCGATATTTCATACATGTGCTCTTAAAAATACTTAAGTTTGTTTCGGTTCGCAATATCAAACGTTTTATCTAAATCTACAAATGCCATGAACGTAGGCCGTTTTTCCCTAATCCCGGCTTCTAAACTTAGACGCAGACTGAATATTGTTTCTCTTTTCCTACATTCTTCTTAAAACCAATCTGATCTTCTCGTAACTCGTATTCTATTTGGCGTTCCATTCTCCTATACACTATTTGCGATAATATTTTGCATGTATGCGATATGAAACTAATTGTCCTGTGGTCACATCTATCAACCCCAGTCGTTTAAGTAAGGGTATAATTATGTTTTTACTAAAATCTTTTGGTATTTTTCCTGTTTCGTAGATTTAATTTTAGATGAGAGTAAATATAACAGGAAAATAAATTATTTTAAATGAAGTAATACGTAAAAGCCGAAAAAAATACATACCGACAAGAGAAAAAGCTGTACATATCGAGATGTTTCAGTAAGTTATTAATTTTATTATTATATTATTGTAAACGGAGACCATTTAGACCGAGAAATCTACCCTATGAAGCTAACACAGGATCACTAATTAATACTGAAATAGTAAAGTTAAGCAATGTTTGGTCTATTCTGTGTGTACTATTTTCTTGCAGTTTCGTGTAATTCGCACTTAGAAACAATTTTCATTATGTATGAAAATTTCTAAATCCTTAGTGGCAGAGTTTTATGAAAGCTTCGTTTCTTTTTTCGCACAAAATTTCAGACATCTAAGATGTATGTAGATTTTTAAACTTCAATTAAAGTAGTTCACGAGCTACTTGACATTCCTCTCGGTTAATATTTTAACCGTTAACCGTTATATATTGAAGTTTTCTAAACGATAATAATTTAACGTATTTTGTAATGCCTCAACACATGAAACTTACTACTTGCGGAGGAATCCTCTTCAGCGATTAACAGTCAGAGATTGATTATAATAATTGTAGGTCTCCTTAAATATTGGTGTTTATATCAACGAATTTATAGTGACCAAAATCGCGGTTTTAGGAAGACAAGAAGTACTTATCACACGGATCCAGCGGCGAACTAAGGCCAAGGTCCTCTCCCCTTTAAGCAACCGTAATTTCACTGATTGTTTCAAGAAGCCAATTCTGATACTGAATCTCCATTGAAATTTCCATAACTGAATGCAAGATTAGTTAAAATACAGAAAGCTTGTTATACATACATAATACGGCAAATCTACGTATTTCTCACCGCAATAGTAAAACTCCTGAATATATTGTCATGTTATTCAAATCATTTCGGCACTCTTCGCTTAAATAAGATTTCAAAATGAGATTATTTTCTCCTGGAGAAAATTTTTTATTGACTTTAACTCAATTTTTATTGACTATATAGAATTTTATCGCTCGTTCATAATACGAAAAACGGTTTCAATTATTTTCCAATATTATTAAATTTATATTTTAGGAGTTTACTATAAACAGATTCCTTTTAAATTACTCTGCGCATTTGTCAGCCTCTTAACATCTCTTAGAAAATTAATTTCAAAATTTTACTACATTAAAACAAACAAAAAATATTGAATAATTACAAAATTGAATCATTTTATGCAGATTGTGATTATAAAATCTTGTTGTATTGAAATTTTAAAGTGATGTCCCTTGAAGTCTTTTAATCTAAAATTCAAGCATAATATTTGTAATTCTCTTTACTTGCTTTATCACATTTTTGCTAGTTTTATTTCAAGGATTTATAATACTCTATAGTATTCCTTTTTATTGTATTTCATGCTTTAAATTTAAAGGATGAACTGACAAAGCAATGTTGGTTTTGTATTGATTTTTTAAGTTTATTGTTATGTATGCTGTTATTGATATTTGTATCATTGCGTCCAATATAAATATTTTCACAATCTTTTCAGAAAATTTTATAAATCAGTTTGGTTTGTTCATTTATCGGAATTCGTTCTTAAAGGATTTTTAAGAAGAAATTTAATTTTTTATTCTGTATTGAGCCCCAATTTTATTTCATCGATTTATTTGATTTTTAAGTTTTTTATAAATAATGTGTACAAATAAATTTTTACATATGTATTATATATAACAATTTAGATAACTCTGACATAAATCATCTTTACACACTGTCTTTTTAAGTCATTTAGAAGTTTTTAAGATGATATATGCTTATCTATAAATATAATTTGAAAACTTTATTCCATTTCGTAGTGGTTCAATATTTTTGGTTTGTTGTGACAAATGACTGTCAGCCATGAAAATGGTTCCTTAAAATGTGAAATTTGGAATTAAATTTATAAATTTTTATTATTTTCTATAATAAAATTTTTTAGTGGTTTTAATTACCTTTAGCTACTTTAGATAATCACGTTGTTCCCGTATAGTAATTAGAGTAATACAAATGGTAAATCCATTTTTAGCTGATAATACGCAAAGAATAATGTTTATTGATTAATAATTTATTATATATAATATCCTAAAAATAGTCCAAATAAATTTTTAAAATTTATCCTTAGAAGTTTCCTCTTCTCTTCAACAGACTTTATTAAAGTAACTGTAGAGGTCTTAAGATATGTTTTTATAAATTTGTTTTATCTATTTAGACTATTATATTGTATAAATGTATCAAAGACAATCTTTAACGCTAAATTAATTCTTAAACGATGACAAAAATTTCTGGAAATTGGTACATATCTTCCATGCATTAATTATACAGTGGCACACACAACTTATTTAACTTGTTTTTATCCTTTGCAGCATTTTGCAATATATTATTTTCTTTCCTGCCAAAATGTAGTTATTTATTTATGCTTATTATTTGTGTTGCTACAATTTCCTATTAACTAAAAATAAGGAGTATGGGTATGTTTCATATATACTATCGCCAGATAGATATTAGATGAAATTAACCACATACAGTCTCAAATAGTTTTAATAGGAAAAATTAGATCCAGTTGGTCATTTTCAACTTTTATACAATAGTCGGACACTATGTGTATATGTGATTTGTAACTTAAAAAACAATTTTATTGGGATATGTTACAATTATGGGTATAGAAACGTATTTACGTAATTCTTAGACAAATTTATTTTAATAACTATATAATTATTTTTTAGTTTTCTGTTGAAGTGATATAAAATGGTATGAAATACAATAGGAGGGTTGATTTTTTGATGTAACAGAATAGGAAATCAACGCCTTCTGAACTTTGTTCGTTGTCGTCTTATGTTGTTGAGAATGTCTTCAGGTGTAATTTCCTTATCTAACCCAGTGATATTTATGACAAATTGGGAATTTACAGCCACCGAGAAAAGTCGTGAACAAACATCGCCATACTTGCGGTCGTCGACGTGAAATATAGAACGCATAACGACGGAATCCATTACACGGATAATACGTGGTGCGGTATTCACGGATCAATAGTCATTTCAAGCCGTCGAGGGGGCGGGAGGGGGAGGTGGTTCGCCTCTTTGTAAAGCAAGGAGCGCTGCTATGCGGATGATGGACTTCGATTTGTTGACAGGACGGTGTTCCCCGATCTCCTTGTCGATACTGTATTGTGAAGCCCATAGTGTGAAGTAGAACTGATTCGGTGGCAAATGTCATAACTTACGAGCTCCTGTGGGCTGATCACAGCGAAAGTAAATCTGACCACAACCACATCAACGAAGGAGGAAAATCGTTTCTTAAAACTGTGTCATTTAATCAAGCAATAAATTTAATATATACTAAGTATTGTTTTGGTATTTTATTTGGAAACTGTAATGTATATGCAAGAACCAAGTCATTAGATTTATTGAAGCCATCCAGCGAGGGTGTTTCAATTGAAGATAATTTAATCGATAGAAGAGATTTGAATTCATAAGAAACACTATATAGTTCACTATAACCTAAAGTATAAATCATAGAAGACAATTATTTCGTTTTTTCCTTCATTTAAGTATATTAATATTATTTACGCAATTTAAAAATTATTAAGTAATAAGCTGATTCAAAACCTCCTGTATAAGATACCATTGAAAGAAGAATATATGCTATATACAGTTTTTAAATACGAATATTATATAAAAACGAATTGTAATACATTAAATTTACAATTATTAATAGATATATTAATATAAATTATTGTTCAAATTCTTTTTACGAAGCCAGCCTTTTTTCAGGTTGACAATATACACATACAATATTTAAAAAAGTTGAATAACAAACTAATATTTAGAAACATGAGATACGTTCTCAGATAATATTTAGGGACCTTCTCGTAGAGGCAGACTTGAAAACAAAACCCTATTCGTAGTTGGCAGTGCCTTTAAATCTGAAGAAAGGTTCTACTTTTACTGAAGGTTTTCGCTCGTCCTCAGATATCGTGCCGATCCCAACCGACTTATTTAAGCTTCTTGTTGGAAAACGAGCACATTTTTCATTTTATCTTCTTATATGCCGCCACGGTCAAGAGCAAGCAATCCGCTCTGGATCAGACAATTCAAGACCAATCCTCTGATTTTAAATAGTCTCTTAATCCTACTCTCCTAGTTACCATAAACCCTCTTTATATTAATCACGCCCAAAGGTTTCTTTCCATTTATCGCCAAAATCATAGAAATGTTCATATTCAATCTCCAATATCTTTTTTTAAACTTCTTATTCCTGGAAAATCAATTTATGTTCGTTTTTAATAATTTTCCCCAGTCAATTATTTGATTTCCTTCGGTGGTGGGAACGAAATACTCTCAAAAAAAAGTATTTGCGTTTACCAATCCACTTTCCATCGATGTTTGGGGAAAATGCCAGATCTCATAACAGCCAAGTGCCCCGGAGTCTCGTCGCTTTTAGAAAACGCAGACCAATGCTCACCTGTCTAGGCTTTATTACCCTGTCTGCAATCTGCTTCAATTTTTCTCAAGCCGACTGCCTTTGCTTTTGTACCAATAAATTCCCCATTTCGTTGTGTTTTAACATCACCTTCGAAGCTATTCATTTATATTCTATAGTTCCTTATTTTTTAGAGCAATAGTGGAATTGGTTAAGTCGTTAGTTTTCACTTTTACCGAGAAGCTGGATGCGTACGGGATTTCTCTGTCCATAACATAAAGATGTGCTTCTTGACTGCAACTACAATTTACATTTTTCATAAAATCATAAACCTGTTGAATATTTATTTGTTGGTAAATGCTATTTTCCTAATGGCAAACCCTCAGGGTGAAAACGTAACTACAGATTCTTGACTGTTGGTAATATCGTCAAAAGACTATAACGGATAAAAAGTTTTCAAGGTTGGAGTGTTTATAATTAACGTGTACAGTGTAACGGTACCGTATTGTAAACAATTAAGCACATTTCTTCGAAGATAATCCTATATTATATTTTGTGATTAAACAATAGCAGTTCTAAAAAAATAAAGTATAAGGTTTATTAAAGTAACAACCAATAATAATTTACATGACCTGTTTCCATTTAAAAATTCAATGTCAACTTACCACCAAGCTGTTGTTTACCTTTTTTTGATTTTTTTCTAGAGCAACCAGAATGGTATAGGTTTCAAGAAAATCTATCGCTACGAGTTGTCAGCTATATCCTGCTTGGAAATTGCTTAGATATTGGTTCAGTTTTTACTTCTTTCAATTGTTTTTTTCTTTTAGAGACAATTTAAATTAATTGCAGAATTATTACAGTCGTAGAAAAACCTTTAAAACACAAGCATTACGTATACTGCGGATAAAATTGTCCCGGTCTTATTCTTTGAACTTTATTGGGCCCGCGTTAAACGACTTAAAGCGGAATGCAGCCATTAACCAGATAAATGGCTAATATCAGGGAATATTTTCCCTCCTTGATGGTCGTGTTAAATGCTTCCGGAATAATTTACTTGCAATTTAAGCAGTAATTATCAGATCAAATATGTAATAGGCAATTAAACGATATCTAAAACGTCTTGGCAGCCAAGCTCCGCTGACGTTCAAGTTCAAAGAACAATTTTGTTTTCAAGTAACAAAATAGATAGTTTAAAAGACGCACGTATTACGCTAAATTTCTACATTTTTAAATAATTAAATTTTTCATTTTTATTAATATTTCGTCTCAATATTGACACTTTGTGTCTTGTTGACTCACTCTTTTAAATTTTATATGTAAATTACATTCGTTTCTTCTGTTGAAAGAATGTACTTTTATTAAATATATTGCAGTTAACAAATGCTGTCAAAGAACTTCGTACAAAACAATATAATTAATTAATTAATAGGATTAAGTGGTCAGAAACCTAATGCTTGTTAATGTAAATTATGCGAGCGTAGTTAGACTATAATATCCAACTATTATTAGGCACTTAATTTTCAATCTAATATAAATATGTAAGTCTTTGTGTGATGTTCTAAATACAAATTTAAACACGCAGAGCGTTTCTATTCTAACTTCAACAAATCAATTTCGTAGTAAACATAAATTTACAAATAATCAGCTCCCCAAGAAGTTTCATCCAAATTCTTGGACGTTGTCACGTAAAATTATAATCCATTGTCATCTGAAGTTAACTACAGACAAAAATTAAATACACAAAATTTAGTTAAAATATAACATGTCCTGATAGTGACTTAAGTAATAATATACGTTTACATCTCTAATGAATAAAAACCATAAACAATTGTAGAATATTGCTTCTTGGACTGCGTCCAGAGAAGGTTTCGACATAATAATGTGTTGGTATTTTTCATCGTTAAATTTCAACAATGAAAACTAAGATAAATAATTAAATGATACAAAAAATAAAACGCTGTTTCAAGGTTATTACAAACTTTGATAAAATAATTTTCACATGGAATAGTACAATTTCACTTTAGTTCAACTACATTGCTCATGATTGTTGTTTACTATCTGGCAGACAAATGTGTAAGTGAGAAGTCAACCTTTAAAAAAAACGGGGAAATACAGAGGGATTGTGATTTTAAGACGTTTTTGGAGTGCCTTTTGGCACTCAGCATTTTGAATCTTGTTTCTGCTCATGTTGGCAGAAATAAATGTGGAAGGATTTTACCTTTCTTATATGAACAGAACTTTAATTAATTTCGAATCTGAGCTTATGAAAGTCGTTGAATCTATTTATTGTTTTCAATATGTGTGTTAAATCGAAATTCACCCCGAATAGGCTGTGTAGAAGGAGTTGAAACAATAACCAACCGTGATTGGCGTTTATTCTATGGTTCATTGGATTGAATACTAACACTGAGTGACCAAAATATGACCAACCTCTCAATACAATGTTGGGCCAACTTTTGTTCGAATTTTTCTGGATTCTATAATATATTGGCAGGTGATAGGAAGTATTTGAAACCACTTCTAATTAACTGAACTTTCCAGTTTCTTAAGATTTGGTGGTACTGGATCCTGCTGTGTGATGGGCCATTCGATCTTATCCTATAAATTCTCAATTCGATTAAGATCTCGTGACTATGCAGGCCTTCGAAGCAAGGTAAAATCTGTCACGCTCTTCATCTAGGAGCAATCTTTATGACAAGTAGCATAGTCCTGGTGCAGAGTGCACCAGAAATGTAACTGTACTTGATTTGCGATAATACTTGACTATCTTTGGACATTCAAACGTTTCTTCTACAGGAATCAGAGGACTAATACCTTACCAAGAAAACATCCCCCAAACCATAATATTGCCACCACCAACTTGAAGTGTTCGCAGAAATGCATTTGGGGTCCACGCTATCTGCAATTGGAATCGCGATTCATCAGACCACATGACCCTTTCCAGCCATCTGCTGTCCAATCCTTGTGCTCCTCTACTAAATGAAGGAGTCTGCTGTTGTTAAGTAGACAGTAGAGGCTTTTGAACAGGTCGTCTGCTACCATAGCTCATTCGGTGTAATATGCGGCGAACGGTTCGTTCAAGGAACTTAACATTTTGCCTTTGATTATGATTCTTCCCTATTTGACCCACTTCTGTTGCTCTTCTGTGGCACTGAACAACTCTGACAAGTCTCCTTTCTTCTCGAGCATTGAGTTGCCTGATGCGACCACAATCCTGACGTTGAAATCACGTGTTTTGCCCATATCTTCGCAGAAAAAAAGTATAACTGATGATTCACTTCTCCTGCGTTTCCAATTTAGAACAATGTCAACCTCTAGTTGTACACAGTGGTCATAATAATTTGACCACTCAGTTATATTGGTTGACTTGTAGATCAGTTTTTCTCAACAACGGGTAAGAAAAACAAGAGGGTAATTACAAAATATCGATATACGTCAAATTCGGAGTTTTTTGGTTTTCTGAGTTTGATAGTGTCATTCATTACTCTGTTTAAGTTGAAGTTAAGTTCGTACGTTATCTATTGGTAGTGGAAGTGGCATAAATATGCTTAATGACCGGTATTAGTGTCAGTTCTATAGGGTTCGGAGTACTTAAGAAAAAGAGTCTTGTTACAGATGTCTTTCAATTTATATCAACAGTCTAGAGTTAAATTAATTCCTTTACCTTGCAACCCGGTACCTTGGCCTGTTACTAAATAAAAATACCAATTGATGCTTTAAATCACTGCAATCTGTTCCCAGAATAAGTTTTCATTTTTACTCGAAAGAACTATTTTAACTAGATACGGGAAGCTTTAAATATAGAATATGTGATGCCTGCATGATAGGTGTGCTTAGTTTCAAGTGATATAAGCAGGGCTTTGGTGCTTGGCTTTGAGAGGCGCCCAGTCTTCCGTGTCTCGTTAATTAAAACGCCAGCTGAGCGTGTCAGCTATAGGCCAGGTGGACGCAGCTTCATCCTCAGCTAACAGGATTGCGTGCCACCCACACTCGTAAAGATATGGGAGCCCATGTTTATGTATGTTGCTTACACTCGCTACTAATTAAGATTTCTTCTGTAGATTGACATAAACGCTTACGTATCATTCTATGCTCATTCTGGTTTAGAAATTTGTTTTCGTTGACACTATGTCGACAGGTAGCCATTTAATGGACTGATACATTGTCATTGAGAACGTATAGTATCATAGAGAGACGTTTGTGTAAACATAATGTTTAACGACGAATGAAGGAATAGTGATGAACGTAAAAGGAGGTTCAAATTATTCCCAAGACTTGAACCTTTAATTCTTTTAAGTACCAATATTTTTAGAGCGTCTATGCGTGTACAATATTTTAAATAAAGTGTACTAGAAATTTTAATCTGTTAATAAACATACAACAAAGAATAGCATTTAATTATTTACTTAATAATTAATACTATAACCATAACAAATTTATAATTTAATAAATGCTTCAGTGAGTTCTAGTTTTTATGTACTACTGAATTTAAAGTGATGAGTCATATTTATTCGCGATTCTTACATTGGTGTATTCACTAACGCTCACGGTCGCAATCCTTGTATTTATTGCAGAACGATGAATAGTGATCAATTAAGTCCAGTACTCAGCTGATGACTAGCTCCACGATAAATCTCATTCCAGGGAATTAGCAAACATACCAAGCAATTACTCAGCGATTATTTATTTAACAACCTACTTATTGTAACATTATATATATATATATATACAAATTTTTTGACACCGAATATAGAAAATTTGCTCACAAATTAAGATACAATTCCTCTCAACTTTCAAAAATTTGCAAAGTTTTATTAAAGAAATTCATTAAAAATCGATTATTCTTAAATTATTTCTGATAAGACATAAAAATCTCCTTTAAGTCTAAGATAAAGTTACCATGTTCTACCGAAAATTTCTATGCAATTGCTATCTGTAATAAATGTAAACTATATAATGTTTAATTTTTACGTCACAGAGGCAATATTACTCATTGATACACAAATTTGTGAAAAATATTTGTTGGAACATGTACAATCTGTATTATCTTTACAAGTGTAATATCTTTGTGGTTACAATGCTAATTGATTTTCAGTTGTAATGCATGTAGCTGCGTGAACGTGAATCTTAGTATGTGCTTCTGTGAAGTTGTGTTGTCCTAAATACATGTATGAATGTTTATTTACACGCGAACCTTACTCTGCACAACAATATTTACTGTGAGTTATGTATTGATAGAATACGTCTGCAAGGTAAACATGACGAAACACACAACAAACAAAAAATAGAGGTCCAAATACATAAAATGTTTCGTCATCGGCTACATACAACCAAATTTACAACATAAATTTTTTAATAAAATTTTTCATACAGAATATTTGTACATTTTGTGCCGAAGAAAATAAAGGCCAATTGAGAATACCCTGATACGAAATAATCATTTACTGGAGTGTTCACACTATTACTCCAAAATACGTTAAAACTAAAAATAGGAACCAGACCAACACACATGTATAAATAAATAAAATTTGAAGTCAGAACGTCCTCTTACCATTGATACGATTCAATGTCATTATTTCTGAAAAAATATAGAAACATTTAAACATTATTTTTCAGTGTTCCCCTTCATGTTAGAAGGGTTCATAGACCATGAAGAGAGGGTCATGTTTCTTGAACGAATATTAATTGCTCATAGCTCATAAACGACGTGCTTGAGATTGTTGTGTGTTTGGAAGTGAAGGCTGAGTAGAATATAAGCAATTATAAACTAGAAGTATTTTACAGAAAAAGATGAGTTAAAAAAGTTCTCCATTTTGATTACCCTGTCATAACTAGAAACGACACCAGAAAACAACCAAGAAGGCGCGTACTGCTAAAATTTAAATACATATCGCTATACATAAGTATTTCCATGAAACAACCACCAAATAAGAAATAACAGCGGAGTGAAGGGTGAGGGTTGACGGCACACATGAACAACGTACGTGGTTGTTGCGGTGCGTGGCGTGCGCACCTTGATGGGTGGGCATAAATCATAAATGATATGTTTGGGAATGTATGCTCATTCACAAAACATGTTTTTCTTTTCACGGTCTATCGCCCCTATGGGTTTGTTTGAGTTCTTGTAACACTGTATATATATATATATATATATATATATATATATATATATGCGTGGAACTTGTTTCAAAAGTAATATAGTAACTAGAAACATAGTATATTAAAATCATGGATATTAACATGACGAAACAAGACAAATATCACTTAAATACAGTATAATGAAATGCTAACGATTGTCATAATTATTATATCTTACATGCTTATTTTGTGTGTTTGACCAAACAATTACGTTTACTATCGTGTCACCTAACACAGTTAACAACTTTTCTGTATTTTTACGATTTTTTCAATATTAATCATTCACATGTTGGTTCGTTCTCCGGATATATCACACATTAAGATAAAGTGCATGAAGAAATTTCCAAATAGTAAGTCGACATTCCTATGTATGTAGAATGGCTCTGGTTTTTTTCTCAGATTTCTTTTGTACAGCAGCGCAAGCTATTTCCTTAGCCGAAAACGTATTTGTGTCTTACCTAGCAGTGGGAAACCTTTGTTCGTGGTGACTGCTACGTCTTGCAAGTATCGGAAACAGATTTTCCATCCCACTGTCAGTTCCCTCAATCTGTAGAAATCCTCAGGAGCTGTTATTATGTCTTGGACTGAAAGCGTAATACGTGTTCCATTGAAACTGCCGGTTGGTTCACTTGCCGAGGGTAGTTTCGGTGCTCAAGGGTTTCCTAATCCAGGAAGGGGCTGTGCGGCTTAGCAATCTCGTTGTCCTCGTGCTGGAAACATTGCATTACGCTCTCCCCTTAAATTCGTTCATTTGCAGAGGCGAGAGCTGCAGTAAGCTCCTAGTGATTGTGATCCTCTTGGAACTATTTCCTAACCATCACCTCGCATTTGGGGAAGTCTCAAATATACTTATTCGATTAACGATTAATTATAACATTAAACGCTGCATCGGGATAATATTACTGTTACAGGTAATTATAGTTTATGGTTGACAAGAAATTCCTTTCGCAAAAGTTGACAATGTAAGTGTGAAAATTAAACGTACGACTATAAATAGACAATTAAAATAAATTTTCACAGATAAAGTTGTTACATAAACTTGAATAATTCCAAAAAGAATAAAATCAGGATTATACATATACTTAGAGTACCAATTGGTTAACATAATTGTGAGACAGAGATTAGGAATCAGGTGCTGAACTGGAAAACCTACCCAGGTGAAAATGTGAACTCGGACAATAATCTGTTGATTATAAAATTCTGGCCGAAAATGAAGAAACTTAATAAAGTGATTAAAAAGAGGAGAAGAAAATTAGAAACAACAGGAGATACTTCAAAGAATTAATCAAGAGTAGGTTAATTGAGAAAGGAGAAAGAACAACAAGGAAGAGAAATGGGCGCACTAAAAGGAAGAAATGACTAGAGCATCTGACGAAAAAGTAGGATGAATAGTTAAGACCAATAGAAATAAAGGGATAACACAAGAAATAGTAGAAATAATTGTTGAAAGGTGTAAATATAAAAACGCAAGGGATGAAAATGGTAAAGAGTAGTACAGACGCCTGAAGAATGAGATTAGATAGAAAGTTAAATATAACCAAATATACTTGACTCATAGACAAATGGAAATATTAGTTGATTCTATTATTTACTTAATCTAATATCAATTTCACTTAAAACAATGGATTTAGATTTTTTATGAAATTAATAAAAGAAAAAAACCTCCCGTTCCTCCCCAATCCCCGGGGCAGAACGACATAGGATGTTTTGTATTTACAATTAGTGCTTACGCTTATTTATCGTACGGTTGATCGCTTTATCAATTTTTCCTTCCGCAAAGAGGTATTTTCTTTTTTGCAATTTGCCTTGCTAACGTTTCAACACTTTTTTTCGTTCCTTTTCTTTCTTAATCTATTCCTGAAGCTCATTCTTCTAAAGCAAATCTGTCAGTTATTCCTTTTTTTCTTGACAAATACATAACATTATACAGGAGTATCCTGTTCCGCCCCGCACGCTAGTTTCACTTTAAAGTTTTCCGCCGATCCTTAATACCAGCAGATTTAAACCTGATACGGAACTTTCTGCAGCTAAAGACCCCTAGTTTACGAATATACATGTATAAAGAGTTAAAAGCGAGGAGTCATGTCGAAATGCTGCAAAACGTAAGTTACAGATGTAAGATCCTATAAACTAGGGTTCATTCAAAAGGTGAGGTCATACCTTCGTCACGTTGGCTCCCACGACATCTTCCTTGACCATTTACAATGTTACACCCTTATTTGCTGTCCTCCAGCACCATCCAGTACAAAAAGGGTATATAAATGTTTAGAAAGGCCAGTGCTGAGTTTTGAATTTCTTGTATGGCTTGTTTTTATTTCTGAACTTAAAGAGAAGGTACTTAATATGTTTATATTGCAGTGCAAGTAAAAAGAAAAACATATAAGCCAAGTTTAGGGATTTTAGTTTTTACACAAACTGCGAGCAATAAACGTATCATGCAATCTAGTGCTGCAAGGTTCTCAACTTTTCTTTTTTTTCAGGTTCGCGGGTATTGTTCATTATTGCGTTCGAAAATTATAAAAGTTACTACTTTCGTTGCCGTTTTGAAGTCACGTCTCTATTTGGACCGTCTGCAGTTCGCATCCCGAGACAAAACATAAATCAAGCCATAAAGCGAGCCAGCTTCCCACTCAGTCTTATTGCATTTCACAGGGACCATAGCCCGCTCTGAATTATCTAATACACGTTTTACGAGTTCGCATACAACCCTCGTGCAACGTCAATATATCTACGAGGCAATAAAGTCTTTCGTTCTTAAAAGCTTCGAGTATAAGAGTATTCCACTAAACGTTTAAAATAAACAGACGGTACTTTCTTAATGATTCCTTTTATAATCTAGAGGAAATTAATAAAACTAAGAAATAACCATCTATATACTGTTTAATTCTACTTTAATAAATAATTTTTATTAATTAATGCACTATAAGTGGATAACTAGTTCACATTTCACAGGAAATGTTTCTATTGACGTCCCAAACCACCTTATTTATAAACTAGCTATTCTCACGGCTTCGTTCGCACAGAAATAGCTATTTTTATTTTGCCCTAAAAAGGAAACAATTCAATTCATTGAATATATAAAACGTACGTTTTCATTTATTTCTGATCGCTTCAGGACAAATCTTACAGCTCGCAGCTGGTTTTCAACTTGCCCCGCTATCATACGTTTCGGAGCCAATAAAAATGAGCAATTTTTAAACATTAAAATTTACCTTACGCGCCAAATAAAGCCAATTTACGTATACATTCAATCGACGATACACAGACGTTTATTTCTTCTAAGGGTTTTAGCTCTCTGCCGACAATAGGTTAAATACGGCGCGAATCCTACTTCAGATAGGAACGTCTATAATAACTTATAATTAGCGGTTGTTTTTCACGCAGCCTTTCGCGCTGTAATTCAATGATCTTATAAATATTTAAAGTAAATATTTTTTGAACTCTGCAAGATATCTAAATGAATCATACACGAAACTTGAACACAAAATTCCAGTTTCAATTCCTGAAAATTTCATTGAAATTCCTTGAGCCGTTTCGGAGCCTATTTCGGGACAAACATACGGACAAACACTTCAATTTTAATTATTGGTATAGATAAATACTCTGACAACTAAGTATAAATAAATAAACACCACAGACAATATTTTTATTTATACGTTCATCAGTCTAAGGTTTCGTAACGCTGAATAGAACTAAACAGAATATCACAGTCCTCAGTAATTAATTTAGCAATTAAAAGTGGAGTTAGACACAAAAATTAAATTTCTAAGATCTTAAAGTATTAAATCACAAATTGAAAAAATGTATTCAGTCGTTTGAGGGATAGTATGCGACATCGAGATGTAAGCAATATTCAAAATTTACATTTCACAGGGAACATATCTTACCCGGCCGCCCGCGCAACATAAAGCGAGTCCTTTTGTGTTTAAGTAAATATGCTCTCAGTGAGCGAGTGTCTGTGAAGAAATAATCACATGTTACAAAGTAACAGTATCTTTCATGTCAGAAAGTCGTTCTTATGAGCGATGGGATGACTGAAACACACTCTAGTACGTAAAATATTGTTTCCCGCCCATTTATTTTCCCTTGAAACTCTACTCCTTTCATCTTCTTTGTTATGCAAAACTCCAACCTAAGTTTATTTTGACTTATACTTATCCCTTTTTTGGTCAAATTATATCCTGAAGCACTTAGATGGAACATTACTGTGCCTTTCTTCTTACAGGTAATACGTGTTTTCTTTTCATTTTTCATGAAATTTTAATTATTAAATAACTAGAAGAGATGCCTGTAGGAGCTTATCTTAACTGTCGCGGGTGTCTCTATCAACATTAATTAACTTCGAGGATTCCTCTTTAACTCCCAGGTTTCGAAGATTCTCCTTTTTTGTTGCACTTCTACCAATTTTGGGAAGAGTATGTTCCGTTTTCACGGACGTTAGGCATACGGTATTTTCTGTCGGCTTATTAGATAAATCGGCTAGCTGCCTCCTAAACTTGTCGAGGCACTGAGAAGGGAATGCTGCATTCCCACAGAAAACCCCTCTCCCGTCATTAATAGTAAGTTCCAGTTAACATTATCAAAGGCGTTTCTAAATATTCAAGTGTCATGAATGTAGGCCTGTTGGTTCTTATCCTGTCCTCTAAAATTGGAATCAGAGTCAATATTGCTTCTCTGGTCCCTAAATACATCCTAAAATCAATCTGATCCAACCCGTATTCTATTTGTCATTCCACCCACCTATACCCTATTTTCGTTAATATCTTACATGCACGAGATATTGAACTAATTGTTCGCATCCATCAGCCTCAGTCTTCTTCGGTACGTGTATAATTACGTTTTTATTAAAATTTTCTGGTATTCTTCCTGTTTTGTAGATTTCTCAAACTATCCTGAACAGTCATGATATTTCTTCTTCTCCAGATGATCTTATCAACTCCGCTGGAATGTTATAATTAGTTTTTATACTTTGAAAATTTTCAATTTTTATATCTTTACCGTGATAACGTCATAATGGGAAAATGATGTCACAAGGAATTATTTTGAAGCCTATTTTTAAAAGGTGTAATATAGTATCATAAAACCTGTTTGTACATTACTTTTAGGGAAAAAATTCATGAAAAATCACGTCTTTGTTGAATATCGTTATCAAACTAACATCTAACTTGATATTGGTGAGACATTTATCAGCGCAGACGATTAACCACAATTGTTGATTTTCAGAAGTAGAAGATAACCGTACAGACAATATTGGTGTAATTCGATACTAATCTTAAGAGGTATTATTCTCCCTAACTTGAAAGTGATAGGACGCCGATGTGAGGTTTCGTTGTTGGGGATTGTCACGTAATGCCGATGCACACGACGCGACGGTAGGCAACTCTTAACACTACAAGAGGAAACCAATAAGGTGAGTTTTACCTAATTATACCCAAAGCGCAATGGCTATAACAATTTATACTAATGTCTTTCATACCTTTAGGTCAGCACAAAACATATTATTTTTTATTCTTTTTAATTCAACGTCGCGATAAGCTCTTTGACTTTATAAAGTTAAGCAGTCAATGAGAACAAGTGTTACATCTTTTTACATGCAACTAATTCATCAACAAAATATATATTTAAGATCTCTTTGTGTTTTAATAGTTGCAGCTCCATAACTTCTCGGTAATCTATTAACATTTAGTGTATACCTGCAATTAGGTTCAGATTCCGATACCTCTGTCATCTAAGTTATTATTTTTCTGGAAAACTTTTCACAAGAAAATAATCAAAATTTTTCCGAAGAAACAGTTGTCTTTGTTGTATACTAATATCAACAGTCATCCACAATCATGAGACAAAAGGGTAGAAGTTGCAAACCACGTTTTAGTCATATTTTCAAAAGAAAACGACCGATTCCTACAAGTTTTATTGTATAGAGCAGTCATAAAATATCAATTAACTGCCATCCGCCTTCTCGAGAAATAAAGGAGCACGTTAAAAATTCATGGTTTTGTTCCCCATCGAGAATAATAGCTTTAGACTGGCGGGAATAGACATTTATAGTAGTATATTAGGTTCACGTTAGAGGAAAACCAGTCAGTGGTTTTATCATACTCTTAATGAAAAAATGGTCACTTCAGTAAATTTCTTTTTATTTTAATTTTGTTATACTTTATTATGTATGAAATTGAGGACTTAATATTGTAATGATCTATGATTAAGACATTAAAAACGAACTACAGTTCTTATTCCTAAGTCTTTAATTGTAACCACTCCGTGAAAAATAGTTAAGCACAATGTTTGTAATCTGTTTTGCGGACATTTTGTCATTATACAATAGGTTTACGAGAAAAATCGAATATTATTACAGTTAATTACAATTAATTATTTCCGCAATTTTATTCTAGTTTTTGTGGCTATCCTAATCAAGACGAATGATATGATCTGTAATATAAATAAATCACATCATATGTGCCAAAATAGTGAATCTTTATATATCAAGAGGCAACTTTTATTATTCCGTATTGAGATCCTTATAATGTCAAAATTCAATGTACTTTTAGTTTTCAAAGCAACATTTACATAAATATTGCTACAATTAAGTTAAAACATTGTGATGGTCGGTTAAAATTTCAACAAGTGACGCGTAAAATTTCGTCGTTTATTTTATTAAAATTAATTTACAATATTAAGAATTTTGTACGAAGTTTCCACAGAGAACATCCTGAAATATTCGCAATGCACTCAGGGTTAATCCGACTAGCAAACAGTCATAAACTTGAAGCCTGACAGGCACAGTCTTTTGTGTGAAATGATTTTTCGGCTCGGCGAAAACCCCATGCCAGCAAAGGTCAGTAAGTTGGTTGACCCAAAAGATGGCTAGGAGTGACCCCTCCGTAATTTTGAATTTTTGGGGACGAAGGATAGGGACGCCAACCCCATTGAAGAACCTGGAGAAGATAGGAAAAGCGGGGAGACGAATGAGGTTTTAAGGACAGGTGAGACTGAGGTGGATAGGACCTCGAAAACATTGTGATGAGAGGTCAGAAAAACGGAAATGGGACTGGCTGGATCAATGAGTCAGAAAGGAGACGCGATCTGGTTCAAGTGTCACCGGGAAACACAAGTTTCCTGAACCACATAAAAGGTCTGCGTTTCGCATGCCACCTGGAAGCAGCATTTCTCTTTGAAACTAGGGGAGGATGAATACAAAATAATAAAAAAGGCAAATAATCTCTCATTCTGCTGTCCTGAGTAAATTAAATTAAATTTACTTTAGTCCCTGGCTATGCTATTTCTTTGGTTAGGGTTCAGGTAGGCAAATAAAATTAATTAAATTTAATTAATTTATAAATATGGTAATTTGTGTAATCTTTTACATATGTTAATAAAACTGTTTCAAATGTAAAAGTCGAGCTTTATTGGCGCCCACCCATTTAATTATAGAGTCTTTATTCTGTCATATATTTATAAAAATTAAAATCACGTCACAAACTTAACACACACACACAAATGAGTATTATAAAGATATTAATTATTTACTTTTTTATTCAATAACAACATTAACGTATTCATACGTTAACATTTTGGCATGACTTAATAATTTGGGAACAAGAAGGCAATGCACAAACGGAATATGAAATTACCGTAATGGTTAACAGTCTACATGAAGGGGATCCTGATACTGGCAACTACCCTTTAATAGCATAGAAACGTAATTGAAAATTGGGTATATGGAAGGTAAAGAAAGGTAGCAAAGGGTTGACTAAGGCCCCAGACTTATAGTTTAAGGATCCTACCCGGTGTTTCACCTAAAGTGTTGCAGGGTAGGTTGGGCTATTGCTTACTATTCTTACGCCCTGCCGAATGACGTCACGCTTCGGTTTACAATAATAAATGCCTGTGAGCGGTGGTGATGACGAACAAATTCAACTTTTCGAACTTCGTGCTGTTCTTAACAATTCTGCAGTTGATTATTACTTGATAATATACAGATGAATTTAAATGTACAACTCTTTTTTATTAAACGGAACTTTTGATTGTGGGAGAGAAAAATTCTGTAACGCTAGGAGCACTATCGAAGGCGATATTGTACAGACTTTTCTGCGCCCTCTTAACACGAGATCCATGTTGGACGCGGGTCTAAATTTCTGTTGGCTTGGAACAAATACCGACGTGATCATTTGTGGCGGGAGATTCCGGGCCATTACGATTGCCGATGTATCGATGGCGGGCCCAAAACAAAGAGAGACGGACCAGTGGTTAGAAACCACTACACGTAGGTTCGCAAACCAAACAATTCTCTGTGCGGTCGCTTCCCTCCCCTTTCCGGCGGAGTAATTGTGCTGCGCGGGGGAAGGGGTGGGGGTAGACGCGACTCGCCATTAACAATGTCCGTCGGTTATCACAGCGTCCTGGAAAGCAGAGCTGGGGTTAATGATTTTCGCGGTAAATATGTCTGCTAATGCTGACTGACAGGGATCCAAAATAATGGATTCGAGAAGTTCCGGGCGCAAAATACTTCTATTTCTAGATTTATTAAAACACTCGCAATTTAAATAATAGATATAAAATTGAACACTACTTTTTTCTTGACAGTTGCAAGGAACAACGTTAATTCAACACGCCATTCGATTAATTTTCATGTAAAAAGTGCTGAATTATTACGGCCCAAGGTGACTTTAGGAAAAATTCTTGACTGCATAAAACTTGTAAATCAACAGAATCATTTTAATTCTAGATTATTAAATAGTTGTGCGGTAATGCGAATATTAATAATTTAAATACTTTCAATATGTTTTTTAATTATATATTTAGACAATAATTATGAGTATCAAATTAATTATTTGACTTACCTGCCTTTTGAATTGAGGCAGAAATCAAGAAAGGAGTAAGACAACGGTTCTCTTCGTAACCCATGGTCTTTAACTAATATATATAACAGTTGATGAAGAAAAATGAAAGGGAATATTGAAAAGGAATCATATTTTACGATTGTGGTATTAGGCAATTCAGTGTGAGATCTGGAACTACTCTTAAATGTCACAAAGGTGATCCTGGATGAAGAGTACAACTTGATAATTAATAAAGAGAAAATCATGGTAATGGAGTGTAGAATAGGTAATGGGATAATGTGAAGGATGTAAGGAATTCTGCTACTTGGGGAGTATAATAAATGTGGATGGAAAAAGTATAGTAGACATAAAGAGTAGAATAGCTCAGGCAAGAAAGAATTACGCAAAAAGAGGAATTTATTTGGGGCTAATATAAGAACTATTAAAAATGTTCGTTTGGAAAGTGGCGTTGTATGGGTGCGAAACGTGGACGGTAAGAGTTACAGAGGGAAAAATTATAGAAGCTTTCGAAATGTGGCGCTACAGGAGAATGCTGAAAATGAGAAGGGTGGTTAGGATAAGTTATCAGGAAATTCTAAGTAGAATATGGGAAGAGAGAACAATATGGAGTCATTTGAGCTAGAGAAGATTAATAAGACACATTTTGAGACATGATGGTCTTGTAAAATTAGCATTAGAGAGAAGAACTGGGGTAAGTGGGGGTAAAGGATGGAATATACTGAAATACTATCGGAAATGAAGAGGCTTACACAGTATAAGCGTAGTGTTGCATCAGACCACTGTAAGGACTGAATACTGCAACAAGTGTTTTCTAATGTTACTGTGCTTAATAATATCGAGAATAATTTCATTCACGTGTTGTAATTCAAATTTGTTTAACACGAATTATGTGTTTTACCAATAAAAAGGAGCTCTTTACATGAAAAACTCAATGGTCTCGACGGAACATCTTTAAAAGTCAGGAATTCATCAACGGTATGATCCGTAGCATTCATTATGACTTCAGCTGAAAATATTTATTTTGCCAGCGCTCGAGTGCACAAGTTCATTCTTGGTATATCAACTTCACACTCGAAATAAGGTTAAGACGTTTATGTGCAAAATTCAGTTAACTGCAGCAGTAAGGATTGTATAATTTATGAAAAAATACGTTTTTAGACTAGTACGATTGTTCTATGAATATTAAACTGATATCAGTTTAAGCTCAACTCTTCTAATTTACAAATACTCTCAAAATATATTGGCTAGAGTACTTACTATTCATTCCAGTCCAGTGTAACTTATTTAACACCTAAGTTTCAATTTTCAATTACCATCCATCAACCTTCAATTGAGTTCCTTTACTAACATTAGAACGATCTAGCTACCAATTATTTCTAGTTCATATGAGATAATTAGAAAGTGAGTGTACTATATTTAAAAAAATGTATTTAAAACATTACAGGATGTTGTTGACTATTTTTCATTATAATCGACATTCCGTTCAACGCTATTCCCTCCACGAAGAACTCTCACGCATTCTCTTTCCCTTATTTCAGAACCTCTTTCTGCACCTTCTCCTTGGTTGAAAATTTAATTTGTTGCATGTATGCTTTCAAGGAGGTAAAAATATGATAATCTAAGGGCGCTAAGTCAGGAGAATACGGGAGTTCTCAAAAAATGAAGCAAATGCGCTTTGGTGGCTAAGGCTGCATTAGGACGTGCGTTGTCGTGCAGCAAGCACATTTTCTCGTCATAATTGCCCTCCTTTTCTTTTTAACGTTCCTTTAGAATTATTTAGACTTTCACAATATCGTTGTGAATTGGTATCCTCCTGAGGCAGAAATTTGGTCCCAATAAATCAATCAAATTGGAAGGTCTTCCACTCTTCTGTTCGTCATGAACATTTGTTCTGCTTTCGAAATGTGGCGCTATATTTCTGTTCACAACACAGTAGATTATTTTGATTCGCGAAAACATTTCGTTGTGTATTATAACTTCCGCGAGCGTGTAGCGCTTCACAGAACGTGGCTAACACTCGCCGGATTTCTTACCGACTTCTTTCATGCAGCTGGACAGTACAGCGTGGGTTACGTACTACCGTGTTCCTGGGATTCTCACTCCGTCAGGAGATACCCCACTATCATTCAGTGTTGCCGAAACTTAAAGAAACCACACTGATACAGTGGAGACAATATTTTCCGTCCTTAATATTGTCTTAGAATATTTTACCTAATCTGATACTAAAATTATATTAAATTCATACAGTATTTCCAACTACATTTTCAGGTATTTGTACAAATATCCGTAGTTAGATTTTTTGTATCCGTTAACTCTTATTTAATTTCATTTAATTCTTTTTCTTTAAAACCAAGTGACCTTTTCTCTACTCTGACAAACGTGCAGGTTTCGAACACTGAATAATATTTTAGTTGTGAGATGATTGAAGACAAAATATTTCTTCGTACTTATGTGATTGATAATGAGAAAGTTAATACTTTAACTGTGAACTATATTTAGTAATAACAAACTTTTAACATTTTTTAATCATTTTTCCTTTCCATTTTTGTATAAATTCGCTACACTTATTTATTCGTTTTAATTTTTTCCCAAACTTTTAGGTGCCCTATTTTGTATATAAAGATTTATGTTTTATTATCTAATTCTTCTTTCGTAATGTAATTGATATAAACAGGGTAAATATCTATGTATTTTATTAATTTTTGTGCGTATGATGTCTTTCTTCCTCATTTGTTTGTTTTCATATTCTTTACAGGACTGCTTTGTTTGTTACCTACGAATGTATTAATTATTTTCTACTTTCTCAGTAGAGGATTAATTTTATCATAAAATAAATCTAATTTTATAGGTGTATTGTAATGAGTGCTGGGGAAAAACTTTGTCTACTTCTTTCAAAGTCAGATGATTCTTTGTGTACTATGTACACAAAGGTTTGACGACAGTTCCTCCCAATTATCCAAAATTATATTACGTGCTGAAACTAATTCTATTACAATGTAAAGTTAATTCTACATAGAAATTCTATTCAAGTAATGGTTAATTCAGAACGTAAAGCGGTTCAATTTTCATGAGTATGCTTTGGAAATAGTACAAACTTCAGATTTTATTTACTTTCCTTCGACTATCGCAGGCGTTGTGTGGCCATATTGTAATAGTTAAGTAATGATTCAGACGACCGTTTAATCCCAAATATTATTTCGCTTCATTTTAATATAATGCATTTTCGCACATAAGGATTATTTAAATTTAATTGCTATGATCTTCCGTTGTGATAATTTACATTGTTCGTAATCTGTAAAGGTCCTCATTTTGCTTCCCTGTACTCTGAACTTTCTGCCAAAATTAATGAAATTTTAGGTAGTACCACAATATGCTAAAGTTTCAAAGTGTATATAAATAAATACGTGAAACACTTTCTGCTGAGTGCAATATGATGTAAGTGCCGCGGTTGTGCTGGATTAAATCTACATTTAAATATGTTGCCTGGAAACTCACTCTAAAAATTTGAGGACACCGTGTAGGCAAACCTTGTATACGTTGACGTGCATCAGGTTTTGCCCTGGCCCATAAGTTAAACGTAAGCTACAGTACCAATAAATTATATTCGCAATACTTTAGTAAATATTAAAAATCTAACGTACTTTAGAGATCTATTGGACCTTAAAACCAATATTTTAAATTTTATGCCACATACGAACATAGACTCTGCCAGTCAGGTCTCAATAGTCCTATTCTAATTTATCTACATAGTTACTTGGTGCCTATAGGTATTTATAAAATGAAACTACGAGATATTTATGTCGGTAAAATATTGATTTAGAAGTCTAAAATCAGTACAACATTATTTGCGAAATAATATTTCAGTAGTGGGGACCCCTTACCCGGGATTGTCTTCGTATGTGTACGACATATAAAAGAAATAATGAAATAGTAGTAGGTTATTGAAGTACCCTATTTATTTTACTCGATAGTGCTCGAAGTTAGTAAATTGGGGTGAAACGCTGTAACTGGTCAAGGAAGAAGTTGACCAAGATCTGACTAAGCCTAGTGAATGAATTATTGTTCTGGCATCTTACATATCTGTCAATTTATAATTTTCCAGTATTTTTGATAGAACTCCTTGCTTTTTACTCTTTAAATGTATTGTAACATGAAAAGTTACACTTAACAATGCAGGCCAGCTTGCGAGTTGCAATTGTTGAGGAACTGACGCAACTTGGACCAACAATGTAGTCTGGCGAGACTGAGGGAGTCGTCATGGAGTAGTGGAAGGAGCAGGATGTGTCGGCGGGACGACGAGAGAATGACCACGCCCTGCAGATATAATTTTTTCTCATGCTCTGATTAGAATTAAAACTACTAAAATCCATTTTTGGTGTTTTTTGTGAAAAATACCTGGCGCCCTAAAAAGAATTATAAATCCTCGAATACGGAGGAACGACGTTTCCGCTACAGTATCACCATGTAAGTTATGTATAAGGTTCAAATCTGCTTGTATTAAGGCTGGGTTAATAACCTTAAACTGAAAATAGCATGTGGTACGGAACGGGATACTACTGCATAAGTCAAAATGTTTTGTGTTCCTCAAAATAAAAATAAAAACTGGCAGCCTCACCTTATAAGAATGAGATAGAGGGTGCTGTATCCAAAAAGAATATAGTATAAAAAAAAGAAATGGAAAAAGGGGAAAATGTTAGCAAAGGCCGTGCAGTTGCAAAAACAAATGTTTTGTGAAAGTAAAAATTGATAAATCGATCAACTGTAAGCTAAAGAAGTGTAATAAATAAAACACAGAAGGTGCTAAAGTTATTATTAATTTTTTTAAATTTAATTTCACTAATTAATAATACAAAACATCTTACTCAGTTAATGAACGTAGACTTTCCCGGTGAATAATTCGGATGAAATCTTCACGGTTAACCAACCGGGTCAGGTATTTAAAAGAACACAACGTTTCTGCGGCCATCTTCTGCCGCCGTCTTCAGGCTGGCCGCAGAAACGTTGTGTTCTTTTAAATACCTGACCCGGTTGGTTAACCGTGAAGATTTCATCCGGATCTTACTCAGTTCTTTCCCGGGGAATGGGGCAGAACAGGAAAATTGTAAGTTTCTTTTTAAAAGGTCATAGAAAATCTAAATTCGCTGTTTTAAGTTATATTGATATTAGGTTAAGTACGTAATAGAATATAATAATGTTTTATACTATTATGAAGTGATTTTTGTGTTTGCATTATTTTAAAACATTGTTAACATGTCGCGTTTCGCCCAGACTTCCCGTACAAATCACGGTAATTTATGGTGCAGTGTGAATAACTCATTAATATTAAGTGAAATTTTGATAAAATTTTGTTTGTTCTTAATATTGCATGCATAATTTTAACGTACACGTTTCAAAAATAAATTATTAAATTAAAAATTTAATGACTTTTTCAATAAATTCTGCATTTTATATTGGTCGTCTACCGTGACTAACGGTTCATCGTGGGTTGTCTATATTCCTCTGCAACGAAACACAGAATTTTTAGATATCATTGCCCTAAATTAATTCACGTCAAGCAGCACTTAAATAATACGGCAATAGTTGACATGATGTAGGGACTAATTAACCTACTTCCTCGCCCCATGCCCTGAAGGCAGGCAGATGATGCTGACTAGGGAGACGTAATTGAATTATCTTGGGTAACGATATCACTAACGACATGTCAATGTGAGTGTTTGCCAGGAATACGAGTAAATCATAAATGAGGCGCGGGTGGCATGCGCCGGAACCGTGAGAGTTGCTCCTGAGGGAGGCTGAGCCGCTCCGGGCGAATTTGCGGCACTGCACATTGATAACTGCTGCAAGGTTCAACGCTCAGCGCTGAGTGACGTTAATTAGACGGCTGTATATACAGCAGTCGTGTCGGCTGACGGTGGTTCACTAATTAACAGCAGCCCTTCCCTACTTCGCCGGCGCCGCCGTTTACATTCTTAATTCTCGGCAGATTTCTGTCTCCGAGCAGTGTCAATATAAGCCATGAAGGAGTTTGTAGGGGTCTAGTTAATCCCGCAACGGGGAATTGATTCACACATCTAAACTCTCTTCAACATAAATTGAATTAATGTTCGTAAATAATTCTCATCTCCGAATGAAGGATTCTGTTTGCTATGCTGGCACGAGCTCAATGAGCTCTCGAGTACTATTCAACAATTATGCAAATTTATTGCATCCATAAGAAAATAAACTGCACGGGAAATATCAGTGTTAATATGTAAATTATTAAATAGTTTTTAATTTCCAGTTTAAATCTCCATAATTTGATACTGCGTGATTTAACTCCGAATTGGCACAACAGATGATGTACAATAGGCCGATATTTTGACCAACGCTAACTCTTGTACGTATTTCAACAAGCCTAACAATGCCCTATTATTTCAATGACAGCTAAAACTCTCTAGATTATATAATTAGCATACTATAAAAGTAGAAATAAAAATTCTAATGTTTATTTACAACCTGTGTGACGTAATATACAATTTCCCAATCTTGTTATTTAATTATTAAAGGATAATATGCAATAATGTAATTCGTAAATTGAAGATAAACAAATAACGTAATACATATCTGACACAAAATGATTGACTCAAATATTTACATCCATATTGTATATATACTAATTAATTATGTTTTAAAATAATTTTCAAATACTTTTAAGGGGCTTCTGACAAATGCTAGGTATGTACAACTTTTTTTGGACAAATTAATTCCGTCAAAGTGAATATGTGACTTCTCGTAACGAAATGAGTTTTGAAACATTATCATAATTCTAAGATCGACTGAAACATTTTTATTATTTGTATAAATTCCTCTCGAGTTTCTAACCGGGTCAAAGATTTTAACAGTGACGTTTCGATGGCTCTGCCATCATCTTCAGACTGAAGTGTCAAATTCGGTGAGTGTAGGCATTTATATAGTCTGAGGCAAGTCTGTGCAAGCACAAACCGCCTGTGATTGGCTAGATGTGGACGCGGGAGCGAAGGCGTTTCCCATTGGTCCACTTGCTTAGTCATGCTCTAGTCCCTCGTGGCTGCGGTCACTGTTAAAATCTTTGACCCGGTTGGAAACTCGAGAGGAATTTATACATGCCATTCACCGGGAAAGACCTCGTACTTTAATTTTTATTATTAATTTATTTATAGTCGCATAAACAAAAACGTCATTGCCGACTTAATACGAAATTATAATATCCGTTACATTTTTGGACTTTAAATTTGTAATTTTGTACATTTTTACTTAAAAATTTTATATTTTCAGTGCTAACCTTAAATGTACCTAAATGAATATATACTAAAAGATTACATTTTCCGGTATAAATCGGTTTTTAAAGAATTTTATTAAGTTTTCCTGTGACTTTTTTCCTTTTGTAAGGTAAGATCATTTTCTTTTAAAATTTTTTTCTTCTCTTCTTCAAATTTTGGACAGTACGTCAACAGGTGTTAAACTGTGATCTGTATATTGCACTGATCACAAATCTGTGGGGGGTCTTTTGTTATGATGTGTAAACTTTGTGTGTCCGGTTCTTGCTCTCGATAGGATCATTTGATTCTCTTCTTTTAACTTTTTTGTTGTGTTTTATTGCGTAGAAGTCGTTTGAGAAACATTTTAATGTTACGTTTCAAGTCACTACATTCAATTAAATACTCTTCTGCTTATTCCGATTTCTATATCCATTCTACTATTAACCTCTGACCATCCACGTGGCTGATGATAGTTTTCAATCCACACGTTCATTAAGTTGATCTATTATTTTCCTGATGCTTGTACAACTTTCTGACAACATTCTAAGTAATTAATCATGGATAAATTCATGTCAATGTCGAGAAACGTGATACAGAAATTAAATTATTGGTGTCTTTTGGGACACCTGTATACGATTTGTTCCATACGGGATCAATCCGGTGAAAGGCGACCTCTTTAATAGAAACCTTCACACGGTCGAGTCAAGCCATTTAGCTCAGCAGGGCACAAAATCTCTACGGGGAGCTTTTTATCCGCTCTGCCAATGAGAACACCTTTTCATCGCTCACAAATCAATTTAATTCATATTAAATATCCGCTGAATATTTAATATACTTCAATATGTCGTATGTGAAACTACAAATATTGATATAGATTAACAAATATGAATCTGTAATTTCCATCCATTTTATTTTCAATACCCGTCATAAAAATTCTTTACTCGCCGGAATTTAAATTAAAAAGTCTGTTGATTTTGTTGAGTAGATTTCGTGGAGTACATTTTTATTATCATGCTTTTAAAAACCCTCCGACCGCTTTCGATTAAATATCGAACGCCTTTGTTTCATACCTAGACTAGTGTTTCCCAAACTTTTTCTGTAATGGAACACATCTCAAATTCGAAATATTTTAACGGAACACTCTGCTTACTTTTTAGGTTACATTATTCCCAGTTCTATAGTATGGATGAAATAACTCCGGGTTTAGCGGAACACCTATTTAGGTCCCGTAGATAGTGTGTGTCCCGGGAAACATAGTTTGGGAAATTCGGGCTAGATTATTCAATCCTCAAGGCCAGATGCCTTGTAAAAGTAATTGAGTATTATTTAAATTACTGCCAGTGGTTAAACGGGCCGATTTCCATCTAAAAGATTTCCATCTAGTTCGTAGATTACATCACACTTTTTAGAAATTTCAGGCGCCTCTACTAACATCACGAGCAGGAACCACAACACACGTTTCGTTAGTAAATTGTTATTATTAGGAGTAAAATGTATTTAAAATATTATTAACTCTATCTTCTTTCTCTTCAACTTAGGTTGTTATTAAGATAAATTTTTAATAATTAAATAAATGAGAACCATTCTATTGAGATTATTAATTTCATACCAATTATAAAACCTTGAAATTGGCTGATAGAACAAGGATTTCTTTAATCTCGGCAATGCGTAAAATGTTTCTAATTATATTCGCACAATGCTAATATTATTCAACCATTACTCATAAATACACGAAAGTTAGGAGCTTGTTAGTATTCATTTGATTATGGTTTATTGGTAAACATAACCCCTGCTTAATAATAAAATTTATTGTTTTTCAATTATTTATTGACACACATTAAACAAAATTTATTCGTTTAACAGTTTTGCGAATTTTTTATTATATCAATTTTTACAATTTTCACTTAATTTTGAATAAAAATTAAGCTAAATACATTCACAAAACTTGCTCGCAATAAAAAGTTGCACTTGTTTTCCAGTGCTAAGATGACATCTTATTACTGACAAAGATCATTATCAGAAAGTTCCCGACTACTGTGACATAGTTTATAGTAATGGGTTTCGAACACGCGACCTTCGGAATAGCCGGCTGGAGTGTAATTCATTTAGGAGGTCCGGCTAGCTACACCGAAGAGTAAGGAACAAAGATTTTGCCTGGCAGTATTTATAAAATGTTGCAAATCAATTTCTTCACTGAATTAACATCCTTTCCGATAGCAAGATTCGAACGCGCGACCTTAAGAATAGCAAGATGACACGTAACTCCCCTACCAGCTCCGTTCGGCTGCAACAAACATAAATAAAAACAGTCCTCCCTTCTCCCTCTGACTTAAAGCAATATTCACCACTTGCTCTAATTCTATTTTCCCAATAGGTCAAAATATAAACATTTCAAAGGTATCCTAAAAAGGCCGTTAGGTGCTGTTTATCTTTACGAAATTTAATATGTATTGTTTCTTAAAGTTTATTACTTCACAACTAGTTTTCTGAAGAGCATTTAATCTGTATATTTTGCAATGCATTAAAAATGTTAAGTATACGTAACTCACAGATTTTTGAGAACCAGTATAGGAAAATACATTAAAGGCATGACAAATCGTAAATTTATTATTTGACATTTATTAAAAATTATTAGGTAAATACAATGTAACATATTGAGAGACTAAAACTTAATTACAAAATCTTATCATAAAATAAATGACCAAATATGCCATAAATATAATTTTACTTTAGTTTAGTATTATAAATATATTGATTTAAAATTTTATAAATTTATTTTACAGTTTCTAGTTTTTATTTCTTTTGTAGTTCGGGAGTGTGAAAGGAATCGTTTTTTATTCCACAAAAATTGTCTAGGAGTTCATTTTATTTACCAAAATTAATAGGTTCACACACGTTTTCTATACAATTGCAATTTTTACATTCTTCTTCATTTATTATTTCTTTACCTTTCTTAGCATGTATTGTCAGAGCAAGAACTAGTTCTCTTTAGACATTTACTTTTAATAATTTTTCATAATTAAGAACTATATACTTATCTAACGCAATATTTGCAAAGTCACTTTCATATTACATCAATCTGGAATCTTTCAGAGCTGAATAAGCGCATTAAACTGCCATATAGTTTATAATTTTGAAGGAAAGTATTACATTAACCTGTACTACCTTTAATAATAACCTATGAAATTCTTCAACGTTTGTTTTAAAGTTTTTGTGTTTCACTAACTGAATTAAAAAAATTTAACTTAATATTGTTAGAATTCAGGAAAGGTAAACATTACTGGAAAAATTAATAGTTAAAAAAATCTAAATTATCTTTAATTTAAACCCGTTCGTAGACAATGGTGTTGAAAGAAGTATGGAAAGATAATTTCATGAAACCTAAATTTACTTCTTGCCATATGAAACTTACGTAAATTTTTCAAAACATTTTCGTTGTTTTACTTTTACATTTTTAGAATATAAAGGAGATGATCACCGAGTTTACTTTAGTAGAGAAATAAACTAGACTCATAAATTTAATATTTTGTTACAAGGAGAATATTTAAGAAGGAAAGTAATTGTACAGCATTTATCTGAAGCGGTATATCATATAGTTGTGCTGTATTTATGGAGCGTAATTATATTGAAATTTTCTACATTCGATTATTCCAGTGAAATTGGAGATGATTGTTAGGTCATAAGAATTGCATTTTAGCTAGATGCTTTATTTTTATCTTGTTTCTTTAGTAAGTCTATGCCTTAAATTTGATGCTTGTGGCATTAATTTAAAACTTTAAACGCATATATAGTGAAGAAGAAGGAGAATTAAAAATTTGCTGATCAAACATATCTCATTGTGAAGTTTAGAGGGTAGAACAAAATTATGGAGATGATGTTATGTTTGTAGTTAATGAAATTTTTGGGTCCGTTTACGTTTTACAACTTGCACATATTTTACTTTCGTAACGCACACCATAATTAAATTACAAAAGCTAAACACTTTAGATATTTTATCACCCTGTTAAAAAAAGTGAATAATTTTTCCCCTCGCATACGCATCTCTTCTCACCAACGCCACGAAGTCGCGATAAAAATTACAAGACGACCATAACACAACCGCCCCCCTCCCCGCTCCCCGTCCCCTGTCCTCCATCACCCACCCACCACTCCTGCATCGACTTGTTTGCCCGGGAAATGAATTTTCGTGTGGAGTTTATGAAGTCCCGAGTAATGGTCCTGTCCGTGAAGCAACGCTCCTCCTCCGCCCTCGCGGCTTTATTCCACACACGCACTTCATATTTTAAACTCGGAACATTTTCCCATTGTCGTCCAGATACTCGACCCGAAATTAATAAGCTACATCTCTTTATTAAGCCGATATTGTTTAACTTTGTTCGCGGAGTTGTTGTGCTCGTTGTCATTGAGGAACAGTAATTGTATTTGTCCCAGAGTTCGTCTGTCCTCCCTTGTTTTGTCTCAAGTCCTCGCGCGGTTCTCAGGAGAATTCTACCTTTCTCTATGGCATCAACGGGGAAGTCATTATGGAAAGTACCTGCTGTTTGAAATATTTCAAAAGTATGTCTATACAATAAAATTTATCAAACTGAAACATCCTTTCAAAAGATTCATATTGTTAAGTACACTCTGACTGAGTGAGCATAATTACTTAATATTGGGTGAAATATTATTTCTACGGCTAATACTGATTTTTAATAAACTTTTGGATTAATCGAAGTTTCTATATATGGTTCTAATTTTATTATCCGAATTGCGTCTCATTACAATCAAAGGTACGTATTTTCGCTATTATTCTCTTTTCACTCTAATTGTATTGTTTCAGTTTCAGTTGATAAAAAAACGAATATCTTTCATATGATTATTTTCTTTAGTAAAAATTCATGCAAAAGACGTGCGACTAGAAATACTAACATATATGTGAAATTTGGTTTTTAGTTGTAACAAAACTTTGTTACTTGTATGAAAAATAAGAATTTTAGTGTGAGACAGTAGGTAATGTCTTACAGGGAAGAGTAGAGTAGCCTCATATTTTTAACTGCTGGATAATTTTTGCTCTTTCAACCATAGAAAAAAAGATTCCGAATGCAATTTTAAAATAACGTATACAGAGAAGAAATTATTCAATTGAAGCTCAGACTGAAGGTAATGTTACAGAATTTAGAAAAAAAGGTGGAAAAAATCCCAACCTGACCCGGGATTTTCCACTTACCTGGCAGTTTATCTACCACTGAGACAGTCCGGTTCGACGCCAGTATTCGATATGAAATCCATCCACCCAGTATACCTGAACCTTAGGTTACCTATAGTTTACTAATCACATCCTAACTCTAAGAATCAGTGAAGAATGAACATTGTGTAAATCAATCAAAGCTGCATGATTTTAACTTCCAACAGAGAATAACCAGACTGGCTCTGTGGTGGAAGAAACCGACCAGTAAGTTTCTCTGAATCTTACCACTACTATCCGTGCTTTGTGTTGTTCACTGAACCACTTGTAATAAAATAAACAAACTTTTTATGTACTTAATTACAATATCTGTGCGACTTTATTCATAATAGTTTGAAAAGCGTTTAATATAACATCACAAGCCTCTTCTTTCCGCTTTTTCACGCTCTAGTTGATTAAATATAGTCATAAACAAATTATATTGATAAATGGTGAGGATATTAAAACTTTGTTTCCATTTAATGGATTCAAAAGTAACAGATATATTTTTAAATAAACGCAATAAACGCAAAAAACGTAAGTTACTCTATTGATACGGTACATGTGAAATTGTATGGAATATCATCGTAGCAGACGGAAATATTTTTGTACCGATGGTCCATACACAAAAGGCACATATTGTCCACAAAAACATCCAATTTTTATTGTCAGACGCGATCATTCTTTCTCTCTATGGTTATACATACGTGAAATGGCAAATTTTTTATGACGAACAACCAAGATTCGAATTTATTTAAATTGACTGCATATGAGTTCACAGGATGAATTACTACACATATATGAGTGTGTTAATAATTATTTGAGGATTATAGATCGTCATCTTTACCGCGAATTATGAAGCGTCTCTCTCCTGGTGACTGCCTGGAAGAACAGTTGCAGTCGTCAATGTCCATGATGTACAGCTGTTCTTCCATTAGTGTTATATTTGCGATCCTCGGATGGTGAACCGTTTTCTCGTCACCTCCGAAAGTAAGTGCTTTACCAAAATCTAAATATTTCTTATATATATTGACTTCCTTTTGTTAATTATTTAGTACATAATTATCATGTTTTCTGGAACATCTATAACAGGCCTTATCTTCATAAACTTATAAAAATTTGTTACAGATTTATTATATATATATATATATATATATATATATATATTTAATATAATACTAACTAATTTACTAAAAACTAGAGACAGAAGGGTATAGGGTAAAGGGGTTAAGAGGGTGAAGGGAAAATGCTGGAAGATCACAGCTGGAGAAATATGGAAGGGAAGAAAGAGCGGGCACTCTAATAAGAATGGAGAGGAAACTTACGATAAGTAATAGCTGCTTCCATCCTTTTTTAGATTAAATGTAATTTACAGACTAAGATATTACATTTTTTGTAATTCATTTTTATTTCGTTCAGATATTTAATTTTTAACATCAAATTTGGAAGCATTTGTCTGCAGGGGATCTGTAGAGCAGACTGTGTATTATGCATAAGTTCTACCATTAATACTGCGTGGAGACATCAAAGGAAAACCTATTTTAATGAGTGTTCTTTTGATAACGTGCGATGAGAATTGTTATTTAAATAATTCGAAACATTATAGATGGCGGTCCATCTTTAGAGTTCCTGAACGAAGTTACCCGTCAAACCTTGGCATTTGAGATCGACGACCAATTAAAATCCTCCTTTCTCCAGGATGCATAAATTCCAGACCAGTATAAATGTTATTTCGTTGTCACGTGTCACTGGTCGTCATCGAAGCGTTTGAAATAATTGAGAAATGCGACTACAATATTTCTGATCCATGCAATGAACAATTCAGTGTGGCGCGTCTATATTCAAACTAACTTTAAAAATGTAATCTAAATATTTATTCAGTCTTAAATGACACAAAGAAATAATTAATCAATTATACCTGATGCAGGTTTTCTAGGGTTTTCCCTGCATCTCTTTAGGTAAAACACCGGGTAGAAACCTTAAACTACGGCCCGGGAGTCCTTGGCTACCTTGCTCTACCTTCCGCATCCCCCCTTTCAATTCCCTTCCTATGCTATTGAAGGGGAGTTGCCTGTTTCAGGATCACCCTCATTTAGCCTGTACCCAAAAAAAATTGCGTTAGTATAATACAAATCCCCACCAATTTATAAACACCGGAGAACATTTTGACACACACACACACATTAATTAGCAAAGAACAAAAAATTGTATTGTGTTATTTGTGAATACGGATATATTTCGTACTTTCCAATTTGCTTTAACCGAATAGGAATTGAGTAAGATTTCTCCCTCCTTCTACTGACGATAGGACAGTAAAAATTATTAAAAAGTTTCAGTATGTCAGGCGTTTTACCGAAGTGCCAAAATTTCATTGTTACTTTAAACAATACGTTTCTTACATCACATTGTACCGGGAATTGTTTTAAATACTTGTCGACAAACAAAGCTGACGATGTATTCTTTAATACAATTATTATAGCATGAAACCAAATCATTGGAATAATTTTCATTGTTGTACGAATTCCATCCTCCGTGTTATTTCCATAATAATTAGTTTTCCTTCCCGTAAAACAGGAGAAAATACGAATCCTGTATTGTCCCAGGCGTCATAAACATGTTTTCAATGGTTTATTGTTTTTAAGATTGATGATCTATTTCTCAAGTACTGTTGTATGCATGCGTAGGTAGTAATTGTTTTTTGGAAGTTCTGCATTAATTTTACAATTATTTCAACAAGCAGAGCAAAAGTAAGATTTCTCCCTGCTTTTTTGACGGTAAAAAATAGTAAAATGTGTTAAGAAGACAAAACATCATCTGAAATTTAATTAAACGAATAGTATTATTCCTTTATTTGGGTTATTAATATATATATATATTACAATAGATTATTACTTTTATCCTGGAAATTATTTTATTTTATTAATTAATTACCTGTAGATAAATTAATAATTATATATTATAAATTATTTAACATTTTTATTAGGAAAAACTAATTCTATTAAATTTATTATTTGTTTGTGTAATTATTAATCGTGTGAAACTTTGGTTCTAACGTGAAAGTATCGAATCATGTTGAATGAGATGAACGGTATGCATTGAAAAAGAATTGGGAGGCAATAAAAGGAAAATTTTTGGAACTGAAAAACGATTGAAACTATTTACAGTAAAGTTATATTAAGTTAAAAATTTCAAACTGAAACAAATACAGAAGCTTAATTATTTTAAGTCAACTTGCTTTGGGTGCAAACGAATAACATTTTCTAAATAGAAGAAATCTTTTGAATTCGCCAATACATTTCATATTAATTCAGCCCTGGTAATCAGACAGTCAAAAGAAAAAATAATTTTGGTTGATACGAATCCAATATTTTTTCATCGGTTCTAATTATCTGCTGTCATTCTACGGAGGATCCTCAATTGAATACAACACTAGAAATCTCATATTGTCAGAATATCGTATCGGATATTCCCGTTCTGAGAGTAGAGCTCAATCAACGAGTCCTCACAACACAAAACTGACTCTTCTCTTGAAAATAAAATATCCGAGCCATATTCGTCACAGAATGGGGTGGGGTGGTTGTATCTCCTTCGTCTTGAGGCTCGCGAACTAAATTTGCGTTTCTTATAGCAGCAATGATTGCTACGAGCTGAAACTCCTCCGGCGATGGAGATGACAGCTTGTTCTCTGCCGACGAGAAGTAGGGAGAAAAACTGCCTTGATGAATATGAATGATCCTCCAAGCGCAGAGGGCGAAATATGAGCCTCCGTAATTCACCAGATACCGCTTGTCCCTTTCAAGAGAATCGTATATATATATATAATCTGTAGGCTGGTGTGGGAACACTGGTTCGTAATTTCTTAAACATAATTTCAAAACTCTGAATAGCTTACCTGTTATTCTCAACAAATTATAAAATGTTTAATTGATGCCAAAAACAGACAAAAATAAATATAACGAAACCAAAAATATTTTATTACAACTACATGTTTCTGTCCTGATCTGGACCCTCTTCCAGTTTAACTTAAGTTAACAAGACACATTATAGAGATATAAATGTACAGCCCAGGAATACAGTAATTAAAGAACCAGAATTTAAAGAAACAAAGACAATCAGTATACATTTGAAATATGTTTAATGCATTAAGATATTATATATACTGCTGAACAAATCGTTGTCCGCTTTAACATTCAGTGTATTAGTGTTGCGCTTAATGTGAAGCATTTCGGTAACTAAACGGGATTTGTAATTACTGTATTCGTCTAAAATTAGGATATTATCCCATGGTTAGATTCTAAGATTAAATTAAGGATAACAGACCCAATATCAAACTGTCACAAGACAAATTATCCGTCATATCACTTTTTATGAACACATGCATGCGTAGAGAGAATAATTGCTTCAATTGAAGCAGAGACAAAACTCATGAAAGTAAATTTTGGAGATAAGAATGGAAATATGTTGACCGCACCTGGGAATTGAATCAGGGATCTGGGACCTGGGACCTGTTGCTTTAACCATCAGAGCTAGTCCAGGTCCACAACCAGATCCGATTCAACATTCTTCCACTAAATTCGGCTCACCTACAATATACTAATCACATTATTCATAACATTAGCTAGGAAATCAGTGAAGAAAGAACATTTTATAAATTGAGTAGTTAAGGTTGTGAAGAATGTAGTAAGTGACCTGAGATTAGGTTTGCAAGAGTGGAGGAGTAGGGCATCTGATCTGGTGATCGACCTGCTTTAGCTCAAAACGCATGGTAAGCGCCTGGTACCAGGTTCGACTACCGGATCCGGTCGATAGTTTCCCATTCTCATTTCAAAAATTAAATATTTGTAAGAAATAACTAGTTATTATAAAACTCTTCAGACATAAATGTTTGTGTATATAACGGTACAATTTGAATAATGAAAATTCAAACTACTGGTTTACTTGTAACTGTGTAACTTATATTGAAATTCAAAACTAAATTTATATGATCTTTGAGTAGCGATTTATTAAAATCTATTTATGTATGTGGGATTTTAACTCGGAAAGCTTGTAACTACTAAAACTTAAAAAGGTAGCTGCAATATTATTTAATGTGACAAACGTGGTTACTATAAGACCAAATTTTCCAACTTTTTATTCCTGCATGTCTTTAATATCATACTAGCCGAAGATTATTATATAGGCATTGGCTTTTACAGATTCAACCCAAAAGATTCACCACTGTTATTGCATTAGCATTGTTTGCAATTCGACTCCTTTTTATTTTCCAAATGGCTAGTGGGAAGGTAGAAGACAGACAAGTTACTTATTTTACTTTAAAAGGAGGCATAATAGTATTGATAAATGTTTTAGCAACATTATTGGTTTATTTTGTAATAAGACCCTAAAAAAATTAACAAAAAATGGTAACTTAATTCCTTATTTGTTACACATAAAATATTAAAAAATTATGATGTTTGGTAAAAATCGTAACATTTTTAAAAATAACTTGTTTTATGAAAAAATTCATTTAAAATTCCGATTATTCGAAATTGCCATGTTTAACGGTCAAACGTTTAGTAATTAAATTACTGGCAAGTAAATAATATCTGAAACCCCGAGATTTCTGAAAAATTTGCTTGTGAAACAATTGAATAATAATTTGTCTTTGCATGAATATTTTCAAACTACCATATTTATCTATTTTATCTCAATCAAGTGCATTATTGTACCACAAAAATCTCTGATACTGAAAATTATTTATCTGAATATATATAACTAAAACTTCAATTACTTTTCAAGTAATTTATATATTTAGTAATTTAAACTTCAAGCTACTTCTTATTTATTTCACTTTCATATATATCTTCCATCAAAGTTCAATTATTTATTCTCTGACAGAATTTGTAAATAGTATTTTATCCGAGAAGTATTAAAGAACGTGTCTTTTTATTATGCCATTAATGTTGAAGTCAAGTTTCTTGTAATCCAATAAGCAGCAAACAGGGGAAGAGTTTTGTTGCGTGTGGATGGTGCAATGTAGAAAAGGGAAGGGGTTCAATTGGATTGAACTTTGCCATTTGCCGAGATCTTTCGCTTCTCAAGTCTGCTGGATAATATTCCTTTAGTCGATAATTTTAATGAGTTAAAGGCCGTTAAGAAAGTTATCTCAGTTACTTCCGATTTCAAAGTTTCGTATTATTTTAATGTGAACCACTTTCAACACGGCGAAAAACTTTTAATCCCTGTAAAAAGACGTTTTCGATTCTTAATGTCATCAAAAGCCTCTTGTGACGGCTTTTAAATGAATAGGGTGGTCTCGGCCATTAAAAATTCCTTTACGGTAAGCGATTTCCTTCAATACCTGTTCACTTCGAAAGTTGTGTAAAATCTGAATTCATTTAGGATAATGACATAAAAAATTTAAATATATGTTTTCGCCAGTTCTAGTGAGAGACAGAAAAGATTGTTTAAAAATTGTTTGTACGATTTATTTCTGACAAATACAATAATATTATTTTTAATTTGTTTGTAAAATTATCGTCTAGTAAGCAAAAGCATGAATCATTTTCTATTTTTCATTTTTGAAAGAGGGAAGTAAATATTAATATCCAAGTTACATTAGAAATGTTAGCACTCATTGACTTCTATAATTAGGAATCTAGTTTAGTTACGTTTACATGAGGCCATTTCGTGACTAATTAATTAATTCAAGAAGCTTGTATCGTTTGATTGTTGACTTAATTATAAAATTTCCTTACATCTGATCGGATGACTTTCTCATGGAAACTGTTATGGTTACCGTTAACGTTTTTGTTTACAACGAGAATTTTATTTCATCGGGGGTTAATGCAAGTTCTGAAATAAATTACTCCGAAGCATAAATACTCGTATATCAATATAAGTTGCTCTTTTTGGTCAGTCCTTAGACTGGTCTTATGCAACCCTCCATGATAATCTATTATGTGCAAGCCTCTCCATTTCTACATAACTACCACATCGTCCCCATTATTCTTAGCATATTTCATCCTTTTACCCCCTCTGTTCTTTCCTCAGACATTAATGCGTCTAATGATTCTTTTCCAGATCCCCATGTCTCAAAGCCTTTCCTATTACTTGTTCAAAGTCCTCCATATTGTTCTCTCATCTCTTATTCTGCTTAGAGCTTCCTGGTTAGTTTATCAACCTATCAGATTTTCAGCATTCTTCTATAGCAGGGATGACCAACAAGAGATGACCAAGAATGGAATTCCGTGTACCAAGGACTTTTAAGCATTTCTTACCGATTTTAATTCCATATTAAATCATTTATATTTAGAATTACAAGGTAAAAGTAAAACAGTAATTGATATGATCAGCTGCTTAGATGCATATAAAACAAAATTTATTTTGCTTATAAAAATCTGCAACAAAATAATCTGAATCATTTTCCAAATATGACGGATTACCTACATAAACATAAAAATATTAATTATAAGATCGACAATTACGTCGCGGAAATCCAAAAAGTAATTGAAAATTTTGCGGTAAGATTCCAGGATTTTGGAAAAATTATAGAAATTGAGGAATTTTTATTTTAGAAAAGATTTAAGTGTGAAACGCATTAGCCAAAAATTTCAGACATATTTCATATGGATCAAAAGGCGTTAGAAAATGAAATCATAATTTTACAAACTGACTTAAACAAGCCAGAAAAAGTAGATCTTATATACAGAAAAGTTGCCCACCCAAGTTCTATAGCAATACATTTCAAAAGCTTCTATTCTATTCCTTTCTGCAACTCCTACCATCCAAGTTTCTCACTCAAATCATACTCATTACTATAAAAGTTAATTGCGATGTATGTTAAAAACTTATACTTTCACTTGACCGTATTCATTTAAATTTCTTGATTCAATTTTGTACATGAATAACAGAGACCTGTCTGATGTTATCAACTCATGCCAAAAATGAGTTTGAGATGGGTATTTTTTTAATTAAATTAGATTAAATCACTGAGACGGTATATGGTTATCCAGGAACAAAATTGTAAAATTGAAGTGTTTAATTTCTAGATATCCAAAATTCATGACTATTTCTGGGTTTTATAACGGTCTATTACAAATAAGTACCCGGGCAACGACTGACACCCAAGTTGTGAGATACTATACTCAAGTAAGGTTCTTTTACCAAGAATTAAAATTAATTATATATATGCTGCTTAAAATCTGTGTCCGCATTAAATTGTGAATGAGAATTTTTGGAAGAAACGTATCGTAATCTTGCATAAATCACAAAATACGAGATATGTTTCGATACCAAGCGATTTCGACATATGTTAAAGTATAAGATTGACAATTTAGCATTTGTAAATCAATATTTTAGTGTCTGCTACAGTGGCAAAATCTTAGGCTTTTATGGCGCAGTAGAAATTTTTCTTTTGCGTGGGAATGGCAAACGCGATTCACTGTCCTTCACATTTCTGCAACTAAAGCGAACGCCTCCTTGTACACCTGTAACATTCGTGTTCGCCCAGCGGAAAGCAGGTATGCTATAGCTTTCATAAAACAACAAAGAGCTGCAGTATTTCCTTGTACAGAGTTGCCAGGCCTTTAATCTCCCGTGAGGCAGAAACTTCCGCCAATCGCGCTCTCCGTGGCCTCTTTTGAACCCCGCTGTTTGTCTTCAGCCTTGAGGTACATTCCATTATTTTCGGTCACCAATAACGAACAAATTACCCACTCAAACAAAAAGGGGCTGTGATATAGACGTCCCAGCTTGTTAAGTAGTTTCGGCGTTTAGAATTTTTCTCCGTCGTGTCAAACTGTTCTTCAAACTTCACTTAAATAATTTAGGCGAGTTTAGTAGTAACCATGAATTTGTTACAACATGCCGTGCATTGAAATTCTACTTACATACATACACATACACACACACACATATATATATATATATATATATATATATATATATATAGTAATATAAAAAATAACGTGTGGGTTTAATTACACACTACAAAGAAAAGTATGATATTTAGAAACACAACACCGTTGATTTATTTCACAGTTGTTATAAAAAGACAATATTTATCGTGTTCAAAAACTCTTAGAAAACATTAATTAAAAAATTAAGTTACTCGAAGAAGCAAACTATTTAAATCATATTTACAAAATTATAACTCTGGAGAACATGAGATTTTATTTCAGGGGACCATTTGGGTGCTTTTGAGATTAAAGAGTTGCAATGTTTGTCTAGTTGATTGATTCTGCTTTAAATTTGAACAATGAGGCAAGTTTTTACAATTGTGATACCATTTTTTTTAACTATACCACATGGTCCCGGTCGTTTCTGCTTTCCTATTTACTCGTCAAGACTATCAGCTTCATTCATACGATCTATAACTTCATGGCTGACAAATGTCTTGAATAAGTGCTAGTACAATGTCAACTAAATTATTCCCTTTGCATGATAATTCACCGCTTTAAAGTTAATAATACTTTAATTGTTACAATTTAATTTGAATGATACCTTTCACCGCAATCCAGGCTTGCCAAGTTTCGCTCGACTCCAAACGTTATAACTGGCGACAGTCCGAACGCCACAATCTCCAGCCACGTTCTGCCGGGAGCAAATACTGCGCTCCACGTTGACCCGAAGAAAACTGGATAATCAAACAATCACAGTTCACCGATATTATTTCATATTTTGGCTAAATCATAGTACTCTTCCCATGCAATTTCAAGTGATTGTCACTCCCCGATCACTCAAACGAACTCCTCACGTTGCTTACTGCGTGACACTTTGCCTCTTGTTGACACACATTTGTTCCGCAGACAAAAGGAATTAACGAGATTAAATTTTATATTTACCTTAAAAAACATTAAATTAGCGTGTTCTTTTTCACTCTTTACTTAACAAATAATTTACTCATTATTTAAATCACATTCAAAAATTGTAAGGAGCACAGTTTTCCTAGACAGCTTAATCATTATTCAATTAAGGGTATCAACCTTTATACATAACTATATCCTTCTCAATATATACATATAGGGATAATCAAGTGAGCGAGGTCGCAGGTATAGGGTGGAGGGCGCTTCACTTTGTAAACAGGATATTGAGGAAAAGCACGAGACAAATCAAGGTTTCTTCATACAAAACGCTGATCAGGTCCATTTTAGAATATGGGGTAACGTGCTGGGACCAATATAGAAATGAACACACTCTAATGTTGAAAAAAAATACAAAAATGGGCTGAAAATATGTTTGGGGTTCTATTCGCGAACAACCCTCATGAGAATCTGGAAGCTCTTTGTAAAAGAAGGAAACATGCGAGGGTGTGCGCAATATATAAAACTTATACGGGTGGACAGGTTTAGAAAGAAATAACAAATAGTCTTACGGCTCCGACTTATTTCTCTAAATATGATCACAACTTCAAAATTAAAGAAAAAGTGGGCCACACTGACATAGGAAAATTTTCATTTATAAATAGATCAACACGAGATTGAAATTCCTTGCCTGCAGAAATACTGATGACTTGTCCGGGTAGCGCAAGGCAGTTTAGGGGTAGACTAGGTAAACTTATGTCAGCTGTTTTTAGAATCAGTAAACTGAGCATTAAAATAGTGAAGCGAACTGCAGTGAAGTGATGTCTGAGTGGCTCATGACTTCTGGTTTCTTTTACAGTTCATAATCTCAAAAGACAATACAGAATTGTTCCTGAGTGTAATTTGAATTCGTAATTTATTGTAATTGTATCATATGTGCTTATTTTATATATAGCTGTCACCGAGAAAATACCTAATAGCTGCTAAGTAATAATAACAATATGACATCAACTTTTTGACTGATATTATGCACTACAGAAAATTATTTACAATGCTCTAAATCCACTGTACTCCCGAAGAATTACAAACATAAGGAGAAAAGCAGTGCAAATTACGTATAGAACAGAAGATCATTTTTCTCTCAAAGAAAAATGAATTATTAATTTAAAGTATTGAAAGTTGTCTCGCTATTGGAAAATCATATGAATCATAAAATTCTATTTATAATTTTAATTGAAAAAAATAATTTACGTTCATGCACGCAGTATACAGTTCTGTAAGTTTTGTCTCCCAAAAGCTTAACTTTTTCATGTGTATTATTAGACTTGCGCTGTAAATTCTATGCAATAAAGTCTGTCCTAAAAGTTCTGCAATAAATATTTAATCCGTAGAACCACTGAAAACTGCAAAAGTAAATCCAACCCCTATAAAATGGAAGAATTATTACTTGGACTTAAAAACTGCTAAGTAGGTTGTAGAGAAGTTTATCTCCTCCTGGCTTGCAGCAACTCGATAAACAGAAGCTGCAGCAGAGGCACGTCTTTTCTACAATATTTCCTTCAGAAAAGAGCCAGCCAATATTCTGTTTGAATTGCTGCCGTGTGATCAGCTAGGCTGACTTAATGAAGGCATGTATGCGGAGTTTTCATTCATGTAGTACAATGACGGGATAGAAAATTCTGTCGCAGTAGATCTCCATACTCTAACAATTTCGAAAGTTTAATATCACCGTTACAAATCGTGCTAATTAGGACAAAACGTCTCTGAGCTAGCACTGTGATAAACCAATGAAATAGTGGTATGATGAAAAAGAATACTCAATTTCATGTTTACAATTTTCAATATTTACAGGGAGTTGTCATTTTTGCTTATTACTTTTCCCCAACGAAAACGGATCAAATTTATTTTTGTTATATTAGCTCACGTCTATTTATACTCAGTAAATGGAACAATTCTAAACTGAAGACCTTTGTTACCCACGTTTCTTTCCAGAAGGCGATTAATATTATAGCGTAGACATACCGTTAAGAAAGAACCAAATTATAGAAGTGGTAAGACAAGCTGAGCTAAAAACTCCCTCGAGGAGACATAATTTAATGCGCTATCAACCGAATGCTTCAGCAGCAAAGGGTAATAGAAGTTTCATAATTGATGTGTGGCACTTGGTTTGTTGCTAAGCGCAGGGCGACCCTGGCTAAGAACTTCAAAGGACACGCAACGTTGACCGAATAACAGTTGCGTGAATCCTTTCAAGCCCGCGTGTGTTCCATAAATGATGAGTGTTTCGTCGTATCGTGGCGCTCACCGGTCATACTTCTAACCACAAACCTGGCGCTATTGGGAAACACGTCTTAAAAACGATCCGAAAGGATTTAATTACTAACTCCGTTTTCTTTTATTTCTTATAACAGTAAAATGTACTAGCCTTTATTTAAATTACGTTACTTAAAATTTCTATAATTCCTTGATCATGTTACACAATTTAATTCAATTAGACACTAATTATCAACAAGTAAATTCCTTAATTTTGTACTATTAAATAATTAACTATCGAAAAAAAGGAATTGAACAGAAAAATGAACTACTGAACAATTTTTATCGTTCTTTAATTCTACATTCAATATCTGATATACATATATATATATATATATAAACCTTTTGGTGAATATATTAAACTTTACTAAAACAACTACCTTTTAATATTGGCAATGGGTGTGTTTAATATGAAGCAGTAATTTATTCATCCATGTTTACACATTATTGGAAAATAGTTTTGTAATACTATACTTAACCTATAGTCAGAGTTCTTTTATTTCCCTATATTTATGATGGCCTAAATGTTTCAGCTACTACATTAGTTGAAAATTTTCAAATAATAATCAACAGTTGTAGAACTAAAAGAATTAAAGTAGTTTGAAACAATTTAAATATTTACATGCAGATGTTACTTTGGACTGTGAATAATTTCAAAGCCTTAATTTGTAATGATAATAAACTTTGGTATAAAAATGTAATACTTGAATTATGAACTGTTTTATACAATAAATTGTAAATAATAACAACTTAAAAATAATTTTATTTAATGTCAACTATATTTGTTTATTATAAAGTGGAAAATTGTAATCACAATTTTTTTTGTGTTATTTTACGTTGATATGAAGTAGGTAAATTTATATAAAAATATATTACACAGTCTTCATTAAAAAATAATATAATTTTATTTTTATACAGTTCAACTTTTATAATTGCATTAAACTTTATTTTAAACATAATTGCACCTTTGGCATCTGTGAGGGAGAATAAAAGAAAACTATCCATTAAATCATACTAGGCTCCATAAATAAAATTACTACATCTTTGATCCAATGAATTTGAGTAATTAAAATTATGTATTCAAAATTTTGAAAATATATATGACCCCAAATAAAAGTGAATTTTGAATAATTTTAACTGCCGTTTTATACAAATGAAACACTTTGATACCAATATATAATAACGTTCTTTTCTATTGATTTATTTGATAATTTTATTGTTACACAATTAGTAAAATTTGAATGTTATGTAATTATCATAGTTTTTTAGATGAATATGACTCAAAATAAGGTTGAAAGCTACTGGAACCAAGTTTGACAATTGTAATGGAATAAATAAAGATATTTCAATACACTATGTTAGGGTTAAATATTAATATAACAATGTTTGAAAGATCTATTTTACGTAAATTATTGTTCCGTCAATTATAAATTATTGAAACAAATACTACAAATAAAATATTTCTAACAAAACGTCTTTTCAGTTTTAGTTCCGATTTTTTTTCTTTTCCTCTATCGAAGACCTTATAAACTTATATTTACGCATCAGACAAACAATCTATGGCAATGCGGAATTAGGTAAATAATTTTAAAAATAGTTTGTTTAATATTACCATTATTAAATAAAACTCTGTACACGTCTTTATAAAGCGCTTAATTAACACTCAAAATTACTTAAAAGTAAAGGGGTGTGCTACCGTTACTCACTGGAATGAATAATCAAAATTTACTAAATTACCAGGTACTATCAGCGAACATGTTGCGACAGCATGTTGAGACTTTATGCCACCACTAATCCCCAGGGATAGCCTTTCGGCACGTAGGAATATGACTGCTAAATTTTCCGTAACTACGCTAGTGTGGAAATCGGCAAGAAAAGAAACATCTAAATATTTCAATACCACGTGGTTGCCTTAACAAATGTGATTTAGTCGATCTGAAAGGTCGACTTTTGGATGCTTCTTCACACGACGGCGAGGCTGTGTGAATCTCTTGGAACTTGAAGGGGACAGGAGGGAGCTGGAGTTTGGTTCCTGACGTTTTAAAAAGATTAATCTGGTGATGCTGAAGACAGAGTCCTACGGTATCGTCCGTATTATCCTGAGATTGGTGAGAAATCTTATTGCTTTGCCATATCTTCAAAATTTTGAAAATATTTTTTTAGTTTAGTTATTTTTAAATCCCGACTTATCTTTTAATTACCATTTAAATTTTAATTCCGAGACATCCCGACCTACAAACAGAACTCAAACTAAATGATTTGTACCCTAAACTTTAATTTACCTTACAAAATGCAACATTTCTTAAACTAATGTTATCTCAGAATAACCAAATGATATTTGTATCGATTATCATCACAAAAAAAATACTACAATGTTCCTAACTTTTAAAATTTATGTTTACCAATTTAACTTTTTTTAAATTTTTTGTGGTTTATGATATGATCGTAATTAAATGACCCCGTATTGATTAAGAATGTGGCCTACAGCATAGAGTAGTCTAGTACGTGTTACTGCCACGGTTAAGGTATTTAGTTATTCCGTTTCCCAAATTCGAGTTGCAGCTGTCTTTCTTCCACACTCGTGTAAAAATTTAATTTTTATTAATTTACTATTCTCTGTGTACTAATCGAACAGCCGTGTTATTAATCCCAGTGTCGATAAATCTGTAATCACGGACACAACGGGATAATTAAACGAATCTCTTATGTTTTAATAAAGGTTATTAAACTCTGGCGGCTTGTGAAATTAAATATATTACATATGACGTAATATTTCGTTCATTTCAATTTCATCCTGCTAGCAAAAGCAGAATGGTAATGAAGATATTGGTATTCCAGTATCGAAGCAAAGGCAAAGCGCTGTGTACACAAACAGATCGTGCAGTCTCCACAATAGCCGCGCCTATGTACACAGACACGGTCCAAAACGTTGCTTTCTATTTGGATGGAACGGCCGCGCACATATACGTAAAAAGAACTTGAATAGAAAACGAAATTCATACGCCATCCTCCACATCCTTCAAATTGTTAGCTTCTGCTCTTTCTCCACACTTCTAAAAATATGTATTAATATTGCCAATCACTGTCAAGATATTTTGTGTATTTGTATTTAATCATTAAGCGAACCAAAAAGAAATAATTGTTTTCTCAAAAAAACTATCAGAGTGCTTAAGATTATACATTAGTATTAGTTAGCTTTGGTTTAACGGAAAACCTTAATATACATAATTATCTGAACGTTCTTAATAATTTAAACGAAATTATTTTTTAACGAATATAAGCTTTACATTCTTGATTATGTGAATTTTAATCCGTGCTGAAATATTTGGTAGGTATGATATGACTTGTCGTAATTCCTGTTGCATAGATTTATTCTTATTAATAATTTTACTTAAACGTTTATATCATCCATTTTTCACTTTAGTCTGTAACATTTTTTTTAAATGTTCATAAAATTAAACACGATTAAGGTAATATTTTCTGCGTGGTGTTAGATTTTAAGCTATTGTCGGGTGGTGCAGAAAGTGTTCACCTTCAAGGTCGCACCACGGGCTGGCCTGCAATCAGGGGAGAGGAGCCCCAGGCTATATATACTTGCCAGTCTGACAGGCCGATCGAAGTGGTAATCACGCGATCTTAATATCTGGACAAGTTTCCTAACACTGTTAAACGTCAGCATTGATAAAGCCCGCGACAAGATCACCGTGTCGCATCCTCTCGTTTGATTAATGACTGCTCTGTTTCGCTTGTTGACATTATGCTCTTGGGGAAGTGATCCCGTTTACTTCCTGTGTAATCTTATAAGAAGATACTAATCTAACCTCGCAAATATAAACAACCAAAGAAAATTCGCATTACATAAGCAATTTCGTTACTGAATATAACATTTCAAAGACAGGCATCGAATTATTTATTACACACTGCTACCTTATTTGCACCAAATAGTGCAAATTAATTTCCTATGTAATGAAATAATTGAAATTAAATAAACATTTCGGTAGTATTATATATTCTAGAAACAATAAAACATCTTCAGAGTACAAGTTATAATGTCAAACATTTGGAAACATAATTGCAGCTGTCAAGTTTTAACAAATTGAAACGTCTTAGCCATAATAACAGAAAAATAACTGAAGTATGTTTCACGTAACCCATAATGATTTTGATATTAAAATTATTCACTTTAAAATTTTACCTTCGTCTCAATAGTATTTAAATTATCAGCAAATTTTTAATGCATGTCCATCATCATCATACCATGTCTGTAAGTTAAGAGAATAAATTAATACGAATTTTCAAAGTTGTTAAGTCCATTTTGATACACGCAGTATTTTTGAAATTCTATTCTTCTTGTGTAAATAAAGATTCTAAAAATTATAACGAAATTTTTAGGCAATTATTAAGAATTAAACCGTTTCTATAAAACTAATTTGATGCTTTTGGTGCATTTTCCTTCAAGTTTGTATCTCAGTCGATAATAATTTTGTTTTCGCGAAAATTTTAAGTTTATGTAACGTTATTTTCATAAATAATATTCCTAGTAATATGTTATTTCTCCTGTGATGTTTAAAATTCCTGTTAAAGTGTGAAGACCACAATGACCCTCTTCAGTACGTGAAACACGAATTTCAGGATATTACACATATTTCTTAAAATACGGATTGTTTAATATTTAATTACTTAAAGCAATGAATTCTAGTGGTTTAGTATACAGGATAGGTTTCTTGGGCTTGCTATGTTGAAATGAAACATACTACAAAATATTATACTGTGTAAAAGTTTTTTTTGTAATAGAGGTTAACACTTCCAATTGATTTCGTATAAATCGCCAGTTGTTGAACTCTCTAGCTTCAATTTCCTGCATGGTGTCGTGTTTCGATGTGGCGCCAATATTAAAACAGCCCGCGGCTTGTCCACCGCAGGCCCAGAGCGTGGACGTGCCAAAATTGATCGCCGGCCACGTATTACACTGGTTTAGATGATGATGAAGATGATAAATCACGACAACGACGTCGTGGTAGATTATAGTGAAGTTACGTCACAAAGAGATCAAACAATTAGTAATTAACCGAGACCTGATTCGTTTGTTATGCTCTTCGGTCGAAGCGCCAATATCGAAATTTACGCCACCGCGTTGAGTTTTAATTTCCTCCGCCGCTTATTAAGCACGCTATAGAAAAGTATGGTACGCTGACGCACTAGAGCACAATTACTTTATGAAGGTTACAGAGAAGAGTATGGAAATGAAAGCTAATAAAATATGTTTCAAATTTACAAAGAATTTTCTGCATTGTTGTAATTTACGGCTAGGCATTGAATTATGGAACTAGCTCATTGAAAATAACTACTGAAAACTGATTATTTTTCGTATAACTTGTTAACTCTCTACAAATAAAATGGAAGTGTCTCCCTGTCTGACTGTCTGTTGAACGTTTATCTACAATAGGCTCCAAAATTATTCAACGGATTTATATAAAATTTTGAAGGATTAAAAACAGGAGATCTAACTGAACTATTCGTGTGTATTTCATTTCGTTGTACTTCAGAAGATATTAATAAAATATGAAATAAATATTAATATAAAACATTTTACGGAAAACGTTTCTTGGAAAACGCCCATTAAAATCTCCAAACCGTGGATGCGAGTTGTCTATACTCTTGATCTGTTTATGCTCCGAAACGGCGTAACGGATTTCAATGAAAATGTCAGGGATTGAAACAAGAAGTTTTAACTAAAATTTTTCGTGTGTATTCTATTTCCATAACCTGAAAATTATAGAAGAAATTAGTATTAGTATTTATAAATAAATTGAATCGCCGCGAAAGGTGGTGTGAAAACCAACTGCGAGTTTTAAGTCCTATTAGGCGTTCCTATACTATCCATCGGAGGTACTGTGTTATTATTAGCGTAATTTTGAGAGCATGAGAGAGAATATTATAGTTTCCTTTTCAACTTTTGTATCGAACTATAACGCCGACCTTTTTTATTGACGAATATTTATGAAATATTTTAAACTGATGTATTAGTATGTGCGCGTTGGAATAATAAAAAAAAGGAATTTTAATTTTTTTAAAAGAAGAAAAAAGATACATTTCAACAAACGACATAACGTAAACCAACCAATGAAGAGGGCCTTGGTCTTTTGGACCAAAATAATATGAGTTGAAATTTTTTATGTTTAGTGTAGACCAGCAACTAATAACTTTTTGCACATCTCTTTGGTTTTGAACACAACATTTTTTCCACTTTTGGGTACTAATTCTCGGATCCTGCGCATCGCTCAACGCGCTACTTTTTAGCAATAACATTTCCTGTCTCATTCGGTGTTTTATTCACTTAACTTGAGATTCAATTACCAATGTTGATTGAAGATTTGTTATGTAAAGCAACAGGAAACGGTATGAGACGTAAAGGAAAAAATTACAACTAATTATCGACACGTGTTTCCAACAATGAATCGCTTATAGGTTCCTGAAAGAAAAATTAAATAATAAAATTAGAAACCAACTGGAGTCGTACTACATTTCCAATGTCATATAGAATAAATTCATACTGACGTACTCAGAATAAATTGCAAACTATACGGAAGATTTGTTTCATTACATTATTTATCAAGCAATGATTGAAATAATTAGAACATATGCAAACAACTTCCTGAAAAAAATTGCTCTACGTATACAGTTTGCATGTATGCAAAATGTACCAAAATCTGTTTGAAAATAATTGCGTACGAGTTATCTTCAAAACTTCCAATAATTTAAATTTGGTTAAATTATTAAGGATAAAATAAATAATTTCATTTAACATAATTTTGCATGCTAAATTAGTTGTTTAGATTGAAACTCTAGTTATAATGGTCAAACGAAACGCTCATTAATTACGCCCATTATTGAGCATAAAATTAAGTTAAAAATATAACGAAAAATTATTCAGTTTTGGCAATGTGTATGTATTAAATATATATTTAAATAAACGTCAGATTAATTGGCGAAATTTAAAAATTTTATATGTAGAATGCAATCTCTTCTACATTGATGAGTGAGACGCTTTACATCAGATAAAAACAATTTGGACATCGATGTTAAAAATGTTACTAGCAATTTGAGAAAAAAATTACGATTCGCTTCTGTTGAACTTTGCAATTCTGACAACACGTTTTACATTGGTTATATTCTGACTTTTTTGAAATAATAAATGGTAAAACGGTTCTTTCGGCCTCAATGCGCGTGCGACATACACGCCAAAGTTTATTCTGCTCAAATTTATTGTTTTTGTAAGAAATTTTCATTTTATGAGTAATTGAGCATTGATATTATATTTTAAACAAATACTTTGTATTTTTATAGTTCAAAAACAAGATGAACGGCGAAACGACGTGTAATCAAATTATGTGAATAAATGTATTAATCGTTATGCGTTATAGACCTTTTTAACATTCATTATTCTTTAATAAAATTTGTTCGCTAATGTTTTCTAATTACGAAGAAAAATATTTGTTACAAATGATTAATATATTTTCGTTCTACAACATTTTTTAAGTTTCTCACTATACGGATAAAACATTTAAATGTGTTACGTAAAAGTTTTAGACAGACATTAATTAACTATATAGCCGAGGGTAATACGTAACTTCCTTAATGAAGTCAATTAACGAAAATGTTATGTAAATAGTAGCCATAAATGTGAATTATAGTGGTTTAAGACACTTTTTCCGCAGAATTTCGGAGACTTTAGGAAATTAGTGATTGCCTATAATTAAAATATATCTATTGAGCATTTAGGATTCGCTGCCATTTATAGGACTGCAAGATTTGAAACCGTTTAAATTATTCTTCTATGCTAAAGAATAACTAACCAATTTTGGAGAGTAAACATAAATGACTTGAGTGCTTTGGTCACAGTGTGAGGGGGTAAATATTATAAAAATAAATATTTATTTTCTAAATAATTAAACTTAATTACAAGTTAGCTTGTATGAATAATTGATAAGAAATTAACTTTTCTTCTAGACAATTAATATGCTGTCACGTCTGCTGGTACGTGCATGGACGTAGGTCGTACTTGTAATGGAAACTGCATATTTAACAATATTTACCCACTTTAAATTCTGTTCATATTTTCGGCGTGATCTTTGCCTCCATAATTGCTTACTTGTAGTTATTGCTAACAAGTCTGTTGTATACACGCATACGTGCACTTTATGTGCCATTAGTTAAAATCTGCAACCACAACGAGTGCAGACACGCACGGAGCGGCCCGCTTAATTACGTCTGCTGCATACCTAATGGCTAGATTTATTCCCAGGGCTGTGCAGTAATGAGCCGTTCTGGGTCCAGTTATGTCCCGCCGACATCAATTGCCCGCCGCAGCAATAATCGTTAAAAGATACCCTGCAAAAGTGTGTCCGGGCTCATGTGTGGGGGCCCCTGCCCATATCGCTGAGACCTTAATTGCACTTAAATTCCCCCGAAATTAAGTATCCAGATAATTTAACTTGGCTAAAAGCTAAATTGTATTATAAAATTAAGGTGTAATACCTTCATAAGAGAAATTCAATAACTACAATACTTTTAATTAATCAAACAAATGTGTCCTTAATTATGAATATTAGAAACAGATTACATAATAACTTATTTCATGCCAAACGTTTACAATCAGTTTCTACTAAGTCTTCCGAATGTATTATAATCGTATATAGTATCTTTAATCAACGGTAAAACAAGAAAAAATTGTTTTATCCATAAAAATTAACTTCAATACATATTTTCTGAAGTCTACTGTCGGTGTATCGGTTTAAGAAAACGTCATTCCGTTTCCACCTTGGCCAAACAGCGATTATGACACTACGTTTCAACTTACATATGCACTGTCGTCCACTTCTAGGAAACGTGTCAAAATCTTTAAAGTCAAACTGCATTCCGTGCACCAATCAGGGACCAATAATCGCTCTTTGAAGGTGGAAACCCAAGAACGTTTACGTGTAAAGCAAGAAATAAAATTGATCGTTAAAAAAGAAACCATTTTGAGCACAGACGCAAAGTTATTAACTATAGAGAATATTTATTTTGACGTTTCTATTGAACAAAACAAAGCGATATTTAAAAACTACTGTATATCATGCTTGTAAAATAAATCATAACATTTATTTAAAAAAATAAAAATTTCTAACGTTTTTAACAATAATCTCGTCATAAATGAGTAAGTAATGAAAGAAAATATAAAATTAGATTAGAATTTTATTGTTAAAACCTTGCGACACGAGTGATATTTTTTTCATTTTGACGGTACGTGAAACCACATGAATATATGATCAGTTTTGCCGCCAGGTGAACTAAATACTAGCACAAATGTACACCAATAAAACTATTTTCGCAATCAAGACGGTCGGTGTGTGTTTCGTGGTCAACCAAAATGAGGAACCTTTTAATTTAACCATGTGTAAAATGGTTAAGACGTGAGCGCTTCTGGCCTTGTCACGTATGCATGGAATGCGTTTATTATATTACGCAGTCTGGTGCACAATTTCATCATCGTCAAAATACCACGTGTTGCTTTTTGTGTTCGGGGATATTAATTAAATTGAATTTCCGACACTAATATCGTAAAATTATTTCATAACTGTCACTAACGTACCCAATTAACGTTTTTCATAGCAAATTCAGTTGAAAAACTTATTACCATGCTCTTTTCTTTTCAGTCGGAGAGACATTTTCTCAAAGTTAATATTTCCTTGCTTTGACTGCAATTTTTTTAACAACTACTTCTATTCCGCTTTTATTATAGTTGTAAAATGTTCATTTAGTATACCTTGCTTGTAATATATTACATTTGAAAAGGAGTGATAATTATATTAATTTTTAACCTTAGATATTTTTTAATTTTAATCCTTAAAATTTAAATTATGTAAGTAACACAATGCGTTATATTTATATTTTTGTGTGTTTTTTATTTTGTTCTTGTTGTTGTGGTAATCAATCCTAAGACTGGTATGATGCAACCCTGCATGCTAACCTATCCTTCGCAAGCCTTTTCATTTCTACATTGTCCCTGAACTGCTTAGCATATTCCATCATTTGCCTCCCTCATTTGTTTCTACCTCACACACTTCCCTCTAATGCTAATTTGACAATACCGTTGTCTCGCAACGTGCCGTATTAATGTATCCCTTCTCTTGGTCAAAGTCCTCCATGTTGTTCTCTCTTCCCCTATTCTGCTTAGAACTTCCTGATAAGTTACCCTATCCACCCGTCTGATTTTTAGAACTCTTCTATAGTACTACATTTCGAAAGCTTCTGTTCTTTTTCTCTCTGCAACTCCTATCGTCCACGTTTCGCACCGTTATAACGGCACACTCCATACGAGCATTTTTAATAGTACTTATATTAGCCGTAAGTAAATTCCTCTCTTTAGCGAATGTCTTTCTTGCCTGTGCTATCTTACCTATTATGTCAACTATACTTCTACCATCCCTAGTTATTATTCTTCCCAAGTAGCAGAATTCCTTAACTTCCTTCAAATTATCCCTTCCCAATTTAACACCCTTTGTTATTTTACATACTACGCAATCAAAGTTATGCCTTTTATTATGTCTTCCAAGTCTTATTTTGACTTCCTTAGAACCAAAATTTCATCACTCGTCCTAAGGGTTTTTATCTCTTCTACTTTCAATTTCACTTCCCTTCCATATTCATTTTTGACTTTCTTCGTCACCTCTTCAACATCAGGGTCACATACATTCTAAAAATAATAACACGGTCAGGTAGAGACTAGTCGTTAATTTAGTTCGTAAAATAATGCAGACTAAAATTTGCAAAGTGTAAATGAATTGAATTACAAAGAGATGTGAAGATTAAAATATGTTTTTATTAAAATATATATAGAAGATCACCCTCATGTAGCCTGTTACCCCCAAAAAAATGTTTTACTTCCATACGCATTCAAGTACTCAATACTAATTTTCATTTTAAAATTATAATTCCAGGAGAAATACAGGGACCCATTAAAGTAAATTGTACTTTATTTCAAATTAATTTTATGCATGCCCATTATTAACCTTGGATCCCTTGCGTCATTATTCAAGGAATATAATGGAATAAGTATTACCAAGTATAACCAATTATATTTAAGTAAATTTTCGTTATATTTAATACTCTTTACGGACCCGGCATTTCCCGGGTATGTGTTTATATTATATCGGTACATTCTTTAATTCTTGCTCAACACTTGATTAAACTGGCATCGGAGCCGTCACTATGAACATTAAATATAATCTGAGTATTACAGTACATACGACCTAAAATATTTTCAGTTAACTAAGTCAATGAAAATTCTCTTTAACACTTTATAACATCACGGAAATAGTACTGGTTCATTAAAGAGGTAAAAATTGCGCCAATAATCTAAGAATGTTCAAAGTATTTCTGGTTACTGGTTATTATAAGAAACACTCTATTTCTTGAGAAAGGAAAAATTATGTCTGGTATTTTAATTTGGTAATAATTAGCTTCGGTACCGTAAGACAGTAAGAGATGCGCCCGAGCCACACTCCTGAAGGAGCTAGGGATTATTTTACCCATCAAATGTTCAAACTGTACATAAGTTACATATAAACTAAGTTCGATTAAAATAGCTCGAATTGAAACGGAAATCAATTCTCACCCCTAATAATCATAAAAATTAAACTTATGCATAATTATATTTCCCCCCATCCCCTGTTAAAGGATGAACTGAAATTTAAATCGCACGATAAATCTCAAAATAAAACTCAAAGGCTTTCAGAGCACCGATTTCGATATCAAACTTGACTGTTGAATTTTAATTTTCCTATACGCCCCTACACCGCCACCTACATAAAATACTCCACTTCGGCGCTGAATTGGGTTGAAATTATACGCAAACAAATTAAGCAAAAGCGCTATCAAATTAATTGACGCATAAAAATATAGATTAAAGTGAAATAACTGCTTTTATACAAATTTAAAAAATTCCGTCACCTCCAACCTTGCCCAGTTGGTAGTAGTCAGTTACCTCAACAATGCTGATTTCGGGTCTGACGTAATGGTAATTATTCCATTTGTCAAAAATTGTATGTCCGTTTTACCCTCTTATGGTCGCCTTAGGGGATGAGCTATAACTTGAATTCCGTTTTTATGTCAGAAGTAAACTAAGTGACTTACATTACACCGATTTATAAATCAATCTCGATTGTTGCTTTAACGAAACATCACAGTGCCACAAAATAAAGAGTGATAGGAAATGTTCACCTCAATTATTAAAATATTTTCCATTTTGCAAACGACTATACAAGATGCCGCATGATTGTTTCAAACTACACTACGTTACTCAAGAAATACCAATTTTGCTTTGGTCACATATATTATTTCAAATATATATATTATGAATATTATTGTTTCAGGATTTAATACTAGAAAATTTAAAAACGTTTCATTAATAACACTGCTTTGCTTACTGTAAAAATATCAGTCAAGTAGTACGATCCCAAGATATTTTAAAATAAAGAATGTGCTCTGTGTTTGGCAGCTCCTCGTACGATCCCATCAGCGCCATTCTTGGCTTATGGGAGGTTTCCGTGATCCATTGCCATAACCGCCAGCGGGAAACCGAAATTGTTAGCTGAATTACCTTATTTATAAGCTAATTTTTCCACACTTATTTCAACCCCACTGACTAACATATCTGCTTGGATAGCAACTTTTCATCGTTACATTACTCAATCTACGTTTTTCTTTAAATATATCTGACAAATAAGGTTCAGTTATCTAAAAAACTTATTTTTCTATTACATACCGTACATTATTTAACCGCTTCGTTACCAAAAAAGTCTGTGTTGAGAGGATAATTTATTGAAGAGGATAAAGGAGTTAAGTACCAAAGTTTCGAAAAATAATAATCTCATTGATCATTCACGGATTAAAGACAATCGCCTCAGTAGAGTTCCATTAGTTTTTGTTAACAGCTGCTTCTCTTTTATATCGATTTTGGTCAATCGACAATTTTCTATTTGATTCATTTCTTATCTCTTTAGAGATCTTATTTATTTGCCATTAAGCAACGAGTAGTCCCAAAAAATGCAAACTCCTATAAATTCATCTCCGTAATCAATTTAAAATCAAAATTTCTTGAAATACTAGGGTATTCTATATTCCTTAGCTATTTAAAATGTTTTCAGGAGTTTAATCTTTAACGAATTTTCATTCAATCTTCTTGGACTATCGAAACTTAAATAATTCTGTTTTAATAAATATTTCATGTCATGAAAACAACCACTTAAAAACGTCTCACAATTTATTTTATTTAAACACGTTTAAAGCTTTCGACGTATTAAAATTTTTTACAAATACTGTATTAATGATTTCAAACTTACTATGAAAACGACTAACGATACTAAAAACCTACTTACAAAATTAAAGAACAAAATTAATACCTTTGACAACTACAATCTAGTTTATAGGATCGCTTGTGATGATTGTGATAAATCTTGCCTGATATCTTCGAACTTTTGGACTTATTCGCCCTGTTCAATGAGGTACTACATAAACCTTCATGTTTCCCTGCTTGACGATAATTTGACTCGTTGTTCGTTAGTTAAATAACCAAATGCGTTCATTCATGATCCCGACTCTATAGCTTAGACGTAACATCAGTTACATTACTACACACACATTATATAGACACTAAATATATTTAATACGAAAATTGTATTACATTTTTGGTGTGATACGCAATCACGTACCTCAAGGTGATTCACATTAATGAGTAGATAAGAAATAATCATCTATTAAATAATTACTTGTTGTCATTGAAGTTTAATTTTCATTACTTGGATTAAAACGAGTGCTACATGGCGTATTTACCCTTATACGCATATTAAATATTAAAATTCATTAATTCATAAGAACATATAGATCACAATGATGGAACAAAACGTTGTACTTATATTTCGTGTTCACATTTAAGCTGTTATTATTTTTACTGACTTATTGGTTATTATATTTATACTACTTTCCTTTTATCTCATGTTATATCTGCTGTTTATGGTAATACATAAATTAGCTTCTCATCGTTGTGTTTGTTGCTGGCAGTAACCTGTTCAAGAAATGTGTTAAATTAATATAATTTCTTTGCATTCCCCGCCTCACAGACACTCGTCATATTCGCTCCCACAGTTACAAAATAAAGAATATAGATGACATAAATATTTAATCGATGGAACAGTCCGGGGACCCTAATGAACCCTTGGCTACCTTTCTCATTCCCCCTTATTTCAGTTCCCTTCCTATTCTATTAAATGAGAGTTCTTTGTTTCAGGAAAACATTAATGTAGCCTGTTAACCCACTCCTAAGAAAAACACTCAATTAAAAACAAACAAATTTAAAATGCGACAGTCGAATAATGTGATAGAGCAAATTGCAACTATCCCACTCAGTGTGTTAATACTATTTTAAAATCTTCTAGAGCTTAATATATAACCTCATCTTTTGTATTCATTTTAATTTCAACCTACACCTTTAAAATTAGCTTATAGCTGATAAATTATCGCGTCCCCGCTACACGTTCCTCAATAAAGTAATAATTGTAGGTACGATAATTTTCCAGTAATTACATAAAATTTGAAGAACAAAGGGATAATAAGGGGCGTGATTACAGAACATTTAGATTAGGACCATAATAACAGCAATGAAAAGTAGCTAAAGTGCTATACGTGAGCGATAAGATTTAAGATTACATAACCGCAAAGGCGTGAATTACGGGGACTGTTATATGACAGCCATTATACTCAATTAAATAACGACTAAAATAAATTGTGTAGTTCTTATACTAAGAAGTTTATAAATATGATTTGAAATTATCAAAATTAATTCTACTGTTATATCTTCAGTCTATAAACTAAATAATTCTCTGTTACTGTTTTAAAGAAAGTTAGATGTGTTTAATTCAAATACCAACAATTATTCCAGTATAACAAATTTTTTCAGGTATTCCTTTGATTGATCTGTGAAAGTTTGGAATTTGTACAGTTACAGAGTCAATTGACGTTTTGTAAAGATGTTCCATTTGTAATTAAAAGCATAATTTTTCTCCACGGAAATTAACATATTTTAATAAATCACTATCAATGTTGAAACAAAATAATTTGAAATGATAAAAGCCCAATATTTAATATACTTGAATCATAAATAATTAATTTTAAACTATAAATAGTTAAATATAGTAAATTATTTACTGGTGATAAGAAATTTAAACAAATATTTTCCCGAATTTCTTACGTTTCATTTCTCTGTGTAATAACACCACACACACAAATGTTGAAGAAACGTTGAATAACATAATTTTATATTTAAATTAAGTCCATAGTTAAAAAAGATATTGGGCTATTCTTTGATATTACAATCGAGATTTTAAATTTTTTATATATTAAAGTAAGCCAAAAAGTATCTTCTACGGTGCACAACAACGTTTTCATTGCGTATAAGTTAAATAAAACAAACCATTTATTAAGATTAACATTAAATGAATGTATTTGCTCATCGAATGGTTAGTTTTTCATTCGCTATTAATGCTCGGACGGTTTTCTGGAACTCTTAATTCCGTAGAACTCATTAATTATGATCCCTTATCAACGAATACTTTAGTCAATCCAAAACAATTAAACTTCAATGTATGATCAGTTCTATATGAAAAAGTTAAGCCATTGTTAAGAATATATTCAATAAATTTAACCTAAAATATTATATATTAATCAATATTTAATTAACCCCGTCATTTTATTTTAATTAAAAGTATACCACGCTTGACTTTGGAACATAATAATGACACTTTCATTATGTAATATTATTAAGTTTATTGACAGGATTATATAGTTCGTCGTTAATTTCAACACTAATGCGGGAATGAAAGATGTAGCAATTTATTTCCAGAGCGGTGATGGCAAAATTTAATGTGCCGATTTATCGACAGCATCACACATTGTTTATTGTCAGTGTGAAATGTGAGAAGGCATTACGAATGTAACTGTAATTTATTTTGTCGTAATCTGGTGCGCACATCTGCAAATCAAATTTGGATCACACCAGATTATAATGTTCATTTTTGCAATTTCCACGTTTTAATAAGTGCTCTGTTTTGCTTTCAGTGGAAACAGCGCTGGGGAGTGGTGACAAAACTTTCTCCGGCTGCAGGTAAGTTCCATCCTTCACATTAATAAAGAGTTTAATGCTCGTTAATGTATTCTGTTGCCAAAAATATATATCAGCTGATATACGCCTTAGATATAAGAACAGACACTTCTATCGTACTTTTTTAATTTGAAGATTGGAGAAAGAGTAAATTATTGAAAAAACTTGGAACAATAAATTTAATCAAATAAATAATTTATCTGACAAGTAAATGTACAATAAGTGAGTTAATCAGTCTGTTTCCCAGTAGTTTTATAATTTAAATATTAAATATAACAAGTTTCGCCTCTCGTTTGAGACTTCTTCGGGTAAAACAGCTAATAAGTTTTCATTAAATATCATTAAGTTGGTTTATACAAAGGAAATATATTTTAATTGATGCGTTCTCTGAATATACAATTTTATTTTATACTAGCTGGGTTCATTTAGATTAGCCATCTGACTAACAGTAATAGTACAGAATTCTATTTCTATGTAGGGGTTTCACTGTATCTAAGCTAACACAATCCAATAGCATCCAGATCCATAATAGTACGGTACCTTAGTTGTGTGAGACGGAGACGCTAGCCAAACACCACAGGAAGACGGCGCATATTTTTATTTACGTAATTAATTAAACTTTTTCGTGGTTTGCTCAGTCGTGTGGTATATATGTGGTATCTGTTAAGTAAGCATGTAAATTTCTATCTCATTGCTTTGGATAATAATGAAACCTTCCTCTTCCTTGTTTATAAATAATAAGAAAACGAGAAAGAGGAAAGATTGTCCTTTTCCATGTAAATACTTCACCATTTCGGAATTGAATTCAATAGTAAATGATGACCAAGAGAGTAGCCTATTTTTTTAGCGTAACAGGCTACATGAGGATGATCCTGAAACAGGCAACTCCCCTCTAATACCATAGGAAGGGAATTGAAAAAGGAAGGGGATGTGGAAGGTATAGCAAGGTAGCCAAGGATTGACTACGGCCATCGAGCTATATTTTAACGATCCTACACGGTGTTTCATCTAAAGAGATGAAGGGAAACCCTAGAACCTCCATCAGGTAGGTCGGGCTATTGGGTACTATTCTCACGCCCTTCCAAATGACGAGAGACGAGTTTGCTGTGGGATCGCAGCATTCCCTTCTCCGTGTCTCTACAAGTAATAGGAGACATTTGGCCGACTGATCCAATGGGATCAGCGGACAACTCTTACCTTATGCCCAAGGTTTTCGACCCCAGTACATATACTTCCTAAAATAGGTGAAGGTGTTTTGGTATGTCAGACTTTTAAAAAAACAGAGAGAGTACGAGGCATTGTCGACATAGTCAGGTGAGCCCCGTAGTCGATCTGAGGAGAAATACCTGCGACATAAAACTCCCAAGTAGCCTATTTTTTGGTGGGGTTAGACTACACGAGGGTGATCCTGAAACGGATAACTCCCCTTTAATAGGATAGGATGGGAATTGAAAAGGGGGGATGTGGAAGGAAGAGCAAGGCAGCCGAGGGTTGACGGGCCCCTGGGCTATAGTTTAAGTATTTTTGTAGCAGTATATCTTTTATTCCATTCGATTCCATGCCTGCGAACTATTTGTACCATTACTATACATTTAATTTTAATATAAACAGATAATTAAGATAACATCCAATAGTTTCGTACTAATTCTGAATTAAACTTCTGTAGCGTCTATTTAGACAATTTTGTTTTTCAACTAAATTGTTTCATTTTCCAACATATGGAACTTCATCGGCCAGTATTCTCCATGGGGAAAACCAACCACGTTGATCCTAACTGCATCGCGAAAATGATACCTAGTGGCTAAGTAAATTTACATAATATTGTTCTGGTTTTACACCAATATCGTATATTGTCGAGGAAATCCCCGCGGCTCTTGTATATTTCTTCAGACGTTTATTTTCCCTTGCGCTGAGATACCCTCGCCCAGGCAGGCATGAATATGCATCCAAGGGGCCGGACGCGAATAAACAGCACGTCGACGCCGTTCGTATTGATGGCTGGAATACATCTGCACTTGTAAGCGACTCGCCTTCCAGCCAAACCTGCGGGGAGGAACTGATTAAAAAAGATAAGGGCGCAACACGGATCTGCTTTATTGAATATTATATTATAAAGTAAAATAAGAAGCTGTGAGAATGTTACTTTCTAGTTTATGACTGGTTATAAACCCTTTGGTGTCCATGGTTCTATACACCTGTTAAAGAGGGTGAATACTTTATAAGAAGTAAGTGAGGAAACAGCCTTGACGTTTTATTAGCTCCCAATTCCATCATTTTTATGAGGGACTTGGGAAAAGTAGGGATACTCATAATCAGCTCGGTGCACGCGTTTTCGATCGGCCATCGACCTTACGACATAGGGCTCGTTAATGGGAGATTCAAAATTAATTTCCTGTAACGATCGCGTTCAAATTTGTTGCTGCAAACGTAAAAGACTTATAACGAGCCGGAAGCGTTAATAAAACATAGGTACGGATGAAATCTTTACGGTTAACCATCCGGGTCAGATTTTTAAAAGAACACAACGTTTCTGCGGCCATTTTCTGCCGCCGTCTTGAGGCTATATATAGCCGTGAAGATTTCATCCGAATTATTCACCGGGAAAGTCTACGTTCATTAAAACATAGGTATTTATTTATTTTATCATTAATAATAACTCTTTTATGGTTTCAGAACACCGCGATTAGCATAATACTTTTCATTTTTCAGCTCGTATTGACTCACTCCACCAACAAATTTCTCACTCTTTTCAGTGTATTTCTAACATGTTTACATTCCAATTCTTCCTACCATCCACAAATGTATACTCAGTTTCACATTATCTTACAGACAAGTAGGAATAAGACTAATTAATATAATTAAAGGACACGGCTTTAAATGTCAATGTGAACAAAAGGTTCATTTAATTATTAAAAACGAAAGCACCTAATCATTATCGTAACGAAAAAAATTCCAGGGGTGCTATTATAAAGCAGTGATACAGTTCAACGCCAATAAATCTGAACTCTGAAATGAAAACCATAATCCAACATGATTGTAATCAAGAAGTGAGAAAAAATATTTTTTTTAGATTTTTTAACAACTGTGACGATAAATTTAGTGATAGATATTAAATCGTTTCCACGAGAAGTAAGTGAAATAAACATAAAAACTAGATGTATCAATTGTTTTTAGTTTCTAAAATATTGAATCGATACAGAGATAAATATGGTTACGATTTTTACTAGAGTTCTTTTTGAGACTATGCTGGAAATACTGATCTTTGTTCTAAAAAGAAAGTATATAACAAATATGTCGTTTTTCAGAGTAGCAAAATATTTTAATTTATAGTAATGGCCGAATTCTATTTATTTAAGCAATTATATTCTTACGAAAAATACATAAATTACCTTTCAAGTGCCTATATGCGTCAGGAATTAATTAATTCAAAATAAAACTAATATTGCCATAAGAAACATAAAAATTTACACAACTCCATAATTTTGTTAAAAATAATCCACCGTGAAACTTTAACTTATATAAGTGCATTTGTGAGTTTGACTTTTCATAGGTTATTCCTATTATTTTATCATAGTTCTGCTTTCGTGTAGCTTTTTAACGGACAGCGGAAAAAAATTCGTTGAAAAAGTATGCTTTGAAAAGCATACACGATACTTGTTCGTACGTTTAGGAATATTTGCCCTAGGTTCGCGGCTTTAACAATAATATAAAACAGCTTCCTACCAGTAAATTGAAGGCGGAGCACAATGGCTTTTGTGAAGGCGCCTAATACCTTCTCTCCTTTTTTTTGCGTCGTGCTCATTGTCTGGGAATGGAATATGTTGAAGAACCTGAGAAAGCGAACGCTCGTCCACTTCTTGGCCTGGCTTACAGCGAACCTTCGACCAGTTGTTTGCGGCTCTCTTCTTCTCGCCGACGTAACAATGAGATCTTGAGTAAAGTGATTATATCCCAGCCACCTGGTAGCTGCTGCCAGATAAGAAGTGCACCCTTTTGTGTTCTGCACTTAGAAGCGTTTCCTTGCCGCTCAGATCATGACAACAGAAATGGGACGTCTTATAGTCTGAAGCACCGCATTTCCTCACAAAATTTCACGCTTCGCGTTGTAATAGAACACAAAACCTGGACCAGTAAAATATTAAGGAATAAAAATTAAAATAAATACGAAAAAAAATCAGATTCACTGAGTTTACGAAAGTTACTGACTTAATAAATATAGACGATTTTTTTTTCAAATCTATTTTTATTTTTGTCCACAGTTTCGTTGTAGTTTATAAGCAACACAGTTGCGATGAAATATAGGTAGAATGTTTTTACCTTTCATAAAAAGGAGAATATAAGTTTGGCTTTTCATAGGTTATTCCTATGATTTTATCATAGTTCTGCTTTCGTGTACTTTTTTAACGAACTGCGGAAAAAAATTCGTTGAAAAAAAAAGTTATGAACTAGGAAAAATGTAAAAAATTTAAAATGTGTATCATCTTAGAGGATAAAACTCCACCATATGATTGTACGATGAAATCATAACCAGTGTTATTGTTCATAAAATTTTATAGTTGGAACTGAAATTAATCCAAGATAATCTGATGTTCATATATAGAAAAATGATAAAGGTTGCCCATTAAATATTTTTAAAATTACGATTATTGTCAATAATAAAATACCTATTTTGATTAAATTTTGTATTGTTATAATTTTTTGAAGACAGAATAATTTTGTTTGCATAATCATCAAAAAGTCTTTGAGCAGCGAGGGTTTGCTGACAACGATCGAACGATACACAGCAGGAATATGAGATAGAGTCTGGTCACTAGGCCGATTTGTACGCCGCTCCTCCTGACTCGTCTTGATGATTATACTTATTTGCCAATCTATGTGGTTCTTTCTGCATCCTTCCTTCGAAAACGATCTCCCTCAGTATTTCACTATATATATTATATAATAAATTTGCGTGATCACAGAGCATGCATTGTAATCAAAATTAAAAAAGTATAATTTTAGTTTTCACTTTTCCATCATTGTGCATCTCAATTACAATCAGTCATTTAACACACCAAAAATTCCTTGTGGATAAAATTTATATTTGTACAAAAGTTGAAAGCCCTTTCGACTGCTAAATTCAATAAAAACTCGAGAAAATATGTTTCATTGAAACTAGCTGTTTTCAATGCTATAAAAGTTATTTATAAAATCAGTCTACATTATAGTTAAATTTTTCAAAATTCCAATATGGGCACAATACGATTTTTGTACGCTAAATTCATTAATCCCCAACTTAAACCTTTTATGTACATTCACTTTGTTCAGGTTTATTGTCAACGTAAAACCTAGAGCGTCATATCGAATGTTGACATTCTTAGACTGGTGAGTCGACGTGATTCCTGTTTGAGGCTATTGTTTGTAACATAATGCAGACCTAATCACTCCAGAGGATTTATGAAATAGTTCCCTCTTAACTCTGTGATTGCCGGACCTGATTGAACAAGGGACTGTACGTTATTGAATAGGAAATGGCTGCACAAGGAAGGGCGATTAGTGGTTGGTGCGTCCCTGTAATAGGCGAGATAAGAGCCGGGAATTGCGATGCCAAGGGAAGTAATAACAAAGCCCGAACAGAAACACCGCAGGTAGCTTGCCCGTTTCCGTGCGCAAAATTGTCTCCTGTGATAAAACTGTCCAATTCTCCTCACAAAAGAAAATAAAACACCTCATCAAACAACGGAAATGAAAGTGCTACTTTAAAGTTTTTTACACTGAAAAATTTTACGGAAATTCTGCTGTACTCTGGCCTTGTGATTAACCTGGTGCACAAATGTAATTTAACCGAATTCGTCATCATAATTTATATATGGCAATCTGGAAAGCTATCAAAAATAGATTAGCGAACCTTTTTTTGTTTCAGAAACACTTGTAATAAACTAGCTGATTTAAAAGCTTAATATAAAACATCCGACTAAAGTGATACGTAACATCCCGATTGATTAATAAATACTCTATTTATAGGTAGGGACCTAGTTCTTTGCCTTACTTGGTAGAATTTAACCCTTCTAAATTAATTAAACGTATAAAATTAAAAAGTCTATACTTACACAAAGAAATAATGACACAACAGTCGATATAAATACATTACAAAATTTATGAAAACTTTGGCGCTTTTTCTGGTGATTTAAAGACAAGCGAGACATAAGAACGTCACAAACCACGAACTGGTAACCCAAATAAAGTAGATATTATACCCCTAATTTATCCTGTAATATGACTACTTTCTTTAATAATAAATTTATCGTTTCCCCTTACGTCACACAATGTTATAGAGCACTGCCTGTAGCACCAAATAATTCTAAGAAGTAGATGATTGTGTGAATTTTTAGAAATTCTTTTGTAATTCACTTAAAGTTTAAAGTTTTACTTGAAAAAAATTGTTTTTAATAAGTTAAGTCATAGAAAATAATTCTAGTCTCCATATATAGATCTAGCGTCACTGTCTCGTACAGCAGAGGCCCGGGCACGGTTCCTGACAATGGCTTGATTGTTTCTGTAAGTCTTCGTGTGCTTTTGGCCAACCCTGAGCCCACTTGAAACTCAAAATGTTTAAAAGAATGGCGATATCTCTGCCAAAAATCTCGACACCTGAAGGTATAAGAAGACAAGATTAAGGAAGAAAGATAGAAATAATATATAGATAAAAACACATTGAGATATATTTTTACTGTTATTTGGGAATTTGAAAGCGTTAATCTTTCAAAAGCATTCATTTACACGAATTAGTTAGAATAGTTGATCGTTCTTAATTAACTAATTATGTAAGAAAAACTTATATTACATTTCTTCTTAAGTATGGGTTATTTTAATATTTATTCCTGTAAACTATTATAAAAAAACGTAATTGGGTGCATATATACCGACGCCATTTGCTTCAGACATTTTCAACGGTGGAATAATTGATTACCCGTAAAAATTAGAATTGAAATTCTGTTTTATATCAGCATTTAAATTTATAAGGCCGAATAAAAACTGTTCCTTAATATTAAATTAGAAATATGTTTCGGGAGAAGGTTACAAAGATTATTATTAGAAATATGCAGAGATTCAATCTTCCACCCTTATAGCTCAATTTTCGAATTGACCGAGGTAAAAGTAATTCTGTAAGGATATCCTACTTTATATAGGTCACCTTCTATCAAATAATTCGAAAATGATTAAAATAAAGTCAAGAAATAAGAAGACATTATTCCAAACGAAGGTCGACATTGATGAACAAGATGAAATGGAAGATCATGATGGAGATCCCGGGTTTTATTCCTGACCCCGTCCAGATTTCTCCATTCTTATCCTTTCATTCATTCTATGAATATAATTTCTTAAATCTGCGCCGCAAAGAAAAGAGCCCAGTAAAGTGTTAATAGTTATCATTAAAAATCACAAAAATGATAATCTATTACCATTATTAGATGTATAGGGAAATGTCTATTTTATACTGAACATATTTAAAGGATTTTAGAATATGTGCACGAATTATGAGAAATGAAACGTTCTGATTAATTTTTATTTTACATTTATGTCTATTATAATTTAACTACATTTTAGATACATTTAATGCGGTTTCCCCGAAATTTATAGTATTTTTTACGTATTTGTAAAATGCGTTCAAATTATTTTCACGTTTACTAATTAAATCTCAATAACGTTTTACCGATAACGAATCTCCGATTTACTAGAATGTTGCAAAAAGTTCAACAATGAAAACGTTCTTTAAAAACATTTACTAACAATATATTCCTTACAAAGCGAAATTGGCCAATGACTACCTTGAACCAGTATTAGGCAACATGGAATGAAGTAAAAGATGATATAGGCAACAAGTGGATTAGATTTATTTGGACGTCACATTGTTGCTTCAATTTTTGGGGGAATAAGTTAAAAATTATTCTGTAATGTTACATCTTTTGTGTTTAAAAGGAATCGACAAAATAAATTGAGATAGTACTGCATATTTTATAAAATGATTATATCCGAATCGTGCTGAAGATTATGAAGCATTTCTATGTAATTCAGCTGATTAAGTGATTTAATCTGGTCCAGTTTTTAATCTTGCACGTATAACTTGTAAAGCCCATGGCTTGAATCATTTCGCGAGAAGGTAGAAAACTATTACCAACGGTGAGTAAATTAGTTTCAAATGCTAAAAAGTATTAGAATATGTAAATTTAAAGAAAAGTTTTCAGACACTTGCTTACCTCCTGAAGGTATAATAACAAGATGAGTGACATGGCTGAAAGCAATGGCGTATTACGCCAAGGATAAGGCGACTTATAATAGAGTGATACACAATGCATCAAGGAAGCACAATTAGAGTAAAGGAAAAGGAAGTGAAGGGAGATTTTTTAATTTATAGCAGTCACTATTAAGAAATTATAGCAAGGTATATGTCCACAATAGATGAAAGTGTCTGATAAAATCTGAAATGAATATTTTAACTGGTTATCAAACACAATTTTACAACAAATAAAGAAAGGGATTCGTTTATTGGATATATATATATATATATTTTAAGAGGTATTATATATATAATACCTCTCAAAATATTTTTACGTGATTGTAATAAGTTTATATTTTATGCAAGTTTAAAAATAGTATATAATGCTATAGTTTCAATTTAATTACACATTAAGATTTAAAAATTTTCAGAAATTATTGTATATTTAAATCTTTCTGTATGCTAACTTTTAGCAAAATCTCTAATAGTCGTGTCTTAGTTATTTCGAAACAGACCCCTTGGGATGAAATGGCCTACCATCCGAGTAGTACAAACCGACGATGAAGTAATTAGGACGTAGAATCAAACAAAATATGAAAATCTGTGTAATGCCTGTTACACGATTCGTATTTTCAATAATTAACTTTGCTGAAAAACCCTTTGATGTGTTTATTTTATTCTGTCAAAGTCAACGCTGTTTTAATTCACTGTTTGGGTGATTGACATTCTTAGAGGCTGTAAAATATAAAAACTACAGAATAATGTGAATTAAATCGAAATGCAGGAAATACAAAACATCTGAATGTATTGAAAATTGATAAATAGATAATACAGTGGCAAATAATTGTGGCAATTTAATTGTAGAATAAACACCGCGGAAATATATTGCAATTTTTTTTTCAGTATTTCATGTGGTGCAGAATCATAAGAACTAAAATATCCACTCTCAGCACAAACCTGCCTAAGTAGACGATAACACCAAAATTGGCAGAAGCGTTGAGTGGTTTTATATAACTGAATCTTGACTGATTCGTGTACTTCATTAATCATTTGTTGAAGTAATTTTACTAAAAATATTTTACTACATCGAATTATAGAGCAAGTTTATTGTAATATGTTTCACGTCTCTTTGATGTATTTAGAAGTATTAATGTAAACGATCTTTAACAGATCAAATTTTTTATTACATATTCATGTAAACCAACGTTTCGGCACCTATTTGTACCCTCCTCAGTTCTATTCTCAGTTAAATAAGCAATTAAACAAATGGGTTAACGAACAGTTTACACCCTAACACTGACTATTTTATATATGTTTATATAATGTGAGTTACCAAATATTCAATGTCGAAATGTATATATGAATACATAGCATAGGTTATATTAATATATAAATAATTTTTGTTCCCTTAGCTAAACTTCAACCGTAGGTCATTGCATTGATGGATGGATGAAATATTTCGTGGAAATGTGTAAATATGGGTTAACATTCCGGCCACAAATCAGCATATCAGCGGAAATGCATCTTAAATACCCCGTCCACATTACGAAAGCAGAAGAATTATAACGTACAGTTTGACCAGGGACTCTCGTTCACTTCCCTGTTAGATTACACCCTAACAGTGTGTCCTTTTCCTCAGTTCTTACAGTGAGTAATGTTGGCTGTAAATTATACACGTATGTAAAATTACATAACTGTGTTTTAACAGGTAAAACCACGAACATTCCAGTTCTTACCTGATCAGATTCAGGAATACCCACTCTCGCGCTACCTAACTTTCCTTACCTTTCCTGGCTTTTTACAAACCTTTCAGACAATCGACACCTCATATTTTTTTCTTTCGGGCAACAATGTCAAGAATAAAGGCCAGACTCTAAAACACCGAGAAACTGCAGAGGATCCCTTCATTTCTTATACGGTTCCCTGGGGGTCTACAATGTTAGCGAACGCGCGACAAATATATACATTTGTTTCATAATACGTATTTTCTGTAATTTCCTAAAGAAAATATTAGACTTATATATATATATATATATATATAATGATTGTGTGGACTACAGAATAGTCTCATCATTCAGTTATTTCAACGGTTTGCTTATAATTTTTCCCATATACGCCTAGTTATTGCCAATATTCATAAGAGAAGTAAGAAATACTTACACTCCATATGAAAAAGTAAATATTTTAATAAAAAATACGCTAATAATTCGGCTAAAAATGGACTATATTCGATCTAAAGTAAAACATAGACACTGAAGTAGCCTTTAAATAGACAAAATTGTAATTAAATAAATACCATAGAAAGTTCCTGATAATGTTGCTTGTGTCAGGTATAATAAATAATAAGAGCTAATCAAGCTTGTAAATTTTATTGCTTATTGATATATACATAATTATATATTTGTTAACTTACACTGGCATAATATGAACCGAAATTAAAATATTCTCCTAATTTTCGTGAATATGATAATAGTGATCTTCTAAGTGTAGCCCTTACAAATATTGTATAATTGTCTTTACAAACGTGTGTATAAAATCCCTGTACGATCTATTATAGGAAAGAAACTGCTTGGTTTTCCTAAAATTCAGACAATGCGTGCATCATATCGTCAGATTGTATTTATTGATAACTTGCCTTATGATTTCAGTTGCTTTGTTCTTGATTTACCTGTGATCTCATTTTTGTGCCTGTCATTATTTAAATCTTTATTAAAGCCTTAATGTGGAACACACCGACCGAATTCTACCAGCGACGTTTTAATTTCCTTCACAATTCGGACGCTTGCAAAACTGGCCAGCAGCTAGAGCTACAGATTTTCCCTATTAGATTAAATTTCTCTCTTTTGATTTACCAAGAATTACCGTATGGCACACCAGGAACTTAAAAAATATTCTGCCGTAACAAATAAAATTACGGGAGTTGCTGAAATTTTTATATTCGAAGGATCTCAAGAAACGTATTTCTTTTTTAAGTTAAGAGGTACTCAATGTGCTAAGTATATATTTTTTGGAAACATATATGCAACACTTAATTTTCACAGCTTATTTTAATATTATTGTATGTGAGTGGAAACCGAATAAAAGTTTTTAATTATAAGTTACGTTAAAACAATAAAAACTTTTCCATGTAAAACAGATCTTGATATATAAATTAATTAAAATTTCAACTGTAATTGATAATTTTTACTGCCTCTTTAAATAAAAAATAATATTTGAAAAATTCAGTGTAGTATCAACTACGATTTTTGAAAAAATTGAACCTAAATATCAGTATTTTTAATGATTACATAAGTACGAAAATTCTAATTTACTCTGTCATAAACGAATGATTCGAGCAAGGCCGTTTTTTCGCATGTCTATATTAATGTACAATTATTTTAGCCGCATACATGTTACTCATATACACTTAAATAAGACGTTAACCAAGGGCCATGTTTTTAGACGTGAGGGTCTTGTAAAATTAGCATTATAAGAGGGAGGCATAGGATGGAATACGCTAAGCACATTATGGAGGATGTGAGATGTGGTAGCTGTTTAGAAATGAATATACTTGCGCAGGATAGGTTAGCATGGAGGATTGCATCAAACCAGTCTTAGGACTTAATATCACAACACAACACTTAATAATGAAAAATTAATAAGTAAAAATACTTGTCTGGATTCGAGTTACTGCGGATAAAAATTAAATACTTTTTTCTTAGATTCTATACAAGGTATATTGGAAACAATTATGTAGTATCACCTAATTAATGCATCAATATTTTTTACTTTCAAGTAAGTTGAAGACATGGTAAGAAAGGAAGTTTCAAATGCGAACCTACGATAGTATTTAACAAGCTGTATTTGTAACATGGATTTATTATATACCGGGATCACTCAATGATATCATGCTATTTGACATTGATGGCGTCAAACGTTTTTCATAAATCTTATGAAAATAATAGGATTATTTTACATGTACTATTACATGATAACTATTTATTTTTTATTATTGTAATGTAGTTTACAGGACTATTAATATCTATACATAATAGTAAGAGAGGAAAATTAAATATTTTCTAAATCTGTGAAAGTAATTTATTGAAATGATGCGAAGAGCATTTACATGATTTCAAAGTTAAGTGGTGCACTTGACAGGATTCTATTATAAGCATGAAAGAGTAAGCTCCCTTTACAATGAAGTAACAGTTGTGATTGTAGCTCTGTGGAGTTTCATCAAGTAAAATCCAATGTTTTGTCGTTTTAATTAACTTGTACGATGATTAAGTTCATGTCCCAAAACAGCCATTAAGCTCTGAGGACGCAATTCCTCTAATGGAAAGCGGTTCTTCAGCTATTACTTTTAAGGTCTGAGCGAAAGGACGAAACATCCGACGGTTCCCACATCATTCCTGCGCTCAGACCACGATATTAGACGTCCCGTACACTGTAAAGTCAAAGCCGCTCGGAATTACGCCTGTGAAGGAACTTTTTGTTGGGTAATCGGGTTATGCGTCGTAATGTTTGCCCGTCGACCAGCAATATCCCCTCTCACACAGTCGGACAAAGAAGCAACGAAGCCCACGACATCAAAGGCGGTGCGGGATAGCTCGGCCAATGCTCCTTGGCTTAATTAAATATCTGATAACTGTGGTTTCAAATTTTCTCGGTAAGTGTACGTTTAAATTTATTTTGGATGGATTTCTCTCCACTTCCATTTGCTCGTATGTAAATCCAGGGAAATATTGTAAATATGTAGTTAAGCTTTGACTTGCACTCGGTTCATTTAAAAGTTGATAATTAAACAGAATTATCCTATCATCTTTAGCCCATAATAAGTATACCAGGCATTAAGACCAGATTTCGTATTAATGATTTATCAATATTTTTAATTTCATATCTAGGGCAAGTAACAAGAAGGCCTAATGATAATACAGGGCACTTAAATGCTCAAAGACGAAACTACATTAGTTGATTTAATCAGATGTATTTTTATGTGTGTATTTGTTATTGCGTTTCAGTTTAAAGATTGAAAAAAAAGATACAAATATGCTTACAAAAAAATACATTCAATGTATTATTTCACTTTATTTGTTAAAAAGTACAATTTATTACTGATTATTTTGGTTTATAAATTTTCTGTTCTTGTCCACCCAGTTAACATACTTTTAACAATTATTACACAAAATTAACCATCTAATAATTTATGAAATGGTCAGTGTTGGAGTAAAAGGTAATCAAAAGTCTCATACTGTATTCGTAATGTAATTTAATTAAAATTCATTCTAAAATATACGTTAGTAATATATAGTACAAAAGCGTCTGGTAAAACACAGAATATTTGCATTAAACGTTTATTTAAAATAATATATGAAAATTTATTTCTTAATCAAATAAATTTGAGTTTCGTTCAAATTCGGTAATTGATGGAATATAATATATATATATATATATATATTGGTAGTGGTGTCCAGAATTGATATTTAAAATTATTTTAAAATAAAATGTCGAAAGTGGTTATACTAATTATTCAAAAACCATCAATCAAATAATAACCATTAAAGATACAATTCGGTAAGAAGGGCAATGAAATATCTTCTGTGCGAAATTGTTCTTAGAATTATGTGGCAACCTCACTTATACATATATATATATATATATATATATATATATCACGAGACTATATTTGTGCTATTGTACCCTCCTAAATCTAACTGAAGTGTCTGGAACATAGTGGACCGTATGGTTAAATAGTTCGTCTCCCTGTGTCATAAACCCGCTCGTTCATCGATACAAAATAGCTTGAAATAGTCTAAAATGGTTTTTAGCTTAATTTGCGATTAAAAAGAAAACCTTAAACAAGAAAATATGAGATAATTGCGTTTATAGCCAAAACCGAGAACATCTCACCTATTGTCAAATATAACAAGCAAGGAGATGTTCATCAATACATTTTTTAATGCGCGGCCTAATTATGGCGTAACGTAAAGAAATGAAAGTAAATAAACGTGACTTCAACTAGTATAGAGTCCACAGTGGGAAATAATGGAATAATCTGTATTTATATGCTGGTTTAGGTAATGAAACTTCAGGCTGTTTAGCTCTTAACCCCTTTCCCAACTTTGCATTTTTTAAACGATTACACAAATCATTTAAGAAAATTATCACAAAAGGTTTATTATTATCAAATACATACTAAATCAATATGATTAAAGTCTAAAATATTAAAATAAATGTTCAATATTGCAAGTTTTCTTTTTTTAATAAACACTAAGTTTATATTAAAATATTCAGTTTATTTGACCTTTTTAATGTATTAGTGGACTATAGAATGTACCAACACAGAGCGTTTTGAGGTCTCATTTCTCGCGTGTTGGACCATTTGACGGGTGTGAAAAATCGACAGTGGATGGAGCGATCTATGGTAGGGTGAAGCCATCTGAGAGATAGTTCGTAGTAAACTCTTCCTGAGAAAAGACGAGAGGTAGGGCTCAGCGACTACCATAATCCAGAATAGACACGAATCTCGGTTGAGTTCTTGTTATTTCAATTCATCCGCTCTTACTATGGGGTTGAATTTTGATTGTTAGAATGTAACTTGGAGACCTCCATAAAACCGTAAACGACACCAATAAGTTTCATTCGCAATATTTTTGTGAAACTCCCCTCTTTGCCCAACCCTAAGGGTCTTCCTCTCCTATGCCAAAATCGGTTGTTAATAAACATAAAAAAATGCCGGAGGAAATATCAATTTCCTCAAAGCCCTATAAATTTTTCTTCCGTCTTACCTCAACAATGGTTCTTTACGGGCCTCAAATAGGACGAGTACAAAGTTATGTCGAAATATCCCCTGGTATTTAGATTTATGAACAGATCATTCACGTTGTGGTGAGATTGTGTATAATATTGGTCAAATCTCTTTAAATAATGAATATATTTATAAAATATATATTTTTAGTAGTGTGTGGTGTAGTGGCTAGCATTGCTGCCTCACAAGCCAGAGGTCCCGGGTTCGAATCCTGGCATGGGCTTGGATGTTTGTGTTGTCATGGTCACGGGTACGGGGGTTAACATTGATGGAGAGTCGATACGCTAACCACGTGTCACTCCATATTCGGAATGTGCCATGTATGACAGTCCACAGTCGTGCTGGTAGGCAAAGGCCCGAATGCGGGCTAGAATGCTATAGTAAGAAAGAAGTAGTTGTTGTAAGCAGACAACAGACAAGGGTCTTCATATTCGTCAACTTTTTGCTCCAAACTGGTGTTACCACTACGCGCATACAAAAAGATACATACAAACATCGAAATTTATTTATTATATAATTTCATTTTCAAAATTTATAAGTTAAAAATATCATTGTCTTTTTATAAATGAAAAATATTATTTATTTAGCTTATTTTTTTATTTATCCGTTTCTTGCTGTGAACAGTGAGGTTCATCGAAAAATATTTCTTTTGAAAATAACTCACTCCTTAAAAGGTTGGCGTTCATTGAGCAAATATTTGGTCTCTTCATATGCGCTGAAAATAATTTTCATACATCGACCAAATGGCCACCATAGACTTGAAGCCATATTCTATATATTGCATACAACGTACGTGTTCTAGACGAATTAGTGACGACGTTATTTTGCCTCGATATCCCTGATGTATGTAAGATTTTAGAAGAGATTCGTGATTTCTCAAAAGAAACATTAAGCACGAGTATTTAAGTAGTTTTAGTAAACGGTCGTTTGAGTGACAAATAGAGCCGTTATATGGCGTGAGGTAGCGTGTGGCCGCAGATTGATAGATAGGCTGTGCTCGCTTTGCTGGGGGGTTGCAGCTAACTCTGTGGCGTGTCTGTGACAGTCTATCCACAGAGACGCTTTCAATCAACTCGCCACGGATGCTGATATGAATAACGCCATATATCACGCCACAACGCGCCACATAAACACAATCCTGCCATTGTGTCACCTCTCCCCCCCTCAATCTCGCACCCCGTCAGCATTCTTCGCCTGTCATCTCTCTTTCAGCCACGCCCCGCGCTCCTGCGGTCCACGCGCGCTCATGCACGCCACAAAAAGCACCGGCGTGTTCCTAACAATAGTTTGTTTTTACTCATCGCATTAGGAACGAGTCCCTCTTCCAATTCAATATCATCGCGGGCACAAGAGTCTGTGTGAGCGCTCGAGCCTGCCACGAGTAATTTGGCGTGGTTGCCAGCGCTGGAGATGCTTCACAATTTATTATTTACGGCCTGGCTGTCTAGCTTCTCCTTCGATCCTGAAAGAAACAAAAGAGTGTGAGTCGGGTTGCTCGCGGCCGCCTCATGCAAAAAGCACGGCGTGTAAAGCAGGGCGACTGCACGATGACGTATGATTTGACTCCGCTGACAGAGGATATCCATCCTGACGCTTCACTGACGAATGGCGTTAAATGTTCCTCATGCCAGAAAATTACCAACAATGGAATCCACTCCTTGTTTGACAGCTCTAAAAATACAAACTGTATTTCCTCAATAAGATTTCCCTCCCAAAAAAAACACAAGTAATTTATTCGAGTCACATATTTACGAATAAAATATGCAGTCCCCGGTATGAAATTTTGAAATATTATATTCGTAACAAGTTGAAAATTGTTTTAAATTACAAACAATATTTTTCCCGATCAATCAAAAGAAACCTGATGATTGGAGGAAAGCATGTAGTTTCACCATAAAATAATGTCCAGCTGTTTTCGTCACAGTCTTCGTGACATAACGACACAAAGGTTCAAGCCCATGTCAGAATTCGAACCCGGGACATCAGTGTTGTGATGCAGTGACTCTAGCCACTACACCACATGAAATCGGCTAGCAATAATCATACTACTCATAAATAGACCATAGTCCTCAGAAATGTTTATTATTCTGAAAGAAATAAGATACACTACATGAAATACAGTAAATAACTTTATTTCACTTTTGTTTAAACACACAAATTGAACTACGCATTAAAATCAATTAATGTTGTTGATGAGTCACTTCACATGTTTCCTTGGATTTAACTTTAGTTTATTTGTCTGAAGAGAATTACCTCCAAACATTCCCACAGTTAAATTATTACAGTCGCTAATAGTACTATTTGTGAACGAAATTTTGCCAACATATGTTTTCTAAATTTTACCTTCAATTATTGATCTCATCTACAGATATTACTGGGCTTTTGAATTCTGGAGATAATTCCAAACCACAGTTTTTGACCTCGTGAAAGATATAAACTCAAAGAGTATAGCCAAAAGATAAAATAAACAAAGACAATTTAGTAAACCAACATATAATTTATTTTGTAGTAAAGTGTCACGTTTTATATTTACAGTAAGTTTGTTGCTTTTAACATATAAACATTTATGAAATTGTATCTAAAAATAGTATTATCATAATTAGTAGAATGATTTTATTCCAAACAGTTTTTAGAAAATGGAGAGGCTCATAAAAGAAAATTATTAATTCACGTTATGTTCCTAAATTATATTGACAAAGATCTCTTAGTCTGGCCAATGTTGAAAAGCAAACAGGTATTACTAGAAATTTCATAATCAATATTATTACAGTCAAATTTACCTATTAATGAATTGCAAGGCATTCCGCACTCTCTGTGTCGCAAAAGTAAACTCTTTCTCCCACCAAGCTCTATTGTTAAATATATTTCCAGATTTTTTCAGCCCTTAGCGTTGTACAGTGTAATTTCTATTAAAGAGCAACTTATACGAAAGTGGCAAAAGGATCATTTTGGTTATTTATCGCATCGTTGGCTTACGTAGACTCTAGAAATAGTTTCGAGGAGTGGCCTACATTCAAGGCGTCAAACGAATAACATCAAGAATGTTTTCCTAAAATTACTCATTTCATTGCCATTCATTTCCTCGGTGCACCATTACCAAAGAATTTGTTAGAGTTAATACACATAATTTAATTGGTTATAGCTTACTTTACCCCGGACTAGTTAACCAAAGTGTGGGAGGAACTTAATGTGTGCCGTACAACTGAAGATGCACATATTAAGACTAGGTTATTTTACCAGTTAGATGTGTGATTTAGTGCGAATAAAGAATTGAACTGTTCATACATTCCTCTTTCCTCGTCATCTGTCAAAGCTATTATTAATCTAAGATAATTCTATCCTGACGTCACGTAACCTCAGTGACATGTCACTAATCGTCTTGTGCGCGTCACTGATAACATATAATATCCCTCACTGCTACTTTATCATGTGTTCAACAGACCACTGTTTATTATGATCTCGTTTCATCAATATAACAATCTACACGAATAAAAGCCACACAAAAATGTCTACATAATCTTTACCGTATTTCCATTCATTATTGATAACTTCTTGGCTACTGAGATACAGACAATAACCTTAGGAATAAAACGTTATCCTATCTGAAAAAGTATATGTCTTTCAGAGTTCCATATTGTAATGGAAACATGCATGAAAAGTAACAAAAGAAAAAATTTAAAAAGAAAATGTAACTTTTAATTGAGTATTACTAAAATACATAAAACGTTCAAACCACTATAAAGAAGCTGAAAATAACGCGTAAATTCTTTTAAGTGGCATTATCGTTGTAACAGTCGGTCAGTTGCCTCCAAAACTGGTCAAAACATGAAGTCGGGAATTCCGGGTCGCTAGGGTAACCTTGTCAGAGGTAATAGGTAATATATGAGATGCAAGTTTTTGTAAAATTTTCGCCGCATTTTAATTGGGAATATTCCAGGTAAGATTAATAAACATTGTCCTTCCTATCATATCCGCTTTTCTATCCCTTCATATGTTGCTAAAGGAGAAATGTAGCGTAAAATCATGATATCCCTGTTTTCTTGAAGTACACGTTTGTTAATTTATTATTCTTCAGGCAGCATATAAATGCAATCTGTGAGAAAAATCAAAGCCATACTATATTTTGTGCTTGACAGATATTTTGTACTTTTTCATAAATAATCTCATAAATTTTACGTTAAATTTCAAATAATCCTTTGTAATTTTTAGTATAAAATATTCTTGATATATATTCTATGTCACTGTATGAAAATTAAAGTTACAGGGCATTTAACGAACTGTATATGAATATACCTCAGATTTAGTAAGCTCTATAACCAGTACTGGGTATATTATAAATTAATACAGAACTTAAGACCGCAGTATGCATAAAGCTTCAGAGTTTTGTCACGCATACAAATTATTTAATTCAAATTTAAGTCACATTTCTCTTTGACTGTGAAATATATAGTACATGACCTTAATATGATACCTACTATAATATAATATACTTATTGCAGTGATATAGCAATACATTAAAGTTGCCGTGTTTAATCTATAAATCAGATGTAAGTCATAACTTGGATTAATAAATAGATAATTAGATGTGATGCAAAAAGGTTTCCTTTCCACTAAAAGGAAAAGACTTGTCTTAGGCCAGAATGGCGGTGAAAACGACTTCCGTAAATGAGCATTTTTGACTATTTTCAAGTAACGTGTATTTTGAAAAAATAATATTTCCTTATCACAATAGAAAACTATTTCGATTTTTAATAGAAATTGATAATACCATACGTGATCATTTTTTAATGTAATAAAATTCAGATGCTTCTGTTTTTACACCTTTAAGTTTTAAATTGTTACGAATTCAATGTACAAGGAACAGAGGCTTCAAAGGATTTAGCTTATTAAAATACTTCGAATTATTTTCCTATTCTAAACTGATTTTATAATTGTCAGATACATACATAAAATATGATATACTGTAACAACACTGACTGCAATTTTTCATTTTCACTGAAAATTTGTAAAAATGTGTAAGGCAATTAAATTAACAACTTCTATTCAAAGTAAATATTAGCTCAGTAATTACTATTCTAATAAAATTATTTACAATCAGAATATTTATTTTTAATTGTTGACTATAAAAATATTTGGTTAGTATTTTTGTTGAAGGTAGTAAATTATGAGTGTGTCTTTACGTTTTAGAAACACTTCTTATAGTATTTTATTACCTAATTGATTCAACAGACTGTAATAAAATTATTGTTTTAAATTCATGTGAAGAGTAAAAGGGAAATTGAAACTACTGCTTTATTTAGTTACTTAATGCCGCAAGTGATCAACTGTATATGGTTGAGAATATACAAATAGGCTATTTGTTCCTTACTACCCGTTTGGACGTTTCCCATCTGAAATTAAATTATGAAATGACTGTAAATGGAAGAAGAAGGGGAAAATGATTGACCTCTAAATAATTTCAAATGAGCTGACACACGATTTGGAACGAATTAGTTCGTCAGCCGAGCCAGTGATTTTAAAATCTCAGCGGGCAGGTAGCAGCACTGTCTGCCTAGTCGTCAGGGGCGAATGAGCCTCTAAATATTGGATGAGGCATCAGGTTTATAGGCGGCCCTGCCGCCAATTTCAGCGGGATTATCTACCGGAAAGACCGCCATGTCTAGGAGCGTCTGTCTGACAGACGTCACTTGGAGCAAATTCCGGCTCGTAGTTAATTACATTCACTGTTGACGGAAAGGCCAAGGAAGGACGCACCCTAAACAACGTCCATCAAGTTCACGGTTAGTTTCAAACAATTTTCGGAGGAGAATAATTCGATTCCCACCAAGATGGCAACAGGAAACTTGAATTTCAAAGTTCATTGACTAGGAACAAGGAACTTCTACAATTTCTTTAATGCTGAGAGGTAATTTGAAGCCATACTTGCTCTATATGTATATAAAATTGGTTTGTGTGTATATATATTAGCAGTGTAAGCATTGTACTAGTTTTAGTATGGTAAAAGCCAATCAGTTCATTTATATAATATATAAAATCTTAACTATAAAAAATCTTAAATTTTATAAGAAGCCTTCGGCCTCATGGGCCATAGTCATCAGTACACTGTATTAAACTGTGCACTAATTTATTAACAAAACTTAATTAGAATACATGAGGTTATATCATAGATAAAATTTACGACATCAGAATTCGACTTGTCTATGGCACTCTATGGCATTCTTGAGTTAAATTTCTATCCAAATTCAATATAGCTTATCACAGACTTGTTATAACAAATATTAATATTAAAACACATTCTTTTTAACAAGAAAGGTAATTTATGTGTAATTTGCTAACAATATTAAACATTTTGAAAATAATTTTTTCAATGTAATTCCCATGTTTAAATCATTCCCAATTAATACCTTTTCTTTCTTCCAAAATCTTATCAAAATTTTCGGTTGACTAAATAGCTTTTGCTATACGCCGATGGATCATATCTATGTTAGTTGAGTGTCAGGTAATTTTAAATAAAATTTTCTAAAATAACCTTAAAAATTAACTATTATCAAGCAATGAGATCAAGAAAATCCTCTGGGTGTGTTCATCAACTTCCATCATCCTTCATCAACCGTACTTCTCTGCGAACTGTAACATATAAATCAGTGTGGCGTCTCACTTCCGGTAACGTGGTCGAAACCAGGCACCTCGTCCTACAGCCGCTACCCGTCGCGAACTCACGCACCAAACATGCGTCACCATGGCTGACTGTCTACTTAAACTCTCCTAAAACCAATTTTTACTCGAGACAGTCGCGGCGAACGACAATTTATTGTTTCTGTCGGCATGTCTCAAAGAAACCATCAACAATACTTTCCATGGATCAGTAACTTCATGTTACAGTATAGATAATATAATATATATGCAGCTCAAGGTTGTATATCCAAATGTAAGGATGCAACACACTAATTTTATTTTTGAACTGTACAGAATGACTGTGGGTGTTTTGACAGTCACACTACTAAACAAAGCGTTAAGAAATGAAAATTGAAAATTTTATTTTTATATTATTGTTAGTAATTATGCACAATAGTTTAAATGCAAATGAAAAAAAATAAATTGAACTTTCTGTGTCCCTTTATTTCATAAATGAATTGACGGTTTGGCCGTATACATAAATTATAAAGTTAAAAAAATTAAAATGTAACGTTTTCTTTGTAATATTATCATCTAACTGTTATTAATTAATACTCCTTCCTCAATTTTAATGTATACAATGAATGAACAACCTTAAAATTTCTAAAGACAAAGTAGTTACGCGTTACGAAAGAATTTCCATTTTGCCCACAGTTGCATTAAAAACTGCTACTGTTCTAGCATTTCAATGTCAGAATTATTTGAAAAATCCTCTATTTATACGTCTTCGTATTTTAAGAATTTAATAACCCTTAGTATCAGCTGAAACCCGCCTGTGATGCTGTTTATATTGGTCAGGCAAATCATGCTTTAATATCTACAATAAAAGAACGTGGATTTAACATCACACTCCGTGATGTTTATCAGTAAATATATTATTACTAAACTTCACAATTTTTATTAGAATTGTATAGATAATATTTACATTTGAATTTTATTAATTTCAAAAATGAAACATACGAAATTAATTAAAAACTTTATCAATAGCCAGAAAGATACATGATCTTTGAAAACAATGTGCTGTAATATTTTGTCTTCTTGATTTTTTATATATACTTTTCAATTCGAGAGGCTTGTTTTAGTTCATAAGTATTTTGTGCACCTGACGAGTGATCGTTGTATTTTTTAATTTATTACTGTATTTTTCCTATGAGCATCATTTTTAATTCATTTAAATATTTATCCTGATTATTTTGAAACCGTCGACATATATAATACTCTGCTAAATAATTTCTTACAACGGTAGCGATTTGTACTATATTATTCATATTTTAAGTAGTTGTCTTTCAATTATTTGCCAATGACTAAATTTAGAGAATGAAAATATGTATAACGATTAAGATATATATCTTCATAAAGGAAATTTAAGAATTTAGCAATCAACTTCATCCATATTTACCTTAGATTTCCAGATTCATTGAAAGCTATTCTCATAAGAAGTTTTCACAATAATTCTGAATAACGCGACTGAAAATATAATTAGAAAATACGTGTAAAAGGAAAGACTGCCGCACATCATTTTTACGATTCTTTTATGAGACCCATAGAAATGGTTTTATTCACATATCAGAATTCAATACGTATCAAAACTGTGGAATGTGCGGAATTATTTACAAATATCAATACGTCAGTCACTGCAAAATTCTCAGTCTGCTCTGCGTTGAGTAGTTAGAGTATTAACCTGTGAATATGGGTTACAAGATAAAAAAACAGTTTGGCGACCCAGAAAATAACTTAGAAGTTGCTTAATTTATTTGTGGGATGCCGCTGGATCTAGTACGTTGTAACGAAAACATTTTTGGAGATTTCCAAGCATAACAGTGTATTAACGAGACTGATATATGAACCATAAAATATATTTTGTGTATATTGTAATGTATCTGGCCTCGAATTCGTTTTGATCGCAGTCACAGATATTAATTAAACAAGCAGGAATGGCATACAGAGGATAATTAATTGTTATAGGCAGTTCATTAATATAATTCCAGTGCGTTATATTTGAGGAAATTTACTGCAATGCGTTTTCTTATTATTTTTACTTTTTAATTAAAATTTCGTGCAAAAATAATGTCAAACTATTATAGTGTAATGGTGAGATTGAATAACTTCTTTTTTCAGACACATGAAATGTTTTTGGTAGGATAGTGTCTTTACTCGGTCTTGTGATCACAATTTAATGATCTCTCGTATTGTTGTTCCGGAGATTTATCCGACAGCTGAACGCGGTCCGTGGTCTAGTTACGACAAAGCTCGGCAAGGCACGTCCGTTCGATATGTGTTTATGGCAATTGCTGTAATGGCTATAATTAGCCGCACCACGGAATACCAGTGAGGTTCTCATCGATTCTCTGCGTGCGTGAGAGTCCTCCTGAATAGACCGTATACAATAATTGAGATTAAGTTCCAAGCATTTCCTCACATATGTTGATATCGCAACAAAGCATTAATGTGAAATTTTGTATCTTCCTGTTATATGGTACGCACCTTATAAGACATAAACTTTTAGATTCTGCTGTTCAAATCAAATTTTATGATGAGTTCACCTTATTACGTGGTACTAGTCCATTAATAATATGAACAATTTATCTTATGTACTAAACCTTGGACCATTTACTACAACTCAACCACTTGACCCCGTATTTTACTTTTTTATTTCTGTATCTACACATACTATCTTCAATATAAACGTCTCCATCAAATTTCAACAGCTCATAAAATATTTATGTATATTATATTTAATTTAAAATTGAATAAAAAGCTTATATGTTAAGAAATATTTGTGTTTGAGATAAGTATGAAGAGCAATGACTTCTTTAGAGCAAAACGTTCAGATTCCCTTAAGCACAGATTATTGAAAAGTGAAGAGAATGATAACAATAATCGGTGAAAGAGAAGAAGATACACTAATTGCTTTATAATAGTGGCACGAAAACCAAGAAAATAAATGCCCACGAAATACCAAATTTGTGTCTTCCTTGTTTTACAAAAGTTGATGGATATGCACAGAATAGCTTATGAGAATTTCATACACTATTGAGTTATCCCGATGATCTTCATGGCACTTGCGTAAAACAGTTGTTGCGGTATGGCTTTAAAAACACATTTATATTGATTTATTGTCAGATATATAATATTTTAATGCGATTAAAAGACATTTAATTACTGTATAAACTATAATTTCTATTTTTATAACGTTTCTTATAAAAATAAATATTAGTGTATATTGGCAGCCAACGCTTATTATTGTTTAAATTTATTGTTGTTTCCATCAGTCCTCGGTTGAGGAAAAAACGCCATGCATTACATTCAGTAACAAGATAATTATAAGAATAATAATAAAACAACATAATTTACTACAAATAATCTTTAAATAAATAACTAAAATAAACAGTATATAGTTGAAATCATTTAAAACACTGCACGCTTACTAAAGAACTCGAAAATACACGGATAAGCAGAATTAAACGCATAAACAATTAAGTTTTCACTTCTTGTAGTTGCGCGACGAGGAATCTGACCTTCGTAGTAGCTCCAAGCAATACATGAAGAAAACAACAAAATAGTAGAAAGACTATACATAAAAGTTTTAAATTTATATACGAGGCAATTTTACATAGCAACTTATTCAATATTTTTGATGAAACATTAATTCCAACTATTTAAGGGAATAGTCGAGAAACTCCGGTATAGATTAAAACGCGCCATAAAATAAAATATTTTTATTATAATAAAACAATTAATGACCTTTGACAGACTCTATTCTTTAAATTTAAATAGTAACAACGTTTTGGCATATTTGGTTTAATTTAATATATATACGTCCTCTACAGGAAGAAAGACTGACGAAAGCATAAAAATATGCCAAACCGTTGTTACTAATTAAATTTTAAAAATAAAATTTTGAAGACGGCAATAATTGCTTTATTATAATAAAACGTTAACTTAAACTTTTAAAATATTTTTATACTGATTTCTGAAATTTTTATAGTTATTATGTGAAAAAGCTGTTATATATAAAAAGTTAAGGTAAGCTGAATAGTTTTCTGGTGGTGAGTAAGGCGATGCTTGTCCAATTGATCTTGCAGCTCAGCGATTTCCGGTCGCATATTCATGAAATTAGTCATTCGTTTGAAATTTATGTTCCGGTTACAAACTTTAATATTTTGTGAATGTATGCGCTCGGAAAAGTAATTATTTGAAATATTTTAAAGAGAGGCTTGCAAATCGATCGAGAATTTGTAATAGAAAATATTCTAATGACACGTTTTTTATAACGTAAATATTTCATTTTTCCTGGAGAATTTTTCTCTATTTACTAAACAAAAAAACGCAATGTATACCATTCTTAGGCATTTGTTTGTCAGCGTGTTTCATTAATGGTCTTAGATAATAAAAATATGAACATAATTTTCCAGCATGCAGATCTATATGATTATTCCACTTCAATTTTTCATTAATGCAAAGGTTCAGGGAACTCATATTAGTATGAAAAATTGTTTGCGGGTCCCTTATTAGCATCAGCACTAAACTGAACTAACTTAGTATTATACAAGATGGGAGATAATTTATTCAGGAGCTTGTCAAAAGTTTTATCTACAATAACTATATTTGTGTCATCCACGTAGAAAATCGATTTTACAGGATGTACGTAGCCGGCAAGATTATTTATGTGTAGAATAAAAAGTAAAGGTCCAAGAATTGATCCCTGAGGAACTCTGCATAATTGAAGCCCGCGCACTCCTAGCAGTAGGCTTCTCTGTGTTACACTTACCATATTTTCTTTGCCTTTTATCTGACTAACGCGACAATTCTAATATTCATTATGTGTTGTTTAGGCCTGGCTCTGATATTTATCTAATATAAATGTTTGTCCATATTAGCGTTCAGTTAAGCACAGAATGATGTGTAATATCTATTATAGTGAATTAATAACACTTCACCATGAAACGGATATTTACTCGTTAATAGAAAATTATTTTCATAAACGAGATAAATGTTTTTAATCGAAAATTAGTTACTAAATGATATGAAACCCAATTAGTGCATCATGATTGAAAACTATCGAACCAGGAGCCGAATCCATGAGTAAGAGTTGACTTAACCGTCTGAGCTACCTGGACATGTGTGAACAGTTTTAGTCAGATAATTTTTTTGTTAATCGCTAAGACATATATATATATACATATATATATATATATATATATTCTAGAGGTTTTCACTTTAAATTTATATACTGAGTTTTTAAGTAAAACAAGTGTCGTGTTTCACGTCAATATTTTCACATTATTAACGTACGGCTGTTGAAATGATCGTCTCAGTGTTGTTGAATTTTATATGGTGTCGGTGTTGGCAATTGCCTAGGGTTGCCCTCCACGTAGCTCGCGCTTCTCCTGCGGGCCGTATATCGCGTTAGGGGACGAGGTAAAGAATCACCTGGCATGTCGTCAACCGCGGGGATCTCGCGCAACGAGCTCAACCTGCATTATACTGCCACGTTATTTAATGTTGAGGGCCGCACAAGTGCTCCTCAGCGCCCTCCCGGCCCTTCATTTCAGACTTGTGTGTCACTGCAGACGGGGAGTATCATCCTCGTGTACACCAACTGCTACGTTGCACTCATTAACAACATTCGAAACAACGAAAGAAAACTTTTGCAGGAACTCTGAGTACATACCAATACGATCTTAGCCGAAGAAAAAACTACAAAAGTAATAATTCACTTTCTGAGTTGATTATTTTAAAATTTATTTTCGGAATAGAAAAGTTAAAACTCCATGGAAATCAACGCAACCAAACAGAGCATGGACAGTGATATAATTTATAAAAAAAATTGAAAAAATAATAAATCCTCGTAAAAAATTCATTATTTAATTTATACCACATTCATTAACACAAATATTAAATTAATTTTACGTTTCAAATTCTAATTCAACAATGCATTTGTTTAATATGAATTATGTTACATTAGACAAACTTTTAAAAATTGTAGTTAATAATAAAAACCTCCTGATTTACTATTTATTAATCGTAAAGCTTCTGGATAAATAAATATTTTACCTGAAGACTGTATATGGTAATTATTTTTATAATTATTTGTCTCGTTCTCTCTCTAGTTTCAAGGTTCTCACATGCCAAAGAAACAGATGGCTAATTATTGAATATAATTTATATACTAGCTGTGCGCTTTCCCCCCTCCCCTCTTCCCACACTCAAGGACTGAAGTGTAGGTTTAGTTGCATGTTAAATGTCAGAATCACACTCAGTGGCTGACATTGCACTGGTTTTGAAACTAAGCAATATAGGTTTTTTTAAATGACACCTGCCCACCCCACCCCTATGTTTTCTTCCCTCACATTCTGAAATGGCTAAATATTTTGCACAAACAGAACTGTCAAAGAAAATGACCTAGAAAATAATTTATTTGAATGATTAACTACCGAGTTTGCATATTTAAATGTTTCCGCCCCAACTTCCCCACTCCTGGGGATGGTTTCCGTGTCTGCCCCAAACGCATAACAAAGAACACGAGTACAATATTTGGTCCAAATTGATCCATGCGTTTAGATTTTCATGTGAAACATACATACATAAATACAATCGAAATTTTATCTCTTTTACACTTAAACAATTCGTTTATAATAATAAGATAGTTCGTCCATCTATTTGGTATTTTTAGCGTGAAATTAATTGTAAAATGAATGAACTTTTATTTAAGTAACAATATATTTGGAAGTACTTAAAGAAATGTAAAAATCTTATCTTTCGAGTGAAAAGCATACGTTGCCCTATATAAATTAGATGCGTTGGGCTGCTAACAGCCAATTTTATTTTTTATTATGTAAACAGGAGGAAAAAGATTGTCATCTCATTATTTTAGTTATGATGGGGCTGTCATATTACCGCCATTCAAGAATTAGTATATTATATAGAAACAGGAACCTGACGGTCATCCTCATTGCGACTTCTCCGCTTTAACAATGTAGGAAGGGAGAAGAAGAAGGGATGCGGAAGGAAGAGCAAGGGAGGGTCACGTACGATAATATGTCTCAGTGTTATACCTGATTCAGTTAGGTCGGGCTGAAGAAGTATGATTGTATTTAAATGTCTTTATTAGGCAAATAAGAACGAAACGTAGAACAGTTCTCTAAAGAAGTTACATTTCTTCAAAATTAAAATTTCGTGAAAGTGACATACGTAGACGGCAATGAACAACGGATATAAAATCCTTTCTTCCAGAAATTCGAGGAAATTCTCAGCTATATTTAACACAGTTACATTGTTATATCTTATTGGTGATGAAACGTGAATTCGTTTTAATCAAAGCGCAACCCACACAAAAATTCTGTTAACAAGAAATGTTCACTTTCATGTCAGTAGAAGCGCTTTGGTCATTTAAAATTTCCAAATAAATGCTATCAGCCTAAAATATTATTTTCAGAGCATATAAGAATGCCCAAATCTAGCGATAGCTGTTTTTAGAAATGTTTCTTCAATCGACTAAATTATTATCATAATAGAACCGGTATTTACAACTACCATAGTAATTTAAGAGTTAGTAATTTGTGGTATTATATCTTTGGAATTCTCCTGTTTCAAATATTGTCAGTTTCTGTTTAAGAGCCATTTGAGTAAGATGCTATGACATCATTCCGTTAACCAGTTCACTGTATTATCTTGCTATGGCTTCCAACATTTCAGGACCGCACCATTATTTTATTTATTTCGTTATAAAGCGTGTGATTTTGTCTTGTGACCTACCATTTACCCAAGGGATTTTTTCTTCCAGTTTTTCAATTTGTATTTTGCCGTGATGCATTTTGAAAATCATCAGTAAGTGTAAGAATCCAAAAGTTTTTCAGGAGCACCAAATTTCCTGAAACCCCTTTACAACTTTGGCGCTGAGTTTCAGACGCGCATTTAAACCATTACGAATAAATTTAGGACAGAGGCATCTGTTCGTTTTCCCAACGAGCACATTCCGTGGATGACCTGGAGTTGACACCAGCCCCGTTGGAATATCAAAGATCCTTGCTTCTCCTTTTGTAATTAATATTCTCGACACGGATGGCTGGGTTGGCGCACTATCACGCCATCTTTACGGAGTCTCGCAGAAACCCTGCAACCGTAATTGTGTGTTCATGCTCCGATAAGATTTACAACCACGGCGGCGTTAGTACTGCTTCTTTAAAGTCTCTGTAAATATACCTCTTAATGTATGCAAATGGTTTTGCTTGAGTTAATGAAACGGCTAAGAAACTGTTTTAATGCCCCCTGGAAGAAGACGTACTTCGTTTGTGGGTTTAAGGAATAAAGAAGAACAAAATTCATTCCATTTTGGAGATAACGCTGTTAGGCTTGAGATCCTCAGCTTTATTCTCTTCTTCCTCGTAAAAGCATCCCTCAGCATAAACTATGGCCAACCATCCCCCTTTCAATTGAGATAATGGTTGATATCCTCCATTCGATTTATTTTACTGGGCTTTTCTTAGTTATTTTGCGCAAAGAACCTTCTTTATGTAATATACTTAAACTATTCCTTTATACGTATTAAAAAAATTAATAAAAATGGTATTTATGTAACATACTTACAATGAAGCCTGTATGCAAAATTCATTTGAACATTAATTTGTCTAATATTCTTCTCTCCGTTTCAGAAATAATATTGCATTTAATATACGCTTGTGTAGTAAACCTATGTATTTTGTATTGTGGTTTATGTGTTTTACTTTTAGCTGTAAAAATTTACTATACTTAATTTAAATAGTAAATAAATGATCTAAAGTAACTTTTCCTAATTACTAAATATTACACCTGTTATATTTGTTCCTCCTTTTAAAATATTGCACATGTGCAGATTTTAAAAGAACAGAGCATGATTTAATGAAAGTATTTTCTAGATATTCCAACATTTGAAGCTAATTTCATTTTTAAATGTCGTACATCATGATTATATTAACAAACGTATGTATACCTTAAAACTCACATAGACTTAATTTGTGTATTTCACGTGTAATTTTATATTTGTTTACGTAAAAAGTATTTATACTAAATTATATTAATCCTCTAAATATAATTAAATGATTTTATACCATTTTTCTATGTTGTTAATAATACTGTTTCTACTCTACGTAGTGACGAAGGAAACAGATCTCATGAATTACTAATGCCACATAAATAAAAATAGTTTATTTAAAGTCACGAAAGTGATAAAGAATAACAATAAAACGATCCCGCAAAAGTTTGTAATAGAAATTTAATTCAAAATCAATTACAAGACATTTCGTCCCGGACTTTAAATACATTTCATTGTTAAAATTTAAATGATTAAATAAAAATACATAGACAGTTGATTTCCAATCAAATAAATAAATTTTTTATCACATAGTATATAGTTTAGAACCTTAAATCATTTTTGTACTGCTACAGACAAAATTTAAATTGCAGTAGCAGACTCTTTTAAACCACAAGAATTAAAATGCAAAGTATGTAATTTTAAATCATAAAAACCATATTTAATTTAAATTTGGCGTACATATTTTTTACATTTATAGAATATACATTCTATCTAATATGAAACACTATATTCATAAATTCAGAATAATAATTGTTTTGTACTTTTAAAATTTTTATCCTATTGAAAATTATACTGTGATACATGTTTTTATTACAGATTGTTTATCTAAAGGGTGATTTAATTTTTTAAAATTTTTAAGCCTGGGTCGTAGCTTGCGCTTTATTTGACTAATATAAAGCGTTTTACGGTGTAAATTTTGTATACAGCATTTGTATAAGATCATTAGAATTTTTAAATAAATTAAAATTTTTAAATGAGCTTAACAGAGAAATTGGCTAAGAAGATACTCAATTTGCATTGCATTTTTCTAAATATGGTAAAATAATGCAGGCCACAATTTTTTATTAGTATTTGCTATGGGTTAATTATATTTATAACAACTGGAAAAAGTCAAAAATAGAAATTTAAGTGATCGTTTAATGCAAAAAGTTTCATCCTGTAGTTTAAAGTTCTTTACATTGTTTCAAAATTAAATAATATATTATAAATACATTAACAGAGTTAATTTTGAATAAAATAAATAATTTTTTATAGCATAATATGTAGTTCAAAATCTAAACAGGAATTTTTGTGCAGAAGTTAGATTTATAATTCAGTATATTTATTGATTAAAATGGAAGAATAAGTATTTAAAGTAGGATATTAAAACTTTTTAACAAACTTCCTTGTAGAAATTATAGTGAGATAATTTAACAATCTTGTCTATCAAATTAAATACTATACATTGGAGGCAGTTATTTGAATAGAACTTTGATATTTAAGTCAATAGGTAGGTTTGGGGAACCAATTAGTGAAAAGGAATTTGTTAAAACGAAATATTGAAGTTGTTTTATAGTATGATTATTTTAACTCATAAGTGAATTTCAAATTAGAGTAAAAGTTTAGAAAAGTTTTTTTGTGGTAGATGCGTTGACGGTATAAAACGCGATTATGGTTCATAAATATTTTATCTTTAAACCAAAATGATTTCAATTCAAGAACAGATCGATTTCTGGTCCATTCGAGATTCATATATCCTGATCCTTTAACAATTTGCAATGTTAAAGGTTAAGTTTTAATTTACTACGGCACGTAAAAATATAAATCTTGGCACGTCGATTAAACTGCGCTATTTATATCATCTTGAATTATTTTGCAATCGAGCTTATGTTTTCAAATATGAAACTTTCAATGGCAATGATAGTTAAATAAATATATAACACCGTGGAAACAACTACTTACATTAACAGTTTCTATTAATAATAGAATAATTTGTGTATATGTAATAGAGACTTTAAATGAAGTATTCTGTCGTCATAAATTGTTAGATATGTAGGAAATTGATAGATAAAATCGGCTATACTATAATTAAGATAATTGTTAGTGGGAAAATTAAATTTTGATTATCTTTGAGACAAAGTTTAGTCTTCAGTAACAGTTAAGAAATTGTTTATTAATATTTGAGGTTCTTAATCTGACTTGCTCAGCTTCGTTATTAAAATCTTACGTCTCCGTCGTTTATTTAGAAGCTAACAATGGCACGTTCCTTCAGTCAGTTTCTTGTCTTTTTGTTTCTCGCTGAAAATGACAATTGAGAAACAGGCTTGAATGGAACTGCTTTCTGTCGAACATCGATCGCACGCCAGTTGATTATCACTCTCCGCTTCCCCGATTATCTCCAAGTAAATGTTTACCTGTCATATCACTGATTACTCTTTCGACTGCCCATTGTGTAAATCGTGATCGCACGAAGCCTCTTTTTTTACGTTGCCACTCTTTTTGTTAAAGCTATTATGCGTTTCAGTGACTGCGAAAACAACGCATGTCAAGAGTGCCTTTCGACAAAAGAGCTGACGTGTCTGATAAACAAGCAATCATGGAAACACTGATCTGCTATGGGAAAACCGCAACACTGATAGGGTTCATTAGTATCAATCACAATGTCACGATTTTGCAAAAACCTCAAAAGAGGCGCAATACAAAATTGACATGGTGATTGGAAATCAGGATGTTATTTCTTTATTTCCACTTTGAGCCTATGTTGAAGTTTATTATTTGTATGGGTTTTAGTTACGACAGTTTAGAGAGTTAAGAGAAAAATAATTACTAAATAATTAATCTTAACCAAATATCACATTAACTATACATACACGATTAATATAATTTTTTAAGTTGATATGTCCAAATTTTTTAATTCAAATACTTTATTCAGCGTCAATAGATAGGTAGAGTGAGGTGAAGTATTTAAATTTCGTGCTTATCATACCTGAGTGTCAAGTTCAAATAAATTAAGTTAAATTGTGAAAGTGTTTCCCGGTAATTTACTTGTAATCAAACTGTACTCCACTCAAAATAAAAGAATTAACTACAAAAAATCGAATTCAAACAAATGCCTAATACGGTTGGAAGGACAGAATTCTATGGTTAAAATTAGGTTTGGTTAAAAAAAATTGGTTTAATTTTTTGTTTTATGTGCTTTCAGAGTATCCGACATTTCCCGGGTATTAATTAATATTACCTCGATGTTCTTAATTCGAAAAAAGGAGTAACTGACGGTACTTAAATAAACTCCAAGATATTTTCGGTACCGTAATATAGTCACAAAAACGGTTCCTATAAGGAATACAAATTGACTACCGGTATTTTAAAATAGGAATAAATAACCCCCGTACCCTAAAATAGTGAAAGATACTCCAGACCCCACAATAAAGGCTATATGTTCTACGGGTGTTTTACTCATCCAGTATAAAAAGTAGATCATAAATATCATATGCACAAAATTCGAAAGGAATTGTTCCAATTGTAAGCAGCTTTAATTTCACGCGCATACGTAAAGTCAGAACTAAAACTTAACCAGCAAAGTTCAGGTAAGCGTCGTCTATAAACCCTCCGCAATCCCCCACCCACCTCCCACTATCAGAGACTGAATTGCATTTTAAGGATATTGTTAAATGGCAGAATTGAACTCGGCGGCTTCCGTTACCTAGCTATAAACACCATTATCGGTTGATTTCGTCTAACATTCACCCCCTTTCCACCTTCATTCCACTTCTTCCCTGGCACAGATGAATAACTTAAGTTGCATGTTGAATGTCTGAATTAATGTCAGGGAGTACAAAATACCCGTAAAAGATAGCAATATCAAGTGGTTTTGGGGTTATTTTAATTAAACTCCGGTCCTGAAATACCCATAAGTTTGAAATGTTTTTCCAAGTTAAAATTTAGAAAACTAAATTGAGGAGGATGTTTTAATTTGAAGTTTAAGCTTAGAAAAGGAAATAATCAATCTGTTTGGAAGTTGGACTCAGGAAATATCCGTTGTCTTCTCTTATTAACCGATTGAAGTAAAGAGAATGCAGAAAGTTTTAAGATTTACTTTAATGAAGAAGATTTCTGAGCTTTGGAAACCCAGGAGCTTGTTATGACTGATTCCTTAAGAGCGCTAGCGGGTTGCGTCTGCTCCCCCTCCCTTCCCCCTCCCCCACTGTTCTTTCAAATAGGTTTCTCATTTTCTGGATAATATTGGCCAGTTTATAGCTTAGCAACGTAACTTGAAACCGGGTCTTTTCTGTGGACGTGTTCCAGCATTGACTATTCCACGGGCATTTTCTCACCAGCAAAGTCCGGTGATTATATTTCACCACAAACCCATGCTAGCAAGACTTTACGGTCTTCCATTCCATTCTGAAGTATACTCAAACAACATCGAGAAAACAATTTCATAAACTCCTATCATAATTTATTAGAAATAAATTATGAGAACACTTGAAGCACTTTGGCCACGTTTTGAGACATGAGACATTAGAGGTGTGTCGAGTAAGAACAGAAGAGGGAGTCGAAGGATGGAATACGTTACACTGGTTGTTCCAGACCAGTCTTAGGACTGAATACCATATCAACAAACAAACACTGCCATTTTTACATCTTTAAAGTTTCCAGATCAGTCCACACCTCGTCTCTGGGTGTGGTATTCTTATCGTACCCCCAAATTTTTTGGTTTTTGGTCTGAAGGGGAGTGAGTACTTGAGCTGTTTACTATTTTTGTACGCGTTGCACAGTGTACGCGGAACATTATTTCAATCCCATCTCTCCCGCGCCAATATGAAATAAATTGGAACTTAATCGTCATATTTATAATAGTTATGGAATAGTCTGGAAGTTTAATAAAAGTTTCTTTTTAGAAATTGTTTTACGAGATTTAGAATCTAATTGTCTTTTCAAACTCACTTCAAACCTGTTTATTATAGTCTTTATGTTGATGACATTATATGCATCTTTCCCAATAAAAAAATTGAGACTATCTTATGGACTTTTAACAATTATCATCCTTCACTTAAATTCACGCACGAGATAGAAAAATATTTACCCGTAACTTTTTAAATGTTTATTATAAGGACACATTTACACGAACTGGTAACGTAAAATAACTTATTCTGGTAGGCTGTTGAGCTATTATTATTCTTATTCTATCCAACAATTATTTGGTTGTATATAACCTTTAAGGATAGAGATATTTTGGTGTCTCATCACAAGTTTCACCACACCAGCACTGAAATAGTCAACGATATGTTAGTAGCTAATTCGTATTCATAAGGTTTCATCAATACGTTTCTTCAAATTAACAGTGTTATATATTTATTTAACTATCATTGCCTTTGAAACTTTCATATTTGAAAACATAAGCACGATTGCAAAATAATTCAAAATGATATAAGTAGCGTAGTTTAATCGACGTGCCAAGATTTATATTTTTACGTGGCGTAGTAAATTAAAACTTAACTTTTAACATTGCAAATTGTTAAAAGATCAGGTTATATGAATCTCGAATGGACCAGAAATCGATCTGTTCTTGAATTGAAATCAGTTTGGTTTAAAGATAAAATATTTATGAACCATAATCGCATTTAATACCATCAACGCATCTACCATATTTCCCCCCCCCCCCAAAAAACAATAAAATTTGTTAGAACTTTTCTAAACTTTTACTCTAATTTGAAATTCACTTATGAGTTAAAAAATAATCATACTATAAAACTACTTCAATATTTCGTTTTAACAAATTCCTTTTCACTAATTGGTTCCCAATACCTACCTTTTGACTTAAATATCAAAGATCTATTCGAATAATTGCCTCTAATGAATAGTATTTAATTTGATAGACAAGATTGTTAAATTATCTCACTATAATTTCTACAAGGAAGTTTGTTAAAAAGTTTTAATATCCTACTTTAAATACTTATTCTTCCATTTTAATTAATAAATATACTGAATTATGAATCTAACTTCTGCACAAAAATTTCTGTTTAGATTTTGAACTACATATTATGTTATAAAAAATTATTTATTTTATTCAAAATTAAGTCTGTTAATGTATTTATAATAAATTATTTAATTTTGAAACAAATTTAAAGGTATTTAAAGTACAGGATGAAACTTTTTGTATTAAACGTTAACTTAAATTTCTATTTTAGACTTTTTCCAGTTGTTATAAATATAATTCACCCACAACCAATACTAAAACACAAAGGCACAAATATCCAAAACAATTCCACGAAACCCTCAACTAATTACACTACGATACTATTCCACCAACCTTTACACAATTCTCTGAAAAACCTATTCCACTCCTACAACATCCAGCTCATAAAAAATAATCCAATAATTTATCCGCTGTTGAAAATCATTTGAAAGACCCAGTTGATAAAAAAAAATCACAAGGATAAATTTCAATGACTTTTCTTGTGTATAAATAGGCCAAACTAAAAGAGCTATATCAAGACCATAATCAAGGAACGCTGATCCTATATCAAACTTACACTATACAAGCTATCCGTTATTTCAAAACCTACTTTAGATTCTAACCACACTGGGACAGTTTCCAAATTTTAGAAGAAGACAATAACTTCAAATTACGATTAGTTTCAGATTTCTTCACATTAAACACAACATTATTCCTCTGAATGTAAAGACGGACACTGATTTGCTCAGTAGTATATATAATATTTATTTCATGAAATGTAATGTATAACATGTACAAGTATTACCTTTACTTTTTTAAAAATATTTTTGTCTTTTGGTTCTTTATTAACTGTATTCTTTGTCTCTACTGTAATATCTTTGGAATTGTTATTCAGTTCAACCTGAAGTGGGTCCATATCAGGACCAAAACATGTAGTATTTTTTAAATTATAGTTTATGTTTCACGTCATATTTATGTTCAGGCACTTCTATAACTCCAAATACGACACCAATCCGCGTTGTTTTACGGTCATTTTAATAAAACGCCACCCTTATCCACCGTTAGCAGTGTAGACGTCACATACTAAGTAGAATGCAAATAACACCAGGAAAACATCAATAAGAAAGATATTTATTCGGCGCAGATATATCTAATTTATTCAGATTTTAAAAAGGCATATAAAATTTAATTTACTATAAATCACTGGAGCTTACCTTAGAATTTAATTTATTTTATAGGAATTTTTTCAGTATAAATGAGAAGTTGTAATCTTATTTTTATTTTTCAGTTTCAATTAGTAAAGTAAGTAGAGTTTTAGTGTGGTCGCATCTGAAGACAGGGACTACCGCAAAGCCACAACTCCTCCCACCCAAGCCATGGCGTCTTATCGCGCTCTGTATCTTAATACCGCTATTGCATGTTAGGAGCTAATTAATGATTACTCGCCCCCCACTCCAGCTACGGTACCTGCGGTAGCGGTAGAGTCAACCACCGGATAATTGAACAGCTTGTATTGTAGTTCGTCTTTGTGACGATGCGTCTATCAGAGCTAACAAGAATAATCTGACAATTTATAGACATTTAAAGACGACCTATGAGCCAACGAGTAAAATCATCGATCGACTGGTAATGTTTATGATACTTCAAACGAAGTCGAACCAGTTATTTTGTGATTCTCTTCTATTTAACAAATAATAAGTGGGAAAAATATAGTTTATTTGTGTTCCTATAATTTTAAACTGTCACAATAATAGACTGATTACAGTTCTTAATACTTTGAATTGGTTTATCAATAATATACAACAGAAGAATCGAATTAGACGAATTTTATTTTAATATAATTGAATGGAATTTATTCAATTACGTAATACACTGAAATTTTTGACATACCTGACAATTTTATTTTAATTTTCTAACTGGTCATAGTATTAACAATAATATAATGCTACAACTACGCTACTGGAGGGTTAATTAGACACTAGATCAAAGCAGTCCGTTTAAACCTTGATTTCACTTACTATTAAGTATGATTAATAATTGTATGGCAAGTTAAATTTATTAAATATAAGAGACAGACGAATTTTATATATGTAATAGATAAATTCGGAACATTGAAATAAATGTTTAAAAAGCTTTCTGAAGATTATTTATATTTTTAACAATAGTTAACCGTTTCCCTGTTATATATTTATATTACCCCTAAAATGAATTCTATTTATACTTATCTCGTTAATTTAATAACAATTGATTTAACGTAAAGAAACAATTAAATTATTAACGATTGAAAGTATTTCCACTTGGACTGCAATACAACTTGAGTACTTTGGTAATGAGACAGATATTGAGTATCATGCGAGGAATATCTTTCTGATTCACACTTTTAAGTTACAGCCAAAAGTAAATCTATAGAACAAGTGTCAATCTCTTGGTTCACGATCCTTAGAACTTGTAGTACACAAATACTTTTATTAAATTGCAGAGTTAAGCGCATTATATATATATTTATCATATTTATATATTATTGAAAATCCTCTTCGCAATTTCTTAATCTAAATGAGTTGATTTATTATCAACTTAATTTAAAATCAATTCCATTATTTTTATGAATTATATTATTCAAAATTCCGTTACAAATTTTTAATAATAAATGGAATTACAGCAGGTAATTCGCGTATAAGCTTTATTTCAAACTAAAGTTATCAATTACTTCAATTGGTAAATGCTATACAAAATGTACATGTAACCTAATAAAATTGATTCTGGGATTATGGAAAATAAGTGTATGACGTCATTAAATAGGTGAGTATGTATAGCAGCCAATAAATTTTCATAACCTAACCTCTAAGTTCAAAATTTGGTTTTAAAAACTGATATACTTTTCCATCAGTCTTATCCTTCCACATCCACCCGTTTAAATTATTTTCCTATGCTATTGAAGGGGAATTGCTGTTTCGGGATGACTCTCATGTAGCCTGTTTACCAGGAAAAACAATTATCATTTTTCTGAAAAATCAAATGAAACCTTTCAAATGAAGTAAATAGTGGAATGCTACGATATGCAACCTACACATTGAAGAAATAAGTCAGTAAATCTCGTCTAAAGCTACATGAAACTATATGCCGTGTTATCAAAAATATTCCCAGTTATATCATTCTTGTTAAAATAACTATTCTAAGCAGTTGTACCCGGTTATATCATATCCAATGACCAAAAATTCTCTACCTGCCGTAAAGTATTTAACCATTTGTATTTCCAACACTTTTTCATTAATTAATGCGTGAGTTCTATCCCCTCTTGCTATTTTTATAACACAAACACGGAACTAATTTAAATCTGTCTTCAGAAATACTGGACTATTTATTGACGCGTATATATTTTGCACATTTTGTTACGTTCGTCATTTAAGTAAAAAATATTTTTCTGTTCCCTTCTGTGTTTCTTCCAACAATATAATGAAATTTTCTTTCGCATCGAATAATATAGGCTATTAATGATAACATTAACAATTAAATAACGCCTTTTCCTATTTCGTACCAGCTACAATTACTCTTGTATCTGTTTTTAAGAACTACGCTGGGGGCTTATTATTGTGGCTAGGTATTTTAACATGACAACATCAGTCGATAATTGTGTAGAATTACGTTTAATTTCTCGTACAGTAAATGAGTTATATATGAAAAGGAACCAAACAGTTGCCTCTCTGATTTTATTCACAAGTAAAAATTACAGGTGTTCTATTTAGAAAGAATAAACGTACAAAAGTTCTATGTTGAAGTTTCAATATCAAGTAAGACCTCTTTCTCAATAAAATCTTAGAAAATATAACAAACTTTTCTGACTTTCAAATTTAGAATAAATAAAAAGACGGCCAAAAAGTCAGCATTCACTATATCACTATTTATTCACAAAAGCTAAGTTTCATCTCCATTTTAAGACTTCCTCAGGCTTACTTACTAAAATAATACTACAGTAAATTAAATAAAAGTTCTGTTACAAGTTTTTGGTTGTTTTTAAACCAATAAATAATTTAAATTTCGTTCAAAATATTAAAGACAAAATTAACTTTCTGGAAGGACATAATGTTATCTACAAAATTAATTTTTTAGATTGTAACGGATGGAATGCCGAACAAACTAAGAGCTTTAAAAACTTGCTTTACGGAACATAAAAACAACATCAAACTAGACATTCAAAAGTACACAGTTGTGATCGAAACACATACATGTTAATAATCACTATTTTGACTGGCAAAATGTGGAAATTTTAGACGAAGAAAATAATTACATCTTGAGAATTGTGAGTGAAATATTGTATATCAGGGGCAACCCTCATGCAATCAATGTTAAAAATGACGCGAATAATTTGAACATAATTTACGATACTCTTTTGTTGTAGTAGTTTAACGTTTTAATATTCTTCTCCATTGTTAAAAGTTAGCTGCCGAAAACTCTCATTGTTACTACATCATTTCGGCCGTAACCGTCGCTGGACATGGTCCTGCGCGGCACCAAAACCTTCCCAAGTAAATTCAAAAATCTTATCGGCTGAGGGAGTCAAGGAGTATATAGGATGTATTGCAAAATTTGTAAGTTATTAACCATGATTTGTTTATATAAATTAAGAAATTGTAACAGAGCTTACATCAATTTATTGCAATATTATTTTTGTCGTAAACCTCAGGAAGACTCAAAATGGAGGTGAAACGTCGCTTTTGCGAATAAATAGTGATAAATTTAATTCTGACTTTTTGGTCGTCTTTTTATTTATTGTAGCATCTTAAAAAGTTGTGTATATTGGTCAAGTTAAGTTAAAATAAATAAAGTGTGAGAACAACTTCATATAAACAAATATATATAGCTTTTAAAAGGCAATTTTGTTTCATCGATACAAAGCATTTTTGTAAGTTTTTTTCCATTTTATAAATAAATTTATATATAGTATGAAGTTAAATCACAATGACGAATAGTCCTATTAGAGAATAATTAGGTCAGAAAGCGATATGAGGTTCTGACCGTGTTCTAGAGTGTCTCGTAAATATATTAAGCAACATTGGGCCTTTGTCGCAGCACTTTGCCAAAGTCCTCGTTGGTCAGTCCATTGCAGGTGGATGACAAGCAAAGCTCGCTTTCCTGCGCTTCGCTTATCAAGGTTAATCTTGGCGTTTGATGAACACGCGGTGTAAATCAGTCAGTAATTACATCTGGTTAGCCGCGAGTCAGATCCGATTAGGCCAGATAAATCAATTGAGGGTCGGCTTTAGCGTTGCTCTGCAGCGCCCATTCACGCATGGCGGATCTACCACGTGCTGCTGTCCATTACCACGGCCACTCTATCAGCAACGCACGGCAGCACTGTGCAGTACAACCACACAGCAGTTCTTAAACCTCTAATGATTACTTTAATTATTTAAACAAGTGAAAATTAAAGTTCACAAACAATGGTGCAGTTGTTACTACAGACCCGCAAATTGAAACTGTTTTATATTTTAATACAATTTTCGGTGGTATTTATAGTTCTTGAAGTTCTGAATTTAAAAAAATGCTATTCTTCTTCTTCTATCCCGTAAGGGTTTCTCCCAAAATGGAAAGCACTACATCTTTGAAAATAGAAAATCTTTAAAAATATGCATCGTTACTTTAGAAATTATTCTATAAATAAATTTAAAAGTGTTTAGAATGTCTACATTTTTCCCTGACCGCTTCATTTCGAGCTTTTCTGCTAGTGCTCTACTCTTTGCAGCATCCAACGGTAGTCGGCCATCATATATATATTCCACTCCCTTTGGTATCTCCACTCCATTTCCTTCGTCTTGGTGAAACCTGTCCCGTTGCTCTTCATTCAATGCACCAAGATTTTTCTGAAAATAGTCCAGATGTGAGTTCAAGAAGTGGACCTTTAAACTTGTAGATCATCCTAGATCTTTGAAATTTCTCATGTTATCTGAGACTTTTTCAAAGTTGACATCTTCCTTTTTTCCCAATACTTTTACTCCATCATCTTGGAAGGAATTCAATGCTCTTTTCTCAGCGTCTTTCATTACGTTTTCAAATTTTTCGTCCTTCATAAGCATGAAAAGGTCAGCACCGACAGCTTTGCTTCAAACAGCCCAGAAAACTTTCTGGTAAGACACTTCAACGTATCAAAATCTTTTGGCTATGCATTCATAAACTGCTTAGTCGATCCAAGTTTAATGTTGAGTGGGGCTAAAATAATGTTTCTTGGGATTCACCAATGTTTCATCATGGACGTTTCTTTCCTTTACCTTTAGTGTGATCTCGACAATTTCTCCTAAATCTAGTGCTAAACTTTGTCCCGGGCCATCCCATTCAAAGAGAAAACGAGGTTATTTAGTGTAGTCGCCTTGTCCTAGTCTCTTAGAAATGACGTTCAGTTCCCCGCAAATGGTCCACTCAACTCCCTTGTAGTTGAGTTTGTCTAAGTGCTCTCACCGTCTGTGCATCGCTCCAGATCGCTCTGAACGAAACAACTACACCGCTATGACCCGGAGCAGGTGAGCGGGATTTCTCGGCACTAATATGGAGTGCTATGACTGTCCTGGAGCTTTTATGACTGTGCGACAGATGCCCCTCATGCTCCAGCTCCGACTCTGTGGTGCAGTTGGCTCATGAACGACAGCGATTCGACTGTCTCCCTTTGTGAGGCGTGAGAATAAAATGCTGTGCTCTCTCAAAATCAGTTAACATAGTTTTAGTGATGATCTTACCTTTCATGCACAAAATTTCAATTTTTTCATTCCGGTCTTGTGGATTTATTTGAAAAAACATTTAAGTGGATGGGTTTGAAATGACACAATGATCATTAAAAAATTGGCATACTTCAGTATATAATTAATAATATACTATCAAATTAATTTAATAATAAAATATAGAGATTAACATACCAAACAATCGTCAATTTCATTATCATCTTGCTTAAAAAATATAAGCGCCTAATATTTATAATGCATTATCACACACACACGTATATATATATATAAGTGATAATGTATTATAAATATTAGGCGCTTATATATATATATATATAGTTAATAGTTAACAGCTAGACCTTAATCGAGTATTATATATCACGTGTTTCTCAAGAGATAACTGTCAAAATAATCCCTTTTGCAGATAATTTATTCCTGGCAAATAAAGAGAAATTAAAACGACCAAATCACAGACAAAAAAGTTTAATTCGATTGCTACAAGGTTTTGTCCTCACGTTTTGGACTTGAACAGCTAACAGGTTTCTTTGTACAAAAATTTGTAGATAAATAAAAAAATTAAAGTAAGAATATTTTACTAAAATTAATAAATATTGTTTCTTTTGTTTGATTTGTGATATTAAAGATTAATCTTTGCATAAAAAAAGTCGAAATATAAAACTTTTCATCCCGGAATTTATCCATGGTCATTTATACAAATTTGATATAAAGAAACAAAGAATAAATTTATTATACAACTTTAAACTTGACAATGGAATTTGTGAGAAATTAAAATAAATAAGTACAGACAAAAGTTAATCATTATTATATAAAAATTGAGGATGTGAATTTATATTATTAATATTAATAAAGACACATAAAACTTTCTTCGTAACGACATATGTTGAAAGAAACAAATACAATATAACATTTCAGATTACATTTTCGCACTAGAACAATAAATATTACCCATAAAAAATTAATAGTCAACTTAAATTTTTTAATTTCTTTCGAAAGTATTTTAACTTTAGTTGCAAAATATTGAAATTATATTTTAATTTTATGAATATGACTGAATTTTAAGGTATCGTGATGTTAATTTAATTAAAATAACATTTTATGATTTTCAAGCATTATATACCACTTTTATATAACTTACATAAGTAGAAAATGTCGAACGAGGGTAAAGGAATAGAAATAAATAAATAAGATGTGAAATTAAATTAAAAATATTCTGATTCTATAACAACTTTTTATTTCAAATATTATCGTAAGATTTTTTTATATTTTACCTTCAGTGTTAGGTTCTATTATTATATTGTTCATCTCGCTAGTTTTAAAAATTAATCAGCTTACAAGACACTCATGAAACGCTCCAAGTGCCAATTAGCATGAGCTTCTCACAAAATTCTCTGTATACGTGTTATAGGAGAACGGATTTTGTACAGCACTAAGGGCAAGATATATTTTTCTCTCAAATTTACTTTGAATTCTTTAAGAGCGAGCTTAAAATTCTGAACTGTCTGTTGAGCACGGTTTTTGTTCTTTGAAACACTTAAAGTCAACAAATAAAATACAGAATTCCGTATCTTTAAATACCTTACACAAAACATAGAAAATGTATTTAATTTCACAAATAATATTCCTTGTCAGTTTCATTATAAACGTTTTATGTGAATTGTGTTGCACTAATAATATTTTTGCTGCATTCATTTTACATTAATATCATTGTGAATAATTGAACTTTACCCTTTAAGTCGTCTTTATCTATTTAATTGCTTCTTTTATGACGCTATTTTATTCATATTAATTTTTTTAAACATAACTCACAATTTTTTAAAAATCAGTTGCCATATTGCATTGTCCATTATTTTTATATTATCTGGGAATAAAGTTGTTAAAAATATAGTCTACTCTTCAATGGGGTGATAATACACCGTTATTTAATATATAAACACAATCGAAATTTTTGCTTAATTATAAAAAATTATAAGAATTACGCAAATATTTTTTCAGTCATTCAGAATTTCCTTTGAACTGAAGTTAACACCATGATAAAAGCATATAAAAGTGTGTATAAAATAAGTATTTCAACCAAAAAAAATATGTAAGGGAAACAATGTGAAGCGAATAAGTGAATAAATAAATTATATAAAAATAGTATCAGACGATTCAGATGTTTTATTCCATCAGACATTTCGTCCTCTAATTTTGGATTTCATCAGGAGCATATGAGACATAAATAAATGTCTAAGGGTTATTAAATTATAAACTTAAAAAGTGAAGAAATTTATTCATTAGGACATATAATAGAACATATAATCGTAAATGAAACTCTTCAGATTCTTAAATGAATAAAAAAATAAACATGAAGAAATTTATTTCTGTCTTGTATCTCGCCAAGTTCCAAAATAGAAGACGGTTCGTAGTATTTGAATAAAAATTCTGAATTGTTTGTAAAAGTGGTCATTTAATCCATCTTGAAACAAGCTTATTAATGCAAAACAAAATACTATCTCCTTACAGTTTTCTAATACATGAAAACATGGCTGCAATAAACTTTTATATAATATACTATTTGGGGGTCCGGGGTTTCCCGGGAATTCATTTTTTGTACATCTTTATTTAGACTCACATCAACTACTATGCTGAATAGCGACTATGGTAAGAGAACTCTAGTTACTCTAGTATCAACAGAGAGATGACAACACACACAAACACAACATCCATGTCCATGCCAAGATTCAATACCAGGACCTCTGCGATGCGAGGCAAAAAAATTAACTACTACACCACAGGAGGTCTGCAACGGAATTTACTTATATTAGCCCAGTGCAGTTTTTTTTGGAGGGGGGTGGGTGATCCTGAAACAGGCAACTCCGCTTTAATAGCTTAGGATGTAAATTGAAAAGGGGAATGTGGAAAGTAGAGTAACTGGCTAAGGCCAACTAGGGCCCCTGGACTATAGTTTAAGGATACTACTCGATGATTCATCTAAAACAGAAGAAGGGAAACCCCTATAAAACTTACATCAGGTAGGTCGGGCTTTTGGGTACAATTCTCACGCCCTTCCTAATGACGGGAAGTTTGCTGTGGGGTTACAGCATTACCTCTTTCGTGTCTGCACCAGTTATAGGAGGTAGTTGGCCAACTGATCCAATGGGACCACCGGACAACTCTTACCGTATGCTGAAGGTCTTAGACCCCAGTACATACACCTCCTTTAAGAGATGAAATTGTCTCGGCATGTGAGAACCTTGAAAAATGTCAGAGAGAGTACGAGGCATTCCCAAAGGTGTGGCAAACAGTAAATATAGGGACGAATAACCTCAAGAGAAAACTCCCACAGGCATCTCTTTACTACAGAATTTAATTCAACCAAGAGCGAGGGCGTCAGATTTTTTAATTTAACCATTGATGCCCCTTACTTTTGAGATCTGAATTTCATCGTCACTACCGTGATGATTCGGTATCTTAAATGAGTCATTTCCTGGTCCCTTAAATAAGCACATGAATAGAAAAAAGTACTCAGAAACAGTAGATTGTATTCATAAGGATAATATACCTTTACCATCTCGTCGGTATGATTATCGTGAAATCTGTCTATCTACCATTGGACGTATTTGGGTATTCTTAAAATTGGAAATGTTGATAAATGGCATTTTAATTAAATAAATAGTTGAATAGCAACACCCCAGTAATTAACAAAAGTAGCATGAGAGCATAATTGTTCATTCAAGTTAGTGCTATATGTCTCCACGTTAGGACCTTTTTTGGCCTGAAAGTGGGAAAGAAATGAACCTAAAATTTTTAAGTATCGACAGAAATCATAATAAGCACTATAACGCACTAAAATTATCAAAGCATTCGGAAGAATGGTACAGGAACACATAAGGAATGTACAATATAGGTCTCAGTGAGGTTCATTGGGTGGAACCTATTTCGACCTGAAAGAAGGGAGGAAAGCAACCAAAATCTTCGAATGATCGACATAAATTTTCTCAGATGCATGTATAGGAACGCATAAGGGAGAAACCTTGCAAGTCGTAGTGAAACACAATATATAGAGCCAGGGCCGCAAAAACCATTGGGATGAGACATACGATTGAGGAAGGGTAAAGGATAGAACACAATTTTCAAATAAGGCAAATACACCAGTGGGGATAAAAGAACGTAGTCCAATTGACCATCACTGTTGGTATTCAGTCAGGTATTCTACTCATCCGAAGTATTTGACAATTCATAAAATTTAAATGTGAATAAATTTCTTTTTAATTCAATGAAAATACGATATTAGTAAAGCAACGTTCCTGTAATTTCCAAAAGTATGTAACAATGGAGAAAGTGTTTTCTTTGTTAACGGTACTTACTACTGGGAAGGATTTTAAAACATAATCATGTCGTTTTAATTTCATATTTTGGAGGTCACTTCCAAGCTATTTAATGAATCTATTCGTGTCCATTCTAGTAGTAGCTTACTGAAATTTTAATTTTTAGTTAGTGGTAAATCCTTGGCAGAATATACACTATTCAAATAAGTAAAATGTCAGTCTCCTAAAATAGTCATTGAAGTTAAAATAAGACTTATTTCAGGAAGTATAAATACTCTTAGGATTCTCTATGCGAATCATATTCACATACCATCCCATATTTTCCATTCTGTTTATTTTGTGAAAAAATATATTTGTGTCTCCACAAAACGTCATAACTCAATTTGTTTTCTCAAACTTGTCCACCCTAAATATAAACTGCACATATTTCTTAGAACATACGCCACCACAAGCAGTTCCCCTAAATTCAGCTGTTTAATGGCCTCAGGAACACGAGTTAGGAGGTCCCAAAATGATGAATTACATCTGCAACTGTCTGCCCTGCTCCTGACAGTATAATATGTCTCCAAAGCCACTTTTAAATTATGCACGGAAAAATTTTAATTCTGACAAAAATCGTTTATTATGGCAATAACACTTATTTTTCATCAATTATTGTCCCTCGCTCCTCATAATTGAAATTGAATTTATTTCCTAACGCAGATAACCGAATACATTAAAAATTTCTCGGTCATGAAATTAATTAATTTTGAAAAATGGAAGTAAATTGCTATCCATTTTGAGAAAACTACAACTTTAGCTCATAGTTTTTAAATTTTCTGTTTGCGAATGAGAAACGCATTTTGAAAATCTTAAGAGAAAGTTTTAATTACTTATCATTATCACAACTGTGATCCATATACCGCACCACTTTCAGTAATTTGTTTCAACTACAACGTTTCCTACGTGCCTTTTAGTCCATAATTTCAAAGCAGTATTTAATTTGTGGTCAATATATTTAACGCGTTCTAATGTCAACAGGTTTTCCCAAAAATTTTGTTATTAAACTCCGTATTTTCATATTTATAAATCATTGAAATTCTGTAATTTGTCTCAAATTATGTTAGTGCTGCAGGATGTTCAATGATTCCTGGCTATTGAATTCGAAAATCTCTTAGTGAACACGTGATTACCGTATACCGGCATTAAGAGTGCCGTATATTTAAACTGTTAAATTTTCACGCTGACGGAATGTCTTAACAGGCGTTAGGATTCATAGTAACATAATCCAATCAAAAATCCCACTGTCACCATAAATAAGCACAGGAACTTAGTCTAAAGAACCCGTACAATTTATTCTCTAGCACGCTATGACAGCCGAAAATATTTCATGTAACCAAATAGTTAAACATATTCACAAGGAGAAACGAATATACTCCTGCTATCTTAAAATAGTCGAAAACCCTATGATCGTGAAAATTATTATCGGTTCATAGTTTATTTTACCCATTCAGAGTTTTGTCCTGGATTGTAAAGTAACATGTGTACAAAGATTAGTAGAAATTACTCTGAGATGAAGTAAAGAATTAGTTGCATGTTCAATGTCAGAATTAAATTCGGCTACTTCATTAACCTTGAATTAAAAACCACCTCCACTAATTTCGTTTTATTCACATTCACCCTCTTTTCCCATATCAACAACCACCATGGAGCAGAAGCATATATCAAGTTGCATGTTTATAAGCATTGCGACTTCCATAACTACAATCTTGGTTTATTTCGTCTTGATAACTAACACACCTCCCACTCTGAGGCTGAAGTACAACTTAAGGTACATGTTGAGTGTCAGAATTAAGTTAAAATATTTCCATGACCCTGGATTCGGCACCCATATTGGTTGTTTTCCCGTTATTTTAATATTACGCCTTGCAACTCTTACTCCTAAGGGAACTCCCCTCACATGTTAAATGTCGTTCAAATCATACATTGAGACACTAACTAATATTAATTTGACGCAAAAAACTATCAATATTACACGTTTTAATATTTCCGTTCTTCCACCTCTGTCGATCAGAGTAATAATTGTCTCCCTCCTAGTCGCCAGGAGCTCTTATACAAAATTGGGTCCAAATTACTCCACGGATTTATATTTGTATACTGAATATGCGCACACGGACAAACATTCAATTTTATTTATAAAGATTATTAGTCTTTAATCTAGAAAATGAATTTGCTTATAAAATTATCTGAATCTCTTAAAATTAATTAACAGAAATCTCAGTTTTGGTTTATTTTATAAACTGTTGAGTACTCAGACAATCTAATCAGGGAAAAGATTTTTTCTCTGTTCATTGCGTGAAAAGCTGCGATGGGAAAGAATTACTAGAAATTCCTTTTAACGAAATCCAATATATCCGATATTGAAACAATATCAATATAAGCTCAAAGAGCACCGTAGTAACTTCTTTCTCTTACAAAAATAAATGTATTTGTGTTGTTCTGTATCCCTACGGGCCAGTTGCGTGCCTGTGTTAGAAACTTTACCAATATTTCCGTCGTGCTGTAACCTAGTTTGAAAGTTCAGCGGCTCCATTTCCAGGAAAAACGTGCTGCCAATCTCATTTAGCTCAAAATTCAATCCTCTTATCTCAGTTCAATAACAAAAACAACGGCGCTGTGAATAATGTAAAGTACTACAGCATTCTTTCAATTGAGTTTCTTCAGATTCCGACTGCTTGACCGCCGTGTTATTTAAGTTTCTCATAATTTTTATAAGGCAACACTAATCTCAAATCAATACCATTCTCTAGTTATTTTTCATTATTTTTAGAAATTTAGAAATTATTTAAAATAATTCATCGAAGGAAAAGTTTCCGTGAGAGGATCATTTAAAGTTTTTCTGAAATGTTAGGAAATGTATCTAGTGTTTCTTGTGTCTCTTACTTAAATAGGTTCAGTATACTTCATGGGCTTTTAATAATCTTTTTTTTCTGTATAACTTACTTACGTCACAAATTGAATATCCTGTTGTTTATACAGGAAAGGTTTATCTATAGATACAGACAGGATGGTGGAAGGAGTAGTGTGTATATTTTGGGGGTAGAGAAAGTGATCGCTAGTCTTATCTAGAAAACAGTGGAATTAATTAAAGAGTAAAAGTAATATTATCAAAACGACATTTACATTTAAACGACGAGTTTTACATGTATTCACATAATATTAGAAATTAATTTATTTAAGAATGAACGCTTTATCGGAATCATTTTTTAAATTTGGACAATGTATGAATAAAAGATTTGAGAAGATTCACTGCAGTCGACCTTCGAGCCCCAGCACAGGTTAATTAGTAAACCTTCTGAATTCACTCAGTACCAGTCACGTGAGACATTTGATTCGATGGAATAAAATATAGTCGCCACTGAAGGAAAGAGAAAGATTACTTGGGTGTGGGCGACGTCACCTCAGTCATTGTGCGATTGTGGCCCATCTCAATAACCGGAAGGTAAATTCCATCCTATGAGCCGGGGATTTTAATTGAGGAGATCTGATAAAGTACAGCCTAATTGGCAAAACAAATATATGTATGTAAGGCTGTTACAGGTTGACAAACTGGAGGGAATATGTATATTTTTAACGTGCTTCTAAAGAATTGAAGTCATTCTCGTATGTGTAGTACTATAGTAACTTAACATTTAAGAAGCTCTTTATTAAATTATAAAGTGAAAGATGATCAATAAGTCACTGCTAGGATGAATACTTGGGGTTTAAATGTTTAAATAAAGAATATTACCTACAATAGATGGAAGTACGTTAAATTTTTATTTATTAATTGATATGATACAAATTATTAACCCAATTAATTTGTGAAGCCAGAATTTTGTTAGGATTGACAATATACACATTATATACAATATTTACAAATACTAAATTTACATATTAATATTTAGAAACATGTGATCTATTCTTGGGTCGTATTTAAGGACCTTTTCACACAAGAAGACTTGAAAACAAAAACCCTACTCATAATTGGCAGTAAAAATAAGTCTTAGTAAAGTTTGAAAACAGATTAATTACCGTATTCTACTTTGCAAGGAACTCACCGCTCGACCTCAGATGTCATTCGGGTTCCAAGTTACTCCTTTAAACTTCCTTTTTGGAAAATTAACACGTAGCTCATTTAATATTATTATAATCCACCACGATCAAGAGCAAGAATTCAGCCCTGGATCACTACACAGACTGAAATTGTCTTTCTCAATCCTGCTCTTATACACTCTCCCTGTACAAACCACATTCCAAGTCTCTATCATAATCATGCAACCCATCGCCTCTTGCCTACCTCAAATTTCCAAAATCGTAATGTCCTAAAATCAATTTTCTTCCATTTTTAATAACTTTTCCCCACTACATTATTTAATTTACCTTTACAATTAGGAAGGTACCATCCAACTTACTTACCACCGTTGTTTGGGAAAAATACCACGTTTCGTCACAGCGAGGTGTCCCGGAGTCACAAGGATTTCTGAAAACCCAGACCGGTTCCAAATTGTCTAAGTTTTATTACCCTGTCAATTTTGCTCAAGCCGACTGCTTTTGATTTTGTACCGGCAAATATCACATTTAGTTGCGTTTTTACCATTACACTCCTTGTAAAATATAAATCCGTCATTAACTAAACAATAAATATACAATATTCTGCTAGTGAGGTGCGTTTGGTTATAAAACATAATAAAGTTACGCGGCCTACAATAATTTTTCCACTTCTAATGAGATAAAACCCACCTGACTATTTTTATGTTTTTTTCTAGTGTCTTTCGAAATTAAAAATAGTTTGGCTTCCAAATTAAATTGTAATCTAAAAATTATTAAATTAATTGGAAACGTTTTATAAACTAGCAAGCATAAATAGTAAAATTCATCTAGAGGTCTTTGCTCTATTCAATTGTAGGTAACTTTGAATTTTTAAACGTAAAGTAATTTAAAAACTTGACACTTGTGCAACAATATATGTAATACATACTGGTTTGAGGTGTGTTAAATCGTCCGTTTAGTTCTGAGTCGCTGCATTCGGCATTTCTGGCGGTGTCAGGTCGGGTTGGTAATGTGTAGGAGTGAGTCGCATTTGCCGAGTTATAAGCGCTGATTGGCGGTTGCTGGTGCCTCATTACCTCAGAGTGCGCGGTGTCCTCCACTCGCAGCAGAACACTCTTCAAGTTTTGGAAGGCTCTCGAATTGAAAGTTTCGCCGCTGGTGAGCGTGATGGGAAAAGTTGCCAGCACCTACGAGCGAGAGGGCGGCAGAAGCCCGCCTAATGACTGTCGCGGACAACGCCGAAGAGCAGAACGGGCCAATTAACGGCCGATTGCGACTCGCAACTGATCGATAAACGGCGGTTCGCTATTCACACCTCCTCTTCCGCTAACTACCGACCGCATCATCCGTCAAGAGTTACGAAAGCCGATATCCGCTTCCGCCGCTTGCCTGCAACTGAAAGGAAAGAGACGCCAACAGTCGAGTGACAATTCTAATATACTCTCTCTATGTCTATATTTCATTTATGTATAATATAAAGCGTGTATTTAACGAACATTATTTCTGTACAATATCTCCCACCTTCAACTCGTCGGCATATATTAAAACGGTATAGGAAGAGACCATGACTATGTAAGAACAATAAAAAATGTCACTTTAACAGAATTAACGATTCAATAGGTCTTTACTTTGTACATTAATTTTAAATAACTTAAAAATGTAAAATCAATTTCAGTTATTCCCAAGGACTATATTGATAAATTACCTTACATAATAAACAATTTTGTGTAATTCTTATAGTTTAAATACGTTACAATTAATTAGTACCTATAAGGTCGTAAGTTAACGTAAAACTTTTTGAATTTATGACAAATTTGAATGAATGATTTGTAATATTATTGTTAAATTTGTTTACTTACGATTTTTTTACATTCTTTATTTCGTATATTTCAATAATTTAAGGGAATATTTCTATGTTTACTTTTGTTTTAATTGATGAAAATGTAGTTTTTCAACAATGATGCTTAAATTTGTACACTTGATCAGACGACATTCCTTCTCTTAATTTCATTGCTCCATTGCTTTTGATGATAATAAAAATAGGATTGATTGTGCGTAAAAATAAAGCCGTTTGTTTTCTAAATGTAGACTGAAACATAAAAATAAGAAACTAATAAATTTTAAATAGAAATTAAAGAAGTCTATAAGTCAGAAAAAGTAATATAAACTTAAAAAAATTTGAATATATGACGATTTTGAATGAATTATTAGTAATATTATTGTTAATTTGTTTACTTACGATTTTTTACATTCTTTATTTCGTACATTTAAATAATTTAAGGGAATATTTATATTTTTACTTTTGTTTTAATTGATAAAAATGTAGTTTTTCAACAATGCTGCTTAAATTTGTACACTAATTAGAGAAACGTGTTTCAAAATATTTCAACTTTTTTGAAATAAAAAAAAGATTCTGAATAATTTCTCAGTTCTTTGTTTTTATTTTGATTTTACGTCATTCGTTTAAGGATGCGTACAAATATGCTGTATTAGAAATGGTTAAAAATAATAACTTCGATCTTTGGTAATGAATCATTATTAGTAATAAACTACGTTTTATTGTATGTTACTACTCAAACTTGATCAGACGGCATTCCTTCTCTTAATTTCATTGCTCCATTGCTTTTGATGGTAATAAAAATAGGATTGATTGTGCGTAAAAATGAAGTCGTTAGTTTTCTAAATGTAGACTGCAACATAAAAATAAGAACTAATAAATTTGAAGTAGATATTAAAGAAATCTATAAGTCACAAAAAAGTAATATAAACTTTAAAAAAATTGCAGATACACCAAGTTTCGTTCCTGAAATTGGAACCTGATGTGATGAATTGTTAAGAATCAAGAAATTTAGGAAAATGAAACTTTTGATGTGCATGTCGCAAAAATCTAAAAAGCTTCTTTCCAGCTAAAATAAAATTTAATAAATATTGTTTCACATGGATTTATAATTATTTTAAAAAAAATTATGAATGTTAAAGTATGAAAGAGTATAATATCTTTTAAAATCGGCAATCATGTTTGTAAGTCTTTTAAACGTTTCTGTAGGAGCAGGAGCAGAAAACAAAGCAGAAAGTGACGTGGGGCGTCGTGTTTGCTGGCACATAACTCGAGCCCTTACAAGGCGGCAACAGTAAGGAGGCGGTACTGGAGTTGCGAGATTTACAGAGCAGTCCTCCCCGACGCTAAACTCCACCGCAACTATCTCTCCCACGGCCACGCCATTTACTTAACTCCACAGCAAACACGGCCCAGGGACGCCAGATCAATCGGAATGGGCTCGTTCGGTCTTGCGTTAATGGAAACCACTATTCCCCACAAACTTCTTAAAGACACCTATTAATTATAGTAAAAATAAATAAAATCGTTTGAATTTATTACCTATAAATTTCTAAGTCTTGTAATAAAATTGTTAACAAAGAAGCGATAGTATTTTAATGTGCTGGAACATATTAATATAATATAATAAAACATGTGAACGAAGAAAAAGTTTGTTACTCTGATTTTTCTATTTATGTAGACTGAATTTATTTATACTTTCTGGTCTTCCATTTGATTCAAGTTCCTGAAAAAATCTACGTGTGACCAATTTCGTCACCTGCTACTGATGTAAGGAGGACATGATATTTCCCTTATTAAATAATTTCACTCACATTTCTGCTTCAATTTTATTTAATAAAAATTGTAACTTGACATTATAAGTGATGCCTGATCATAAAAATCATACATACAGTTATGTGACTAGGAATAATGTTTAACAAACTCCTATTAAAGAAATGATACTTCTCAATTATTCATAAATATGCAAAAAGTGTTATAAGTTGTAGTGCAGATGTTTGAGGCAGGTAAGGGCATGGTTAGAGGGGATAGGGCATAAGATTGTTGGCTAAGAAATGTAGAGGGGTACAAGAACGGCGTTAAGGGTTAACTTCCTCCAACAGGTTTTATTTTCTTTCCCATTGGCCCCAGGGTCTTAAATTAAGTCTCCCACAAGCCGAGACCTTTTTGGTCAGTTTTCAGGGCTGTATACTACGCAGCCGCAGACATACGGTAAGAGTCGGACCAGTCGACAAACTTCCCCGCAAACCTGGTTGGGGCTTGGAGTCGCGATTGTTGCGTCCGCATAACAATCGCTGTCTCCCTTTATCTGAAAGACGTGGGAGTAGTTCCTAATCTCCGATCTATCTGATGCAGAATTCTCTAGGGTTTTCCCTGCCACACTTTTAGGTGAATCATCGGGCAGAGGTCCTTAAACTACGGCGGGTTCCTTGTCAACCTTCCACATACCCCATTACATCCTACGATATTATATGGTAAAGTCACCAAAGCGGATAACACACTCGTAGCATGTCCTTATTAAAACGTCCATAATGGGCAATATTTGTGGTGCACAAATATTTTATGGGTTAGGTACATGAATAGAGTTTCTTTCACCGTTACTTCGATATGACTTTAACCCATTCACTGTGGGAAGAGAATATACCGAGGTGCGGGGCTCTACGTAAAATAACCCGAAAATAATTGAGCATCTTGTCCGACGCCGGGTTGAGGCATTAAACATGCAACATCTGCAGGAGTTCATCTCCAGTTTGGATGAGGAAGATTTGAAGGCCTGTTTTAACAAATAAATCCGAAAAAACTGATTGGTTTGTGTATTGTTGTGTTTCACGTAGCCAAATTACTTTTTACTTTCTAAAGGTACTATCAGTTGTTTTTAGTTTAAATCATAGTGAGAATATATGGCAGTCACAGGAGTCTTTTCACCTGTCTTAAGTAGTTAATTAATTGTACAATTTACAAACGTTAAGAAATGATTGACTTAAGATACTGTAGGTCGTTGCGCTGGTAATGAAAAATAATCATTCCGTTGGTAAATTTTGAAAAATGTGGCACTGCGGTTGATGGTTTGACTACATGTTGATAAAGTGTTTACTATCGAACTGTATTCTGTACAGGTCTAATATTTAATAATTTTCGGGCAACGTCATGCAACCCGCTGTTATAAATAAATAAAATCTGCCATATAAACGTTTTTTAAAAAATTACCACGCCACTCTTCTAATTAAAACATTGGAGTAGAATTACTACTACTACTCCACGTCATTACAGCCCTTGTAGGGCCTCACTATAAAAGCCTATTCTCTTCTATCTTTCACCTTCCTCCTCCATCCTCTTATTCCCAATTCCTTCATATCCTCTTTTATATTCTCCGCCCATTTCTTTCTATGTCTACCCACACATCTTCTTCCTCCTGGTTTACCTTTCCATATTTTTTGGAGTATAGTTCCCTCTTCACTCCTTTCCACATATCCCGTCCATCTAAGTATTGCGCCTTAATACAGCTTACAACTTGGGGGCCACCATAAAGCACATAAAGTTCCTTGTTATTTCTAATTCTCCATTCGTCGTTTTCATACTTAGGTCCATAAATTATTAGTAGAATTTTCTTTTCCCATGCTGCTATTTTGAGTTAATCGCTCCTTAACATACACCAGGTTTGTGCTGCATAGGTCACTACTGGTTTAATCCAAAATATAATTAAAGTAATATCTGTCAACATAACTTTTCTTGTTTTTATTTACTACGAAAGACTCCTTTAAATGTCAGTGTCTTGTAAGATTATCTAAATCTGCTTCTTACCTAGATGAAAAAAGTTTATATGCCATAAACTTTGGAGTGCATGGAATATTTCATTTTACTGCATCACCCCCTCCAACATTTTCCGTACGAACAACCGAAGGAATTTATTTGCTATTAGAAGTTAATAATTTTATTTTGAATCTTGACATCTTAGTAAGATGGCTTATTTGTTGCCTGTATCGAACTCAATAAATTTTCCGTGAATTGGATTCAGCCTCTTATAAATAAAGTAAAATAAAAAAATTATACCAATCTTATTTTTCCCTAATTGAGATGTTTTCAGGTGTTCTGTGCTATTGCAGTCGTACCCACTCTGAAGGGCTATATTTTTGAGGCAGAAGTTTCCCGCGGGGTCCCCGCAATGGCGCGCCGAGTCAAGCCACCCGGAAAACAGTTCGCTGCGCCCTGAGGAAAAAGCGAAAAGGAGAGAAAACGACCTCGATGCGGACGAGACAATTACCTAACTTAGGCAGTTTTAAAGAGTTGCAAGCAGCGAGCGGTGCGTAGGTGTGCCGCACCGTGCCGCAGTGCGGAGAGCTGCGGGGGTGGCGGCGGCGGTGGGGGTGCAGGGAGACGACGGTGCACGCCGTACTCGCCATAACTCTCACAAACGGGAAATCAAAAGAATTAACACCTGATACTTACTCGCCTTCTGAATACATAAGTATTTTCTGTTTTTACCAGTCATTGTATTTTCAATACTTTAACATTTCTAGTAGTCATCAATAACGTTAAATTTTAACACGAAGGTTAAAATAAAATTGTAGTAATTTTCAAATAACATTATATTGAATCTAATTTTAACATACACAATAATATTAATTTTGAGAAGGAATAAAGTCGGCTAAATCACAAAACACATACACTTCAACCAATATCTGTTGTTTTTTTTTCAAAAACTCGTCATGTTAACTGCTTATAACAAAATTACCATAAAGGAATTTGAAGATAGTTTAACTAGAGTAATAGACATAAGAATATAGCATAACAATTGAACAAATTCTTAAGGAACTTGTAAAACCATTAATTCCATTGCGCAACTTACAAATTGGACCTAGACTTTGTTCCACAGCAATCATTGATATTAAAGTATAACTGAAAACTCGAACAGTATTGTAAAATCTTGTTTGTAATGTCGCATTCTCTCCTTGCTTATATGAAATCTAAATTTCAAACAATAATAAAACTAGAAGAAAAAACAAAATTTAAATTTAAAGGAAACTGAAAAATAAACGTATAAGTAATTATATTAAATGCAAGCTGATACTGAAGAACAAGAATTCACTATGTCATTTATTAATTTATGAAAGAGTTTAATATTACATTCTGATAACAATTATTGGATTTAGTCAGTTGAGCAACAGTCTAAATAAGTAAAACTCGTAAATAATTGTAAATGAACATAAGGGGTATTTCCCTCTCTAAAGAAATTATCCGTTCGTTATTAAGGCTGTAAAAAAAGTTGTTCAGTTTACAAAGTCCCATAAACCTGAAGTCCGAAGTTATTAATCGGCCTTTGATGCAACTTTCTTCAGACACACAGATGTTTTTTTTAGTTTGAACGAACTTCATTGGTCAAAACATTTCGTATAAAATTTAACTTAAGATGCATACGTATATTACTTAAATTCATTTGATTGATTGGCCGCTTTATGCTATCTCTTGGTAAAGAAACAAAAAATCGTTTACGGTCCCAAGTTTTGCTAAGAACGACGTGTTTAGAGCACAATCTTTTCAATATAATAGGATGAATATGGCAGTTAAATGCCGAAAGCTGCCAATGCAATAAAATAATCCTTAGCAAACTGGTGACTGTCAAAGGGTTTCTTATTTCATTATCAAAAGTTAATATTATTAAAATTAAATGTTCCAAGTAAAAGTTGAAACGAAACTAGTAATTTTGTTTCCTGCAAAGAAAAGTAAAATCAGTTCCGTTATATTACATACTTAAATTTTAATCCTAAAGAAGACAGTGTACATAACGAAGAAATTCAAATTTTCAATGCAAGTTGAATATGCCTCAACATATTACTAATATATGCATATATATTTCAATAATTTTAATAAATAAAATTTGAGTAGTTTCCAGAAATATTGAGATGATGAATTTAGCGCCTATTTCTTCTGATTTATACAAACCCCGCGCACACACAAAAAATTATGGAGCAGCTGATTCAAGAAAGAGCGTAACTTATCGCTTTATGAAATTAAAATAATATATATATATATATATATTATAAAAATGTATTTATTGAAGCAAGTTGCATATCGCAGTTCATGTACTGAGATATTTATTCAGATTGAAAATCAATTTATTCTGGCGTTCTCAGTAGTTTGTATGGGGTGGGTTTTTCAGAACGTATCTACTGGACCTTCTTTTTACTGTCCATAAAATCGTAACACGATAATAATTTCAGCTTCCAGTATTTCCATGCAGCGTCGTCTACGCTATGAATGTTACTTTGCAGCGGTCAGCAGGAAGTTGTTGAACAGTTCACATTTCAAATGAGAATATGGATTACATTTTCAGTGTATTCAACGCGTTACGTCGTATAGTATTCCTCCATAACGTATTAATTTTATTACTTGTGTAATCCATTGTCTTATACTACTCACTTTTGGTGGCTTTTATAACATTAATTACGATTCATGAACTTCTTGTTGATTTAATTTTCAACTATTTACACTATCGTTTCATAGTTGAAATTTCAGTTATAAGAAACCTTCGTTCAATGTTCCAACTGTATAACATTCTGAATGTTGCCAGATAGATTTTTTTTATTATGAAAGCAGTTAAATTGCAAAAGAAAATTTATCAGTAAATTTAAATATAATCAGGTTTATTATCTGTAAACCTATGTAGTTAATAACATTTATCAGAAATTTATTATTTACCTCGGTAGAAAAGAAAACGTAACTTAGCTTAGTGACTGTTAATTTCTAATTCCATATTTTTATTTATGAAATGATAAGCATAAATTTTCTCACATTTTCCAAATCATTATTCAAAATCTGTTTTGGTACATATTCGTATTAAAGAAAAATAACGAAATATAAAATTAATTCTATGTATTCGAAATCATGGTAATGTAACTACTCTGGAGTATCTAATATTTATATTTAATGATATAATTATACTACATATATTATAAATATCTTCCTGTTTTTCTACGTTCAATCTCAGTGCTGCCTTGATTCATTCTGCAAGCAATATCTTGTTCGTGTCTCCAGCAGCAATAGAGCGCGCCACCTAAATAAGGGGTGAAAAGAAAACGCCAGAAGCAAAACAAGACGAGAGATGGAGGAAGACATGTCGTTCAGTTGGTACAGCGAACCCTTGTGATTGATTGCGCACAACAAGATAATGGCTTCAATGTCTGCTGCTGAAATAAAAGGTTGGGAACTGAGAGACGTTCGTCAGCTTTTAAAGTGCTCGCTTTTATCTACGTAGGAAGGTCATTAGAGTATCGTATTCGTATTCGCTAGTTTGCATCACAGCATATCGTTTCGTGTGTTCTGCATACGTTACATAAAACATCCTCAATAATGATCATATTATGCAGCATCGCTGTCAAAGAATATATTTCCTTAGATAATAAGAAACTGTAATCACTCCCTAATATATTACTAATTATTTAAAATATTTAAATTTAACATTAAATTTAATAATTAATAAATAAAAATACAACCAAACATGTCAGCAAACAGATTTAATTAGTGTAAAATTAATGTACATACAACGTTCCATCCCACTTTAAAGAGTCTTTAAGTAAAATTTTAAATAGATCAGACGAATGAAACGCTGTTTTTGCATTAATTAAATACTAATTAAATTTATTAACCGCCTTATTTGGCCGTAACTTTATTTATTATTAATTATTTTATTTCAAAAATGATTTAGTGTATGTTATCACAATATTCATCATAAGTAAAAACAATCACTTTTTTACATTACCCTAAACTTCTAAAAGTTATTATTAAAGTTCCGGGCATGAGGGCATCAATTTCATAGCCACTACCGAAGCAGTAATTATAATAAAAGGGCATGAAATAGAAGCAGAAATCAAGAAAGAAGTCTGTCGCCAATGATCTTAAACTAATATATATATATATATATATATATAAAACAATATATATATATATATATATAACAATGCACGCCAGCTTGCGAGTTGCAATTGTTGAGGAACTGACGCAACCGGGGCCAACAATGTGGTCTGGCGAGACGTTGGGTGGTCCGCAAAGGGAGGGGAGAATCGTCATGGGGTGATGGGAGCAGTAGGTTGTGTCGGCGGGACGACGATATGATGACCACGTCCTGCAGATATAATTTTTTTTCATGCTCTGATTGAAATTAAAACTATTAAAATCAATTTTTGGTGTTTTTATGAAAAATACCTGGCGCTCTAAAGGAATTAAGAAATACTCGAATACGGAGGAACGTAGAATCTGCTAAAATATATATATATATATATATATATATATATATATATATATATATTAGTAGACAGGTGATGAATAAAGTGAAACAGGAATATAGATAAGGAAATGAAGTAAAAACCCCACTGTTCACCAATGATATTTAAGTCAAAAGAAAACTTGAAAAACAATAAATTGCATCTACTTACTGCTGGAGTGAGAGTGCAACATGTGAATTAATAGAAGTAAAACCAAGGCAACGCAGTGTTGTAACGAAATAGTGGAATAAGAAAGAATGTTAGTCTGGTGAGTGATATTTTGAAGGAAGTTAAGGAATTCTGCTGCTGGGGCATCATAATAACAAGGGATGTAGAAATACAGTAAACATAAAAAGTAGGATAGCCCAGGGAAGGAAGGTTTACGAAAAAAAGAGGAATTTATTTATAAAAATGTTCATGTGGCGTTTTATGGGTGCGAAACGTGGACAGTAGGAGTTGAAGACAGAAGAAGAATTGAAGCTTTTGAAATGTGCTGCTATAGGTGAATGCCGAAAACCAGATGGGTGGATAGAATCATTAACAAGGAAGTTCTAAGTAGAATAGGGGACGAGCGATCAATATGGAGGACGTTGACGAAGAAAAGGGATAGTTTAATAGGCCACGTTTTAAGACATGAGGGTCTTGCAAAATTAGCATTAGAGGAAAGTGTGTAGGTTAAGAATAGAAGATGGAAACCAAGCATGGAATACGCTAAGCAAATTAATGTGGGATGTCGTAGCTATACGGAAATGGAAAAGGCTTTCTCAAGATAGATTAACATGGAAGGTTGCATCAGACCAGTTTTAGGATGAACACCCTTCAACAACGACTTACGATCAAAATAGTAGTGTTTTTACTATTTATTTTGTGGATACTTTAGAGTTAAATGTCCAGAAAAATCTTTTTTTTCCTATACTTGAAATATATATATATATATATATATATATATATATATATATTTACACGATATAATTTTTTTGACGAATAAAATTACCAGGGAGCTCATTGTCTGGGTATAGATTGACGATATATTTAGTAAATTTTTGTGTGTAATGGTATTTTTTTTCATACGAATATTACCTCCTTTGAACTAACGTGTAACATCAATTTCGAAGTGGTACTAATTTACGATTTCATAGGCGAATAACAAGGTTTAAATAAACGAACTACTTTTGTGATAAGGATTTCCATGTCATATAACTTAATAAAATTGATACGCTTTTCTCTACTTTGCTCACAGTAAATATCTTTTTCAATTAATTTAAAAAATAATATATTTGAAATATGTAAGTTATCTACTTTTTAAATGACTGTTGAAAGAACCATTAAATTAAATTTATTATTTTTATATGACATTAAGTGGTTGAAAAATGTGTCTTTGAGATACGGAACTTTCGCGTGCAAATTTTGGATAAATATACAGTATATTATGACGTTTAAAATATGGAACAGTTTGGAGTTTTGTTTTATGTAGCCAGGCACAAGAGTACTTTAAATCTTAAGCAATACCAAAGAATACAAAACAAGTAAATTGCGCGAAGTGGTTCCGAGAGGAATGGTAAAAGCGAGGAATAAAAAGAAGAGGACGAAGAATAGCAGAGCAGACGTGCATATTTCAAGTTGCTATAAAGCCGAGCCTATCTCCGGGGGCTAGGTCCTATTTAATAGTAATGAAACGGCCTCTTGTTTTAGTAGCGGTCGTTGCCTATAACAAAAGCTAGCGGCTAACTTCTTTGTTTCTGATCTGCTTACTTTATGCTCTCCTCTTTTGTAAAATTGGGGTGATAAAAGCGTAGTTAGAGGATGGGATATTTTATGGCTTTGAGGATACAAGGACGAGATTGTGGCCCATTCCAGTGGGAGACGTGCAAAAGGAAAGACGGCCCTTGGAAATCAAGGAGTTTTTCTTCTCCCCTGCACGGACCTTGACTGGAGAAATTACGTTGGCACGTGGATTAAAACCAAACGAGACAAAAGTGGCCTGCAAAGTTTTAATGAAATTAAGTCCCGTGAAACGCAATTCCACGTGGGGAGCCGTAATAGCGTAATCAATGAGGAGAAGCGAATAAAGAGGGAGCTTGACATTCGGCCTTGTTAGGGAGACACCTCCATTATTTGAATGGTTTCTCTCAACGCGCTCGTAGAATTTATTTATCAAATTCGGAAAATGCGGCTTTAACTTCCGTTCAGTTTCACAAGTTCGGAAAACCAAAGTCCGACATGAACAAAACAGGTGAACCATAAATCCGTATTATATTTTATATGCAATCAAGTATCGTCAGCATTTCATCCCGGTGGAAAACCATCTAAGGTCTAAGAACGTGGTTCTTGAATGTGTTCCACGCTATACTTTACGCACCGTCGGGAACCATATTTATTTCTTTACTGTTTAAATAAATTCTTGTGAATAATTACAAAATTATTTTAAATACTTTTTCGGAGCAATTACGTTTATTTCTCTTTTTGTGAAAGCATGACAATCCACATGCTTTATAATTTGATTCACGGTTACATAAAAATTATATTCTCTGTGAAAATTGATTATTATTAATTAATATATATTTCTATTTTCCATTTTGTAAGTCTGATTTAAGCGACCAATGTGCTCAAGGAATCGTGAGTGAACGTAGTGACACTACGTCCATCGTCTCAAGTCGCAGAATCTATCCGAAAAGTAAAGTAGGATACCAGTCACCGGCAATGCACGTTGTATCAGGGAATAACCTTATCTATTAAAGTCAGCTTCCGCTATGTGCCAGCCCACGTGCTTTCGGTCTTTTGTGGTCACGCTCACTTAACGCGCGCGCATTGTTGTTATCGAGGATGAAATGTCCCTGGGGAAAGCAAAACAATGGGTCGCCCCTACTACAACATTCGCATGATTTGGCGGCAGCTCGGAATTGAAAGGCTGCGTTGGTGTAGATGTCAACGGCTGCCGAGTCAGCGCACTTCTCTCCTGGCAATTAAATTCGCCCCATTATATCGGTGACAGTAATGATCCCATGCAGTTCCAACGCACTCTAGCGTATTACCTCGCTGATGTTATTCGCCAAATTATGGCCATTATAAATAAAACAAGGTAAAAATTCTGAAACACGCTATTTCGCACCAATAAACAATATTGGTAGTAATTTAATCTGCATGAGTTGCCAGCGTCATTAATCATATTTCCATTTTGTTACAGGTATGTGCGCAGGGGTACATAATACATAATAACTTTGTTTGGTAAGTAATCTAGTATTCGTTTTATGTGAACAGATATTTTCTATTGTTAGTTCAATGCATGTTATTTTCCACTTCTTAAATTTACCAGAAGATAGTGATTGAAGTATATGAATTTTTAAAAGGTTCTTAGAATTGGTGATGCTCTGATACTTTCTGATCAAAAATAAAATGGCATTGAATCACATTTTAATATAGAAATATTAAAGACAGACATCTGTGTTCAGGTTAGGTAATCTTTTGGACATCAGCTACAATACAATTATATAAATTCCCGAGTTTCCAACCTCATTAAATATTTATTATTGCAAAACGTTTCGATTACGTACTTGCGATGACACCAGGAGAATATTGAATACTTATGATAACCTTAAAAACTACTTCTGGTTTAGATTTATATTAATTTCAAATAAATTTTAAATTTAATAAAAGAACCGCTATTCACTGGACGAAGACAGAAGAGGAAGCTAGGGAAACGATGAAAAAATTTAACAGGCTTGTTATCCCAGTTTATTATTTACTACGTGAAAGTTCTCAATCTCTTATATATAATTTGTTTCATTATTTTTACTTCCGCTGTTATTCGTATTTTCTTTTAATTGCTCGATATAAATACCTAAGTCTACATTTTAAGAATCCAATAATTATGCAATAACAACATACACACATTGTATATTACCATTATATATATATGTATATATATATATATATATATATATATAGTTACGAAACTCTCCTTATTGTCATCATAATTTAGTTAAGACATTTAGGATTTCCAAGTGACAGGTAGAGAGAAGTGAAAACCACAATACAAAAATTAACAAAGGTTTAATCACGTGAATAAAAGAAAGAAAAGAATGTTTCAAAATTTCAGAGAAACTAGTACAACGCTGGAAGACAGATTCAGACTGGCACCGCTGTTCCTTTTGGAGGGCAGCCCTGTATCCTTGGCTGCACTCGACCGTCCATGTCGACGTCCAAAACCAGAAGAAAGATCTTGTCGTTCACGTGCTCACACCCCACATGATTCCCTTCCACATGTACCTCTACGTCACGGGGTATGTTAGCCTTCTGGCCGTCAGGGTGTTACCCTCGTGTAATATCGTGACGACGTAAGATTCGGAGGCAGTAATCCGCTACAGTATTTAATTTGACCGGAATCTCTTTGTCAACACGTGGTAAATCCATCAGATATATCATGTTTTTTTGTTTTTATTTTTAATTAAAATATCACGCCCCTATTAGCGAAATCACTCAAATGGGTGCTGAAAATAAAATGTATTATTAAGGAGGTTAAATGGGCACGTGTTTGTAAATTGTAATCCAAAAATTGCACAGAATGTTATTTTTAATGTACATAATTTGTTCAGCGTCAAATTAATAGATAATTAGTTCATTCAGAATACAAGCAATTACAATACATAGAAAATATGAGAACTCAGCAATACAAAATCGAAATCTAAAACCAATTCCAATCTACGACGCAATGAACCTGCGCTTTAATTGACGCCTAAGTCAGATGTCACAGATTTCTTAAATTGCCTTGAAAATTTGAGATTGTATTTTTTTATGTGAGCAATAAAAAATAAAATATATAAGAAGTTGGTTGGGACTAAAGCTAAGAACTATCCACGTGGCCCCGTAAATGCAACAAAAAGTGTCATCAAAATCGGTCAAGCCGTTTAGGAGGAGAATTTCTAACACACGCACACCAGAATTGCATATAATACTCTTTTTGGTTTGTAGACTAAAGCTATCTAGTTTATTACCTGACCAAATAGTTTTAGGAATCCACTGTGAACCAAATTTTTTCACATAATTATACAAGTTTGGAAGAATGAGTGAAGGCGCAAATCCCTAGGTTTATACTTGTTATTTAAGTTTCGAATGAAATCCGATGTTGTAAATTTGACGTAATTGGGCTCCATTATGTGTTTAGATGTAATAAACTGATGAAACAGAGTATATTCATAGGAGCAATTAAATTAAATATGACTTTATTTCTCCCGTAAACTTCTCATCTCCTAACAAGCAGTCAATGTGTTCCCACACACAGATCAGTCTTTACGTTAGTTTCCCTTCAATTCCATAACATGATCTTAGCTGTGAGTTGCTTTGATCAATTCTTTCTTTTAGAATTTTCAAAACATCTGGCCTATACTATTCCAACCTATTAACCCGAGAAAACCTTTAGTTTGAATAACTTGAGAATTTATGACTGGTGCATTCCTTCTGATTTTAATTTACTTCAGTCTAGTCGACGAGGCTAAATATTGGGTTTTTAATAATATCACGCTGAAAGGTTACTAAAATGTTAATTTTAGTATTTTTGTTTCATTTTTTATAATCGATAATTAGTTACTTTGTGTACAAATGATCAATAATTTTAACAATTGATTTGTTTTTTAAGTTACATTTATCTTGAAATTTATTTTAAGTACGAAATATGTGTACTTTTTTCTAAAACTACGGGGCTTTTTATATGTTGGTACACCTAGGTGACTCGAACTATTTTGTAGGCAGGACGACCAGCTATATCTTTTTTATGTTTTCTGCGTGCCGTGTCTCTACCTCTAGGGCGTGGCATGTAGTTCTTATTATTCAACTATTAGTCATTAAATTATAGTGTGGTCTTTTATTTTACTTTCAACATCAGAGAATTACTTTTTGGTCTCGGACGTTGCAGGAGCAACTAAACACTCTTGTAATATTTTAATTAAAGAACGGAGAATGTCCCGAACGTTTGTAACCTTTTAACAATTTAACTGCGATGAATAAATAGTAAGCTCAAGACGTTAAGACTACGTTAATATTATTTATATGTTTAATAGTTTATCAGACGAATTCCTCACTGCCTTATGTATTTACGATAAATACATGTATGAGTTCACTCATTTTTATTTAATTCCTAGATTTACTGATAGAGCGCAGAGTATTAAGTTGAAATGGTATATTTAATTTTATAAATGCACGGAATACATAAATTCAACCCGAATAAGTTATTAAGACCGTGATGAGAAGGCTAAAGTCAAGTCTACGATCAAGTTTTCATTTATTTGAAAGCATTCTGCGACGTACCACGACGAGCATAAAATATTTTGAACAATAAATAAATATTATAATCATTAGTTATAACGTTCTACTATATGAACTGGGTATTGCGATTCTGTTTTTAAAGAAATATATACAAACTGTGTCTTTTTAAGAAACGCCAAATTTCCTGAACAAATTACAGTCAAATAATTTCTCCAGGATTAATGTCCTTACTAATGTAAAGCATGTAATGTATCTTTCAGATACTAGAAAGCCTATCTGTCAATTTGAAAAACTTGTTGTTCCCATTTTAAAGGAGCTATGAAATTAATGATATTACATCTTAATTTCTGTACCTCCATGATGGTTTTTAAAAAATATATTTTTGTATTTATTTAATAAATGTATTATGAACTTTATTTTATGTCAAAAATTTCAGATAATTTTAAAAAACTCTCCGTACAGACTGACTTTTGGCTATGGCAATATATAAAATATTACCGTCATAAAACCGTTTATGTCAAGTGTTATCGTCGATGTTTAATGCATATTCAGGACGTAGTTATTAACAGACATTGCTCTCTTACGAGATAATTCATAACATAATAAACACGCTGACAGGTGGGGTTTTAAGTTGTTCCACATCGTTGCTGACTGATGAGTTTGACCATCCTATCGCCTTGTTCCTTCCTTCCTTTCAGTACCTTCCCATTGCCACCCCCGCTATCTCCCTACTCTCCCTCCGCCATCAGCCTGACTCCACCAAACACGCCGCTTTGTCCTGCTAAATGATTTAATGGACCATAAGAGATACCACAATGCTGGGAGTTCGATGGAGGGCCCCATGCGTATGAGAGCTGTACACGAATCTGTCCCTACGCTAAATATATGGCCACTACTATGGCCATTACGCCCTGCCTTCTAAATCTCAACTAGAAACGCCAAAATCACGATGCTAACCTTCGTAACCGAAATGGTGCAAACGAAGATTGGAGACGGCTAGCAAAAAACGCAATGCATGCAATTAACGGTTTATATAATTTAATTTCTACTGTATTCCATTTTGGCACTAAAAACTCTCAAGATGAATCAGCTATAAACTTATTGTTGAACTTTCGATTATTATCTGAATTCGACAATACGTTTTATATTTGTTTGTTTGAACTGCCATTTCGGTTTCTGCACGAGCACAAATTTATTCAGGTTAAATTTCTTGTTTCTGTTCGTAATTTTCATCTTATGAATAACTGTATTATATAAATATATATTATACTGTAGACATTTCGTAGTAATGTCGCATTACGTGCTACAAATAACGATATTCGTTCAACCAATCCTCAACTGTTTGGATGAGATGAAGGGGAAGGAATTAGAAGTTGGGCCTGATTGGTTAAGAAGAGTTCGGCCCTGTATATCAATCCGGGCTTTTCAGATAGTTGGAATGCTGACCAGGTTCGAACTCCTGAAGCTAAGATTGTCGAAGATTGTAAAGTTTATTAAAGAAGCAAAGTAGAACGTAGACTTAGAGAACCATACGAGCGAGCTGTACTAAACAGACTGACTAAACTCTTTGGCGTAGCGGTACTCAACACCAGATGAGGTCCCAAACAAAGGGACGAAACGTCGTGAGATTAACTGATGTTAGTAAATTTAATATTTCTTCTGACTTATAGGCCTCTTTACCATTTATAAACACGTTTAATCACCCGGAAGACAAAGAAGCTAAGCTCCATTAAAATAAGCGGTAGAATTTTCACTGTAAGTGTTTCTCACTCTAACGATTATTTTAACAGTCACCGGTCATCACTCCCACGGTAGTGTGTGGCTTGCACTCAATATGACATAATTCCATCAGGGGACTACGTTAATATTACTTCGGGATGAAGCCATTTGTTTGTCGTACCTCAGCCTATTCTTCTACTACTATCCGTCCTATCTCTCGATTCTCTACGGGTCTACGTTTTAGTTATTCCCGTCATTGCTTTCCTCTGCAGTGGTGTCAATATAATTTTTCTCTATTCTGAGTATTCTTTCAGCGTATTTTGATACATTTATTCAGCTTTCTCTGCTGTGAATCATCTTGGGCACAACATTCTCTGGTGTGATTGTGTCCAAATCGCAAATCCAGGTCCAGTTCCTCCACGGTCTATCTTTCGCAAGTGAAAAAGGTGTGATATGCATCGTCATTTCCTCCACAGTAGATGAATGCTGGGCTGTCAAACTCAATTTATTCTCTTTACGTATGTTCGGAAGTCCATATCCTGAGAGAAATTGTGTGGGAGAGTACGACACTTTCCTCCACGTCCTCGCTATTTACGGTGAATGGTCCAAAATTCGTTCCCTGCTTCATTATTTTTGCCATTCGTCCTTTCGATGGTTGCGGGCTGCCTGTTTTGCTGCTTCTTTACCCTTTCTTCCTGGTTTCTCCAAACTTGCTGTCCATTAAGAGGCAGTAGGCCAATCACTAGCACTGCTGCCGATCAACACTAACCTAAATTACGTCAACTATTCCCAAAAGATTTAGCCAATTTTTACTATAGAAAACATGTTTAACACAATTTGACTGTCATAATATGCTTCTGTATGGAAAATATAACCACATTCGTACTGACATATTTAATCAAATTTTTTTATTCCAATTTAATTGAAATTTTTAAGTTAATCTGATGCAGCATTTTATAAGGTTCAGTCAACCAATCGTTTTGTGCGCCGAGTGTTAAATAACGTCTTTTAATTTCGTTTGTAGCAGATTTCTGCTTCTATAGTTTGTTATTATTATTGCTCCCCACTGCTTATTTTTAAGATTACAATCTTATATGATGAATTCCGATACCAGCGACGAGATGAACGGCCCAAAAACTATACGTTACAATTTCTTACTAGCCTACGAAATTGACTGTCTTAATAGATTAAATTTGGAAACTAACCATGGTACCTAGATTTGTGTATTATTAAATGCAAAAACTATTCCAAGAGAGCAGTAAATGTAAACAATATAACCCTAGAACCAATACTTGTCTAGTAATTCATTTTTGAGTAATTATAAGATAAAATTTTAATTTAATATTTGATTAGAGTTAAATATAGACAACTGTACATAGATACAGATAGGCCGTTATAAATCTACTGAATTGCATTGAAAATAATCTAGTTCATAACAGCTTCCAACAATTATACGTGGTATAATTGAAGTTCTGCAGATGGAAGTCCTAATGAATTGTACTGCATATCAGAACAGTTTGAATGAAGCGCGTAATTGCAGGAGATCCTTTCAAATGGTTGCACAGAATTTCCTGTGGAATCATAAAGCAGATAACTACGGAGAACTTGTTAGTGAACTTCTTAAACTTCACAAAACTGGGATTCGATATATCACCAAAATATTATTTCTTAGAAATTCGCTGGTATTAGTCTGCTTCAGTGAAACTGTAATAAATAAAAATTTATATTGGTTCTTCAGTAATTACACGTGAAATAAACAAAATATGAAGAGAATAAATTCTAATAATTATAAGATTTATAATCATCGAACATCAAGAATATAAATTTCTATATCAGTATATCAAGACCTGGCTGTACCATGTCTTCATTAAATTTATCTGTAAAATATGTAATAAATTTTAATTTGAAGAAGCGAAATGACTTTATACTCATAATGTTAAATATGTTCCAGATCCAATTAAAGGCTTTGTTTCTGAAATTATGTACGAAGTAGCAATAATTTTCATTTCGCAGTAAAACAATTAAGATCAAAATTTGTGATTATTTTGTTTTTTACAATGTTTATAGCTATTTGTTTTATTCGCCAAGTACTAGCGTGTCCTGCCGTAGTTACGGTTTATTGTTATCTCATAGCCTAACTGATCAGGAAGAGATTGCTGCATCGCATCCATCAAAATTCGTCTTATTGATAGCGGACATATCGGTGATATCACGTGAAGTATACTTGAAGGGCAGGAATTTGGGAGAGCTAATCTTATAGCCACGTTTGCGTGTTGGCCTAATTAGTTTACGTCCGAACCAAGATGCTTTTCGTCGAGAAAACTAGTTACCCGCTGATTAGACGTCACCGACATCGCGCCGTTTGCCCGACAGCGATGTACGTCAGGCCAGGAGCCACGAATCGTTAAGCTCTAATTATTTCCTTCGGCATGCGCTCCACCTCTGAAACTGAACAGACTATATTTTCGTAAGTAATGTGATATATTTCCATAGTATTCCATAGGATTAGGATTAATTAATTATTCAATATAATATGTAACGAAATAATATGCAAAAATTGTATCATGCAGAAACTTCGGCATATTATGTAATAGAAAATATGCCATTGAGATATTCGTTATTCATAAAACGCCCTAAATTTTATATAAATACTTAAAATATTTGAATATTAGAAAATTTTGAATAAAAAATGTACTCAGGTGTCTATCAGAACAACGGACTCTTAAATCTGGCAGAAATTATACATGTGGTATAATAAGAGTTTACAATGTAAGATATAATCCAGTTAGTCCTCAATATATCAACGGTTTATATATCATTGTCAGGCAATACATTCACCAAGAAGCTTTTGGCCAATCTGTAAAAATATTTTTATTGAAATTGTAATAATAAGATATATAAAATATGCATTATTAATGTGAAATGTAAATGTAATGTATAGATTGATGCAATTTGTATAAATTGTATATGTAGTAGTTAATGAAGAAAATTATGTAAGAATGCAAGGAAATCGAAATTTAAAGGAAATAAGTATACTGTGTTAGTAAATGTTGAGTGATAGTTAATTATGAAATGAACCGTAGTGACGCTATTGTGTGGATGACTTTTTCACGTAAACAGATGGTAGGGAGTAGGGCATAAATTATTTGTTTTTAAAATACAGGTTGGTAATGGTACATATTTTAAATGTTCATTTAAAATACATGTTTGAACGAGTTGTAATGCCTCCTATGTTCTATAAAAAATTGAATATTTGTTTGTATATGAATAAATAGTAGGTGAACTGACGACTGATGGCTAGATCATAAATATTAATGGGTCTATAATTCGTGTATTTTAAAGAAGAAAACGTAATAAATATTATTTATAGGGAATCAAACAACTAAATTGTTTACAATTATATTTATTTATAAATCAGTTGCAGACAAATAAAAACATGTGGCTGTTTTCGATCGGTTCACTGACGCTTTATTTTATTTACATTACACCATTGTTACGAGTTTCTTTTTATGTCAAGGAGACTAAAATGCCACCATCAGTTGTTTACTTATCGATGAGCGGGGTATAAAATAAAATATGATAATGAACTTAAAATAGAATAATATTTCATTGGCAGATGTACTTGTGCCGTCATTGACACATGTCTCAGTGTTTCTCATTCCCTACAAACAACTATTCTTTGATGAGCATCACTGTATTCCTTAGATAATCCTCGACCATTTACGAATTAAGTATTTCCACAACTGTAACCTCATGATGGCTTGAAATTTATTTTATATTAACTTAATTTCAACAGCGCAGTACAAATAAAATGTTTATACAGATAATTTTAATATTTAAAGATAACTTTCACTTGACAGCGTAGCTTTCCCTACATCAAAAATAATTTTGAGTGAAAGTTTTCACTATATAAGCACTGCATTGTATTCCATGAGCAATATCACAATCTTTACTAATAACAATTTTTTAGCTTTATTGTAGAATTTTAGTTAGTGGGAGTACAGGACTAAATCAACATATGTACTTATAACAACTATGTTAAAGAAAAAGAAGGGTGTATTCACATATCCAGCTTACTTAAATAACTAGGTGTAAACCTTGAATTTAAGTTAGAATTAAATTTGAAAACTTTGAATCACATTTTCTTATATCACATGTATATTGTGGAACGTGGTGAATACAGAAAAATTGTTATTATATGGCTTATTATAAGTGAGCAAATGTTTTCAGTGATGAAACAAAGAATGTGTCAAGAACCGAAAGTTCATATAACAGACTTCCACTTTGGAGATTAAATAAGAAACTTTGTTCTTCTCTGGTCTTGCTCAAAAGATATAACAAATGTCTTGACAAAAATAATTACGTACTAAGGAACTATTTGCCACATATTCAAGCTTAATGTCAGGAATATTTTTCGAATTAAATTGAAGGTACCTCTTGAAATGAGAAAGTATTCCGTCACTGATTTATCTCTGGCTTTAGCTACGACGTAATAATCATACAATTATTTAAACGATTAAACGAAAACCTAAAGTGATTCGGGATGTAATAATAAAAATAATACATGCTAATAAGCGTGACATGATAATGACAGCATAAACGTGACCGAGTTTATGTTGGGTTTTCCAAAACTATAAAAAGATACCTAAAGTATAAATTACGCTCAGTGGCCAAATAAATCGGAGGTATGATATTAAAATACAAAAGCGGTGGATAACAGATGAAGGAGAATTCTATAAAATAGTATGTGTAGAGAAATATGAAATTTGCGTATTTAAATGAAAGACGTAATTTTAAATGTGTCGATACAAGCTACTAGCCGCGACAATGTCAGGGATTCTACTTTTTGTAATCTTCATGTTCAAGTAACTTAAGTGGATAGAAATTGAAACAATTAATCATGATACTGAAACTTATATTACAACAAAATATTCAATTTAGCTTGAATTACAGGAAAATTAATAAAATCCATCTCATAAATTTGACATGCTTACTTTTAACGTAAATCTTCTGTTGTCAGCAATTCGCTTTTTCTAAACGTCATTAAAGAGATAATACAGGAGGTTTAGGTTATACTCCTTTTGTTGTGATCTAATCCGCTGGTGTCAGCGGCGAAGGAAGACTTCAGCCTCAAAGGATTAAGTGCATATCTGACGGGAGAGAGTTGTCAAGATCCACAACGAATTCATTCCTTTGGATTTAAGTTCCTTTGCCGTAGTCTCCCGAAAACGGCCAGTAAGTAAAATTAAAGTTTTAAATGAAACAATTCATAATATTTACTTTAGATTGGGGAAAAAACACTGGCTCTAATATTTACGTCTATCACTGAAAAAGATACAAGTAGTATCATAAACGTAAAACTATTTTAGGATGAGTTTCAACTAAAATGTGTGAATACCACACTCCATGAAAAGGATGAACAAAAATGAAACTTCAATCCATCAATATACTGACATTTGAGTATAAATAAATAATACAGTCAGTTAAATGGTCAGCAAACAAAACATGTTTACGACGTTCCCTACTTTTATATTTCAACGAAATATTCCGTATTCAAAATTATACTTGATTTTGAAAATTTTCGTCTGACGAAGTCCACAGATGTAAAAGAAACGTCGTAAATATGTTAAATAAATATTATTCTGTTGCTGGCAAATTGACTGAATTTTTCATTTATTTCAAAATGAAACTGGTTAACTTCGTCAAATGTGTAATGATTTTACTACAGATTTTACTATACGAATTGGTATTTTTTGCAACCAGAAACGTTAACGGTAGGTTTTCATAAACATCGTGCACAGTTACATAAATTTCCTTCAATCTGCGCCTATAAGTAAAATTAATATATTCGCTAATTATATGAATACATTGAGTTAATAAGCTTATACTCCTAATCTACTTTGTTACGGATTACTTTAATGCTTATTCAATAGTAACACATTCCTTATTTATGTACTCAACTAGTTAATACTTATTACTCAAAAGAGCAACTTACAAACAGTTTAAATATCTGATTAATTTAATTCAGCCAGTTCATATCTTTTTAGAAATTGGAAAAATTATTTATAATTTTTTAACTGAATTGTAGCTTGGATAAATACTTTCGAACAGACTTATAATGAAAATTATACGTTTCAATGAATAATCCATTACACAACCATCACAAATCTAAGCTGATAGTGAACTACTCAGAATCACGTTTCGCCGTAGTGAGAACGATGTTAAGGGTATATATTGCATTGCGCCAAATTAATCCGTTTTGCTGCTCCTTTGTGACGAAGGTGTGTTTGCGGATCTTTGCTTACAAGCCATTTCACACTTGAAGAACACGGACCCTACCCACGTTGCGTGGAAATTACTGTACTGTTAAATTGACTTCTCGCAACCTTCTACTCCGCCTTCTTGTGCTGGAAGTGACTTCATCAGTAGGCTCAAATTTAAACTCTACAACCAGGTCTAATCTCAGGAACCGTTAGTTTATTGCTATAATATATTTGAATGACCTCTGGCAAAACACAAAAAATAGTAATATTGAGGAATTAAATTTTTGATAACATATATTGTTAATAACATAACATAGATTCATTACTTTTATTTGGATCTCAATAAATAAATGCGTACAACTTATGAAATGCCGTCAAGGAGTAAATAATTATAGTAACAAAATTTAAAGTCTACGATGCAGCTGAATTGCGGGTTGCCTATCAACTAGCTGCGTGGGAGTCAGTTTTGCCGAGTCTAGTGACGTAACTAGACGCATACTGTATACATGAGATTCTAATAGGGTTAAAAGTATTACATGAAACACATTATTAATATGTGTAAATAAATTATTTTCAATTTATCGAAGAAGAAACACAGGGTCCCGGGTTTCTTATCCCTCAGAGGCATGGTTGCCTGTGATCGTCTAGGTCAGGAAGAGTCGGATAAATACTGAAGAAAAAGCGACACGCTGACCACATGCTTCTAGCAGTCGTTCTGATGGATCAGAACTCTAAATGGTCTGCATAAAAAAAACGAAAAAAGAGAAACAACGGGGAATACAATTGTACTCGTACTTTGCTAATGAGAGGAAACTTCGTTACTTAACAGGTTCTCCTAGTTATGCAATTCCAATTATACTCAAAAAATCTTTATTTAGCAATCAAAAGAATTTTTTTCATTGTGCTATTGTTTTTTAGGAAAGTAAAAGAAAAATTTGTCTTGGAATTAATTCTTTTGAATTTGTGTTTTAGTACTTTACAAATTGCACAACTGTTTTTAATTATTTTACCGGAATTAATCCTTATTGTTGAGAAATTTTTGCTTCCTTTCTCTTCTGTAAATATAATCTAGAAAGACGAGGAGGTATCTTTTGGAGAAACAAACCATAATGTGTACCTTGGAACGTGTGTAACTGATGAGACATCACAGATACAATTATTCGTCCGTTCGTAAAAGTCTGTATTCCTGGAATTAAACGTGAGTTGAAACAAATCCCGCTGATACTCAGTCTAAGAAATGAGGAGTTTAATCTCAAAGATATTAAGAGGTGAAACTTTCAGAGGTTTCAATATTCAAATTTGCTACATTTTTATTGCATTCTTATGATTTTTGAAGTCGAGAAGGAAAATGCCAAAGTTGTTGAGGAACTAACTTATTTGATTATATTAATAATGTTGCAAAAATTAATTATCTTTATAAAAACGAGGTTCATGATTTAGTCTTCAATTTTTTGTATGAAAACCGAAGTACACCTTTTGACTTGGAACGAAAGTAAACTTGTGGGAGAAGAGGGGGAAGGGAGTACATTTTTGTAGGAGTTAACCAATGGCGTTGCACTATGTAACAAAAATATTTACAAAGATCAACATCAATTTTGGTATCACATTTAATTCTACAAATGAATTTTAAATCGAAATATTTTGTGAAAAATTCCGAATTTACTGAAAATATTTCAGTAAATTTACCTACTAAAATGTATCGAAATAGATCTGATTGAAAATTATGTTTCCAAATAAAATTTTCCAGCTTTAACATTAAATAATTATCTGACCTAATTTTTAGACAAATATAACTTAAATATCTTCCTATTTAATTAATTTTCTATTCATTTTGCGTTAACCAAAGTTTTTATGGTGACTTTCTTTATATATTTATAATGGACTTGTTAGATATTAATGCAATGTAATATCATTTGGTTTTTAAACAATATAATATAAATTCCTTGATATGAAGTGTTTTCAATACATATTATCTACCTCATAAGTACGAAACGTTATTGATCCAAGGTACACAGCAGAGTGTGGTCTTTTACTGTTAATTACATGTGATTATAATGTAAATATTTTTTCTGTAACTATTTATACTTTAAATCTTTGAGTTGTTATATTTTTGAAAATGCGTTTTAAAAAATGTGTGTGCATTATGGCCCAAAGTATAACAATCTCCTCTACCAATTAACCAAGCGTCTATAATTAGAAAATATTATAAAAAGAATTTTTTTGTAACGGAATTTAATTAACACTAAACTGTTACAGAAACTATTTTGCATTGAACAAATCAGACACATTCAACACAAGGTTTGTTGAGCTTTTGAGTCAAGCGTGAAACTGTCAACGTGAATAAGAGAGGGAAAATACTTCACAGTGAATCTAGTGTATCAGTCTCCCCATTTCTTTGAGTTTATTCCAATCCAAGTTCACCTTAATGATGAAAAAATGCTATACCACCAGATTGCACCAACTAAATCAGTGATCAACCCTCGTTACCAGCTTAAAAAACTAAACATTACTTAACTTAAACTCTGCACTTTGGATTGTTCCAATTAAATGACGCTCACGTTCACTCCTAAACAGGTCTTACTCTGAAGGAGTTTTTCAATCAAAAATATTTTTGGTTCAACTATTATGAACCAAGTACTATTTACAAGTGCCAGAAATAATCTCATGAACGAATTATATGTATTTTAGCTAAATAAACCAGTTACATCCTACAAAAATCAGTTACTAATTAATCTAACTGTTCATCACTGCCCCATGTCAAAAAACGTGAAAGTCTAGACACATCTATGAGGACAGACACTAACATCAAAACCAAACAATTTGCAAAAGAAAAATATGTTTATTTCTCCTTTTATATCGATACACTTGCGCAGAGGTTGTTCAATACGTTCGATATCCCGCTTTAAGTAAGAACCTTCTAACACAGATGTCCACATACTCTTTTGTCTCGTGGACCACTTGCCATAATTTTCGATTTTGTGTAGACCCCTCATAACCTGATTCCAATTTTTTGTAAATTCATTAACTTCAAATATGTTTTGACAGATGGTATATTGCTACTCACTATGAGAGCTTTAAACTTTTAACTGTAATGAAGTATAGAGTGGAAACAAAAAGCTTCACGATAATGGTGTAGCAGCGATTCCTGCTGTAGAGACCCGCCAATAATAAAGAAAGGAATCATGTTGGTACCAATATGTTTTTAAAGATAGAGAAGTATTACAATACTGATTGCTATTAATAGCTTTCATCCTTATAGTAATATGTTTATGGTCAAGTAACAACCTTGAAATTTCACTATATGACCTTTATATAACAAGAGGATGTATGTTTGTTTATATATTTATTTTGTCTCTCTCTAAAATGTAAAATCGTGGAACATAATGACCAAATTTTGTGCCCGTATTTCCTCTCGATCCGAAATCAAACATTGTGTGGGTAAGAGACAGTTACTACCTCTATGAGCATGGGTAGACAGGGATGCTAATTTAAAAACATGTAAAAATTGAAGATATTTGTGTACAGTACTTTTTTTTAAGTCACCGAGATTGATTTTCTTCCTGCAGTGATTGTTTGAGCACAAGTTTAACCACATTCTTCTTTGAAGAGGAGAACCATTACGACAAAGTTGTGGAGGGACGGTTCAAAAAAAGAAGAAGAAAACCTCAACGATTAAAGACTATTCCGAAATTATGGACAACGTTGAGTTTACCTCTGACGTTTTACATGCCGATCAAGCTGCAATTTCGCCCCTAAGGGGGATGTGAATAGGGATAAGAGTTCCGTGAATAATTTGGATCGGGTGGTGCAATTAAACCAAAATTTTGTATATGTGTACTTGTCAACCCGGAAACAATGTGGGGTAACGCACGAGTACTTTTTTTAAGGTTCGGAAATAATATGTATTCAATTGTATTATATTTAAACGAGATAGTAATTAACTGTTTAAGTAAATAGGTACATCGGAAAACTAGAATTGTTTACCCCTTGTGGCCCCTGCTGGGATCCAATCAGTGAAATTCTGGGAAGAGTTTTAATAGCGTTTCAGTCACACTGTTATTGGAAAAGGTTTCTACCGATATCAATATCGGTGCACATTTCGCCTGAATTTCTTAATTGGTTCCCTGCAGTTCCATTTCATCGCACTATTACCATAGTGATGGTATTCCCTCCGTTACATTAATCAGATTCTCGGATCAAAGTATAATGGCTTTTTTATCACGTCCTGTGGCATGTGATGTGCGTGGAACATATTGTGCCAATACATTTCCAGTAGAGTACAAATGAGCAGCATAGAGTGGAATAAGATACCATTGCAACCAAAGGCAATAAATGGCATGCATACACCGAGAACTCATTATTATCAGTAATTACCTATTACTAACTGTATACAGCATTTTGACTTCTTCATAACGTCTTTTAAAAATGTGTGTAAAAGTCTGAGAAATATATTTCATTTGCTATCATTTTACTGATATAAATAATTTGGCTATTTTTTTTTAATTTGGAGCACCTAAGTCCTCGTTTCTATTTCAGAATAGGTTTTAAATCTTCAAACTGAGCTTTATAGGCCTTTAAAATTTTAGATGCAATTAAAATAACATTACAAACATTATTGAAGTAATCCTGTCAGAAATCAAAGTTTACTAGCTAAGTAACTACATATTAACTATTATAATAATTACTATTATAATTGAAATTTTGTTTTTGTAGGGGTTTAAACATTACTGAGGGCACTTTCTGCTGTTTTGAGGCAGCCACTGATACTTTTGTATCCTTATCTGAAGGAAAGGTTACGAGCCGTACATAAAATTTTATGCGCTCAATATGACCTTTTATTACTCTTGCATCTTAAATGAATAGGCTAAACGCGGTCGAATATCGTTGCAGCGTCGGCTGTTACTCGATGCAGGAGATAATAACGTAGAACACCGTCAGTCACCTTCGCCGACATAAAACTGTTATTTTCCTTCTTCTTTTGTTATACTTATTCGTCTCTACTCTTACCATAAATAAAAGTAAGCAGTAGTTGTAACTATTTGGTTTTAATGTAAGATTAAGAAATATCAACTGCTGTTGTTGTGGTATTCAGTCCTAAGATTGGTCCGATGCAACCCTCCATTCTAACTAATCTTGAGCAAGCCTTTTAATTCCACATAACTAGCACATCCCACACTAATTTTCTTGCTTATTCCATCCTTTGTCTTCCTCTTCTGTTCTTACCCAACACGCTTCCCTCATATCTTAAAACGTGGCCTATTATATTTATCAACGTCCACCGTATTGTTCGCTCTTCCTCTATTCTACTTAGAACTTCCTCGTTAGTGATCCTACCCACGCATCTGATTCTCAGCATTATTCTATAGCAACATATTTCAAATGGTTTTATTATTTTCCTTTCCGCAACTCCTATCGTCCACGTTTCGCACCCACATCACGCCACGCTCTATACGAATATTTTTAGCAATTATTTCCTAATATTCACTCTTATATTACCCGTAAGTAAATTCCTCTTTGCCTATTTCCCTTGCCTGTGCTATCCTACTTTTTAAGTCTACAATCTTCTACCATCACTAATTATTACGCTTCCAAAGTAGTAGAATTCCTTAACTTCCATCAAAATATCCTTTCAAAATCTAACACCCTGAATTATTCTACTGTTTCTCATACTACACTCCATTACCTTGGTTTTCCCTCTATAGATAACTGTATATAACTCACGCATAATAAAGTAAGCCGTCATTCAATTACATATATAGACTTGTAAACAGACAAATAAATTAATCACACGGGACATTTTAAAATAAAAGGAAACGTACGTTACTGTTTTAGTGAAGAAATCATAACAATAATTTCATTGTATTACATTTCGACTGAAGCGAGTTAAATTGTTTCACTGAGTGAAGAGGTCAATTGAACGTTCGTCTTCATTATAACATCTTTTAAATAGCGGAACATGTTTATCAGCAATGTATTAACACACGTATCAGACATTTCCAAGATCAATTATCCTTTATAACAATGCCACCTTTATTGGAAAACATGGTATTACTGTTATTTCTCGGTTATCCTTCTCGCGAAATTTGCTTCATCCCGAATCCACTGAAACAGATGGTCGAGCAATTAGAGCCAGATATTCGTCGCAGAAATGTTTCTTAAATATATTTGAGTATATGCTACCAACCAGCTGAATCCCCATCGTCCACTGGATATTTAAATTAGCACGAAAGAGAATTAATTTGACAAAATCTTGGGTAAGGCCAAATAGAATGTAATCCAATAGTTCCCATGTTGGACGCCAATAAATATGGAAAATTTACTAGTATTCTCAGTTTCACTTAATCCTCGTTGACGTCACAAACCTTCCGCGCATACATTTTTTGACAAATGAAAGCACACTTTTAACTAAAATTCTTGCCGATATTTTGGCAGGACTTTCTGAGCCTCACAGTGATTTTCTCCGGGTATATATAAATATGTCTTTTGCAACTTGCACGCGTGATTAAGCTTCCATGAAATATTTACAATTATTTATTATTTAATGATATGGGTACTTCGGTTGATGGACACTAAACGTATGTTTGTGCGTGTTAAATACGTCTAGAGTGTTTAGAATGTATTGCCGAACATACTTATTATATTCTAAATACTCTACATTTCTTGTTTACTTGATTGTTGTTGTGGTAATCAGTCCTTAGATGGTTTGATGCAACCCTTCATACAACATATCCTACGCAAGCCTTATATTAGCCGTAAGTAAATTCGTCTTTTTTTGCGAAAGTCTTTCTTGCCTGTGATGCCCTAATTTTTATGTTTACTTTACCTCTGCCATCCCTAGTTATTATGCTGCCCAAGTAGTAGAACTCCGTAACTTCCTTCAAAATATCCCTTCTCAATCTAACACCATTTGTTATTTCAATATTTCCTATACTACACTCCTTTGTCTTAGTATTCCCTGTATTAATTATCACTTTCTCCAGATTTATTAAATCCTTATAATTTTGAATGTAACTGTACCACTGAATTATTTTTGTCCTAAATTTTATTGCAAATTTAAATTTACCACATCCTCAAAGAAAAATATTTTCAATTTATTTTTATGTGTTCCGTCCATTTACAACTTCAGAAGTTTTTGATTAATTTAGTCACAATCACCTGAAAATTAAATTACGTAACATTACATCGACTGAAACAAACTGTGAAAGTAACTTTATAATATACACTTCAAGATTTCTCACTTGCCAGGTATTTATGAAGTTCAAGTCAGTAATTATATATATTCCAAAGTACAGTCAAATATAGATTTTTAAATTTCTCTGAGCGATAAAAGCCCCTTTGTAAGACTAAACTTCAGATAAAGTAACAATGAATAATTGGCCCATGGTCATGATATTACCCATTCTCGTTGTTAGTAGAGACTCTTTGGTGGATATGTGTTCTATGATCAAGGGTCTAATGAATTTATAAATCGTTAATCTAATAATTACCCATTAGGAGTTATTTAAATAACCGCAAACCGACGTTGAATATGTGGAAGTTCCCTTCATGTTCCTTAAGAAAATTGCTAGATGTGTTGCCGATGACCTTTCGCTGGATTAGGAGAGAAGACTCCGAGGCCGCAACTCTGGAGTGGTTCTGTCAGAGATGGCGTGCGGTTGCTTTATTTGCATAAGCCTCGCGAGGCGGCCGTAAACTCAGCCAAAGTTTTGACAGTGCAAGAGTGCTAAAGCGCCCCCAGCTCCTTGTCCTTGAATCACGCTAACGTCTTTGCCCTGCAAACATATCACCTTAACTGTGTGGATAACGCGACAACAGGTTCATCTACCAGTAACCGTTGTGCCCTTCAAATATCATGAAAATAAATTGAAATGAGAGAGAGAGAACCAAAAAAGTAGGCAAATTTTATGCAAAGACTTAAAGCCTCTTGTAGTAGTGAACTATTGTTTTGCGGCTCTTTATATAATTCCTAATAGGTACGCATATATATATATATATATATATATATATGTGTGTGTGTGTGTGTGTGTGTGTGTACGGAGCCAGTTAAACAAATTTAATAAAACCCCATGTGTGAGGTATGCCACCAATTCCACACTGTCCAACACATCATATTTGAGTGAAGGATGTACTCGGATATCAGAAGAAGGACCATTCAGAACTACTCTCAAGACGTCTTCTGTTCCAACGACATTGCGATCCGGAGTCCCTCGAATTCATGGCCAAAACAAAGCTGACATCTAATCATACAGTAGTTTTATATAATCATCCTTTCTAGCAGAGCATTAATTACTTGAAACAATCCAATGTCCTGTAGATAGAACGTCGCTAATGGCTCGTACTGTTGAAGCGACCATAATGTTAAAAATTTTAAAAAGTTCAGCTCTATGCCGGTCATACCTACTCGCATATGTATAGCTATTATTAAGCATGTAGCTATTAGCCTTGCCTTACTCCAGTGATCAACGTTTGTTCATTGTGGAAGAATATGTGCGGTCTGTATCCATTCAAGTTATTCCTGAAAGTTTTCATGACATTAATTCTTAGTTTACGCCATACGAAACATTTTCGGCCTATTTCCAGCAAGATTAAGCAACATGTCATACGTGAAATCTGTCATTGACTCGTATACATGCCGATTCTACTAAAAAAAGATCATTAAAAATAATTAGTCGTACGTATCTTCCGACTTGTCACATTGTGACTATTTCCTATGGACATTTCTAAGAGCAAAAGTCCACCACAACAATCCTAGGACATTAGACAAATTGAAAAATAGCATAAGTGGAGAGATTTATAACATTGTTCAAAGGGTATTGAAAACTGTTTTTAATAACAGGCTTCGACGTGCGTATCTTTACTTGAATGTTGGCGGACAATATTTCGAAAACAGACTATAAACAGGTTTCTAAAACGTTCTGTCAATTAAACTGTAAAATAATGTAATAAAGTATATACTTAAAATGAGATTATTGATATTAATTTTTTTTGGTTAATAGGTTACTTGAGGGTGATCCTGAAACAGGCAACTCCCCTTTAATAGAATATGAAGGGAATTGAAAAGGGGAGATGCGGAAGGTAGAGCAAGGTAGCCAAGGGTTCACTAGGGCCCCCGAGCTATGGTTTAAGGATCCTACCCGGTGTTTTACCTAAAGAGATGCAGGGAAAACCCTAGAAAACCTGCATCAGGTAGGTCGGGCATTGGGTTCTATTCTCACGCCCTTCCGAATGACTGGAGACGAGTAGGGGTGCCGGTTATATGTGCGCTACTCTGTATGTGTGTGTGCGAGACAGAGAACGAAATTTCGTAATTATTTAATCGGTAAATAATTTAATGTTTAATTGGGTTGTTGGTTCTACTTTAAATAAAATGAGAAGGTAGAATAAATAATACGAAAGTTTACAATTTTAAATTTATATTTCAACAAGAAATAACAAATAAATAAAACAGAATTTATCTCTCTGCTCTTTTAAAAAGAATTGACTTTATACATTGAAATAGAAAGCAAATTGAATCTGTTTACCTGTGTATGGTGGGCTTACATATCCTGGTCTTCGTTATGAACAATGGTGGAAATAGCTACTTTGGCTCTCAGTAAACGGCTTTGAGGGATTTATGGTGCATTACCGACACTGGAACTCGTCGGTACTTTGGCTGCAACCTTTGGAAGCCTTGAAGAAGTAGCAGCTGCTTCCGCCCTTCTCCAAGACTCCTCAACAACTTGATCCCTCTGGTTCCACGACAACTTCACAACTACTACCATCCCTCCATTACAACGATAACTCATAAACTTCTCTCAATTTTTCACTAACTACGAAACCTATGATTTCCATCTCCAGAATCAAATTTTGGCCAATAGGAAGCACTCCTTTTACAGATGTTTTGATGACACGAAAGTCAGGTCTTAGGGTCGTTTATCTGAAAGGGGTAAAAAAATTCTCGAGTTCCACCGATCGTAAAATTTAGTTTAACAAAGATTAATTTGATTTTAATGAAAAACTAACTTCTACAATAAATGACAGTCTTTTTTGACTATGTCTATAATATACAATCATCTCCTACCCTCTCTCTCTACGATTGTTCAACAATCTAACAATTTTGACGATCAGGTAACAGCTTGACACTTTATTAATTCTGGTGAAGTAATTGATCTATGAAAGTTAATTATCAATTATTGAGTCCACCCTGTGGTGATAAACAACAAACTGTATAAACGTGAATTTCAATATCTACCTTTATTTATGGCGCGAAGTGATTGTTGGAAAACGAGACGATTTTATATATAAAAGCTCCATGGCTGGTTGAAGCGTGGTCTTTACGCAAACGACTTCGGATAATCTCAAATAAGGAAAATAGTTTGTATCTGGCTGTGGTTGTAGATTCTATTTTCTCCTAATGCTGGCCGGACTCGAATGACACAGATGTCGCGTCTGTTCCCCTCTCACATCGCTGATATTTAAATCTCCCTCACATTTCCGCTTTTCCGAATGCGCTCACCGTCGACTTAATGAAACCGTGGAAAGCGTTGCCATCTGCCGTCTTAGGAGAGCACAAAACGGAGTACGCCAAAATTGAAACCAATCAGAATATTCTCGTTATTGCTTGGCTACCTGAGACCGTACTTTATCAGAATGTTCCATAATAACTACAGTATAAAAATTTTGCAGATGACTCTAGAATATTATGTTGCTTATTATCATTTTACATTGTTTTCGTAAAACTAATGATGATAAAATCAGTGATAAAGTAATTACATTTGTATTTAAGTCACAAATAATCTTTTCTCCGCTTAAGTTGTATAATTAAAAAATATGTTTTAAATATTGTTGATTTTACATATCCTGAAGTAGTTCAAGACTGGAATAAATTGAGGTGCATAGTTATAGAAAAGTCACTATTGTAGAGACACATTAGGATGCTTTAACAGTAGTTGAGATTCACTGACTGTTTTAAATGCAAATTCTATTGGTTTGAGCAGAATGAAACCAGAGCATAGACCTCCTACAACATTTTGATCTTTTCATTATAATACGTTCAATGGAATCATTTTATGAACGTTTATTTCTGAGCGAAACCAATACCCACATGTGCATATATATTAAGAGTTATGCATTATTTTAGTTTTCATTTGTAAAGTAAGTTTTAAACCTTTGTTCAAAAACCTAGGTATTTTAACTTAACCCAGTTCTTATCTACTCGAAATGTAAAAGTTAGTTTGGCGTAACATCGGTACATTTGCCATAAACTGTACAAATCATCTTCACAACACGAGACATCGTCCACAACTAAATACAAATAGAGAAAAATCGCCAGAGCCTCTTTTTTATTCCAGTATAATCCTAAGTAACAGTCTCCGAAATTATAGAAAACCATGAAAAGTGTTACAATATTTATAAAACACTTTAAAGGCCTGCTAATTAGAGCTAAGAGTTTCTCCAAAGACCTAAAGTTAAGACCTCGATATACTACCGTAATAGTTGAGTAAATATGACTGTAAGATTCAATACAAACACTTGCCTAAGTGAATTATTCAGTTATATATTAACAGTGTTGCATTATACTGCTTCCATTATATGCTTCCACGTACTAAGGGCATCGATGCAACAATTTCTGTTGAAGATGATGCTGTTGCACGGAAGATAAAATACGTGATTAATAATATTGAGTCTTGCGCTTACTTATTTTTTGATGATGAATTTCACATAGTTTATTTTTTATGACGTTTCTTATTTCCTCCTTCGAGGACGATTTGAAAAAAAAGTCTGAACCCGTATCGACTAATGTTATATATAAATTTTATCAGTAGGTAGAAGTTAACTTAACCGTGATGTATTTGAAGAATATTTTAAAATTTAAATTTTCTCCAGTAACCTAAGTTAATTTAATGTTTACCTCGAACCACTGCAATGCAAGTCATTCTATACAAAACCTCAGATGAATACAATTTGAGGTTGTGTTCCTCTTTGTCTATATTCTACACATCAAGTAATTAAGTGTCGACGTATTATTTTCAGATGACAGGTGAATTCCTTTTTAATCATCCGAGCATATGTGATCCATATCGAAAATATACCAATATACAAGTATTTCCACTTACAACCTCCCCAAATACCCTCCTACTTTCAAAGGTATTCCCTTTTCCCGCTTCATCCTTTCCTTTAATGTAGACATTATTCGAAAGATATCAGTCAAATGTAACAACAGTGCCCATATCCCGTTTTGTCGAACATTAAACGTTTCATTGGTGTCTTTAACGTCTTTCCTTGTAGCGTTCTACAAATTTTTAAAAATACTACATTAAAAGAATTAATGCACGGGATAGACAGTTTTGTATTACAAAAATTGAGCTATGTAACTGAATCTATAACGTCGATACAAAAATATATAAAATGTATCATTGAACACAATTTAATAATTACAGTGTTCAATTACGTAAAATTTTTGGGACCATTTTAGTAGAACATATTACAATTCTAATACTGCAATATTCATGTGTCATGAATTTATTGAAGGTAACGGCGCATCTTATAACATACAATTTAAGATTATTATTTAAAGGAAGCTGAGAAGATATGATAACAGTAAACCTCCTATTCCTTTGTGGTTGTTAATTATTTTAAGTCACCAGCAGATTACATAACTGTGGCTGAAATTTTCTTTTCAAAAGAGACGGTGCAGATATCCAAGGGGAAATAGATTGACTTCCTACAGAGGAAAAGACCAATTTTAAATACTTTGATCTGTAGACCTTTAAGTCTTCTCTCTTTTACCCACTCCTGCCGTTCAAAGTAATCAAAGATTAGTCTCTTCTAATAGAACAACGTATCTGCCTATAGCAACAGTATTGAGAAAATCTCCTTAAATATCCCGAGAGTTCGACTGGAAGCTGAAAATCGGCAAATCGGGCCAACATAAGTTTATTTGAAAGAAATATTACTTAAAAATGCACCTCCTTAAGAATTTATTAGTATTTTGCTTATTTAAAATATATGATTATTAAAATTAATAACATATATATGTCGACCTCACTGGTCTAGTGCCTATCGTCGCTGCCTCACAATACGGGTTCGAATCCTGGCATGGGCCATCATGTTCACGGAGACTGGGATTAAGACTCCTGGAGAATCCAGATTCGGAATGTCTCATGTGAGATAACAGTCCGCAGTCGACCTGGTAGGTCAAGGTTCTGAATGGGCCGTAGAGCCAAGGAAGAAGAATAACACACACACATATATGTATATGGATGGATAGAGTAACTAACCAGAAAGTTCTAAGTAGAATAAGAGAAGAAAGAACAATATGGAGTACTTTAGATAAATAGGCCACGTTTTGAGACACTACGGTCTAGTAAAATTAGCATTAGAGGGAAGTGTGTGGTGTAATAACTGAAGAGGGACGCCGAGGAAGGAATGCGATAAGCATGGAGGATGCGGTAGTCATGTAGAAATAAAAACGCTTACTCAGAATAGGTTAGCATGGAGGGTTGCATTAGACCAGTCTAAGGACTGAATACTATACAACAATAACATATAACGAGGACATGTTTGAATACTTACGATAAATATCTTCTCCACCCATATTTTTCCACGTTTCCTATATTTTGACACTGTCCGATTCGCAGTTATCGCCAACGTTCGGTTTCCAGTCTAACGCCTGGAACGTGTACCGCTATATGCAACAGTAACTTTTTTTACTTTCAGGTGCCATTTCATTTGTTAAAGGTATATGTATAATCTAAACTCAACTTGTTAGTTTTTATGTCCTTATTTTGGCGGAATTTATCTTTCTAATGCTATCTGCAATAATCGATATAATTTATTTCTTTATAGCTTCCTTCGTCCTTTTAATAACACTACCTATATTGTAAGGTAAAAATGGTATTAAAATAACACGAGTTGAATAACAGAAATGGAGTTCAATTTCTGAATTTATTTGCAGAATTTCTATAATTCTTTTGGATACTCTTTCTGTCTAATAATTTATCTACTACTGTAAATAATGACCGTTTAGCTTCCCCTGATCGAAAGTGCAGTTTCTCACGGAGTTATCCAGCTTCCTCCGTGGAGCATCTGTGAGGTTATTGTTCCTCTGCAGTGGCGTCCTATGATAAGGGTAACTCCTGGCCGGAAGGACAGGGCATTATCACGGGCTACCGGCTACAGCGCTTCCCGGACGCTTGAATATTTATGTGGATCACCGAGGGATGGGGCTGGAGCTGCCCACTCTCCGACAACAAATAATTTTTGGATTTGTTCACCTATACTCTGATATACTGCTTTCGCCGCCCGTACATATTGCAGCAGCCAGGCCTGCATTCGATTCTTTCATCCGTACTAACGCCTTGCCCATTACAGCATAGCGACAAATACGTTCAAAGCAACAAATTGTGTGCTTCCACAGAACTGTAAGAATAAATAGCAGTTTCAGTTGTGTTGCATTTAAAAAATATATATAAATCTAAAATTAAACCGTTTTCTTACCCAAACAAAAGCGTCAGTAATATGACCTTAGTACGTTTTCTGTTCAAGTCATAATTCATATGTGAATGTGGAAGCATGAATTTTACGGATTCAGGAAACAGAATTACTCACCTCCAAAATGGCATATTTTTGTGAGAGAATTTCAAAACTTACTTGTTTCTGTTTGTTATTTTTTGGAAATATTGCCTGTGGTTTCTCTTTATTTTCGAATGAATACGAGTAGTATACGAAGAAGAAAGATAAGAACTCAACCTATTTATTTTGAACAAATTTCTTTCTCAGTGGAAACTTTTAAACGAAAACCTGTGATTTTACCTTTACAAATCAAATCATTTTTCTTGTGTATTTATTCACCTTGATGTTTGCTCGATTAAGAGTAGTAATCGCAACTGCCCGATGTTTAGCAAACTTCCATAGGGCGACTACGGCCAGATGGAAGTATCAGTAATACCTGTGCACTATGAGTGGCTTATTGGTCTTTTGCGACACAGAAATCAGCATTTTCGGTTTAAAACACGGTTACCAGGCGGGTACTTGGGAGGTGGAAATTTTTTATATGCAAAATCGGCCAATATTTCCGTTGAATAAATTATTTTCGGGGTCAGTCACTTATACACTTTTTTCCCGTGACAATATTTGTATTAGTCCTACCATTACGACATATACAACTTACTACAGGATACGATCGAGCGAAACTAAAGGTATCATAACTCAAGTTAAATGTTATATTTAAGAATTAATATCCCGGGCATAGTTTGGCACCCAACTTTTAAGAATAAACAACAATACATTCCAAACCAAAATAGCAATTGGTATTAAAATTAGAAGTTGGGAGTTGAGCAATTTGAACGGTTAATAATATGTTATTTAAAATTCAACTTATTTCCGGTTTACCTTTGACTATCCTGTCTTGAAATGGCAAACAGAACGATTTTTCGATCAATGTTTTATATTTACCTTTTTTTGATAATAATTAAAATATGATAATATTTAAAACTAGACGTAAAGAATAGGATAGCACAGGAAGACTTTTGCAAAAAATAGGGATTTACTTACGGGTAATATAAGTGTGAATATTAGGAAATCGTTGCTAAAAATATTTGTATGGAGCGTGGCGTTATTTTGGCGCGAAACGTGGACGATAGGAGTTAGGGAAAGGAAAAGAATAGAAGCCTTTGAAATGTGGTGCTATAGGCGAATGATGAAAATCAGTTGGATGGATAGAATAACTAACGAGGAATTTCTAAACAGAATAGGGGAAAAGCGAACAATATGGAGGACGTGGCTAAGCGAAGGGATAGATTAATAGGCCACGTTTTAAGACACGAGGGTCTTTCAAAATTAGCATTAGATGGAAGTATAAGGGGTAAGAACAGAAGAGGGTAGCCAAGGATGGTATACGCTAAGCAGATAAGGGATTATGTTGGGTGGTGTGTTTGTTATAAGGAAATGAAAAGACTTGCGCAAGATAGGTTAGCATGGAGGGTTGCATCAAACCAGTCTTAGGAATGAATACTACTGCAACAGCAATATTAAAAAATAGATATTGATTTTTTTCGCAATGTTTTTACCTAAATGTAGCAAGATTCGTATGTGACGAGAAAAATCGGAAGGTCTGGTCTTAATCGTTATAACAGAGTAAAATACTAATCACTTCGCAGAAATTATCACATTACAATAAAACGTATTCCAAATACATGCACTTCGGAAAATCACAGGAAAATTTTCAAGAATATACTGACTAAACCCAGTGTAAATCGTGGATAAAAAGTTATCTTGTATGAAACTGCGTTAAATATTTATTATTACACCGCGGTTTCCATGGCGTTCTCTCTGGAAGTCTGATGATGAATAGAGGTTACTTGTTTTAAATTTAACGTTGTGAAATAATAAATATTTTACCCGGGTAAAAAACCGAGAAGGTTTCAAACAAAATTTACAATCCTTTACTGTAACATTTTCATGTGAAAAAATATAATTTTTGAAAAAGATTATTTCCATGAATCATAGAGATAAAAGACTAATAAATATTCATATAAAAATCGGCAAATGAATGATATTAAAACTATGTTACGTACTATAGCATAATCTATTATGAATAATACTTTTACAAAACTTCAAATATAACAATGTTAGTCTAAAATTCACATTTCTAAAATTAACAGTTCTGAAATTCACGTTTCTAAAATTTACATTTCTGAAATTAACTTTTCTGAAATTCGCATTTTTAAAATTCACAATTCTGAAATTGAATAAATTATGTTTCTCTAATCATATTTCTGCGTTTGAGATCATCTGTGTTGCATATCACAGAGCTTTCTTCACTTGGACGATAGGGGTTGCAGAAAGGAGAAGAATAGAAGCCTTCGAAATATCGTGTTGTAAAAGAATGCTTAAAATCATATGGGTGGGCAGAGTAACTAACCAGGAAGTTCTAAGCAGAAGAGGTGAAGAGAGAACAATTTACATGACTCTGACCAAGAGAAGGAATAGATTAATAGGCCACGTTTTGAGACACGACGGTCTAGTAAAATTAACATTAGAGGGAAGTATGTGGGGTAAAAACAGGACAGGGAGTCAAAGAATGGAATTCGCTAAGTAGCATAGGGAGGATGTGGGACATGGTAGCTATGTAAAATACGCATAATATCTTAGCATGGAGATGCGTCAGACCAGTCTTGGGACTGAATACCACAACACCAATAATCGGTAAAATATCTCACTAGCTAAATTCATCTAGAGGGCTAATATAACGTTTTCAGTGTACTTTCAAAATTACTCTTCATGTTTTCTGATGGCTTAGAAGCTTTAATTCAAACTTTGAGTATCCTAACGCATCATCCACGTGTTTGTTGTATCACGTTAAACAACTTCCCTACCAAAGGGACACTAGATCACTCTAGTGTGATTAACCCACATACGTTTACCGCAGTATGCGCAGAACATCAATTCAAACATGAGGATCCTTGGAATTAAGGACGTAATTAGGTAAATGGCAATCTCTTAATCCTATAGCAACGGTCTCACAAGCTTAAACAGCTAGGAGCAGTTGTTCACTTCCTTTAAATCCACAAAGTTAGAAACCGCCTCCACTTACCTAATATCAAAGGTTGATAAGAGACAGAAAATTAACCTTCTATCCCATGAAATCATTTACGTCATTTAACAAATAAATTCATTTTTGTATTTATAATCATACGAAAGGGAATAGTTTTTAGCCATACATCGAGAGAAGGAAGTTCAAGAAAATGTTTTTAAAATGAAGTTTCCGATTCCAAACCTCTCAAAGGGAAATTGAAGTCTCTGTTATTAACACAATTAAAAAAACAAGGAAATAGATATGAATTATACACCAAAGTACTGTAACGCAATTGCGAGTTAATTACATTTTTATTTCTGTTGACGTTTGAAGTTAAATCTTATATCTTTGATGTTGGATAGTCAGAGTGACTACAAAATGAACCAAACCAATAATATTGTGTAGATTATTTATCTCATACACAAATTAAATATTTCTTCAGTAAATATTACCATTCATCAACCTGTCGTATTTACATATTCAGGTATGGTGATAGGGTAATATTAGAAACTTGTGAATTTTAATGTTTGTTGTTGTGGTAATCAGTCCTAAGAATGGTCTCCCTAATCTTAGCGTGTTCCATCCTTGACCTCCCTCTTCTGTTCTTACCCCACACACTTCCTGTAATGCTCATGTCTCAAAATGTGGCCTATTAATTTATTTCTTCTCTTGGTCAGCGTCCTCTATTTACCTATTCAGTTTAGAACTTCCTCGTTAGTGATTCTATCCACCCATCTGATTTTCAGCAATCGTCCATAGCACCACATTTCTAAAAGGTTCTATAATTTTTCTATCCACAACTCCTATTGTCTACTTTTCACATCCATAGAACGCCACACTCCATATTATTACTCCATATAATTATTAATAATAATTTCCTGATATTCAAATTATATTAGCCGTAAGTGAATTCCTCTTCTTTGCGAAAGTCTTTCTTACCTGTGCTTTCCTAATCTTTATGTATACAATACTATTAAGTTCCCTAGTTATTATGCCTCCCAAGAAGCAGAATTTCTCAACTTCAAAATAACCCATTATAATCTAACACTATTTGTTATTCTACTGTTTCCTATACTACACTCATTACATCCCCCCCCTCTCTCTCTCTCTCTCTCTCTCTCTCTCTATATATATATATATATATATATAACTGAAGCGTAACAAAGTAAGCCATCATTATTTCCCATAATTCACTACAACACTTTGGTTTTCCCTCTATTAATCTTCATGTTGCACTCTTTATCCAGGATCAAGTTCATGCCATTTTTTGTGTTTTTCAAGTCTTCTTCTGACTTCCCTAGTACCACGATATCATCAGCCAACCTTAGGGATTTTATTTCTTCTCCTATCAGTTTGATTCCCTTTCCATATTTATTTTTAACTTTATCAAACCCCTGTTCTATTTATAAGTTAAATGACATACTGCATCCATGTATTACTCCTTTATTGAGTTCTGTATTTTTTCTTGCCCTTCAACTCTAATTACTGCTGATTGCAGTCTGTAGAAGTTATGGATAAGTCTCCTTTCTCGATATTTTAATCCTGTTATCTTCAAACCATTAATAGTTTGCTCCAGTCCACACTACCCAACTCTTTTTCTAAATCTACAAATGCCACGAATGAAGGTCTGTTTTCTCTTATCCTGTCTTATAAAATTAGACGCAGAGTCAATATTGCTTCTCATTTCCCTACGTTCTTCCTGAAACCAAACTCATCTTCTCCTCGCATTCTATTTGACGTTCCACCCACCTATAGAAAATTTTAATGTATCATTGCTTTAATATTTCTAGTTGGTAGTTAATGATTTATTGAATGTGAGTTTTATTTAAATAATTGAATTTCAACATACAAAAACGGATATTTCTGAAATTATCTTTACAGAAATTTTGTAATCCAAATTAAAGCCTATGGGTAAAAACCAGGAAAAGTAATCTTAATTAATCTAAGACCTTCTTTTACCGAGAGTTCGGCGCAGTTGGTCGTTAGATGTTGCGTTTAGCATTTGCCTTATGTAAATTCCTATCCAGCCACTAAAGATAAGAACATTTCTTGGTCTATATTAGGATCTCCTCCACGCCCTTGGCTCACTCCTCTTTTCTCCAAATTAATAAATTTCCTTAAATCTAATCTCAGTACAATAACAATTTACTTTCACGCTTTACGCATAAATATCTGTTCAATAGTATATAATTCTTGGCTCTATATCATCACCTACACTTCACAAAATATACTCTATCAGAAAATATTATATAGTTTGGAAAATAATTTACTTACAAATAAATTTATTTTAATTCCACTGTAAAAAATTAAAGTTCATATAGATTCTGTAGTTTTGAAAAATCTGTCGATCCAAATTTCACATTTAACAGTTTATAGTCTAAAGAAATTGAAACAAAAGGAATTCATATTATACTTTTAATAATTATTTTCATTTTTAAATAATCTTACTGTGTACTACTCATTATAAAAAGAAGAGTTCCCCTATCGCTATACAACACGCGACACACATTCGGATGATAAATTCTCACTACAGAAATGTTTTATCTTCTAGGTGAAACACATTGAAGCAAAACTACTGTTTTCTGTAATAGATATTTCATGACATTAGTGGAAATATTACAGCTAACTATTTGATTACTATATTTAGAGGCGAACACTTCTATTTAATCATTTTTTCTCAAAATTGGTTTATAAATTATACTGACAACTCAAAGTTAATTAAGTTAAAGTTGTAACGATTTATTATTTTATGTCTAGTTACTTCGTAGGTATAATTTGAAATTTCTCTTAAACATTGAACAACAACGTGTTCAGAAGATGAGTTCATAGAATTTTGAGTACACGCAAAATTGTTAGGTAACTTTGATTCGTCAAAAACATTTTTAAAGAAAGTTAACATAAAATTCAGTCTGTTTAGTTGACTTTATTTTTTCAGGGATCCATACATAGTTTTAGGAGTTTACTACTATAAATTTTAAGACTTTCTAATCCCTAATTAAAGCAATATACTTATCTACTGTAAAAAGTTCAATTAGAATAATTGGTTTTAATATTTGGCTCGATCAGGAAAACATAAAATTAACAGTTAACCGACGCGAAAATCAAACTATATTCGTGGCTATTTCACTAAAAATAATTAGGAAATGAAGAACAGCCTTCTTGTGATTTAGAATCATAAACATTATCACAGAACAATTTTTTGTTTTATACTATGTATATAAATACTTGACTGAGACATTAGTATTTGACTATATTCGCTTACTAATAGCATTACTTTGTTTTAATTTTTCTTAAATATGGATCCTAAAGCTTCTTTTATCGTTTTAAGTTATGATAGAATTTTTTTTACATAAACAAGGTGTAACCAAACCTGTAGGTCCTTAATATTGTTTAACAATTCTCTAACACAAAAACCTTCAAAATAAGACAATGATTTGGCAGGGAAAAACGAATCTTCGAATATGTTATTTTTCATTTTAATGCTTAAGAATTGTTGGTAAATCATAACTTTACCTTAATAATAAGACATGCGACTTTATTTAAGTTTATATAAGTGTTATATCAGGTCCTATCTCATACTATCATTATCATAACTTTTCCAGTTAGAGATTCACAATGAGATGTTTCGTTGTAGGCTACATTATTTTCAAAGTTGGATTTAATAGCGATATGATGTCTATAATTAAATTTATGGAGTTGAGAGGGAAGTATTTGAATTGAGAAACTGTATGATTAGTGTATTTCTCAATTGACAGTCTGTAATTGACAAAGATATTTTCTCGATAAAGCACATACTGTGTACCTGTCACCCTGATTCGAATAATTCACCCACAGGTGCTCACGAGATCAGAGAGGGGGAACTCGAACAACACCGAAAGGACCATAAAATATCTATTCACATTCCTGGCTCATACCAAGCTATTAGAAAAGATATAAATGGGTCATATTCTCTTGGACTTACATCTGTATGTGCGTCATAAATGCCCCTGAGTGCCAGGTGATCGTATGGAAGTCCCTAATGACTATAATTGTTAATATGACTTAAAAACAACACCAGAAAAGAATATTTTGTTTCATAGCAAGCAAAAATTACTAAGAAGGGAAAATTTATCCTTTGTCTTACTTTCAGGTAACGTGTACTGTGCATAGTGAATTTAAATTAATCATTTTTTTCGCCAACCATAAATAGTAGTAGTTAACAGGAACAAGCTTGGTAATAAGATAATTAAATCTATAAGGAAACGAAATAAGACACCTGACCAGTATAGAAAAGCGAACTGTAAGAGACAACATATTGGTGTTTCGCTTCTTATACTCTGACAGAAATCTTACATTGATCAGAATAAATATTATTTTATATTTTATTAATTTTACTTATTATATATTATATTGCTCCGGGTTTGACTCCTGGCAAGGGCATGGGTGTTTTTGTACGTGTTTGAGTGCCGTTGGCCAATCTCCAGCACACTTGAAACTCATATTGATTAAAAGAATCTGCCTTGATCCCATAAGGTATAAGAGGACAAGCAACGCTCTCTCTTAAACAACTAAACCATGTAGTACCAACATCATTTTTGCTTGTATTAATTTTATTACCTATTTAAGGGCTAAATTTACTACGTAGTTATTGAACCATGACTAATTTTGGAACAAAAGCAAATGAATATTTAATGATATTCTGACAATTAAATATAAAATAAACGAGTTATTTCAGCCACTTGGTCAGTTTTTATTTTAATTTAAATATTAAACAATTCTACGTTACGTCTCTCATTTGAGACTTCTACAGGGATAAAAATTAAGCTGTACCTGGATCCTCTTTTCGGCCGAAGAAGTCATGGAGTGAGGTCCCATGTGCTGCTAAAGTATTATATCTGAAGAAGTCTCAAAATAGGGACGAAACGCGGTATTTTTAATATTTAAATTTAAAAAAACTGACGAAAAGGCTGAATTAAATTAATTTATTTTAATGATATTCGTTGTTCGTGAACCGAGAATTCTACCAACACCGCTCACGCAAGATATAGTTTTCGTTTTATATTATTTGATTTAAATAATTTTTCTGACAATTCAATGTATAATGGAGTCAGAGTGAAGTTCCATGTACCGCTAAATTTTTACCTGATGAAGTCTCAAATGAGTGGTGAAACGTCATAATAATTAACATTTAAATTATAAAATACTAACAAAGAGGCCGATTAAATCATTGATTATATTATTTGATTTATTTATTGGTTCCTCTGTTGAGGACATATAACAAGTCAAAAAGATGTAAATCCGCAACAAGAATATTAATAATAGACATAATCTTGATAATAATATATAAATGTAACAAATGTGCCATTTATTGATAAATAATAAAGGAGACGTCACATACAAGATAATACCTATAAAAAATATATATCAAAGAAAATGCAAATAACAGCTATACAAATATAAAATGTAAATCTATATAAAAGAGTTCATATTTATATATGAGGAGGATACCACTATATTAAATAATAAAAGAGTTAAAATATAATATAAAATAGATTACTACTCCTATGATTCATTTGTTTATACGGGAGCACAAATATACAAACACTCGCTCTTGTTTCCATATTCTACTGGTGGAATAGTATTTCTAAACGTTTTCAATACTGAAGTGTATATATGGTTGTTGTACCTGTTCAGATTTACCTACGAAATTCAGCAAGCAGCTCCACCGACGCGATCAAAGCGACGAAGCCCAGGGCTAACGTGGTGGGTAATTTACTACCTCCGATGGCCAACAAAATACATGGCTTACCGATTACAAATATTTTTTACAAGCCGACTGTCGTGAACACAGAGCTCGTTGGCTGTTTCATAGCGGTTCTGATTGAGTGCGATATTGGGCGCCGATTCGCGTGTCACCGAAACCTCCACCCCCCAAATCCCGTCCCGAAATGGTGATTGCTGGCGGGGGTGATTTGGGAACACGCCGATAGGAGACAGCACTGATAGATGGCCGTTTGGTGCGAAAAATTCGGCTTTTTTGCGCCTCTAAAATATATTAGCTGCAGGCTCGTTCAAAACGTAATTTGCGTTATTCATCCAAAATGGCTATATTTATATTTTAGACGAGGTTGACATAAAAAGTATTCTACGAAACAAAGAAGTAATTACCGACACAAAAGAACTTCACTTTGTCGCTAAAATAGCGAACTGTGAAACCGGCAAGTGGTTCCAATTTCACCTGGAAACTGCCAACTGCAGCGCCCAGATATATGGCCCGTTATTAACAGAGCTGCGCAGAGACAAATTCTCGTCAGCTTTTGTGATTCAAAATTCAAAAGCCCGCTGCGAAAATTACCTCCCATTGTTCTCTTCTAATAGCCAAATATGCTTTAATATCATCCTCGCTTTTTAATGTAGGCCTTGCCCTTTTTTATATCTATAATAATGCGTAAATTTTAAATAGGGATTAAAATGGCGTAGTAGTCTCTTCATGACTGCAAGAATTGGCCTTCCGCTGCAGTTAATGAGGTCAATTTACGTGTATCATAAATATGAGATCCAAACGATTTTCAGCTTTAGAAATGACAATAAAATAGTCAAATAAACAATCTAATCTATCACCAAGGTTGACAATCTTTTCTAGTTTGAACAAGACTTTAAAAATATATTCTATACATCACAATAATTTATCTAAATTGTTTAAAAATGTTAATTAATTTGCTTTTTAACGTACTTTATTTCTGTTGTTTTATTAGTGTTTTCATTCATATTTACGGTCAAGTATAAATATGACACTGAAAACGCTTGTAGCTGAACATATGTAAAAATAAATTCGGTGTATTGGATGTATCAAGGTTGTTTTTGAGAAATATATTTTTGAGAACTTTTGCATATTTATGTTTCAAATTTCCAATATTATTCATTATTTTCATTATACACAGACATGGCGAATCATATATATATACTGCATATATAAACTGATCTTAGAAAGGACAAAAATTGTGAATAAAATACCGATTACTTAACTTTCAAAAATGCATAATATGTAATCATCAATTTAACTTAAAACATTTTCACATATTCTTAAAAAGTTTGAAGAGTACCCTTTTCTGCTGTGGGGAATTTGGTTGATACATATCATTTACAACTGTTGGACACGCACAATTATTCGATTCACATGAAATGAAGTAGAATTTTAAGTAGATAATATTCTAATTACCTAAATGAATTTAATATCTCCGTGTAATTAAATAGTGTTTATATGCTGGTAAAACGGTATAGCACTTATCATTGAAATTTATTTTCTTTACCTTATTTAGTATACTCTTATTCTTTAAATTCATTAACTATTTTTAAAAATGGTTCCTTAACTTTCATTGTCTTCGAAAAATAGGTCATAGCTATCGATTTCTTCAAAACGTATATCAGTCTTCCTGACTGTAATTAGTAAACACGAAACAATAAATAATAAATGAAATAATTTAACTAAAAGATTTTCATTTTGTATTTTTAAATGAGATTCAACGATTTTTCGTCATCACAGTTGGAACATCTTAAAGTGTTAAATTTTGAAATATTGAAAATATGCCAAATCTGAAAACGTCCAAACTTGACTGACTCAATTAATAATATAAATGAAATGACCATTATTACAGTGTTAAAATTGAAAAACCGTTTTAGTAATAATTTTTTATTATTAATAATATTCTTAAAATTAATTCATTACTACATTATTAAAATTTAAACATATTAGGATCTATTAAAAATAATTAATTATATAATAAATATTTTGTATCATAATATCTTTTATAATGGCGATTAAATTTATCTCATCATACAATAAACAAGAATATAAAAATTAATACGTCATTAGGGATGTTTAAAGTGAAAGTAAGTAACAAATAGGAAATGAAACAAAATAAATCGTTTTATACTAACCTTATTTCTGTAGATTTTTACACTTGAATATTTCAAAATGTCATGTTGCTCCTGCAACGTCCGGTGCTTTGAGATCGGTTACAAAAATGTGAGTTTTGCGATCTGTTTCGCTGCTAAATTTATTTTTGTTCACTAAGAGACGATAAGACGAATTAAAGTTTGGTTTAATATTTAATTAAAGTATTTATGAGGGTTAAAATTTATAGTTTCATTCATGACAATTCTGTTATCGATTGCTTCCGTTGATACCGATCAGCGCACAAATCTTCATACAAAAAATATTTCTTAAAATTGTAGCCGAATATAAGCAAACGTTAACCGAAGAAAGTTTTCAAAACGTAAATGTTGTTTAGCATGTTATTTATCGTGTTAATAGTTGCAGTCGACTACGTGAAGACAATGAGAACAGGAATGAAGTTCAATTATTATTTATTTTACTTATCGGCGAAGTATATAGATATTGTGAAGTTGCCCCCCGATAAATGTAAATAAAATAATAATAATAATTTCACGTAGGTAAAATGGGTATAATAATAATAAATAACCAGTCTCATTTTATTTTATATTTACATCTTATAAGCTTGGAAGATTAAAGGGTCTTTTAACAGATTTTATTGTAGCAATTTACTGTCTATTGTGAAGCAAAAATAATTTCATTAGTATAATTATCATCCCACTAGAAAACCACTTGTTTAGAAGATCCTGCAGGAACTTAAAATGGCTATTCTGAATCCTGATAGAATCGTTTGAAACGCCTGAATAACTGCCGCAATAACAGCAAACAAAGGAACGAGGAGCTAGTGTATTGAATTCTGGGACGAAGACAGCGTCTTGCTGCCTCGCGAGTTGATCGTTGCCAACATCTCATCTCCTGGGAAATGCAGAGTTGGTCCTATAGAACGCGTAATGACTTTGATTCAGGCGGAGAGAAACCCCCGCGAACATGGAGAAGGGAGAGCCTCTCCCTGGAGTCCGCGATCTGGAGCGCCATTCTGCTGCTGCTGCTGCTTCTGCTTCGCACGGCACGCTGCCAGAAACACTGGTCCGAGTCCATTACGTAATGAACCAACTGTGAAAGAGTATGCATTCAGCTAGGAGCGCTGCAACACTGCGAATCCGCCCAGATCAATAACCCATCAATCTTTCCCTGCAGACCAAAGAAAACCATACGTTTCATCAGAGAGTGTAGCTATATCATAAATATGAATGCTTCCCTAATGAATTGAAATTATTCGACCAAACTAAGAACCACCAACAGATTTATTATTTCAAAATTTGACGACTTCCTTTTCAGTTAACTATTTCCATTCAATTTAGTTTTCATCAAACGTTCAGTCACGTCGCAGCGGCGACATGAACAGGACTTGTCATCATGACGTCATTTATTCAGCCTTCCGTAGTCTTAGATATTATTGGACTATTAATATGTAAACTTTCACGATTGTCGTATAGGCAGGCACATGCTTGTTGTCGACGAGTTCTCACAAAACGACAAATTTTTTCCAAAGGAAACATTATTCGACATTATACTCTCGTTTTATTACCACTATCTTCACTCTTTGAGATGAGTTTACACGATGCCAAATAAATTAATATGATGTTATTTTCTATTAGAGAACGTATATTTTCCCGACAAAAGTGCTGAATGAAGAGTTTTCGGGTTTCCAGTCAGGTGATGCAATTTGTTGTCTATGGCTGACACCGCCATCGTCTTCAGGTGAAGTGCCGTCGAATTCAGGAATGGTAGTTTAAATAGTCGTGTTAGGATTATCTTGTCCATTCACGGGTTTCCTTTCCTAGTATTTTTTGTTGTTATCACATTTAATAATTATGTGGAAGTAATATTTTCCCACAGAGTACACGATGGGGCTTTGCTCAACAGGTGTAGTGAGAGTCGGAAACAATACCCATTCAGCGGTCTTCCAGTGAGGGTATTACCTCTGGCCAAGACCGAGCTAAAATTTTGTAAAAAGTTTGCTACATGAAATTGCTTCTCTCAAAAATTTTCCACGTACGAGAAGATATTCACATGAAATGGGAATACGTAAGGACATGAAGCTTATACTAATGCGTGTAGCCCCGTATTGCGATTTGAGGGGGAAGAGCACGACTTAACTTCTCTCTGGCCAGAATCATTGACAAAACTGGAATGGAGGAAAGTTTTCTCACCGAAGTGACAAAATGATCGACAGAAAGGTAATAGGAAGAGGAGGAGGAGGAAAGAGTACTTGATCAGCGTATGTTTGATGTATGGGAGGTAAGATAGTAATGCGTGGGCCCAGAAAGGAGAAGAGAACTGGCACATGTGCTACACTACTTCCGAGCACTTACTGTAAACCTAGGTTGATGGCATGGAAGAATACGACGACGAGCCCGAAGGATAACTGATCTGCCCAATTACCCAACAGGTCCAATAAAGCAGCGGTAAAGTAACTTCAAACAATATTAAGTCTTCATTGTTTAAAAATATTTTCACCACGACTTCCTCAGAAAATGTTTTAAATTACTTGTTATGCTGTAAAGCCAACAAAATCGTGAAACTTTCACAGAAATAGTTGTCGGGTTTCCACCCGGGTCAAGTAAGTATTACGCTCTTGGATGTCTAGTATTGATAAGTATTGGTTGAATAAATTAATAATATCAGAATTGTAATAATTTAATCGGGCAATCTTTACACATTACCGAGATTAAAGAGATCTTAGCTCTATCAACTGATTTTCAGGTTTGCCATTTGGCCTGAGTGAATGTCCTCAATTGGATGGAGATTGAATTAATAAATTTACCATAATAATAACTAAAGTTGAAGAAGGGAATAGTCATTGTGGTTCCAATTCGTGATATATGTTGGTAGGGGCGTCTGATGTTTCTAAAATTTGTGACTCATCATAGCGAACTAAAGTAACAAATTTCTTGCACCGGTAGATGAGGGTCGAGTTATATAACCACTGGCAGTGGTATGAATAATAATTAATACACATAATATTTAAGCGATGGCATCCGACTTGACGATTGAATAATCTAATATACATGAGCAATTCGGTAATAAATCCGAAGCGTTTGGAATGTCGTTACAGACTTCTTGAAAAGTACTATCTGTTTTATTTATTGTATCTCCATAAATATGGAAGAACTGATAGTCCTTTTTCAAATCAATTGTAGAAATTTCGAGATTTTAAAGTCAGAGGTCAGACTTTTCGCGAACGACTGCATTATCTACAGAAAGCTAACGAACGAGCAAAACGCGATAAACAAGAAGATATAGAAAAATCAATAGCTGGGCTCAGGAAAATAAAATGAAAATTAATGGAAAGAAAAGAAACTCAACCTCGTATAAAAAAGTACCTTATTAAATAAGACGAAATGTAGAATAGGTGGGGAGCTCGTCCCAAGGGCAACGAACTGCAAATATCTGGGGATATATTTCAACAACAGACTTGGGTGGGAAGAACAGATGAATTTCACGGCCCGAAAAGCGTGTAAATTCCTTAAATTTCATAACGAGGAACTTAAAAAAGGGAAGTTCAAAATCAAAATAGGTTAGCACAATTTGGGAATAAGGGGTGGGGGCGAATTGTTGGAATCCCTATCGAAAACTTAAATAGAATCATTAGAGAAAGTTCAGAAAAGGACTGCTAATTTTGTGTGAGTAGGGCCGGGTCATAGGGATATATTGTCACAAAGGAGGGTGAAAGCAAAGTTGCATTTTCTATTCAAAGCTTATACGAGGCAAAAAACATGGATTGGAAGTAGCTCCAAAATACAAAAGCACAATTCTATAGGTAGGTGAGATCATCAATTCAAAGTCAAATGTGGAAAAAAATGTTGGCAAATTCTCATTCCGGAATAGGACCTTCAACAAGTAGTATAATTTACCTGTATGGGAAATACTCTTCAGGAAAATAAATTTAGTACAAATCTCAGAAAACGTGTGAAGTTGTTATTTGAATAGTATAAATGTATATTCGAATTTAAATGTTAAAGCCAAAGTAAAGTAAAGTGTCAAGTTAATATAATTCTTGTAGTGTTTCTCTTTTCCTTCTTTCAGGGGTATAGACATTTTTAATGACAATGATTATTTTTAGATTAGAAGTATTGTGTATAAGTAATTTCATTATGTATCTGCCACTGGACTTACGCCCAATTATAGACTAACAATAAATATAAAATTTTAATTATTTTATTTTGCCACCAGCATGTGTGGAATTTAAACTCCCGAAACTGTTGATAGTCACGTACGAGAATTCAATGCATCACGGTCATAAAATAATTTTGATGAGTGTGGAATGGCATGCAAATAAGCGACGAAAGACGCGATTTGCCATAATTAGCTATAGAATCTGAGGATTAGTAAATTATGCCAATCATGCTATTTAATCACGTCAATTACGGAATTTCGCAAGTAGACAAGCGCGGTAATTCATTTTCAACGTAATCAATAAGGAGGAAGTATCTATTGTAACTCATACTGGAGATATTAGCTTGACCGCAACGTTGGATGCAACGCCGGTCAACACAGTTGGGACTATTCTGTCACAGTCACGTTTTGCCTTGCCTACGATGAGGTAACAAAGTCCACAGTTAGCAGTAGTTAAACATTATTTCAGATTGTTTCTCTCAGATTGTTGCAATCAATTGTTCATTATATTCTTTCTTTTCTTTGCTCGCAGTACCCTCCAGTATTATTATTATTATTAACTGACCTCACTAGACCATAGAGGCTTCAATTTAACTAACTTCCAATTACGTGTTACTCTGCCCCCAGGGCGTTGAAAAGACTTTAATTAATTGTCAACGACACATACACTTTAATTTACAGGAGACAGAATCCTAATTTCCCGTACACTTCAGATTCGTAAGGAAATCCAGACTTAATTACTTTTTAAACCTCGTTATTATACAGGTTAATTGAATTCATACTATGAAAATAACAATAGGTTTATTTTCTTAGGTAATATTGTATATTTGAATGTACTTTCCCAATGAATAATTTACTGTACTAAAAGAGCTTTGACTTTGATTACGGATTATAACTGCTGATAACTTTTTTAATATAAAGTTATGATTTTTTGTAAAACATTTTATGCAAATAAATGGAGGCTCGGAAACAAATATGAGGAACATTGGTGTCTCGTCTCATCGATTCTGTAGTAAAAAAATCATAGTTTTTGTTAAGGCTAAACGTATCTCATATACAGTATTTCAAATACTGTTCTCTTTTTATGTTGAATTAATTATTTAAAATAAATGTATATTTTAATTCGAGCATTTTTAATGGTAAACAATCTATCGTCATGTGACTATTTCCAGTTTAGAGATCTAAACTTAGTTTTGTGTTATTATAATCTCGTAATCAAGTACACACATGAAGCAAAGCTTAGAGTAGGAAGGCAAGATTCTGTGGGAAGTTTGCTTGAAACAACGTAATATAAGCATAATAGTGGAAGTACTTCAATTGTAAATCTGATACAGCCTCCACCTACAGAGTGTATACGTTAGTTCAACTAAATGTTATATAAGAACAATTTCCTGTCATTCTAACTTCTATAGTAAAAATAGATATATTTTAAATTATCTGAAACAGTGAAACATATTACTACGATATTATTTTAAGTCGTAGTATTATCGATTTAATTTTCGTGTGGTAGACGTTTTAATTAAAATATTCCCTCTGCACGGGGCCTAGTTCATAATTATATGCAGGTATGCAATTCAAATATTTATTTATTTGAAGTAATAGTTCAGTGCTAGCAAGAGAATTCATTCTTTCACTTCTCAATTTTTAACTGATGATATTTGAAATATTATACTCCTTGCAAACTTTTTTGTAATATCATGTTTAAAATCCATTTCTCTCACGTTTCTTCCTGCTACTGCCTCCTGTCAGACGTATACTCCAGGAAATAAATTCAATCATTTACAGTTTCCTGCTATTTCTAATGAACTGAAATAGAAATTGGGATCCTCCGGGCGGGTCGTGTGGTATTTTTACATAACCAGCATTATTCCTAATTTTTTTATGGAGAATATTTTGCCCGTTACCGGATTAAGTTTTCCCCGGGGAAAAGACAATCGCACCGCCCTTCGCAGAAGTCCTCGCGATTGTGATGCAAACTCCAGACTGCTCTTGCAGCCGTCTCTCGCCGTGATATTCACACGGGATTAAATCGATCTAGCGCGCTCCAGACGCAGTCTTCAAGTCGCCTTCACATTGCCCCAAATTTCTAAAACTGCAAGACGGTCCACCACTACAAACAACTAATTTTCAGCAGATGCTTACTACAGAGTATTATTCAATAGATATAATTTTTCCGTAGGAACTATTCTTGTTTTAATCGTAATAAGTAGAATCTAATACTTATGTTATACTATCTCTTTCATTTCAAAAGATTTCACGAGGATTGTCTCGTGACAAAAGATTCAATAACATACTACATAAACTATTATTTTATTATAAAACAAGGATTTTAATGAAATTATAAACTCATTAATAATCGAAAAACAGTTTGGAGAATATATATTCCCTACTAAAAATTAAAATCTAAACCATTCAGCAATATATTTTCAGCAGAAATTCATTTATAGTCTACAGTTTTCAATTTTATTTTCAAGAAAAGTTGGTGTATGTACCTGCAGTGTGGTTTGCTACATATCAAAATTTCTAAATAAATAAATTCATTGCATTTTTAGGAAAATTATTTATTATAAACGGGCTTAATAAATGTATTTGCCACCCTATTTAGGGGACATGCGATTCCCGTCTCCCAAAAATTATCTGTGGTGTAATTATGGCTGCCAAGCAACGCCTTTACCCACCCGGACACTTTCAACTCGCGGCTTACCATTGGTGATGCCTGCTGAATATTCGAACACTTGACAGTATCTCACTGTTGACGGCATGCCCGCACATAAGAAGCTGCCGTATCAGAATGAGGTCTTTAATGCATCGCCCTCGGGCATCAGAAATTACTGACTGACTGGTGACCAACTGCACGCGACTCAACTTTTATAAATATTTTAAAATGATCTCATTGGAATGTAATCATAGCGCGTCCCTCTACGGTGTCATTGTCAGAACTTTCTTCACACGGGAGCAAGGATTTTACATTTTTTTCTCCCCCGATCCTGATCATTGTCACGTTTGCTGCTCAAACTGCACGAAAAGTTATGATCCAGTTTATACAGTGAAATTTTAATTAATTATAAAATAGTGCTAAAAGACGAATCAGTACTTTATCAAATACTTTTACTACAATTAATATTATTGTAACATTAATTTTGCGTCAAACTGAGACACTTTCATGGTTCGTAGAAAAATTATAAAAAGTGAATTAAAATAGGCAGACAAATAAATCAATACTGATAATATAGTCATTCACTCGCAATAATAAATTTCAGTACTCTTGTGTAATTGCTGATTTACTGATTTACATTTTTATGTCTAAATCGGAATACTGACCTTCTATCCCTTAATTGTAACAAGCCACAACGTAACTTTATAAAAATGCTTCATTTCAACAGTTAATGCCTACAAATTTTTATTCTAAATTAATCAACACTCGACGATGGGACCTGTAAAAACTACAAACTTTTATAGGGAAACGATTTTAGTGAACTAATTTTCAGTGTAAGCTTTGGATATCATCCAGCTGCATGATTTTTCACAACGAAAACTACGAACTAGTCTGCTAATAGTTTGGGACAAGTTATTTATTTTTCCTCCACCAACATTATAATCACCCTAGAAACTTGTTCCACAATTATTAATAATTGTCAGTTGTGATAGGAAGAGCAGACGACAATGGCGAGGCGCACGGCCATAAAAACTTATCTGCATGTAAAAACTTTTTCCGCGCCTCCCTTCGAAGCGCGTTTCCTCTGCCGATCGGGACGAGATTTCTTCGACGTGATGTTGTTAACATAATAATAAGAAGCATATGTGGAAGGCATAACTCGGTCTTGAATGGCCTTGCAGATGTGCCGCGATACCGAGAAGCGCGAGGCGTAGTCGGAAGGCATACACCACTCCGACCAAACAAGCTCCTAAAATAAACGTCATACATTCAAAGTCGTTTCAGTAAAATATAAACACGACTATATGTGCTTTTCGCCGCTCGATGAATTTTATAACATTGGTTACAGCACGGGTTTCAAAACTTTGTACAGCGCTCACTCGGCACGCGAATAAAAGCAACAGATTTATGATTTAATATTAATACATCAAAGTAATTAACAAAAACAATTTTTCTGAGACAACTGGCGCAAATCTCGGTACAACAACTAATTGTTTGGTAGATGAAATGACATTCGAATTAATCAACAAATATTCAAGATTTATTATGTTTTTAGACTTAACACAATATGAGGATAATGACATAAGGGCGAATAGATTTATTCAATATGTCAGTTACAATTAAATATGTTTCTCTTCTACACATTAAGGGTCACTTTAGATATGATGAGATTATCTGTTTCTACTTTATTTAACACTGTCTACTAACCCGGCGCCCGGCTATTTATTTATATGAGGTTGGTACAATATTTCATTCTGCGTCAGTTGGACTTGACGAGATTAAACAAGCTTCAAGTAAGTCAAATTTATTCACGCCTTCCTTATTCTTTTAAAACTGGTGGAATGTTTATTTAATTATAAACGGTGTGTTGACTGCAATAAGCACTGTAACTTAGATGCTGTCATAGGTTGGTACATTTAATTCTAAGGTACATTGAAACAGAAGAAAAATAAATTGCAGTAAATTTCCTCCCACACCTTAGGGCTGAATTGTTATAATTGAACACAGCGACTATCATAACTCCGCAATAGACACCAATCTCAATTGTTTTCATGTTATTTTCAAGGTAAACCTCTCCACCTCTATAAGTCCTCCGTCCAATTCGGATACAGGTTCCAATTTTACAGAAACAACTTCTGTAAAAACAATACCATGCTATTTGACGCCGAAACTTTCCATTCGACACAAATATCAGCGACCACTTTTTCAACCACCTACACCCCCGACATTGAACATTTGGTAGAAATTCCTCCACCCGTGTAAGATTCTCCTTTTCATTCCCATCGTAGGCACAATAATTCAACTTAACCAGGATGTTTATGCCAAAATTCATATGAGCAACTCCCATAACCCCGGGTTCGACACCAATCACGACTGCTTTCGAGTCATTTAATGTAACGCCCAGTTTGAATACTTCCCTCCAATGTTGAGTAGGATGTAAATTATACCTAAACAACATCGGGAGCAAATTTTTATTCGAATTATATATCGGTCGACTTTACATATTTAAAAAAAACGACCCTCCATCTCCGCCTCTAGGGGTGCTTTTTGTCTCTTACCACGACAATTCTTTTCTTCGCCTCGCAAAAAAAACGCGTGCAGTAAATTTAGCCGAAATTTCTCCACCAATTTTGATTTTTCTATGGATCGTACAGAAAAACATCTGAAGTTTGTGAGTTTTTCGTGTATATACAGTATCATAGGAAGACGGTAGTTGAACTGTCTCTTCAGTCTGTTTAGAGTGAAATAATTGGTAAATTTAATTAAGATATTATTTTAATAATCATACATTCTGAGTTGTTAACAAATATGCAAATAATTTTTGTCATATAATGCTCAAATAAATTGGATGATCAAGGCCGCTTACAGACAGTTTTATATTTTTAATCTCGTAAATAAAAAAATATTTTGTCCGAGTGTATTTATTTTCATGAAGAAGGCTCATTTCTTGATCATTAATATTACTCGTCAGCATAAAATTCTTTTCCAAAAAAGATTGCAAGAATTTGAGGCAACTCAAAGCCGTGTTAAAGGCATATAAACATTAAAGTCAAGCACAATATGTATACATAGTACATAAATTTCAAATAAAAAATAACGTATGTGGGGAAACTTCCATATTCAAACATATCCATAATAATTTAAACTATCAGCTGTAAGGATTAAGCTGAATCTTCCAGCAGCAATAAGATTTAAAAATAACGTCAATGGATTAGTGAAGTGAATAATAAATTAATTACTATTACCGACCTGTACAGACACAACTAAAAGTTTTAAACAGAATGGTTCTGATATGAGTAATAAATTCCCCTACGATGAATACTAATTAGTTTTTTTGTCCTGTTATACGACTAATCCACGTGTCTGGGACACCTGAGAAACCGTTAGACACGAAAGAACATTTAAAACAATAGAAAACGAACACAAGAAAGTGGAGACCGTTTTGAACTTTTTTTACAAGACCTGAGTTGACGTCTGAAGAGCTCGGTATCTTATTTCATCGATAAAGTAAACAATAATGGCTGTTTATAATGTGTTTATTTGTCGTCTAACTGATTCTGTTACGGTTATTCAAACTACGAGAAAAATAATTTATAGTTTTTAAACTGTGTTTGCATATTGTAAGTAAACAAGGATTTTTCAGTACAGTACTTATTTTGGAAATTGAATTTCTTCAAAATAACTATTTTTTTTAATTAAATCTGTTTATCAACGTACTCGAATTACTATGTAGTTTATCCCATTTTCCGTTACGAAACATCTATACCATTACAAACTGATTGAAAGAAACTCAGTTATTATATAAATACATTTTTCGGATTCTATTTTCATTAGATTTCTCAGTGGTGTTGGTACATATTGCAACATTAATTATGAAAACCTTCAAATATTAATTTCAACACTCCGCGATACGTCTATACTATTGGATCATTTAAATACCGTAAGTATGATAGCTGTTAACTATCCTTATCATTAATTTCCAACGTCGCTAGTAGTTTAATATATTGTTAGAAATAATCCTACCGTTTGTTTTTATTTTAACGACTTAGCACTTACCATATTCCTACCATTTCAATAATCTCATCAATATTCTAACATTTTATGATCCCATTCTGCTATATTATCATATTCATATCAAACCTCGTCAAGCGAATTTTACACCGATGGACCCCATCTCTTTGTGACCTTAGTCTCTTTGCTAACACAACTTCTACATGTCCCTTACATACATGATTATATTTATGAAGAAAAATTCTTTAATCTTTTTAAAACGAGGTCATACGTGGAGGCCTAAATTATTAATGACAAATTTCCGATCGTAAAAGATGGAAAAATAATTTTTCTGGCATAGGAGTTGAAACTTTCCTTGGTTGAGAAGCTGCTTGATCGATAGGGGAGTCGTAATTATTGCTGGCTTGCAGAGTTATTGGCCTCGGAGGCCCGCATCTCCACCCCCGCAATTAGACGCCGCCGCCGCCGCTGTCACGTGGAGGCGCCGCGACGACTCACGTATTCAAACTCTACCTCATCGATTTTCATTTATTTCGTGGAATAAAGAAATGCATCTTGAGACGCGTAATTTCGAGGCAAAAACGACATAATGGCTGGAATCGAGGAATTCATATTGAGTTCGTCCCAGCGCTTAATATAGAATTTAGACACGTAATTTTTCAGACTACGGACTGTCATATAGAAGAGAATTTCTATAAAATAATCACGACTTTATTAAAGTCTAAATATAATACAGTCTTAGTTAACTATTAATTGAATATTTTAGTTTAAAGATAATATTTTTATCAGTATAATTGAGAAAAAGTTTATTTTGCTTTATAATTACATAAATTTCAACACAGCTGGTTCACGCGTCTCAGAAGTTTACTTAATTTACTTAGTTTATAAACAAAGAGTTGCATTAATGATTTTGTTTAATTCGCTATTGTGATTATTTACGTTATTAACCGTAGTTTTTTTTATAGAAATAATCTTCCATGAGTTCTAAATATATGGGTAATACACTTACCCAGAAATAATCGTTACACCCACAGTCCGATGTTAAGAATGCATTGTTTGCGAAATTAAATGCATGAACAGTTCGTAAAAGTTTATTTTTTCTACGACTCAGATTGCTTACACGTGTTTGATTATGAAATAAGTTCCTTTCACTATTCCGCTACTGATGCGCAAGCAAAAAGTTCATGAAAATGGATTAAAGAATTATAATGGAAAAATATCGACCAAACCGAGAATCGAGCTGATGTTTATTTAATCGCTGTTCGTAAAATTCAAATTTGTGTAAAATAAAATATGGTAGGGATATTAAACTGTAATGGCTCTATAACTGTGCTTACGGCTTTGGCCGACAGGGGCGACTGCCAGATTGTAATCTTTCATAGTTACAAGTGGTAAGCGTCGCGATTCTCTTTCAGTTAATTCCGACATTATTACATCACTTTTCTTCATATTTTATAGTGGGCGGTCCTAAATACATTTTATCTTTTACATTGAAGTTGATAATCGTTACTTGGATTGCGAGAAATAACCACGTTTACTTGGGTTATATTTCAACAAAGCCCTGAGATTGGTCTGTAATGAAATAAGATCCTGCGAATTCACCGATTACTCGCACTGGTGGGTTCCCATATGGTTCCGAGAAAGTCGTTTACGCGTAATCGATAGCACAGCGACGTCGCTGCGTGTGTTTGTCCGCGAACGAACGGCTTAATTAAGGCTCCCCGCACCTGGGCCAGTGCAGAAGGCCTGGCTTTACTCGGATCGATACAAATGACTTTCGCAGCTAACCGTGCTTAGCAAGAAAGTTACCAAGTGTGCGGCCGGGTTGTGTTAGTCTCCAGAAAGGGCGAGGTTCAAAGTTCCACCCCCCCCCCACTCCCCCAATTGCCGCTGTCCGTAGATGGTATTACCGTCCCCTTGGTTATCGGCCGGCAAATGTACACAAACAATGCTATTACAGTCACGATCCAGTGACATAGTCTACATAATACATGAGGTACTGACGGTATTGATGCTTCTCCATGTCCATTCACGACGAAAATAGTGTCAACAGAGGAACAATGGATCTATGATCATTTATTCTAAAGCAACAGATTAATTAAATCCGTACATAATGATAAAAATGGCATGACTCTTTACGCATACGTTACTAATTTCTTGAACATTCAGCATACAGACGTACCTTTTTGAACAATTACTTTTCAAGCCACTTACTGCACCGACGGAAAAGTGGGTTTCAACAACTGGCATGATGGCTTACCATTATTTTAAAAATTTATTATTGCAAACTTTTATCCGAAGATATTACAGTTTATCTGACATGTTACATACACAGAATAAATAATTAACATGAATGCTTGTATAAATTGAAAATCCATTGACTATCAATTTAAAAGCGAGAGAACCGACAGAGCTGTGGACGTAACAAGTTATTGCAGTTTATAATATTTAATTGGTTAGTGTTTTACGGTGAGTATTATTAGAGTTTAGGATAGGAGGGGATAAGATGAAGATAAGTAAAGGAATAGTTGGTTTAAGAACGGAGAATGAGATGCCAGCTATCTGAGGGAGAAATTATTGTTAGGATATGCCGGAGTGGGATAGTGGAAGGATGTAGTATATAGGTAATTTTCTTTTGAGTCTGCGGTACGTACCATAAAGGAGTCTAGAAATCAACTAGTATCATTAATACGCACAGTACCTGAAAGTATGTTTAAAAACGGTAAATTTAATAAAACGATACCGTAAGGGAGACAGAAGATTCGGTATCCTGAGACAGGTAAAATACTCTCGGTACACTAAGAGGGAAAAATAAACTCATTGTACCATATAGACCATACTATTCTCCGTAACCTATTAAACGCAAAAATAAATCCGGTACGAGAAGGTACACCAAAATTATCAGTTATAAATACTACAGGTACATGAAGAAAGTAAGAGAGTCAGAAAAAGTCCATATGCCTTAAAAGGGTCTAGTATAACTCTACTAATACTCCCTTTTGACATTTATGTATTGAAGCGAGTTCTATGCTCTTTATATGTGCAGCAGACTCGGATGGTCTCTCTGGCACGTTAGTTCTTTGCTTATTATTTAAGTTTTTAATTTGTCGTATTTTCGTTCTTTAAGTTTGTATTATAGAAAAATGTATTAAAATTAATATTGTGATAGTAAGGAAATATTTATATTTATACATTGTTAATATTTTATTTGTTAATTACCTAATATGTAATACGACGTTTTTATTTGTTTGTTTTCATATATTTTAATGATTGTTAATTTTATTCTATACATGTAACTGCGGAGTTGGAGAGAAACAATTTTCTCGTATTTGGGTGGTGAGGTGCTAACGTTTTATCTGACTGCATCCCCATCTTAAGAGAGCCTGTACAGCCTAAATCTAAAATAAAATAATAAAGGGGACACACAACCGCAAATTATATATATATATATATTTAATTTGCGGTTGTGTGACCCTTTATTATTTTAATTATAGCGATCGGTCGTTTCCGGACAGCTCTTCCTCGATAATATAATTTAACAACTTTTAGGGCGCCAGATTTTTTTTGCCATTAAAACACAATTTAGACTTTTAATTAATTCAGAACACGAAAAATTATAAGTTAACAGGGCGTGGTCACTCATTCATCCTTACTTTACGAAACACGACCTTCTTCAACCATAACCCACTGACGACTGCCTGTCAGCTTCCGCTTACATCAGCCAATCCGCAATGACACCTTCACAACAATGCGTCCCAGAGCATTGTTGCGTGACCTTCGTCCAACACGTAGCGACTCGCAAGCTACAACATCTGCCCTGCATTGTTTTTATCTGGGGCTGTAATTTAACATGTTACAATATATTATGCCCGAAAGGTGTTTAAATTATTCATAAGAAACTAGGGGGAGAACACAATCAATCACATTGGCTCTTAAAAATATTTATTTGACGCAAATATCTAACGTTTTGACGTGTTTTAAATTCTCTAACCAACTCCACCTTCGCTCGTCAGTGTTTCTTTCTGAGTATAAATAAACGTGTACAAAATTTGGCTGAAATATCTCCACCCATTCAAATATATATGATGGCGCACAAACATCCAATTTTATTTATATGAATAATAATTAGTCCCACTCCCTAACAGAAGTGACAGAAGCAAAATTAACTCCTATATATGGATGTTGATGTGTTGTAGAGCAGACTGGTCTTGTACCTCTCTTTTTTTTCCGTTGCTTATTCTTGGGGTCCTGCACGCCTTCAGGGTCTGGCGCGTAGTGTCAATGAAAGTGCTCCGCAGGCCAGGGCATTCTTTCAGTTGCAATTTGCGTAAAGAGGAGATGTTTCAGTACGAGACCGAGCAGTTGCAGTAGCAGTAGCAGTAGCAGTCGTAGTCCATTGTGAGGCCGCTGCTCGCTGCAGGAGCTCAAAGCTGGCAGGGCCGCGCGCGCTCGCCGGTGTTCCGCATGAAGGAGCACAAAGCTTTGACGCGCTTTGGCGTGTCCGCCAGCTCGGAAAACGCCGCTCTTGCCCGTCTTAGCACCTCTCTGCCCCACCGGCAACTATATTACACACCCCAAGATCCTATTCCATAGGTTACAATCTAATATAGGCTATGCAACGCTATAAATAGTACCGGTGACCGGGCTCCAATGTTTCATGGAGAAATGTACTTGGTTTTCCTTCCTTCATACGGATTCACCATTATGTAGACACTCCTATTAAATTTATAGCCTTGCAATTATAAATTTAAGTAATGTGTTTCTAGAAGACCAGAATGGAATAGTCAACCGGACACGCGAATCGAACCCGGGACTCACTCTAACCAAACCGTTGAACAAATCCCAATCGATGCCATGGCCCAATGAGTCATCATTCTACTCTTGTACACCTGATGCACAGGCTCACATTCAATTACTAGGAAATCAGTGAAGAATCGATATTATGTAAATTGATTAAAGGTGCAGTAATTTAAGTTCAAAAAGTGGCGAATCACTTTGATTAAAGCAAAAGGTCATGAAACTAAAATTAGAATATCAGAATGGAAAAATGTCAACCCGAAACCGAAATAATTCCCTGCTATTTAGATTCCGGATCTGATAGAAATTTTAACTTTCTGATATAATTTAGTTTCATTGAATAGAACTGCGATTAAATCGAATTAATCCTCACTTTGACATGTATTCCGTGGAAGCAACCATTTTCTTATATATGTAGGTATAATATTACTTCCATTATGTAATAATTTCTTTGAACCATATCTGACTTTTCATAAAGTATAAAAATTTATATGTGGCCAAAATAGAATAAATTAATCACTTGATTTATCAAAAGTTAAAAATGACGAATTTTCAAATATTTTTAAATAAGTTCTTCTTAAACAGCTTTCATATTATTATAAATTTACTAAATTTTAAATTTAACTTTTTAATTTTTTATATTATTTAAAAAGTATTTTATTACGACGTCTTTCAAAGCCACCAAAAACTCCGATTTTCCAAATGAATTTATTTTATTATTAATTTGTTATAATATTTCATTTTGTCTAAAGAGACTTTGGGAACAATACACAAAAGCATTATAAATTATTTTATTCATTCTAAAAGTCTTGAAACAGCTTGAAATGGCTAAGAAGGTTTTATTGTTTTAAAATAATTAAAAAAATAAAATATGAATGTGAAATCGATTTGATTAAAATTTATGTAATTTACAATATTACATGATTGAATAAATTTTACTTCACAAAATGGCCAGTTTTAATCATTAGCAATATCTATTTTACAATATTTACAGACATAAGGTTTTTTTACTAGACATGAGATCTGTTCTAGGAGACGTCTTAGCGAGCCTTCTCATGGAGCAGAATACATACACATCCTACACGGAATTGGCAATTCAAGGAAATCAACAAAAGGCTAGAAACAGTGTAATTACCCTTTTATCAGCTTAGCCTGGAACTTGCAGCTTGAGTCAGAGATGATTTATCTCGTTTAGCTATGAGGACATTCCGAATTTAGTTTTCTTCTTTTATCGCTACGTTATTGAGTCTCCAATCTCTTGCTGTTTTAATGGCCCCTATTTAATGTTAAATATCCTGAACTCCAAATGCTCAGAGTACAAATGAAAATCTCCACTATCGTGGTCCTGAATCCTTAGTGTTCTAATTTCCCATCGCAAAAATAAATTTTTCCTGGGTTTTAATATTTTAAACTCACATTTTTCTTTATTATCTGTCGGTGACAAGGTCCGAGCCTGACCAATACAAATTATTAAATGTCGTCTTTGGGAGTAGGATTTACCCCATTCCACCGATTTTTTGGGGAAAACACCCGATGTTGCCAACTCTCAAAGACTTTAGAAAAACTCAGGCATTGCCAACTTGCTTTGGTTTTATTACAGTCTGTAACCTCCTTCAACTTCTCTCACACCACTTGGCATTGAATTAGTATTACCAAATTCAGCATGTAATTGTGTTTTGCCATTGCAAATATAAACTCATAATTCATGTAATAATTCAATTTTTCGTCAGCTTTCAATAATAACGCATTTTTAATGACCATTAGCGGACACTTTCATAATCTAAAATAATGTATTCAATATAAAATAATTAAAATTACGAATAGTATACAAGTGTGATGTACATAAACATTGTGCTGATAAGTAAACGTTTTAAATTTGATTATTTTGCTGAGTTATAAATTAAGTGCCTGTTAATAGTGATTAAACGTTTCTCATTTTAATTAAACCAGTGAATAGATTCTGAACGGTTATTGGTTATATTTCATTACATTACAAAAATTTGGGTATTGAAAATATAATTAAATAATATGTCATGCAAAATTATATAATTTTCTAATTTTGATAAACGGTTGTATTAGATAACAGCTATTTTATTGAAGAAGTAATCAATTAAGAGAACAATAAACAATGGGAGACAAGAACAACTGTGGAGTCCACACTAAAACAGTATAAGTGGTCAACCGGAATTCAAATTTCTCCACAAAGGGGATCAAACAGAGTAATTACATACAAGTGTACCGTCACGTACACACCATTTTCACACCTATCTTGAAACTTTCAGTCTACATTGTTAAAGTACGTTTTGCAGGCTAGCACGAAAACTTCGAGCTGCAGAACAAATACGATCATAAAGTTATAGACAGGACAGCTGCACTCAATAATAAAAATATGAATTACGAATTATATATATATATATATATATATATATATATAGAACCACGGATCGAAGAAAGCAAACTAATCATTACCCTATTAATAGTTATCATTATAGGTGAATTGTTTAGCCAAGAGATAACCTTAACGATAAGTACCGTATACAACGTTTTAATTTCCGTATAGAGGATTACCAGCCAGTTATCAATAATATTAAACCTAAAATTACCGTTAATTGAAAACAACCGCAGTCATAATTAAGACTTACACCCGTAATATTTTATCGGTCGCAGTTATACCAACACAGTTTTTGAAACCATTTATTTTTTCGAAGATTTTTGTTATGCCAAAATAAATTTCGTATACATTCCTATAGTAAATACATCTTTTACAACAACATATGATATCTAATTATTAATAATTTCATTATCACTAGTACCCTATATTACATCTTGAATTTGATACGTTCCAAACATTATTGGTAGATCCCCCACCGATTTGTGATCAGTGCCATATACAGATCACAGTTGAAGTACTGTCCAAAATTCGAAGAAGAGAGGAAAGAGATTTTAAAAGCAAGTAATCTTAACCAGCTTGCAAAAGGAAAAAAGGCACAGGAAAACTTAATAGAACTCTTAAAAAAACTATTTTTACCATAAAATGTAAACTTTTAGTATATATTCTTTTAGGTACATTTAAGGTTAGCACTGAAAATATAAATTTTAAGTAAAAATGTACAAAATTGTTAATTTAATGTACAAAAATGTAACGGATATTGTAATTTCGTATAAGTCACTAATGACTTTTTTGTTTATGCGACTATAAATAAATTAATAAAAATATATTATTCGGACTATGTTAGATTTAAATAGATTCGGAATATCCTGAATGTATTAATATTTAGTCTCCGGACATCCTGAAAGTTGTTTCCAAAAATGAGATGCTGAGAGGTGTAATACAAAATAAATAATATTCGCGACCAATTTAAATATATAAAAATGGATAGATTTAATTTTGACATTAAAAATGACATGTAACTTGTATTTCGCTGCCTAGGAGTGGGGGTAATTGAAACTATGTTCTGGGTGCACAGTACGAAGCGTTGAGAAATTTCAAATAAATTTGGTACACACATTTCTTGTGGTCCAATAACAAAACTTTTAGGGATAAGATACGTATACCACCCGTTGGAGTGGTAGTAGAAACTTTAAAACTTTGGTACATATTTGAGTCGTATAAATTGTTTTTTGTATCAATGGGATTGATAATGTTTGTCTCCATGTTGTATCTGTATATTTTCAACCCACCTTTGGGTGGGGGACAAAAGATATTTCATGATGGTAACGCGAAATTACCTATATTGTTGTATGTTTTTGGGTTACAATAATCGGAAAGTTTAATTCTGATACTTAACATGGAATTTAACCTATACTTTATCCGCATAGTAGGAGTTGAGGTGTGGAAGGTTGTGAAATGCAATAGCACAAAGTCAATCCACGTTCGTGTCTAATTACAAGGATTTTGAAGCCCCTGAGTTCAATTGTAACATTCAAAATATATTAAAGTCAAACTTTGGCCCTGTAGTGGGCGATGAGGGGTGAAGGGTCTGACAGTCAGTAGAACGAAATGAAGCGAGATTGATGTCTAATTCGGGTCTTTGAAAGGGAATGATCTTAAGTTTGACATTCAAAATACCAGTTGTATTTCATCCATTACAAGCGGGGGCGAACATATTTTTTTCTTACAATTGGAGAAAATATTAAACTGTGTACACTTTTTACTATTTAAGTCAAACACTGGGTGGATAAATATCAAATAGCCCATTAACTAAGTACCGTGATGATAAAAGTTAATCAAGTATAGACCAAAAAATTGTTGATCTAATAACTTTACCGGGTTAAAATATGAATAAATATGTGGGCAACACTAGTTAAAAATAGACTACAACTCTAAAAAACATATGTGATTATCGCAAGAGACAATGTTATATCCAACCTTTGGGACGTAATAAATTGACAAGTTTAAAATATTCTATATCATCTCCTAATAGTCAAATTTATATTTTTTTATCAAAAAATAAAGTATTTAAAAGAAGTTATTGAATATTAATATTTATTCAATTAAATTTATTAAAACATTATATTTAATGAATGGAAATTTACATTAATATATATGTATATATATCAGATCTAATAATCCTATCATCAAATCTTTCGTTAATTCTTATATCTGGGTTATTCTTAGCTAAATTTTGTCCAATTACATCGTTTATGTTTTATAAGACATTCAGTAATTCCATTTTAAACCTTCATTAGCTTTTCCATACAGCACTTTGAGGAATTCAATTTTCTTTGCCTTCTTGAGTAATTATTTTAATAATATTGTAGAACATCACAGTTTTCTGATTTCGTCATAAAGTAACTAAACGTCATTAAATAAAAATTCTCAAGTTGTTATAAGAACCAATGCGTTAAGAACAATAAATAGTATATGACTAATAAACTAAGTATTTAAGTCGTTGAGAAGAAAAGGCATATGTTTGTCACCTCTCAGCCAATCTCTCCTTTCCCTTTCTCTAAGGAAAACGCCAATTTTTTCATCCCCATGTAGCGCGGGAAAGCAGTTGGTATCTAAACGATGAAGGAATTGATTCATTCTCTCGTAAACCTCGTGGTCGTGTCTCAAGCAAGTCGCATGACTGAACGATTTGATTATCCTGTAGGTGATGCAGGCGCAAGCAGCTCCTGAGGGACCACATTGCCCGCGGTGTGAAATGCGATACACCTCCCTCGGGCTGCACTATATCCTCCGCTACAAGACAGCCGGCATTCCTACTAATGGATAAAGTTAAATTGCCTGCAGACGTACAAACAGCGAGCTGCGGTGCTGCGCCAAATTGTTTCTTTTGTCTGCGGTATGGTTACAGGGCGTTATTGTTTCTTCAGGTGACGCTTATGTAATATAGCTATTCAAGTTAAAAGGAAACTTACATAATAAACTCTTATTGGGATGTCGAAAAGTTATGCAACACACACACACAAACTCAGTCCTTCATTCATTTCACGAAAGAGCTTCTAAACCTTTCAAAATTCTAGATGAACTGGCGACTATACTAGGGTGGTCTATAAATCCGGTCAGAATCGGGCTAGATCCATTTGGTTTTGTCAAAATAGAACCCCTTCAATGATTCAAAGAATCAACGATTCAATTAATTGCATTAGGCAAATATAATTGTTAATTACAGAAAGTTATAACTTAAGTGGACAAATAATTTAAAATTTTGAATACCACATAACGTCTTTGCAATCCTTGTTGCTTTCGTCAGGTGACTGAATGAAGTACGGTTTTTTTAAAAAAAAGAAGTGGAGGATTTAAATATTAATAAAATTAATTAGTGCTTTACAATTATTTATTTAATTATATTTTTAAATCAATTCCCTTGTTGGGTCCTGCACTTTTAAATTACCGGCAAATGTGGGATATTATATGAGCAACGGCTTGGCTCAGGGAATTCTTATTTATGAGATTCATCAGGGTTGATTAATCAATTAAAGTGGTTACAAAAATTTATACATAAGTTATGTACCAATTGACTAAAACTTAGACATTTTATTATCAATCCAAGTAAATTGTAGTATGGCCACTTACGTTAACACAGGGAAATAGCGATTCTTTCCCTAATTGGTCTCAAAAGTCTTTAATGCACTGATAGCGCCCTCTCTCACTCATAGTCGCCGTTACATACAACTGAATTCCCTTGTTCCACTCTCATTGTCGTCCTCTGAAGCGTTGCCACTCAAACAAAACCAAATAATTATTAGGGACATAAATTATCTACAATATAATAGCCTGATTTTGAATATTTATTCTTAATAGCCCAAAGACAAGAAGGTTAATATTTTATAAAAAGACATCAACTTCTGCAACATGTAGAATTACTTTTTTATTCTAATGTCTAGTTTGCGTAGTTTTGGCGATTTAAATATTTTTAATACGTTTAAATTGCAAATTATGGAGCACGTTGACGTGTAGATATCGTGTAGCTGATGTGCACAGGTTCGAGAGAGAATATGTCGTTGAATTGTAAGAGTGGAGCAATGAAGACTATGGATATGAAATTGATGCAATAGATGGAAATCCTTCGAAAACAGCCCTAACTGTTGACGGTTCGCGCTGTATGCTGTCCAAATTCATGTGTATTCTGGAACCAACTTATTTACAGTGAGGTACTCTGCTACATGCCCCCATAAATACCCTGGTAATGGTTTTCAGAGTCTCGAGTTGGGTTACTTATTTACCCCTGTAATACACATTGCCTCTAACTCAAAAAGAAATGCATTTCCATTACAATTTCCTGCTGGTATTGGAAAGCCTACTGGACAAAAAAGGTATTCTATCGTAGATGAACCTGGTTGGTGTTTTATGTCTATAGATTCTAAAGAAACTCTTTTTATTAACTACATTTTATGATCCTTTCATGGAGCTCTTGTTAATATTTTCTACCTTACCAACATTGATGTAATATTACATTGCATCCGTTCCATTTCTCCATATTAGTTTATTTATAAATGTAACTGAAAACCCTGTTCTAATTATTTTATACTGTTTCTTGAATTATGTAATACGTGTATTAAGTTGAATAACCAAAATGGAAATGGAGTTAGGCTAAAGAATTAGTTATAATTCAGAAAATAGTAAATAACTACCAGGTTTATTTTATTTTCAATACTGGTTGTAAACACACGCCTTTGTGCATATTCTATTATCGGTAGAATAAAAATGAACAAATACTGTGCCAAAGAAAAAGCTCCGCTTTAAAGTTCGGATTAAATCATTAACTCCCCTCGCAGGAAACCTGACGATGCTACAAACTCTCCTCCCTGCCATTGCTATTACTTTTTGCCTCTGTGGCTGGATTGGTAGTTGGAGCACGGTGACATTATCAGCTATAATACTGCGAAATATTAGCCCCAAAGCCGCTCGTATCAGTTATCAGTTTCATGCCCATTGAATTCGATACGTACGTGGCACTATCGCCAGAATTCTCATTATTGAGTAATATTTGAGTTACTAACCCGATAGTAATTCGCAACCATTTAATTCCAGAAGGTAAAAGATACTTAAATTCTAAATATGTTAATGAAAATACTAAATATGAATATAAAACATTATTCATTGAAGGTTTGTATATAACCTTACATACACTAATGAGGTCAAATAGTACCACCCTCCCATTTTTAAACTAACAATGTTTGTAATATTGAAATGGTATAGTTAGAATAAATATTTATTACTTAAAAGTATACGATTGCCGACTTAAAGCCCCATACGAAATCGTAAACAACGGTCCAGCCCAATTAAAGATAAATTTTTACCTCTTTAAATATTTAATATATACAATGACACAAATGCCAACAAGGTTTAATGCAACGATAATAAATAACTTTGAAACAAGAACTAGTATCAGGTTTAGATGGTGATTATGGGGAACAAAATTATTTACGCTTGAAAATATATAATAATAATTAAATTTATATAAAAAACACTGACTTATTAATTTTCATATATATCCCTTTAACTTCGAGCAACACCCTGCCTCTCTGCTTCCATACCCTTTCCACCCTCTCTCGCTTACTCCTTCCATTCAAAGTCTTGTACCACACACTTATTTTTTGTTTTCGCCTCCGATGGAAGCGCTACCCCACGTGACGTGTGTTCGCCAATCTTTATGCGTCCTTCGTCCAGCGTAGTTTGCTTGGGAAGTCTTGAAGGGTGAACGTTCTTTCAAAAAACATGCCTAATCTTTTGTAGCTGCAGACAAACACGTTTTAATTTTATGGTTAATAAATTAAATTATAAGTATTATAAATTTTCCATAAATTTATTTGTTTATCAAATTTACGGAATTAAATGTTGAAAAAATAAAAATCGTCAGAAAGTGAGGTTCCTCGTATTATTAGTCTCCTGTAATGTATTTCTGAACTTAATTTCAAATTTTATCTATTTTGTTTTAAAACGGCGCCGTAGTAATTATTCATAGTTGGCACGGCATTACTGTCAGTTAGTCCCACAAGCTTCTTACGATAAACCTGGTTGTATACAGTATGCATATTGGTTTATTTCTTTTCAGTTATTTTTATTTATGTGACATAATTAATAATAAAATTAGTCAGTGAAAAATAAAAAATATATTTTTTAACTTTTTCTTCTTTAAAAAGCTTTACAGGTTGAGTTTTTTAAATTATTCAATCCAATAAATTTTTGAGTCATGAAGGTCTTGTAAAATTAGCATTAGAGAGAAGTGTAGTGGGGTAAAAACAGAATAGAGAGATAAGGATTGAATACGCTAAGTAGATTAGGGAGGATGTGGGATTTGGTAGGTATGTAGAAATGAAAAGGCTTCAAGGATGAACACCACAACAACATCCAATAATAGGTCCGGAGGTTACCAGATTATATAATACCAACTATATTTTTATTTTAAGACGTTCGTTAAACAAATTTATGTTTGTGACAACACTTAAATTATTGACTAACGGTACAAGTGATTTTAAAGAAAGGAAGGTTACTAGGATAGAAATGATAGTTAGGTCGTTGAGACAATAACAAGATAAGCACAAGAAACTTAAATTTTATCTTAAAGTTCCTAGGTCCTTTTCACAACGTCTTTGAAGAAGGTTTTATATATATGGTATATGTGTGGAAGATGGAGGTTTTGTAAAATAAGTGCTTAAAATAAACATTGACCATTCGTATTAGTTAAAGAGGTTATGAATAATACGAGTCGAGTCAACGTGACAGCAAAGATCGTGAGGGACAGACCTTCCAAAGAGAAAAAAGGATACAAACTAAAACTTTCATATATAATGGAGTTTTAAATTTAATTTACTTAACAAAAAGTTATTGTTCGTATTAAGATATTTAATTTTATAAACACGATGGAAAACGTTATTGTCTGTGGTAAGACAAAATATTTATAGAATTACGAGTCAGATTTCGTGAAATAATCAGCGCATATTGCGCTGTTAGTGACCGTTGTTTGCACCCATGTGTTAGACTTCGTGTTCATCACGTGATGATGCATAATGGCCGTCTCAGTGGAATAGGCTCTGTTCCCAGTATCAGCTCATCAAGGAGCCGGAGCACGGCATTGTGTGGGAGTAATGGTGATATTGTGACACACGTAACGTGAAAACATCACATTTCGTGCCCCGCTTTCTCGGTAATATGTGAATTCCATTTGAAGCTATTTTTGCCGAGTTGTTTTCCGAGCCGCCTTTGTGGAATTACCGTAATTATGCAACATTAATACTGTTCACCCTCACGCAATGCACGGAGTTTCTGCTCCTCTTCGTATACTTTTCTGTTGCTTGCGGGTTCTATTACACCACACACTATATCACTTGCTTTTGGTCTAATCGGTGCTATGAAAGTTAGTGAAGTGAATACCTTATTTTTCAAAAGACATTAGGAAATAAAAAAGCATTACGAAATTATTGGTTATGCTCAACATTGCAACAGAATACCTTGGGAAACAATCGACAGCATCCCAACGAAATAAACTCAGAACTAAAGATAATAGACTCCATCGTTTTTTAAGGAATAATTAACTGAAGACCTCTTCTATTTTATATTATTTGAAGGGATTGAAAGGGAGATATGAACGGACAGCAAGATAGCGAAAACTCTAGGGACACCTTCTCAGGTACGTTGGATTTTTAGTCTGACGTTATTCCTATGAATGAGGTGATCTTTGATCTCAGAATTCTCCACTCGATGTAGAATGGGTGTGAATATATCTAGCTGACTATCAAAATACAAACAACGACCGCGAATAAAAAACTCTCAAAACTGACCCCATTTTGGTGGCCCCTCATTTCTTGGCCTTTTATTATTGTTTTAAGAAGATAAGAATGGGAAAACGTAGACCGGGCCGGCGAATCGAACCTGGGACCTCGCGCTTCCCGTGAGGTTGCTCTAAGAATCTGCCAGATTCGATGTCACACTCCTCCACTCTTGTAAATCTAAGTTCATCTCACTTGCAATTTACTTACCACATTCTGCAGTCCCTCAGATAGAAAGTCAGTGAAGAATGGACATATTGTAAATTGATCAAAGGAGCATGGATTTCAATTCCAAGAGAGAAGAATTACTTCAAATGAAGCTCAGCCAAAGACCGGGTCCCGTCGACATTTTTCGAATCTTACCTTCTAAATTTACTTCCCTGGTCTTTAGTTGAGCTTGAAACGAAGAATCGTTCTCTATTGGAATTGATTATTATTGTTAATGCAACCGGAATTAGATTTAAATCTATTACTACTTTTTAAGTAAATATAAATTGTAAAGACACAGTATATTTTATTTACTCATTTTGTAACCCATATAGAATTAAATTTGTTATAAATTAATATATAATATGCCCCACAGTTGTGTGACAATCGTGATATTTAATGGTTTATATACTGGTAAAAAGGAATAAATTTATAAAGTGTTCGGAAGAGGAATGAAAAATATTTAATTAAAGATTTGGAATTTTAGAACCATAAAGTTTGAGATTCAAAATGCAAACAAGAGAATTGAATAAAATGGTTTTATATTTGAGACACTTTAATAACATGTCTCAAAGGCTCCACCATGCTCTCTCCATGGACCCGCAATTTAATGAACTCTCTCCCTCAAAACTTCTCTCCATGTTACCTCGTGCGTCCCAGAAATTTCCTCCTACCCTTTTCCTGTACCCAATAGGCTGTGTATGGTATTTGCACAATTTCAAAAAATAGGAAAATTTTTAGCTGTCGGTTGTAAACAAGTGTCCTATCATATATTTTACGTTATTTACGTGCAGTAGCTCCTTCTTATTATCCACACCTGGCTTCCGACTTGACGGAAGCAAATCCTTCATGAATTAGTAACGGATAGAATTTATTTAATTGGTTGACACCCATCGTCAGTAAAACCCTCTTACATCCATTGTGAAGAAAGGTTCGTTTGCTTTGTCTATAGAAGGGTCCAAGCACTGACCACGCACACAAAAATTATACGTAGCAGGCCTTCAGACTTTCTCTCTCTTACTTTTACTGAATAATTAAGTTAATGTATTTAGTAAATTATGTGTTACGGAAGGTGAAAGGGTGTTTATTTTTATTTAGTAATTTATCACGACTTTATTATATATATAAAAGTGCGGTCATAAACCATGAAACTACGACGTATCATCTTCATTTTCGGACTTCAGGCATACTACAAACGTAGCATTACAATAGATTAAATATGGGTCTTATGTTACAACTTTTTAGATATAGAAACGTGTTTCAAATTTATAAATTTAGAAATTCTGTTATACAAAATATGCTGACTTATTGATTGTCTTTTTATTCATTGTAAATTTAAAGTTAGAAAACTATATATGTAATATTATTAACTAACGATAAAAATAAATTATCACAATTATACACAATATATTTCAAACACATTATATATGCAATAATTTCGTTTTATTATTATTTTGAGGAAAGCGTCGGCAGTCCCGGAAGCAGTTATAAGTGTAAATGTCGGGAATGTTTGCGAACCTAGCAGCAGAACCGAGGCAGCGCGTGATTTCATTAGCTGGCTTCCGGCCCATTGCCACATGGGACCCGCTCCGTAACCAAGTTACAAAAATTTTCTTCATCCCCATTCATTAAATTGCTATATTGCGGCTTTCCACGCCAGATGACCAAAATGAAAAGTGTTACTGCCACTCGATGATCAACGCTACACGCACTAATTTAAGCTCTAAATTTATAATCTTGTACAGAACAGATTGAATTAATTGCTTATTTACCGTTTTTAGTTATCGTGATTCAAAATACAGTCGCAAAATAAAATTGGCTTCATATATACTTTAAAATTGTGTTATAAAATATCTCGAAGACAAATAATTATAAAATCATTTTTTTCGCTATATATAAAATAAAATAGTGACAAATTAATATATCATTATTTCACGCGTACAGCTATTTAATCATCTCGCTTAACAGGTTACGTGTGGTCATAATATTTCCTGTCGCAAGTTCTGCATATCCTAGGGTGGGACATTTTTCAGCTTGAAAATGGGAGGGAAGAAACCTAAATTTTCAGATCTTCGGAAAACGATTCTTGGGTGATCACCGCTAAACACCATAATTTCACGGCACTCGGATGAATGGTATAGGAGCGTATGTAGAGGAAAACCATATAAGTCGCGTTGTGTTGTAAACAACGAAGATGACGCTGCGTTTTATCCCCGAAACATCGCTTAATAATCATTTTACCAGAGAACAATATAATATTTATTTCTTAGACTTAACAATCTTTTATTATTATTGTGTACTAGAAGTAAAATTACATAAGATAGGCGTATTGTATATATGACAAGAAAACATGATTATTTTCAATGTATTAATGCTCAGATTTAGATTTATTGTTTCCATTAGTCCTTGGTTGAGGAAATGAAATACGTCATACATTAAAAATAAGTTAATTATAAGAAAAATATGGTACATAATTAATTAAAAATAATCTTCAAATAAATAAGTAAAATAAAAAGTATATATTTTAAATTCGTTAAAACACTACACGCACACTAACAAACACTCTTAGAAAAATACACACACGCATAAGCAATGTAGTATTTACTACTTGGAGCTGCGCGACCAGGAATCTGGACTTCCGTAGCAGCCCCAGGCAATTAATAAAACAAGCAAAGAAAATAGGAGAACAAAAAAACTGTACAGAAAGTTTAAAGCTAAGTAGTAAATGATTTTAAAAGGCAACACATTCAACACTTTTGTAGAAACCTTAATTTTTAATTACTAGAGAGACGATTAAGAAAATCTTGTACAGAGTAAAACTCGCCATTTGATAAAATATTTTACCTCTGATTCACGAAGGTTTCCTAATTATTAAGCAGCGTATTATTAATTAATGTAATTCAGACTATGAGCAACGACCTGTGTACGTCACAAACGAAAAATGTGAACACACAAACAAATGAGTAAGAAAGTAAACGCTTTTATTATTATATTTGTTTTAAGTCCTATGAAACTTGTGGTCATTAGCGACTGCTACAATTTTACGTCACATAATTACAGACATGTAATTGGTTGTCATAATTTATTACGGAGCTTTAGATCATTAATGAATTATGCTGTATGATGTTTTGTTTATCAGCCCTGTAATTCACAGTTCAAATTACGAACGCTTTGAGAACATGCGAGCTATGTTTAAGACATTACATTCTATGAAAAAGTTTAAAATGTGGTCTAAATTTGTGTTGTTTATTTTTTCCAGTCGTTTTGGTATCTTTCAAATAAGTACAAGCAAATGAATAACGCTCGGAACATCGATCAAGATAACAGAATTCTTGGACTGAAGTTTAAATTTGCAGAATTTGCAAATTGAAACTATTTGCAAATTCTGCAGCGGAATAATAATTCATTCGTTATATTTTGGCATGTATCGTAAATGAATGTATATCTGGAGCTTGCAGATTCTTTCTACTTCATAGAACTTCAAGAAGAAATATGTTTTCTTACAGTGCACTTTCAGCAAAAGATAAATCGATACTTCAATTAGCAAGCTCAATTGGAGTATAAAATCCGATTTATATGCAGAAAGCGGGCTAAAAAATCACATTGGCGTTGCGACTGATGAGAAGCGACCAACTGTGTCCTCACAGTCTGATAGAGTGCGAGAATTGGCAGGAATATCCGATATTTGCCAATTAATATGGGAGACTCATGCGCCGAGAAACCAGCATAAATCCCGCAAAACAACCAAGTGATGGTTCCATTATTCATCAGACGCCAGTATAATGAAACTTTTTTGTTGGATAACGTGCTTCCCAAAATGATATTAGGGTGACCGTGCTCATTTGCGGGAAAGCTGTCAAAATGTGCGTTTATTCCGGTACTTTATTTCATAACCAGCGAATATCGTTGTCCAACCAAATTATGTGCAAGCCGAAAACAGTAATGAGACAAATGAATGTCTCGTTGTTGCATGATGTACGATATTCTCGCGTATTCCATTAGAAATTTGTGGCGTTATACGAACCAATTAACCCAATTGCTGAAAGTAATAATTTTATTGCTAGCAAATATATGCTAATTTGTGATAAATATCCCTCTCTGCTTTGGACGATAAAATTTACAATTCCGAACGCTATTAATTTCGTGTGTTATAAATCCTATCACTACAAAATTAATAAAAAATCCAAAAGTTTCAGATTTAATAATCCGATTCTACTCGTGGAAGCTGAAATATTGTATGGTTATATCAATTTGTGTAATTAAAAATTGTCACAATATAAAGCAATGAACAGACAGAAAATGTTTATTCACATATTTATTACTGAATGTAAGGATTATGCACGTCTGTGGTTGTTAATGACACCAATTCATAGTAAGATTAAAAATATGAAATTGCCAATTTTATTCCCACCAGTATCGATATTGTTACTTGTTTGATTTGTATACAAGACTGTACTAGGAAGCGATAGGTCTATAGAGATATAAATAACAGAATTTATAATTTACCACATTAATTTCCACTTTTCACGCATTATTATCTTTGTATACCTATGTTGGCATTTTTTTAAAGGATGAACAACACGCACCTCTGAGCTTTAAGCATTGAGAGATTCATTAATATTATAGATTGCGACATTTCATCAGAAAGAGAATTTTCAGCTAATTATCTACAATTAGAGAATTTAAGTTAGTTACTCTTAATTGACTTTGTGACTTATTAGCATCCCTACGAGACGAAGTAAAAACGCCTTGATCTGCTGATTCAGAAAAAGTATTTGAAAAGTTTTATCGTTCACTCTCCTTCTGTCTTTTTGTTTCTTTGACTTTTGTCTAAAAAATAGTTTCTTTGTTGTTGCTGTTGACTTGCGCGGTTTATATTCTCTGACTACTCAAAATCATATTTTATTCTCAATCACTTCTACCCCATTAATACACTGTTGTTGAAGCCATATATCATCTAAGAATTTAGAATGAGCTATACTAAGTTTTTTTATCTAGTATAACGAGTATTTTATTTTTCGACTTATCTTTGATCATATTGTTTCAATAATTTGTTTTATATTAACTTCATTAAAAAAGTAATTGATCTTTTAGAAAATGCAACAAATATTATATCTTATTCCATGTAATATCTTTTTGATACATTTCTCGGTGTAATATGTATTCCCCCGGCTAAGAAGTAATTTAATTACTTTATTTTAATGCATTACATACGAAAATTTTAAATAATGAAAGCAATATTACTTCCTCCTATTGATTATACATTTAATAAATCATGCTTGCTAAGACCACCTCCATAGAAATAATCTAAAAGCAGTGTTTTATTCCTTGCCCCATCAAAAAAAATTTAATGAAAAATTCTTAGAGCAAAACAGAAATAAGCTCCTACTAAATATCTTAAAACCCACTTTCTCATACAGTAACTGAGTAAAGTACTTTTTTGTAACTCCTGAAAATAAAAACCTTGAATGTGTTTATACAATTTCCGCTCCCGCACTCATTGCATTGAATAAATAACTCTGCTTAAAACCGTACTTAAAATTTTCATTCACTTTCCTTTGTCATTAATAAAGGAAAATTCAAATAAATAATCATATATAAATCAAACTAAGATCTCTAAGTAATGAAATCAGTATTATTCCCTAAATATAAATTATTTCAAAACAGAGATTGAGTTCAGAATAAATACAAACCCAGAGAGCTTATAAATATTTGCGAGGTTTACTTCATCAGTAAACTGAATTTCCATATTTAAATTACAAGTCCTCATATATAAGTTTTTTTAAATTATTGCAATCTATTTCCTATTAAATAAATTAGCCACGTGGTCTCAACGTTTGTAGAATCAACCTCAAGATTATTTTTGAGTTTCGTTTCAATATGATTGTAAAATGAATGTATGAATTAAGACATTATATCTTCTGGAATTAAAGCGTACATCACTGTAATTTTTATTTAGCTTCAATTATATGCTTCTTTACCGTTTAATTGATTAGTGCTATGAACTAACATTTCGTTCTATATTTTATATGTACAATATGTTTTTCATATCATTAATTACTATTATTTTATGATTTTTAACTAATTACCATTATACTGTTTTTTCATTTTTTATTACTTATTTGATTCATTGATATTAAACGTTATTTCCATTCATTTTATCCTTAAGAACTTCTATATAATCTGTGTGTTTCTTGATCAAACTTGTTTCAAGATGGCCTATTCATGTTACCTATAAAACTACTCTCACTGTTTATATTCTGATAAATTAAATATATAATATTGTATAATAGGAAAAAATATCAAAATATTACCATTCCCAGATTTATATAAAAATGATCCAGTATGCTCGTGTTCGTAATTCTTCTGATCCTAAACGGTTAAACCGATTTTGTATTTATTCATTCGCCCGGATGGTTGTTAACCCTAGCTGGACCAAGTAGGTTGCTTGGTTGTTCAGGTCCTGAAGTTGTTTCTAATTTCCTAACTACAAATTTATAAATATTTTTTATGATTTCTCACATAAAGAAACACACAATTCCAAGTTTTATTCTATCCCATTTAAAATTAAAAAATGATATAAAATCTAATTTACCCCTCCCGCCCTCCAAAAATAGCTAATTACAAACTATATTTACCTCCAAGTAGAAACGGAATTATAACATAAACCGGTTTATCTTAAAAAAATATTGGTTACCTTATTCTATTTCTACCCATAAAAATAACAATCATTAAATATGATCTACCATAAATAAAATATCATTTTGAGGAGCTACAGTAATTAATATGTTTTAATCCCTTCCTTGCGCAATCCCTATAAACATGTTTATTTCATTTTACCATTTATATCCTAATAACCCTAATAATTTGTTATATTTTACTTACGCACGTTCATTGCGTCGTAGCTTAGCATTGTTTTGACATTTCCATTTCGGATTGCGGCGTTCCGATATATTCAGTGTATTATGTATTCTGATGTATTCCGTGAATCATTAATCGATTAATTGACACTGAACAAATGAAGTCCATTTGAAATAATATTTTGTGCAAATGTGAAAATGTATTGTTTGAACTGCGATATATACACACATTCATTCGGCGGTATTCCATATAGTGTTCTAAATAAAACATTTTATTTTCATCGTTCATTCGTGCGATTTCGATTGTAGAGCGTGTGAAACGGTGAATTTTAAAAAATGTGACTTGTTATATGATGGTTTAATCAAGTGTTGACAAAGAGACTACTGCCGAATAAATACTGTAGGGAGCTAATAAAAATGAATTACTTGGCGATTCCTGGTACTCAGCTATTTTCTCCATTAAAAATGAATTGGTTTATTAACTTTCTGTGTTTAAAATAAGTTAGGTATGTATAATTCAAATACGAAATATAATTATTTTCTTGTCTTTAAGAAAGCCTCTTGTCTTAAAAATAGGTGAATATAAGGAATATTTTTCTTCTAATTAGAGGAATGTATCATTATTCATGAGCCAAGGTTTGCATAGGAATGTGACCCAGGTGGCCGAGAAAGGAAGTGAAGCTTATGTTTCCCCCTGGTGACTAAGCACTATGTGATTATAGACGCGTCCCGACTGGGCTAATCAAGTAAATCATTGCCACTCAAACACACCCCTTCTGCCACTTTAAGCAGCTTCGCCCCCCTCCATAACCTCCCCGTGTCCTCTCCTCCAGCATACGACCTCAGCGACTATTTTTAATAAAAGACATCGGATCCGACACGAGGGTCTTTCCCTTCGAAGGGGTGAGATTGTTAACGGAATGCAAATTTGTTAGACAAGGGGGTTGATCTACGCGGTAAACGGCAGTAAGAGGGTAGCCCAAGGGACAGTTTCATTTGCATGAACATCTCCAGCTCACGGCGGAAATGTGCAAGGGATCTTCAACCAGACGTCAATTCAGGTTAGCTTTAATTATCGAAAGGGTGGAATAGTTCCTAGACCGAACTTCTCTTCATTCAAATGTGAATTAATCAATAGAAAAAATAAAACAGAATAATCATAATTCTTGAAAGGAAAAAGAAAATTAATGGAACTTTCCCGCAAAATATGTATGTGAACAACTTCTTAATTAGTCGCACGACTAACACAAGTAGAAATAATGTATTTATAAAATAAAAAATTTAGAACTATCAATAATAAGTCGTTTATTTTTGTTCAGAATTTTTCTTCCCTTTTCATTTCCAATAGGAGTGAAATGCAGCGATAGTTTCCGTGTGATAAGAAAAGATTATGCAACAAACTGATACCTCTAAAAATAAAAAAATAAGATCTTCTGCATTCAGATGAAGAAAACGAATACATCAATCTCTGTGTAAATGTAACGACCCACATAGAATGAGTTTGGTCTCAAGATCGCTAATGTTCCACTACTGAAATCAGAGTGTTATATATTTTTTTAACAAAGAATATTACTTGGTGAACGTACATTTTTAAATTTTAAGCACAGCAGGGAATTTTATGCATTGCTTTCTTTATGATAAAAGTAATTTTGATATGTTTGTGTGTTTAAAACCTGACTTTCATCAACTACTGATATTATTAGACTTTTAATTACTATATACATTATTGGTTGAAAAATCTAATAATCTCTTGTTGCTTCTGCAGTTCATATAACCCCAAGAATTCACAAACGTTCTTTTCTAATCTTTTGATTGAAAAGTATAATTTCCAATCATAATTGATTTAATCTTTCATTTTTCATTTGTTTTGGAATTTAAAATACATACATTAGTAGTATTGTCTGATTTCTAAATTAATTAAAATTATCATAAATTATTTATTCATGGTTAATTTAGTGAAATATGTTACAAACGTTTATTACTAATAATTCGTGATAAACGAGTGACAATTAGGAATCAATATCTAGATCTATACTGATAATTTAAAAATTATTGTGATACAAGATTCCAAAGATACATTTCTTGGGAAAACCCGAAGTGGGATGTATATAATTTGTAATTTCAAAATTTTAATAGTTTAATATTCACTTTAAAAATACTTATCGGTTACAAAAGTCCTCGGACTTTAAAATTACGCAATATATATTTCTATACTATTATAAAATCAATTAATATGATTATTATTTTTTACTTTAACTACAAGTTTCAATTGTACAAGTTCCTATTTCGAAATTTGATTTAAGTAAATGAGTTTTATTCAAATTTTATATGATTTCAAAAAAAAATATGCGCATTATATTTGAGTCCTTATTTATTTGTATATTACCTCACAAGTATGTGGGGGTTTTGTTACTAATGAGTTCATTCAATAATATAAAAATAGTGCCATATACTTAGAATTATTTCATAAATTAATTGATAATTTTTTTTTGATACAGAATGTCATGCGCCGTTTTATGTGAAATATAAATCTATCTGTTTTTCTTGGAGAATCGCAGCTGTTGTAACCTAAAAAATCAATTGAATTTTATTTCGTAAGTAATGCATTGAATTAATGCTTTAAGGGTGAGGTTTATTGACTCTACATGTTTCTAGGTCATGATGTTGCTTCTATGAGCTGTAATTTCGTAGTTCGTTTTCCTTGTTTCATCTATGAAATCTAAATATCTTTGTTTTTTTTCTCTCTACGATGTGTTAGTTGAACAAGCAATGCTAACATCTGTACGTGCTTCAGATGAAGTGCAACACGAGACTCTTTCTCCGCTTTTTTAAATATATTTCCAATCCGCTTTTCCTACGTGGACTATGCGGTCAAGTTGTTTTGGACTAACTTCTAGAATAATATCATACACTGGGTTGGTGGTACGGCACCTTTGTTACTAAAACAAATCATTTTTTTAAAATTCATCTAATATTAAATCTATTTTTTACATTTTATCAGAGAAATTAACATACAAAGTTATTTATGTCTGCAAATAATAGACAGTCAATTTGTGGTCAATTCCTTTGATACTTTTCGTTATCTGATGATCGTCTCGCCCCCTATTGTCAAAAAAATTCATCTACTGATACATTGTCTTTTAAAAATAAAAAATTAGAAAGATTGAATTTCAAGTTTTAACGATTTTAATTTCCGATTAACAATTTAATATAGTTTCAAAATTGTTTACTGCGGAAATTTAAACGTAAATCAATGATCCCAACAAACTATTGTAATCAGATTTATTACCATTTAATCTCAACATATGTCAAATGGCAGGTTTACATTGCATAAATTGTTACAGCTCTACGTAAAAGTAATATGCTACAACGTTTCTCTTGTTGTGGAAAGCGGACATAATTTTAAGGTTTTTAAAAATCCTTTATTTATCCTCCAGTTGCGGGTTTTTACTTGACATAACACCGAAAAACCTTTCATAGAACTTTTTTCTAGTTAGAATCAAGTTTACAGTTCGACGACGAATAGGTTGGTTTAGAAGACACGTCAATCTGATTCTCTAATTCCTGAAACTGAATTAATTTTATTAAAAGTAATACACAGCCAAAGTACTATTTTATTTATATACATAACATTAATGTGGACCATTCAGAACCTCGGCCTTCCAACCGGGTGAAAATAATAATTCCACGACGTTTCGACTGCTGTCATCTTCTGGTTCTGGTGATCTGCATACATCGGGAAAGCCTTCATTCGATTCAGAATCTATCATAAACGTTTAAAACTCACAAACATTAACTTTACATACTAATCCACGAAATGAATATTTATTTTCATTGTTTCGTTACTCTTTTAATTTAGCCACTAAGCAGTAAAAATTTATTTAGGGAACACTTAAATGTAATATTAGACACGTATTTAATTACTTTGAAGATTAGAGGATTGCAAAGGACGTTCTTACTGCAACTCACGCTCCGTCGATTGAATATATTGTATATTTGTTTTCAGAAGTGCAAGCGCACGCGTTGTGGGGATAGGCATTTGTGTTCATGTTTATCCATAGTCCATTTTCCCCAAGTGGAAAGGGTACCAAAACAACTTCCCCCCTGCCTTTCATTCTACCAGGAGAAACATTAGCCCAGGGGAATAAATCATGGAACTGGGAAAGCAAATAATTTGTGTTCTTCCTAGTAGTTGTATATGAGATGCAGCGCCATAATGTATGTAGGCCTATAAATGCAGCGCCACATCAGGGAACATTATTTTAATGCATGCTTCTTACCTTTGAAAAGGAGGGCCTACTTCCCGAGATGGAAAAGGCGAGTTTTTCTTGGATGTGTGTATTTTCCATTAACACTATGGCTATTCATTTGAGCTGCTCTTTACCTTCGTGTTGTTTGAATCGTTTCGTAGGATTCACGGTTACGTTTCGCCACGACTGCTTTAGGCATTAGGGAAGTAAAGCAGTTCGTTTAGAAATGTTGTGTTTCCTTTAATCAAATGAAATTAATACAAAGTTTTCTGTTGAATGTATCAGTTTTCTATAAGTTTTCTACAATGTGATTGGGTTTTATTCACAGTTTTTTTTTCTAAAAATCGACTTGATATTCTAGAGAGAATATGATTTAAAGGAAATATTCTATTTTCAGACAGAAACATAAACGATTTTAAAATATGTACACATTTTCCACTTAAATCTAAACAGCTACAAATATTATGAAGGAGCAAATTTATAAACCATACATGAATTGAAATTATTTTCCACTTCATTTATGACGACACAGTCTCTCAGACTGTGAGCGATTTTGAAACTTATTTTCGGAGCACATAATTACCCTAGTTTATAATTTGAATTATTTAAACCTTGTACTAGGAATTAAATGTAGTAAATGTCAGTGAAATTAAATGTTTTTATTCAACATGAAACCTTTTATTCATATAAAAGATTGATGGATGTATTTCATAATATAAAACGCCCATATTCGTTTAAACGTATCGTGTTGCACTTATTAGATTATAAATATTGAGTTTCAATTAATCGATATGTACGTTAGTTGCAGTTATATTTAATAAACAGGATTGTGGATATAGCCAAGGCAAAATAACCAGTAAACATGTTAGCAGTGTTACAATCATAATAAATGTTTGTAATTGATATGTTTTGAGGCTGCAGATTGTTTATCAATATTGAGTTTGATATTCAATAACAATGTAGTTTGCCCCATGCAGCATAAATTATAATCAGAACTGAATACGTGATCTACTACACAGTAACAAGAGAGTCCTTATAATTTTCTATAAAAGGAAATAGTAATGCATTTTTGAAATTTATTAAAGAACTTGTGATCTGAAGATTTTTGATACTTCTTGATCGACGTTACAGACCTTTGTGAGTCTGAGCCTCTTTAATGATAGCCTCTCATCTGTTTCTATCTCGTGCTTCCGTCCGCCATGCTATGACTTTCAGGTCGTTCAAAACCCAATCAATCCATCTTAGCTTGCGCCCTCCTTTTCTTCTTATGCCGTCTGGGTGAGTGAAGGTTAGTTTTATTTATGCATGAGTTGATATCCTCCTTCCTTCTCAAGTGCCCTAGCCATTTAAGTCTACAAATTTTCAAGGTATAGATTGTTAAGTTTTCTTGTATAGGTGGCTTACCTCATGATAGTATTTTATTCTCCAAATTACATTAACACGACTTGGATCATAGATCTTTTCCAGGATCGTCCTTTCCAATATTTTTAAATTTTCTTCATAATTTTTTGTGTCTCACATCCATATAAGACTACAGCTCTTAATAAACTTGTATACATTTTTATTTTTGTCAGTATTTTTATCCTTTTTGACATCATTAACTTTTTGGGCTGTAGTAACTTTTGTATACTTGACTTATTCTTTGGTTAATTTCTACGGAGTTGTTGTTGTCACAAGTGAGTATTGCTCCTACGTACTTGAATTTATTAATTTTTTCTATGCTAATATCATTCATGGAAATATTAATATTATTGGAGGGTTCCATTTTTTTACTGTAACTAATTTTTAATTTATATGCTGCAGACTAACCTTATTGATTTCTCCTGTCTTTCTATTAGCACTGGATCAGCGAATGCTAGAATTTGTATTGATTTATGTAGTATAATTTCTCTAATCTCCAGTTCTGCACTTTTGAAAAGTAAACATGATAGAGCGTCTCCATGTATCAGGCTAACTGTGCATTGAAGGATTCAGATGTTGCATTAAAGGCCTTTACACTAAATTTTTAATTTTTCAAGTCAGCTTCGTCAACCCTGAAAAGCTCTCCCCTATGTATGGTATCGCAGGCAGCCTTGAAATCCACAAATATATATTGTGTGTGTCAATCCCATAGTCTTTAAACTTTTCCAAAACTTGCCTTATTGTATGTAGGTGGTCCGATGTGGACTTCCTAGATCGGAATCCGCACTGATGATGTCCAACCATCTTCAATAAATGGAATTATATTCTTTTGCATTTGAAAAGATCTTATATATAACGTTTAGCAAAGAGAATGCCATTTCACCTTCTTCTTCTATTATCTGCGTTCCATCTCAACATCTGTATTTTCATACCTGCTTTGAAAGTACTCCTTCCATCATTTAATCTTTATTAATTTCTCCTTCTGCGTTCTTGCAACTTTGAGTTTTTGTTTGGAATCCTTCTCTTATTTTATTCATCTGTTTATAGAACATTCTACTTTTGTTTATATTATCTCATTCTTGTATCATTCTAATTCATTTCCAAAAAAATTCTTTCTTTTTATGCATAGTTTTCTCCTCTCTTCTAGAATTTTTATATTCTTCAGTTGCTGCTCTTCTAAACTTTTCTGTAACATAATTTTGTACTTCTTGTTCTTTCCATTTGTGATACTGGAGAACAATAAAAATTTTGGGACTCGGATACTGTGGGTGAGTAGCAGTAATGTGGTATATATTTTATCCCCTATTTTGTTGTTCTATGGCTACTTCATTATCTATTATATCTTCATTATATATATATATACCAGTGGTATACTTCACTTGGTTATCTTCATGTCGTAGAGTTGTGAAATGAAAATTTTCAGAACACGTTTCGCAAAACAAAACACCTTACTCCCTTAAGGAAATCCTTTTCAACTCCGAAATCAACTTTTGTCTGTTTTATTTTTACCAGTCACTAAAATTTGTCGAATAATTCCGCCGATGGCCTCTTATAAATGGATTGCCCGGTATATGATAAAAAATTCTCTATTACTGATGAATTTTTGGGTCTGCTACTTTTGAAAAAAAAATTATAAACTTTTAAAGACTGCTGGAGCTGACATTACTATCCTATGATAAAACGCACCTAGTACCTATATATTTGATCATTTCATAGAAAGTGGATAATGTAAATGACCTATGAATAATCTTATATTCAATATCTTTGCACCAATAAATTTCACTTTAGACAGTACGCAATTTTTGTTATATAATTCCTTCTCACCCCACCATTCTTATTTCTGATGTTTTTAAAAATTAGTACCAAGATTTATCGCAATCTGTCTTCACATTTAAATTTTTATACATTATTTCAAAGAAAGTTTAGATAAAGAGCATAAAGCTAAATTTAAAAGACAACAAATAAAAATGTCAACCAGAGCCAGGACTCGAATTGAAGTAGGAGGTTCTGAGTTAGAGTTCTAGGTGCGGTCGCCATTTCTCCATTCTTGTTTTCTAGTTTTATAGATATACAAAAATACATACCTATTTTATTGTATATTGTAATGGAAAATCATAGCTCAATGTTGAGCAAGTTATTATATAATTCGATATTGAAATAAATTAAAAATAGCAGCGCTGGAAGTACCATACTGTTGCATTATACCAACGTTTCTAGGTGTACCATAATTTTTTAATTCATTTGCATTAAAATTAATAAACAGTATGGAGAACTTTCTTTTTTATCTTATTACGTTGCTATAATTATTTAGTGGCTTACTCGTACGTTGTCGCTAAGTGGACAGTCCTGTAGCTACAGAAACGAAGCCCTCTTCACCTCCGTTGGCTATACGAAGCCATCTGAATATCAAACAGTCTTCAAGTCCTCCCCGCCGCACTTTCGAGAAGCTTCTTTCGGTCGCAACCCCCGACCCAGCGAAGAGGTCTTAATCCTCTTTGAAGCAGTTGGCGGCGACGGCAAGGACTTGTTAATCTGCGGGTCTGCGTGGGAATGCCGTCACGTTGGCAAAACACACGGTGTTTCGCCCTACCGTCGCCTCCGCGCCGTCCAATTAAAGTCGCGGCAATTTCGGGCCTTTGTACCGACGGCCGTGCCCCTGGTGTTATTGTTTGAACTGAGTCACATACTGTTTGGTCAGCTGATGCTTTCTACCCAGCCTGCCATAAATAATTAGCCGCTATCCAAGTCCCTGCCTGCAGCATTTCGCATCCGTGCGGACAGGAAGAAAAGGGAAATAATTGCCTGTTTACACGAACATTTTATCGACTTATCAATTATTCATGACGTCAAGTCACTACTCCTAAACCGCGCTATTTGTACAGTGAGATTGAGATCAATAGAGGGCGTATTATTTATTTTATAATGTAATATTAATATATTAAGAATGAACATCTGTAATAACAAAAACAATTAACTTTATACTTACTAACTTAACATAAAATTAATTAAAATAATTAGTAAATCACTCTATATTCCACAAAGTTTGTTGTCAAATAAAATTAAGTTAGCTTGTGACTATTATGATCATCATCAGGCTGTGAAACGACAAAAACAGGAACATTAATGCTCAATCTACAAAGCTATAAAATCAAGAATGTATCACGGAGAGTGAATCTCAGAGATAGGAATTATCTATTTATACTAACTTTACATAATTTTACCATATGCCCATTTTAAAATTATCAGCTGGTAATTCTTTATAACAAAACACGATTTATATTTAAATAAAAATGATACAAATAAATTTCTTATTACTGTGAATTCTAAATCTCTACACTCAGGGTCGTATATTATGAGCCTTCTCATAGAGCGGCATATTTCACACACAAACTACTCGGACTTGGCAGAATAGTAAATTAACAAAAGAGTTAGAGGGTAAATACTGTGACAGCATAATGAACCATCCGCGTCTTCCCTCGCTACTATTTCCTCCTACTTGGGCCGTTCTCGACCACACCTCGCAACCGCTCCTATTGTCCTTGGTTCAGGACTATTTACCAGTCTTCACCTCGTCTCCTCAGACTATCTGTCCGATAATGTGATCATCTGTCACTAATATTATCCGATCAACTGTTCTCTTCCACTCAATCTCCCTTTCTCTCCTTTTTTTGGGTAACAGGTTACACGAGGGTGATCCTGAAGCAGGCAACTCCCCTTTAATAGCATTGGAAGGGACTTGAAAAGGGGGGATGTGGAAGGTAGAGCAAGGTAGTCCAGGGTTATCTAGGACCCCCAGGCTATAGTGTAAGGGTCCTACCCGGTGTTTCACCTAAATGTGATGCAGGGAAAAACCGTAGAAAACCTGCATCAGGTAGGTCGGGATAGTGGTTACTACTCCTGAGCCCTTCTGATGACGAGAGACTGGATTGCTGTGGGAACGCAACAAACCCGCCTCCGTGCCTTGATCATTATTGAGAGGCAGTTGGCCGACTGGTCCAATGGGATCAGCGAACAACTCTTACCGTATGCCGAAGGTCTTCGACCCCTGTACATACACCTCTCAAACTGCACAAGGTCGTCTCAGCCTACAGGAGTCTTAAATTAATTACCTTGACCATGGACCAAGGGGGGAGGGAAAGAGGAAAACCAGGAAGGAGGAAGTCAACCTCCACCTGGCTCTCACTCATTTCCCATCAGGATATCCTCCTGACTCATCATCCCTTTCTCTCCTCTTCTTCCTGGGTTTTAATACCCCTTCCCCACTCTTCGGAAGGTGGTAGGGATGGATATTAACCAATCAGATTTATCGTTACTTTTCTCTGGGAAGAATAGCTTGCCCCTCTCCTTCAATTTTTTGGGGAAATCCACACTTATTCCCATCCTCCGTCTTCAGATAACAGCAGTCGCGGGACAATCCCCGCTAGCATCCGAATGTCTGGGTTTTATTACCCCTTATTGTCAAATGTCTCCTTTCTTTTGACTCCTCAACCGTTGAAGTCCGAGTAGTTGAGTTTGACCGTTCCAAGACGATTCAATAAACTCAGTTAAATACCGGTGAAAACTGTTCACATCTTCATCAACGTTACATTCCATTTGCCTAGTTAAAGCACACAATATTGATAATGGAGTGATAATGTTTCTTATCGTTGCTGTTGTAAAGTTTAATTAAAGGATGAGTGGCATAGGCTGACTCGTGGGGTCTACAGAACTGCTCTGAGCCATAAGTCGATTCTTGACTCCCAAAAATACTAACTACAGTGTTCCGGAAAACACCTAATCTTATCTCTCACGGCATATATAAAATGTCTTTCACGCCTTTTGAAATGTACCATGCATGCTGAAAAGGCCGAGTAGCAGTCTCTCGGAAATGGGGATTTGCCTAAAAGGTCAGATTTTATGTGACTTCTTCCCGACGGAAAAGAGTCCATTTTATTCTGCTAGCAACCAAGTTATTTTCGTATTTTACCTGTATCTTTCGAATAAGTTCTCTTTCTCCAGAACAGCCATAATTAATGCAACTATTGTCGAAATATGACAAATAATTGTTAATGAACGAATTATGGAACAAATCGACGAAAATTATTAAACTTTAACATAGATAGATGTATTTCTACAAGGAGTACGAATAAACTATGCAAATTAGTTTAAAATAAAAGTTGAAACCAAAACTTTGTAGATAGTTTGGATGTACTTCGAGAACTTTTTCTGTCACATCATATCTACAGATATTTTTAATTAATAATTAAAACTGTCAGATATTTTAATTTTAAAAAGACTAAATTAAGTGTCGATAAGTTTTTTTAAATTTAATAAATGAAAAGTTTATAAAGGTAAAGTTATGTAGATAGACCCTTGAGACTTAGTGTGGAAGACATTTTGACTCATAGACGAAAAAGATTGAAGACCCCTGACTAGGAGTATTATAAATAATGTTAATACCATTTCAAGGCAATAGTCTATCAAATAACTTGCGGGTGCATAGACAGTTACTTCAAGAAGGTTCAAGGGCTAAATAGCCATAGTTGTAACTAAAAATTTGAGGCTCCATAGGCGGCGGATAAATCAGCAGGTGATGATATTTTTCAGCAGTGTTCGGCCAATCTTATTTTTTAACGTCTATCCATGCTTATGCGTCCAGTTCCTATCCAATTTCAATCTTATTCCATAAATACCTGCAACGTGTGTTTGGTTGTTTGCCTTATAGGAGCGTTTGAACGTCGGTTGTCCCCAACCGGAAACCATTTCTTAAATAAATGCACCCGAGAGAACGTACGTTAAAAATATATAATATACAATTATGTACCTTAATGTGTTTTCTTTCCTTCCATAATTTAATTAAAATGTATTTATTTATTAGTTTAGTTATATTTCACGAATACAAAACGGTGTTTGTCGATTTTGAGTTTTAGTACAATAAAATGACTTATTAGGGGTGTGGATAGTTCAGATTCATCTGCAGAGACGATTGTGGGATTGGACCAAATTGTCGAAAAAATAGTCCAAAGAATAGTTTTAATGGTAGATCATGAATGCCTATATTACTTAACGATTTATTCGTTAGCAATTACAAGTAAGGGTTCTTGCAAACAAAATTCAGTCACACATTCAACTGGTAAACCACTTATAAACTCAATTTGCGTCTGATTATTTATTATAGAACTGCATTGGATATATAAGACTGGAATTGCTGTTTACTAATTCACTGAATCGTTTTAAAGTCGCATTGTTAAAAGTCTGAACTTTTTTTATCATTGATTCACTAATACGTTAGACATTATTCAAGGAGGGGAAACTGTCAGTCACAGCTGGGAAGATTCCGTTACATTTACGTTTTCCAAGACTAAAGATTTTAGTATTTCTCGTGACTCAACCACTAATTTAAACTCAGTTGGTTTAAGCTGCCAAGGCACGTTCTAAGTCCCTCCCGTCTTATTGCATATTTTCCCCCTCCCAAGGGAATGATTCGCGGATGATTTCAAATACTTTAAAATTCATAGCGTTCCGTGACCCCCACCCAAGAGAATACACTCTGCTACAGACTTAATATCTGATCCAATTTCCTATATTGTTATAAAGCCCAAACGTAGGTGAAAATTTTATAGAAAAAACAATTAATTCACTTGTACGATATAAGTTTTATTTTATGTGTTATTAATTCATAAAGAAATTTATGATGCTGTTACTTTAATCTCTAATATTAATAAATAAAGTGTCATTAATGGTTTCATTTAAATGATATACTCGTCTAATGTGTGTAATTTAATACATTAATTCGAAAAAAATTGTAATAGCATAATTAATTCTATTATTGTAATATTACTACGCTAAACGTAGAAACTTTCTTTCAGTATTACAGTATATTCCATCAATTATTTATAAACGTCGTGATAGAAGTACGTAAGTCATTAAACACGTTGTTAAAGGAGTTTAAATCCGTTTGACATCCATCACTGTATCCTAATTTTATAAACTAAAGCCAAATAATAGCCTACTTTGTTTTGTTAAAATTTAACTGCATATCACAAGTCATCCTTTTTTATGGTTTCGAATAAATCCGAAAGGTATCAATCATATCACTGTTTTAAAATAAAAAATACTTCAGTAAATCATAATTATATATCGACTTGTTTCTTGCATAAACTGACAACTATTTATCAAATAAATACACCGGAAAATCTTATGTAAAAGAAAGTACTATATTCTGCACGTTGATACGTCGTAATGTATTTTTTTTATACTTGTAACGTCGAAAATAAAGACTGGGGTTCCACAGGGTTCGATTCTAGCTCCATTGCTCTTCTTAATATATATAAATGACTTACCTAGATCCATAAATTCTTCTTCTAAAACTATACTTTTTGCTGATGATACTAGTATTTTGGTTACAAATAAACAAAATAGTCTGGAAAATGCTGCCAGTGTTACATTAAGCCAGATGCTTCACTGGTTTTCAGCCAATGGCTTGTCAGTCAATTGTGATAAAACTCACTTCATGCAGTTTCAGACAAAGAATGCCAATTTTAACTCAATAAAAGTAGCAACAAATAATTGTGAAATAACTGAAGTTGAATGTACAAAATTTTTAGGTATATCCATGGACAATAAATTAAACTGGAAGGATCATATTAATATTCTTCTGCGAACATTAGGCTCGGCAACCTTTGCTCTTAGAATTATGTCAAGTTGTAGTGATCATAACATAAGAAAATTAGTTTATTATGCATATTTCCACTCTATAATGACATATGGTATAATATTCTGGGGCAATGCATCAGGGAAAGATAAAATATTTACACTTCAAAAAAAGGCTGTTAGAATATTATGTCAGGTCTCACCAAAAACATCTTGTAGGGGACTTTTCAAGAAAACTGGAATACTGACACTCACTTGCCAGCATATTCAATCACTCATGTTATTTGTTATTAATAACAGTAACCTCTTCACACTAAACTCAGAAATACATGACTTTGATACCAGAAGTAAAAACAATTTACACAAGGAAGGGAAGTCTCTAACCGTAATACAAAAGGGTGTACATTACAATGCTATTAGCATATTTAATAAACTTCCCACCTCCATTAAACAATTAAAAATAAATCCAAACAAGTTCAAATATGAACTAACTAAGTTCTTACTAAGCCACTCCTTCTACTCTGTTGAAGAATTTATGAAGCTGAATGTATCATAGGGTAGATATTTATAATTATGAAAGATAATTATCTAAGAACATTATTAGAACACTAATTTTTTAGTATAGGATGTAAAAATATTTATCAATTTTATATATAAGGTACAAATTGTATGTCTTCTGTATAGAACTTAAGAAAATCTTATTATAAGTTAAAAATTAATGAATAGTTACAGTATATTCTAATATTAATAAAGCAACCTATGTAAAATCTCTGACTCGTTCCACATCATTGAAGCTTGTGCTTCTCTATAGGATTTATGGAATATGATTTTATACTTATACTACTTACTTATACGTGCAACAACACAGTCTTTCTGGGAAGCATAACTATGTAGGGGAGCACTGCTGGTAGATTTCCTTTAGGCGTAGCTTGAGAGTTGCTATTATTGTCCGTGTGTCGAGAAATATGTAGAATATTCACCCTAACCGAAAAAGAGCTATGTTGAACGGTCATAAGCAGTTTTATATTGATGACTGTCACCAGTACTAAAGCAACAGTATTCCTGAATTTATTTCTTTTTGTCCTATCATTACAGTTCGTCTCATTAATAAAACCACGGCCAGTCTCGTAAGTTCAGAGCAAGGACAAGGTTGTAGGCCCGGCTGTATCACAGCAAGTCGACTGCGTCTCTAGGGCGTTGTTGGGGGGCGCGGAGCACGCAAGGAATAGATATGAGACCCTCCTTTGCTACCCCCTCACTCAAAGACTAGTGACATTGCTTCAGCGATAATTGTTCTAACATTAAATCCTGTCTTCGAAACAATATATTTCAAAAGTTTGAGGGCCAAGAAATATTTCCAAATAATTTTTAAATGAAATGCTAACCTGACGCTTTCATAGGTAATTACATGATGCGTGATCAGGAAGAAAATTCTATATATTTATCGACACATTGACAAAGACAGGAACTCTCCGGACACATGACAAGGTCAGCTACGCCTAAAGGGAATCTACCAGCAGTGCTCCTCAGTGCTGCCCTACAGAGCTATACTTCCCAGAAAGACTCATTTTCGACGCTACAAGTAAAGGAAAACATATTCGGATCTATCAAAAAGCATATTGTAGTATTTTATTTAACGTAAGATTTCCCGAAGTATTTATATAATAAATAATTGTCAGTTAATGTAAGAAACAAGTCGATTTATACTTGAGATAGATTTACTGAAGTATTTTTATTTTATCGAAACCATAGAAAAGTGGATTATTATGATATGCAGTTAAATTTTAATAAAACAAAGTAAACTCTATGAAGCCTTTCTACTGTGAAACTATTTGGCTTTAGTTCATAAAATTTTTGATACAGTGATGGCTGTCAGAGGAATATAAACTCCTTTAACAACTAATGTAAATATTTACGTACTTCTACCACGACGTTTAGATCGTCTATTCATGTGCATTTACCGTTTATTATTTAGTCTTTAATATTCAGTAGTCACGTGGGGTCTACAGGATTACCAGTGTAAAATGTAACCAGTCCTTATTATATAAGTGACGCTAGTACAGATTTACTTTTCCTTTAACATAGATGAATGCACGAGTCAAAGTCACACAGGCCCCAAGGTGCACCTTGTGTTCGTGTAAGCTGACCAACTACTGACTGTTTAAATTTACCAGAATTTATCATTTTCCACTTCAACGTGAATGACCGCCACTGCTTAATAAATTCAGAAAGGGCACTTGGCACCTTCATCTATTTCAGGAGGTGTATGTACTGGGCATCGGATAAGAGTTGTCCGTTGATCCCACTGGATCAGTCGGCCAACTACCTCCTAGAACTGGTGGAGACACGGGGAAGGGAATAATGCGATTTGTAATTAATATGAACAAAGTCGGTAAATTCACTTAAAAATAGGGCCGCGGTGTGACGGACCACCCGTGCACGTATTTGTGAGACAGGCAACGCATTTTTTTGGCTACGCAAGCGATAATCCACTGGGAAGTTTTGATATTCTATGAAAGTTCCATCGTTCAGTACAAAAAAATTGAGAATTTTTTTTGTTCATGACAACACCCGGCCACAAACCACAAACCAAAATCAAGGTATGATCGCATCGTTCAATTGGGAACTATTTTACCGCCCTCGCTACAGTTCGGATTTGGCGCCAAGCGATTTTTACTCATTTCAATAAATTCACAAAAATTATACTTATCCTCCAAATTTAATTATAAGTAATGTTAATCATTATATTTATCATAGTGTAATGTAATTATAAACGTCTGAAACAAAAAAATATCAAATTTATTTATGGAAAATTTTTTATTCATTATTTGAAACTCATCTTTCAGCCAGAAACAAGAATTTAATATACTGACCTGTGGATAGTGAACAATGTCACAAGTATCGCAGAGAACAGCAGTGTATAAATGTTAACATTAAATGTGGATAAAAACCGTTTCTTCCCTTCCTTTCCCTTTGAAGGCTTCAATTTCTCTTTCCTGCACACAACTTTCTAGAAAGTACTAACAGTAATATTTGGTTAAGCTTAATCTAAATCACGTTATTGGCTAAAAAAATGCATCTTAGTCATACGAGATATTTTAACGTTTCTCCCTGCGGTTGAACAGTTTATAAAATATTACATTTTTCACGTCCGCACAAAATAATTCTTGGAAAGTTATGAGACGTGGTTGCAAAGGGTTAAAACGTTTTTCTGGAATGCAATTACAAACTTTTTCTCTGCGTTTCAGGACACACCAAGACGTACTTTATAAAGTAGTGTATATTCCTCCCACGCATATTAGCACATCGAGTGAAACAATCGATACGTCGAGCGTAATTTCAATATAATATATGGTAGACGTACTTTATCCGCAGACTCTGAAATATATTTTCCACCGAAAACATCGGATAACAACCAACAAGGATTTTCTTTGTCTGGTTTATCGTGAACTCTGCTTTCTAACAGTTACAAATTTAAACCTTAAATAATATGGCAAAAAAAATAATTTCTTGATTTTATATCAAATGAAACTGTGATACTTATTAAAAAATATTTTTTCTTGATTTAGTGTCTATCAATGATTAAAGAGGAATTATAATTATTGCCTAGCGTTACTTTCGGAAAAGGACTAACTGAACATACCTTACGAGTGTAATATACCTGACGAAAAAAAACCTTACGAACACAAAGAGAAAGATTGATGGACGGTATCTTACTGGAAGAATTCGTGTAATTGCTCAGCATTGAGCAGGAGGTGAATTCCACCAAAGTCGATGTTCTATTGCTTTCTGTCAATCTAGCATTTACGCCGTTCTAGAAACAACTTAGAGGTTAAAATTCTTCTTTAATTGGAAATTCTGGTTCCTTTTACCAAAATTAGTTCATTGTTCCCTGAAGAACAAATATCGGGTACGACGTGAGGCGAAGTGAGTCTCATTGCATATATTACACGTAAATAAAAGTATTAGTTATAAAGCAATTGGAAATGGTAGTTAAGTGACTATAATGTCATGAGACTAAAGGGGCGATACGAATTATTCCGAGAAGTTCTACCTTTGGCTATATTTCTGAATACTGTTCTGCTAAGACGATGGTCCGTAATCCATGTCTCACGAGCCACATGTGACTCTTTGGCCTCTTGGGTGTAAACTTCCACCATAAACCTCATGTGATTCAATCTTTGTGGCACCTAAGTAAATTTTATGAACTTAGTTTTGTGGAATAAAAGATGTAACGGTATGTTAGGATCACACCCCTATTAAATATAACAATATATAATTATAAAATTTTGTTAAAAGACTGATTTTTACTTAGTTTGATACTAATTTTTCCTTATGTTAAACAGTCACTTTAATAACCAAAACTATAATTTAATTTTGATTTCAAATTAATTCAGCAAAAGCTTTCGACATTACCATAGTCATCCTCATGTAATTTAGTATATCTATAATTTCTACATTTCTTCAGGGATTTTACGTGATTTCAGGTTGTGCTGGCCTACACAGAGCATTTATCGAACTTCGGAGTTACAGGCGTTCAATAATTATTTTTCTCATGTGCTAACCAAACACAATCGGCAACATACAACCATGAAGTGTCGAAAATTTACATTGAAAATGTTTTTTTCAATGAGACCTGATATTTTAAATTTAGCCACGTTGAAAATCTCCTGCTGATTAAATTTGGAATCAAAATTAAATTATAGTTTTAGTTATTAATGTGACTGATTAACATAGGAAAAAATTATATTTTTCTCCTTTTGTTAGAAAGTTTATAAATGTTAGAAACAAGCGATTCGCTGACTGTGAAGTCAGAGCAGCAATTCGTTTGTGGAATGTGAGGAATGTTATGCCAGCAAAAATTCATCGGTAGTTGTGTGAGGTGTATATTGAAACAATAATGGTGATAAAGTAGACTAAGCAGTTTGATTAATGTCGTGAATATGGGCACGGAAAGCCGCGGTGTGACGTATCACCCGTGCACGTATTTGTGAGACAGGCAACGCATTCTTTTGGCTACGCAAGCGATAATCCACTGGGAAGTTTTGAGATTCTATGAAAGTTCCATCGTTCAATACAAAAAAAAATTGAGGAATTATTTTGATTCATGACAACACCCGGCCACAAACCACCAACAAAAATCAAGGTATGATCGCATCGGAACTATTTGACCGCCCTCGCTACAGTTCGGATTTGGCGCCAAGCGATTTCATGTTTCTTCATCTGCAGAAATTCATTTATGAAAACATTTTAACGATGATTAAGATTATGTAAAACATGACGTGCAGACTGATTAAAGACGGTGAATTTACGTAGAAGTAGTGTGAGTTGTAGATTAATGATTGATAACGAATTATATAGAAAAAATGTTACTATTTAAATAACTATCGGTCTTACATTGAAAAAAGCTTTGGATGTTAAAATCAATGCATCTACTTTTTTTAATTAACTGTCAAATCAATTTAATCGTTATTCTATTAATATTTTGATCTTTTGTTTGTTTATTTTACAGGTCACTGTCATAAAATAATATAATAATGGTTGTCATTGTATAGAAAAAAGGATAAATATATTAGTTACAAAATTGTAAGCATTCCTTGGTGCACACAAGACATATTAATATTTTGGATGAGCTTCATAAATTGGGGACTTATCGCCTGCTTGTCGATTCTCTTCAGTTTGGTTTCGTTTTACTTTAGCCTCAAAAAAACTCTGGCTCCGTATTAGAATTTAACGTAGTTCCTGAATAACTCTGAACGACTTTTACTAGCTGGGAACGATTCAAATCATCATACCTGGATAGAGATTCGATACTTAGTTGCCCCATTACAAGACTCGTGGCTTACCGCAGCGCCACCTCATTGGGTACAGTATTAGATCACGCCCCATTAATAGGAAGCATTAGCCTCCCCTCAAACCACCCTTCACTCATAACTCCTAACTTACTAAAATCCATGCATGTTACTTGTTATGCATGTATTTATTAACTTAGACGTTTACAGTACCCTGTACAGTTATGTCTACAAGGTACAGGATGGGGCAGACACAAGAATGATTTTGAGGAGACTGTAAAATAATCGTATTCATTTTTTTTCAATTGCATTTTTACCACATTTATTTACATAAAAAAATATACAAGAAAATTAAGCTAAGCTAATTAAATTTTAAAAGTAACTCCAGGAAGACAATGGCCGTTCACTTCCTAACAACGTGCTTCTTTACCTTGTTGAGATACCTGATTAGTTTAAGACCTGAATTAAAGAATCCGATAGGCAGTAGTTCAGATCCCACGGACAATGCTGCGGAATGTCATGATTATCTTATAGGCTCGCCTAGAAGAGTTTCTACGTTTCTACGCCTGAACTGACTTCACATTACTGGAGTTACTTTGAAAACTTGTAGTTAAATTTACTTTATATTTTATATGTAATTAAAAATAGTAAACTAAAATTTCGAGAAATATGTGGCATTTTTACGCCCATTTCAAAATCACCGTTGTTACTGCCCCACTGTACACTCTTAATATAATTTAATAATATTAATAAACATTTGATGTATACAATTATTATTATTAATATTAATACTTGGCTGCTAGTGGACATTTGTCTCTATGATACAATTACAAAAAAAATACAGTTTACACTGAAAAAGAAAAGAGAAGTCAGAACTCACACAGGAATAGCTTACCTGTATTTCACTATTAGCAGTTCACTGATTATAATAATTGATCACTTTGGTTTCTTTGGTAATCTGATATACGCTGCCCGAAAAAGTCGTCAGTATTTCTGCAGGCAATGTATTGGTCTATTTACAAATGAAAATTTTCCTGCGTCTAGGCGTTGCCCTTTTTCTTTAATTATGAACGTTTAATCATTTTTAGAGATATAATTCGGCGCTGTTAGATGATTTGTTATTTCTTTCCAGGCCAGTTTACCCTTATAAGCTTCATTTATTGCGCACAACCTCGCATGTTTCCTTCTATTACTGAAAGCTTCTAAATCTCGTGAGGATTGTTCGCGAATCGACCCCCCAAACATCCTTTCAGTCCGTTTTTGTATTTTTCCCAACGCTGGAGTGTGTTCATTTCGATATGGATCCCAGAGTGTTACCCCATATTCTAAAATTGGCCTGACCAGCGTTATGTAAGTTGAAATTATACCATATGAACTGAGAGATTCAATCCAACATTACTGCTGGCACTTACGTACGTCTATCTTCTTGCATTAAAACTTTAGTTTTCCCTTTCCACAGTGCGAAACGATGTGCCAAGGATAAGGAGGTTAGTGATCAAAACCCACGAGAATTTAAGGACACGTTTATTACGATGTAGTCTCTTACGTACGATCGCGTCGAAATTTCGAGAACAGACTTTCCACCTGCCAGAGAACACGGAAGAACTGATTTCTGTGACCGTGTGTACTATTTATGACGAGGTAAGTTGCTATGAGGCGTACAGTTGGGATTCTATTGTTGATCATTTATTCTCCGTAGATAAAATAAAGTATATACTTTCTCTTCCCAAGGACCAAATTTTGTTTTCCAAATATTAAGCTATTTTCGAAAGTGTTCATAGACTTCCTTAAAGCTATTTTCGTAACGGTCTTTCTTAAGGGACGGACATGAAGGGAGTAAGTACACCCAGTATTAATTATAAATTTGTCAAAGTTCTTGTCTTATAACGATGATGTTTACAGTATAGTTTTCTTTTCAGTGATAGCAGATAAATGTGTGATCCCCTGTTACACTGAGTAATTATATTTAAAATATCTACGAACGAAAATTACGGTCCGGTTACAAATGTGTGTCAGATTTTATTTTAAAACTAACAAAATTGAAACTATTTAAACGAAAGTAGAAAATTTTCATAATTTCTTTCTTTCAGAGGAATAAAAATTTCAAATGATAATGCCGTATTTAGATTAGTAATATGTATGTGGGTAAATTTAATTACGTATCTGCTACCGGGATTACACCGATGCATCATAACAATCCTAAATCTAAAAATGTTTCTTACTTTATTGATATCTGTAAATTAAAAACTCGCTATAAAGAGGGCAATTTACAATTAAATATAATCCATATAGGGATAAGCGCCCTGTGAATGAACACATTACAATCAGGTTGTCAGCTGTGTGCTTACAGAATTATTTTATTCGCCCTCAAAACCACTTTTATTGCTAATGACTATTGTATCGATAAATATTCTATAAGAACAAAATTAATTTATTAAAAGTAGAATTTAACTACAGAGTATGAAGTGAATGAACCACAAACCCGAAAATTTACAGCAGACTACAATTAGTAATTATATAAAACAGTACAATAGTCTACATTTAATAAAAGCCCCGAAACTTGAGAACTGGGCGTTTTAATTCAAATTAAATTCTTCTATTTCTGAATTTTGGCATTCTTCGTATTTTCTTATTTTATTAATAAAAGCCTTCTAAATTTCATATGATAGATGTAAATTATAACTCTTATTTTTAGGACAAACTATGGCTATGGCTGACAACAAACTAATTGATTTGAAAACGGTTTCCACAAGAATGGAAAACACTAAAGGAATGTAGGGGTCTCGTTGAAATACTTTTTCTCTCAAGGAACATCTAAATTGTTAACCCATTTTAATATTACAGTTTATATGGGCTATGGTCATTCACTTGGTAGGTGTTGTAACACTACAGTTAATTTAAATCTACATATTTTTAACATAATTAGAAAGCTTGTAAGTTGAAATTATCTCAGTTTTACTTGATGGTTCTGGTAGGTTTTAGCGAGCAAGCTGTGAAGTCGTTTGACACGCAACTAAGCCGAAGATGTCTGTGATAACCGAGCCTCGCACTTGTGGACGGGATATGAATTCCTAGAGCTTAGGAGCTAGAGTTACTTAAGCCTTCTCCTCCTGTTACTTGGATCAACAGTCCACTCCGGCTGACTCCCATTACCCGGCGCACACTTAATTGTCTCCACAAGGGCCTCACTAAATTGTTCACAAATATTTCGCCTCTGCCTTTGAAGAAGCTGGGAGCTTGCGGACAGCGAGAATTCAGTCAAACTAAACACTTTGTCCGCTCAGGCTATTTTAATCCTTATCACTGTAGTCAATTATCATGTTAATATTTCAAGTAATTTTAAATCGCGGATTATTTTTTTGAAATTATAAATTATGAACAACAATAATAACTTTTACGTACAATATGTATTAAGTGTATTCCAATATGTCTTCTCTTATTTTAAATTGTACAATGTTTACGAATAAACGTATGTTAAGGTAAGCTCACAAATTAATTCCTATGATGACGAATACGAGTGATTGTGCACGATGTGGACAATTCTTTTCCAAAAACTGGATCCAGTGTGTAATTTACAAGGAGTGCAGGTACGAGTCTTGTGAAGGCAACTGACCATTATGTGACCATTACTAGTAGGTACTCTTAACCACACTAAGCGTAATTTTAACCTCATAGCAGGCCAAGAAATGCAAATTACATGTCGACTCAGATTATTTTTCATTGGAAGCTGTTTTGTTCTAAGTTTATCGAACTTTTTGTGACTAATGATTAAATATTAGAAAACATTGTGATAAATTTCGGTGTTGATATCTTCATTACCTTTTTAGACATATCAAAGGAACAACTGGCTGCATACCGTCCTTTACCATATGCCTTCAACAAATTCATACCAATTCCTCCATTATCTTCGTAATAGGCATGTTACATTATTGCAATAATTACCATATTATATAATGAAATTATTTTTTAATAAATACATTGATTGTGACGATTATGATTAATTTGTCACCACTCTTTTATCTAAAGAGAAAATCTAAAATCAAGCATGAGACACTAGAGGAAATTTTAAAGTATCTTTATGGGCTGTATAGTGTGTACAGTGTGTTAATTGATTCGAAAGTAAAGATGGGAAGTACGATACACAGTAGTTCCTTCAGTTATTGTGGCCAAGGTAGCTCATTTTAATAACCTTTCTAATGTAATTATAATTCTGAAAAATTGACGAAAGGAAACTTATATTGACATTTGTTCAGGATACATTTAACATCAGGAAACTCATCCGTTAAAGTTAAGCATCGATAAATAAAGTGTGTGGTAAAAGACTTGGGCGCTATGTATATTCCCATCCGTAAGAATATATTTAATATTTTATAAAATGATAGTACGATATTTTATTAAAAAATTGAAGAACATTATTTTAAGACTTTTTATAATAATTGCCTCACACTAGTTCCCCACATAGTCACTGAAGTTATTAAGGCACTTCCAAGTAAGATTTTAAGACGTCGTGTGATTAAAGCCAGCTCTGCACTTTCGACTTCACATAATCATGGCCACAACCTTTGCAAAACTGTCGAAAACACTTGCTACACCATGGGACTTACACAGTTGCTTTCCAAATGAATGCTCGTAATGCTTGTTTATAAAATATCTGCAGAATAAAATTGTGATTTTTTTCAGGAGACATCAATACTTACTTTAAAAACACCGTCGTTGCTTCTCTGACAATTTTTGGTCCTTCACGATAATGCTTAACTCCTCGTTCTCCCTTATTCTACTGCACACTTAACACGCCGTTATTTCTCGCGACTTATATATACGCTATTTCTTCTATACACTTATACTAGTAGTTCGCTCTTGCGATGTCTTACAGTACGTAACGGAAGTAGGTAGAATGTCTTCAATTGTTATCAACAAACTGCCCTGGACGTCGGACAAGGGGAACTTCCAGCTGGCTTACTTCCTTCCTGCCTACATATCCATTCTTATCTCTTGACGTTAACGCTTTACATTTACTTCACAAAAACCATATTTCTCGCTTACTAGGTTGAATAAATATGAAGTCCGTTTACCACGGACCTGAAAACTCCCGTCTGCGGCTATGCTAAGACCTCGAAGAAACCTGTTTCCATGGTTCTGTATTTGTATTTTCAGTGTTCTTTCGACTATTTCTCTTTCTTCTTCACTTTACAAGTGTGTTTCTCACTTCATCTGGAGTTCCAAAGTGTTTCGTCGTTGCTCTATGACGGCTAGTAGTCCTCCGATTCCCTTTCACACAAGTCATCTTTACCATGTTTCTGTTACTCTGATGTACTGGTATTCATAGCTAACTTTACCCCAATTCCCACTAATTACAACCCCCTCCCCCCAATTGCCAGCCATGCTCTCTTGTAAATATTTAAAATTAGAGGATTGTGGTTCTGGGACACTGCTTATCACCCCCTATCCTTATATCCTCCAAGGAAATCAGACTTGTGTATATAAGAACACGATTCTTGCAAACCGGAGGGTTTGAATTTGTGTGGTCCAAAAAGATAAACACAAGTTGCAGAGGCTTTCTATCGTTCCTTGTAGGAAGTCTGAAAATCTCTCACATCCAGTATAAACATCTCTACCCTGGGACGTGTACGAGCCACACGCATTTGCTATCAACGCAGTCTTTTTAAGCCAGATGAGTAAATATTTATTTATGAACTTTATTTGAAGAAACGCAATGCGACTTTTTGTTTATGAATGACCATTTTTTAATATTATAAAGACAGGACAGCTAATGAGACATGTGACTTCAGAGAAAATCCAAAAAATTTCCTGAAAAATTTCCTATTCAAATTGACTGGCATCAAAAAATAATTGGAACATTGTATACAGATTGCTCACAATTATTGAAAATTGGAATGTAAATGAATATATACAATGAACAACAAAAGTATAATTAAAATTCTAAATGTTATTTTATAGTCAAATAACATTTGAGTTTGTCTTCTTTATAAACACAATTTAATTACAATTAACAGACTATATTTTTATATAAAATGTTTATTTAACAATACAAAACTTTTCTATTCATAATTGTGCCCTTCTACAATTGTGTGACTGGCATCTTTCTTTAAGAAGTCTATAATTGATTTTTCTTAGGTTTCTACAGAACCTCAATCTTATTTGTTGTTGCTGGTGTGTTATTCAGTCCTGGTCTGAGGCAACCCTCCATGCTAACCTATCTTGCGCAAGCCTTTTCAAGACCTCATAACTAGCACAGCCCACAACCTTCCTAATCTGCTTAGCGTATTCTATCCTTGGCCTCCCTCTTCTGTTATTACCCCACACACTTCTAATACTAATTTTACAAGACCCTCATGCCTTATTTATAAGTATAATTTTAAATATTATATGTGATAATATTTATATTTAGCTTTATAATTTTAATTTTAAAGAAAATTAAATTACATACCTCAGTGGTCTACTGGCTAACGTCACAGGCTCACGTTCCAGAAGACCCAGGTTCGATTCCTGGCTTGAGTATTTGTATGTTTTTTCAAGTACCCTTACTAAGTTTACCCGACAGAGAAATCGAAAATTAGATACCCAAAGAGCAGGTCGGTAATGACCTCGTTGGTTGGTGGGACTATAAAATGATTTTATAAAAGTATCACGTACATATATTTATAATAAGAAATAACAGTTGTTTAGTCTCAAGTAGCTTAAGTAACGAACAATCAGTATTTTAAATTCATACTTCTGAAAATAATTCTTTTAAAAATTTATTTGAAATAAAATAATATATATATATATATATATATATATTGTAGTTGGCAGCGGAGTTAACCGTTTATCGCCTCGACTTCGCTCCACAACTTCAATTTCATATTCCTTATATTATTTGGGCGCCAGGTAATTTTACCAATGAGAACTTCAAAAAATTTATTATTTAAACTACAAAAGTCCATTTATTCCAGCATTGAGATAAAAGCTATCCACAGGTCGTGAACATGGCTACAATATAATCACCTATGCGTCCGGTCGTCGGTTTAATCGTAAATCATAATCCAACACAAATCCGTGTTGGCGTCTCACTACTTTCATTCCGTAGCGTGTTCGAGACGCTTTACTTATATTAACGGTCGGGATTTCTCGCTTAACTCAATTCCATCTTTATTCCATCGTCGCCCGTCGACGATTAATTTAGTTTTTGTGCACTCACACAGTTCCGTGCTAGGGCACGCTTTCGACATTTGCCAGGCTGCTGTTGGCTTCCTTCTGTCATCGAGCCAAACGAAACCAACAACAAAGAAGTCTCGACCGGAGATGTACAGCTCAGGAGAATTAGCTTGTCGCTATCCTTTCCCTATTGCGCATATAAACACACCTTGTAAAATCTCACGAACTGTATTTACATGTTACGATATTTACAGAAAAGATGACTTATATAAAGTTTTTTAAAGAAAATATTTAGGGTTTGTTAATGGTCAATAAATGTATTTGTTTACGTTATAATAGAATTTTATTAATTTTGTAAATCAAATGTTGAAAATTAATAGTAAAGTTTAATTTTAAGCTTAAGCCAAAACTTTAATTAATTATCACAAGATTTTTTCATGAACTACGCCCTTTGAGTGTCAAGATAAAGAAGATGTTATGTGGTCATTTTTCCCATTAAAAGACAATGTTCCCAAAAGCGTAAATCGTTGAAATATTTTACTTAATGAAATTGAACGGGTTTCGATATAATTCTGTTTCGATGTTATAGCATGTTGATAACTTTTTGTGTTTTGAAATTAAGTTGTCTTCCGGCAGCCGTAAAAGCTTACTCTGATAATGGTAATGGGCGAAGTCAACGTGGTTATTCAAACTGTTTCTGCCCACTGGAACTGACGGCCTAGCCTGAAAGCAATTATCAAAGAAGTTCATATTTTGCTTTGATATGAAATCGGCCACTGTAAGTTGAATGTGAATTGAGGTAGCAATTACCACAATTGCAAACTTGCGTAGCGATGAGGTTAGAGCGGGACGTTTCCTGATGGTGTGCGCTCGCTCTTTCGACGGACTATCTCGTCCAGCGGAACTTTGTGAACCTTTCTCCCGCTGAAAACATGTGACATTTCACCGCGGTCTCTGATTAAATTACTTAGGGTTTACGATTGCACACAACAACGGGCGGCACGTATCAAATAAACAAAAGAGTGCGTTTTGTTACTACTAAAGTGAGCGTCGGCAAGCGACGCTCTCATATTCGTATTTATAGACCCTCGTGCCGCCCCCTTCCCTTTTCCATTAACCCAATTACAATTTCTCTCTTTGTGCAGAGTTCATTATTTCCAGGCCCGTCACAACGCTCGGTTTTGCTTGTAAATCATTTAATTAGTTTTCATTAGGTGCGGTCTGCTCGTGGCCTGCGGAGGTACCATGAAAAATAGACCCTCCCCCACAAGCACCTTCCACGTAAATGTGTACTAATAATAAATCTTTAGATTAAGTTGTAGTGTTTGCGCCGTTGTTAATCGAATTACCGGAGTCTTCCCTGAAAGCGAGATCACGGAAGTAAATTTCTCGCTTCAACTAATTTGCTGAACCCCTAATTGGTGGTGACACGGAATCCCCTTTTATATGCAGGCAGAGTAGAGGCCTAAATATATATGTATACACACACGGGAGAGAGAAAGTGAAAGCTATGACGTATAAACAAAATTTCAAGGCTAATTGCCGACGAAATTAATTTATGAACGTATAAGGTTTCTCCGTCCCCTAATGACCATTAGCGGAAAATGCCAAGTCCGCTCGGAATATAATTTTCATATCTGGACCCTGAAGGTAGCAGGTTTCACTTTCCCGCGTTTATATTCTCCAGTTCAGCTTTATACCCTTCGCAAATGATGAAGCTAATTTGTTCCACCTATTTATCATATGTCTCTGTGAATAACAGAGTAAATGCAGAACGTAAAATCTTAGCCATCATTGTGTTGAGCATGATTATAACTCAGTAAGAACTTAGTTTAAGTTACATCAATTGAAGTAGCAACCAAGTATGATTTGAAAACTTTCTGTTCAGAATTACCTGAAATTAAAAGCGAATCCAGATCACAGTCAGAGCTTAAAGCTATAAGAATCTACTGGAAACATAAAGAAATCATTTTTCTGATTTTTAGGACAGAAAACCTGTAATAACTTTTTAAATTTATTTTTGAATAGACATTTGTGTTATATTTCGAAACAATTCCATCAATAATTACACTGAAAGTTAAATACTAAATACATGTGGGATAATAAATCAGAAAAGTGTATCGCCTTGTAATTCAGGCAAGGTATTTACATAAGATTATACAAAACAGGCTAAAATATGCCGTTTGTGGAAATAAACTGATAATAGATGTTAATAGGTGCTCCAAGACTGATGGGCATACCTTTTTTAACCTCGATTATTTTACCTCATTTGTAAATTGGAACTAAAATTGGTACGTTGAAAATTCCTATTAAGTATGGAATTATTGCCTCCATATTTCTGCGAATATATAATCGGAATGCATGACTTACCGTAATTTACGAAATAAATAAAAAGTCATTAAACTTTACGTCATCAATGTTTGTATGAAATGAATTTCACACCTCACTGGTAAAATAAAAGGCATAGATGATTTTCTGTAAAAAGAAAGCTTCTTCATTTAATTCTACCAATGAAATTAAATTACTGACGTAAATTTTATTTATTTTTTTTACTTGTTTCGCAAATTATGTACATGCCTGCCATATTATAAATATATTAAAATAACGTTTCCTTAAATTAGTTAATCTATGTCTCATTGTTTCTGTCTTAATCTCAAAAATTTCTTAGCTTCTATCATTATCTAACGTAGAATCCGGACGCATTTGGATAACCCAAATTATCGTCTAAGGATGTTAAACAATGTTATGAAAAAATTAAAACCCAAGTGTACTTACTGTGGGGAACATTTGTAGTATTTAAAACGCTGATATTAAAGCAAAAAAATTTTGTTTCTCACTTTGTTAATCTTTGCCCACCATCTATACATTCGCTTGAACCCTTCCACATTTTTGGGCCTTCATCCGTCCTGTATTTCATAAAAATAGTTTCAAAGTTTAAAGTCTAATTGATAGAAACAAAGGTTCTCATTATCTTATTTTCTTTATCTACACGGATTTCAATATAGTATATTGGAATTATTTAAATTGAATTAACAGCTTGAAATAATTTTAAAATTATCACAGGTGACGTGAAGCACTTACGGATAGCTCAGATCACGGTTGTGTCAACAAATGTCCTCTCAATTTCCTGCTGTCATCACGTAGTACGTGCTGAAGGAACCAGATTAATTGCCTGTCAGTTTCTGATATATGGTCATCGGCTAGCTGGACTAAGTAATGGATGACTCACGAGATATCCCGCGAACAGGAACATTCAGTAGACACCTAATTCGAGGGCATATTGAATTAATTCCCCTTAGCTGGTGTATTTCCTGATCCCAATAATCTTGATGTATCTGTCACTACCCTCAATTACGTCCTTACCGACAGTGGTAAAACAGAAGAACGCACTATCATTTCCCAATGTAAAATTTTGTCTTGTTTCTCCCTCGTAAAGATAATTGTATGGTGGCTATCATTCGTAGTGATATACCAAAATCTTTAAAATCATCAGCCCACTGAATACAGAAAACAGTTTCTTGACGCCAGAATTATTACTTCTTTCATTTAACATTTTTAAAGCAAATATTGTTAACTTTGGATGATAAATAATATAGTAAAAAGAAGAGTTTCATTCCTATTGGAATGGTTGCAGTCCGCTAACTGGCCGGAAACAAACATATTCTTAGACTTTATTTTTATAAGATCTGGTCATGGGGGAATGATGTTTAATCAGAGAAAATAATAGTTATACGGTTATTGGAAGTAATTTGGCGTTGATGTTCGATAAGAAGTTACCGAACTTTATCCACCTTAGTTTCGTGTTTCCCGGTTTAATGAAAAGAACCGAGGATTCTTTCTCGTGTTCAATGTAACTTTACACAATCGTGTCTAAATTCGTTGTCCCATAATTTGAGTAGCAATTTATTTAAGTAAAATATCCAAATCAATGAACCCACCAATTTCCCTGATATATAACTATGAAATTATAAAAAGCAAAATGTTTCGGATAATTTATAAGTTAACTTTTAGTTTTTGAGCCACGAAAAAGTATTTCACGGCAATATTTTACTTTGTTAACCATGAAAGTCATCAGGGACTTCAATACTGTCACCTTTCACTCGGAGTCATTTAAGAATAGTAGCTAATAGACCATTAACAGAAACGTATTGGTTTTTTCTGTGTGGGCGAGTTCCCCCTTTCTGATCTGGTGAGCACCTGATGGTACATTATCCGAATCGGGGTGAGAGGAAGGCAGTATGAGCAACACGGCTTTGACATTGCAGGAAATGTGCTGGGGAAAATGGTTTTTGAGTGCGTTTTTACTACAAGATGTTTCGGTGACTAACGTCTCTTCCAGGGGAGGTTCCCTCGGAGCATTTCCTACAGTTTCATTTAATTTCTCAATTTTCAGTTACACGTATTATTAATATATTGGTAATAAAATTTCTTAAGTAGCAAGTCACATTGTTTTTAAATATTACAATATACAGCATCACAACATATTCGTTTTAATGCAGTTAGTTCCAAATTTTTAAAACTTTCATGTTTTACATCTTTCCATGAGAGCACATTAAGCCTTGAATTTTGTTATGATAGAAAAAGGAGAGATGCTCCAGAGAATAAAACATTCACACTGAAGTACAAATATAAAACTCTAGACAACTGTAGTAATAATATTCCAAATAATTTTTTTTCTTCTACTCTTTTTATTGAATGTTTTGAGTCACGTCAACCCTAGGGTCAATAAAATATTATCATATGTTGCTAAACCCTTTCATATCAATACTTCACTTAGTATGCATAGTCGTTATTAACATTCAGCGAGAGATTATATTAATAGTATTACAAGGTAAAAATTGTAGAATTGATATTTGGATCAATATTCTTGTGTCAGTATTTAATCAATTTTTTTCTATTATTGGATAATATAAAGTACGCAGTTCTGTTGTTATATTCGAATGTCAGTCATACTCTTGCATTAAGAAGCTGTTATATCGAAGGTTGATTGACGAAAAAGACTTTCACAACTCGAGGATCATAGTCGTGGTGTCCCAAGAAAGAAGAATTTAGTAAGCAGCGATAGGACAATAATTGGGTTCGTGACTGCTATAACAGTAAGAAGCAGGGATGTAAAAAGTAAATTAGAATACAGCACTTGAAATAAAATTAAAGTTTAATGAGTTGAAGGAACATGAAACCATGAGCCTCCGCTTTGATCGAGTGTCTGAGATAGACTCTCCCGTTCTAGAGCTTTCAAGACAACAAACCAACAGAGTTTCAAAGTGGGTATCTCAGAATTATACCGTACTTAAACACAATGTTCTTAATCAATTGTAATTACACTGAATTATCATTAGTTGATAAATTTAGCTTGCTGTCAGTGAACTACAATGCATTTATTAATTATTTAATTAAACATGCAATATATTTATTTCGCTCCGCGATTTACAGCCTCTGGCAGCCAGTGAGATCTCAGGCAACTCCAATCTTTAAGAGATTATTCTAAAAAATGTATGCTGAATTGTTTTTATTCTCTCCATATCAATTGTAGTATACGTTGACGAAATTATTGAGCCATTCTTGAAGATAGGTTTAATTAATCATAAATAGAATATATTGGTTGAAGATGATTTAAAAGTTTACTCTTTCTCCTTATAATACAAATATTTTATCGTTATTTTTGTTATATTTATTGATAGTTTTTGAATAATTAATGCTTTAATAATATTAGTTATGATATATTCCAATAATTTAGGAAATTTCTCAATACAGAAATGCATCTATAATTAACGACATTGTTATTTTAACCAGATTTGAGTATTATTGTAACAAAAGCACTTTTTTCATTTGTAAATAAGATTCTTCTTATAATGAGTTATTGAAAATTTTATGTAAAATGTAAGAGAACAAATATTGATATTTTTTTATGAAGTCGATGGTATGCCATCTGTTTCAGAAGTTTTATGTGTATCTAAGATACTGATACTATTAAATTAATATTGTTTGCTGGGTATTCATCCAGAAATGAATCTAGAACTTCTTGATTTATCTTTAAGGTTTTATTTGTATAAAATTAGTCATTTAATTTGTATAATGTAGGCCTTACTTTATACATATTAATTAATTTCTATCAACTTTTTTTTGAAATCTGTATTTTTTTCCCCTTGACCATCATAAACACAAATTAATTACACATAAAAAAGTAAAGTAAGTGACTATTTGTTAATACTTGGTGGAAGCCCTATGAAGGAACTCGGGGCAAGTGACAGTCAAGGCCTCTATGGATGCTCTGCCTGCATCACCACACTAACAAAAAGTCCGGGCACGTGGGTTTGACCCCAATTATCCGTGGCCTGTCCAAAAATCCGCTCGTGTATGACTTGCTATTCTGTGGTAAATACAATAAATATTTTCACCGAAACCTTAAAGTGGCCGTTACATCAGGAATTTGTCAGGTGAACGAAAGCGTATATGTGGCCTCAAAGGATTCATCACTCCATAAGAGTGTAAGTTAATAAATGTCGTCATTGCACACAAAGGTTTCAAAGAAAGTAATTTAAACGAAGATTCGACCAGCGCATATAAATTTATCTTCAACCAGAGCCAGGCGGAGTATCAAAGAGTTGTCTTTCCCATTGTCAGATTTATACTTTTATTTGAAATATTTTAATTAGCAGGTGACTTGCTTTTCAAGATGGAATATTTTCCAAAAAGAATTCTTTATCGAAAGATAATTAACTATTGTGCTCACATTTTCACTTATTACTTATCGTCTAAGGTGACTATAGCGCTACGAAGTAGGGACGTCACGTCAGGACACACTGTGATTTATCGAAATGGAAATCGAGTGGAAAATTGAAATGAAAACACAGAACGCTGGATGATTGAAGGTCACAGCCTCCAGTGAGAACTAGGCGTCAGTTGATATGATATTTTAATTTCACAATACTAACAGAATGACATTTTATCAATCTAGTACCATAACACCTGCAGAGAGATTTCGTGATATACACTTCAGCTAAAGCGAGCAGAATTCGTTTTGACGTTACACTTATGAAGTATCGATTGTTTCCATCAATTATTCCACCGGAGCATCATATCGCATATATTTTAATCGTATTTTTAAGTGAAAAAGTACATCTTCTACATGAAATGTAAATCGGGCAACAGATTGGACAGCAAGCTGATTAATCGTTGTGCGTATGCTCCGTAGCTCGTCCAGTTTAGTGTAGATGAGTAATGTTTCGGGTCCTGACACTGCTGGGGCATAAATACTTCGCACTCCGGAAAACACAGACAACAGCGTGACAGCCTCGAGTACAGTAGCATTCGGAGTGGCTCTTGCATCCATTTGTATCATATTTACGCGCTCACGAATAGTTTACGACGATTCTCTATACAAAAGTATGTTAAAACGCTTAAAATACCCGTCTCATCTGTAAGTCCATCCAACCCAACAGCCTTTGAAGTTAAATGTCATTTGTTTCAGCATTGAAGATATTCAAGCAAGAAACAAATGAATCGAAATATGACACACTTAGGAAAATATAATTTGGAAATAAATTGTGACAGTCATAACTTAATTTTCATTCAGGGAAAACTTTTTAATGGATTGTTATTTAACTATATCTGATGCTAATATTTGAAATTCACAGTTTTAAATACAATCGGGGTGCTTCCTTGCAGTATGATTCATTTTCGATATTCCGTTTTAATTTTCTTCATCGCCTGTTCTACATATAAGTTAAACAGCATGGGTGACAGACTGCATCATTGTCTTACACCTTTCTTGATTACCGCTTTATTTTCTTGGTCTTGTATTCTAATTACTGCTGCCTATCTTCTGTATAGGCCTCCTTTCTCCATAGTTTATTCCTATGCTCTTCAAAATCCTTAATAGTACGTTCCAGTCCACATGATCAAAGGCTTTTTATAAATCTACAAATATCGTGAACATAGGCCCTTTTTCTTCTGATCCTGTACTCTAAAATTAGACCCAAAGTAAATATTGCTTCCCTTGTCCCTCCCTACATTCTTCCAAAAACTAAACTGATCTCCTAAATCGCGTTCTATTCGTCGTTCCACCCTCCTATATTTCTTTCGTTAATATTTTGCTTGCACATAGTACTAAACTAATTTTACTGTCTCGCTATTTTGAATTTTAATGAAACTTAACGTGGATTATCAATAGTAAGGGTCTGCATTGCATATTTAATATAATTGGAGGGTTAAATCATATGAGATTACGGACAATAGTCGTGTAAAATTTTTCGGTGTTTCTCCTCTCTTGAATAAAATGATAATCTCCTCCTCTAGGCATATTACTTGCGTGTTTTTTCTCCGTAAAACTTATGAATTTCGTATTATATTTTTGACAGTCGGATTATCAATTAGCACGATTCCATCACTATGTTCACAAAAACTATTCCTTTTTATGAAATAAATATGGATTTGTTAAAAATGAATACGTAAACGAGAAGTGGTCAAAATGTAAAACATTTACTTCACTCAATAAATTGCGATAAAAATCTGTATTTTTAATATTAACAATTTTTTAATAACTACAAATTGGTTTGAATGTCATTTAAAATAAGTTTATTTAAATATTATGTATTCTTTTAAAATATCAGTTTGTACCTGCAGTAACAGAATAACAATAAATTTGCAAATGCATATAAAGCTTTGCTACAAATAATTAACTTAATCAAGTAAACCATTAATCTCTTCTGGGATACTATGGTGCTTCCATCCACGTAATTTATATT